>OZ038519.1:46290640-46345640 GCA_964036315.1 Acanthosepion esculentum | reverse complement strand
GAATTCCTTGGAAGGAGCCGGCTTAACCGATCCAGGGTGAATGCTGCAACATACATACATAATTCTCTCTCTCTCTCTCTCTTTCTCTCTCTCTTTCTCTCTCTCTTTCTCTCTCTCTCTTTCTCTCTTTCTCTCTCTCTTTCTCTCTCTCTTTTCTCTCTCTCTTTCTCTCTTTCTCTCTCTCTTTCTCTCTCTCTTTCTCTCTCTCTTTCTCTCTCTCTTTCTCTCTCTCTCTCTTTCTCTCTCTCTTTCTCTCTCTCTTTCTCTCTCTCTTTCTCTCTCTCTCTCTTTCTCTCTCTCACTCTCACTTTCTCTCACTCTCTCTTTCTCATAAAAAACCTGGTCGAAAGAGTGAACTTTAAAAATGTTATTTGTCAGTATAAATATTAAATTTCTTTTAGAAAACGTCTTTTTTATTTATTTTTCAACAATTTAGGTATTCAAATATCTGGAATTTAAGATTATCTGTGCATATCTTTTCAGCCCCTCTCTCATGGTGTCTGGATAATTGAGGAAGTACTGTATTTGCTCATTTTATGGGTTTTTTTTTTTTTCTGTAATTATATAACTAAAAAACCCTCAGCAATCAGTTTATTGCGTTAATTGCTGTTGGATTGTTGGTTTTATTTATCAATTCCATTATTAAAATTTAAGTAATTCATTTTTTTTATAAGATTTTCTTTTTATATGTAATTTTTCTTGTTTTAATTTTTTCCCCCTCTTCTCTCCCAGGGTAACATCTCTGAGGTGAAGTACTTGAGGCCAAGACTGATGAAGCTAAAATACATCAGCAAGTTCAGGTAAATAAAATTTTCCAGATCCCCAATGACGGCACCTTTTTTCAGACTCTCCACTTTTTCTTTTCCTTTTACTGATATTTTGTATATTCACTTGGACTATCTCTCTCTCTTTTTGAACAAATCTTGATGTTTTATTAAATTTAAAATGATTTTAATACATTCACTCCTGCAGTGTGGCTGGAACATCTTGTGAAAATAGAGCAAAAACTTCATCTATTTGTTGATCTGTTAATTTGTTTCTATTATTTTTGTTGGGGGGGGGGGGGGGGGCTTTGTTTCTTTTGTTTTGGCTTTTGGGTTTTTTGTTGTTTTTTTTTTTACTTTGTTTCTTTTTTTTATTTGTTTTGGCTTTGTTTTCTTTTTTGTTTTGGCTTTGTTTCTTTTTTGTTTTGTTTTTGTTTGTCTTGGGGGCTATGTTTTTGTCTTTGGGAGGTTTTGTTTTTTGGCTTTGTTTCTTTTTGTTTTGTTTTTTGGGCTTTGTTTTTGTTTCTTTTGTGCTTTGTCTTTGTTTTTGGGGCTTTGTTCTTTTTGTTTTTTTTTTGGCTTTGTTTTTGGTTTTCTTTTGATTTTGTTTTTTTGGGGGGGGGGTTGGCTTTGCTTTACTTTGTTTTTGGCTTGTTTGTTTTTTTGGCTTTGGTTTTTTTTTTTATTATTATTATTTTTTTGGCTTTGTTTATGTTGTTTTTTTGTTTGGTGGGGGCTTTGTTTTTGTTGTTTTTTTTTGGTGGGGGCTTTGTTTTTGTTTTTGCTTCTCAAAAAAATCCAGATTTCTATTAACCAATGTTACTTGCTCCTCTAGTATACTCAGTAAAATTCTATAAAGTAGTATTAAAAGGGCTCAAATTTATTATTTGAATTTTTTTTTTTTTTTTTACCACAAGGTTGCTGACATATTTCAATGTATAGCTGCATGACCTATATCTTTTTTATTACCCACACAACTTCACCACACTTCTTTTTGAATTGTCATTTCTCATTAATCTCATCACAAACTATTGCCTGATTTGGCATACTCTGTTAGGTCTATATTATTAAGTCACCATGTCCGTAATCTAATAATGAAACAAAAACATTACACAACAAATATTTTTCAGCGTAATTTCCTTCCTTAATTGAATGTCTCATATTAATCACATAGATCAAACATCATGCAGTAAGAATTTTCCAACATTTAACTAATAACTGTCAGGTGATTGATTTACTGACTCATCATCATATTCTAGTTATTCTAAGACAGTTAAATATTTGGTTTTTGATGGAATTTTATTCTTGAATTCTTGTTTTATTCCTCTGACCATTGTCTTCACCCATAAGTAAGAATCTTAGCTTGCATACTTGTAAAATCAGCTCTATATTCTTTTGAATTAGTGAACTGCTAAATTCTACAAGTGATGGAATTGAAGTCAGCTACAATGCAGCTGGAGTTTTGTCTCACATAGCTTGTGATGGACCTAAAGCTTGGACCATCGAGAGCCCAAGGCGGACAGATGTTCTCAAGACAATGGTCAGTGTCATTGAAAGCTGGGATATTTCTGCTAAGCGCAATATCAATTACAGGTAAGAATCTTTTGACTTTTTCAGTAAAATTGAATTTTTACTTCTTTTTTTTCTCCCCCCCCCCTTTTCTTTTCTCCCTCTCTCTTTCTTTTTTCTTCAATACCCTATTTTTATTTTTATTTCCTTTTTCTTTTATTTATTTTCTTTCATTTTCCTTTTTTCTTCTTTCCTTCCTTTATTCTTTTTTCCCTTCTTTCTCTCTTTCCCCTTCTCCCCCCTCCTCTTTCCTTTTTGTTATTTCTTTGTCTTTTTTCTTTCTTTTTTTCTCTGTATCTCTTTGTTTCCTTTTCACTTTTTGTTTCTCTTTTTATTATCTTTCCTTTTTATTTCTTCTTTTTCTTTTCCTTTTGTCTTCTTTTTCTTTCCTTTTGTCTTCTTTTTCTTTCCTTTTGTCTTCTTTTTCTTTCCTTTGTCTTCTTTTTCTTTCCTTTTGTCTTCTTTTTCTTTCCTTTTGTCTTCTTTTTCTTTCCTTTTGTCTTCTTTTTCTTTCCTTTTGTCTTCTTTTTCTTTCCTTTTGTCTTCTTTTTCTTTCCTTTTGTCTTCTTTTTCTTTCCTTTTGTCTTCTTTTTCTTTCCTTTTGTCTTCTTTTTCTTTCCTTTTGTCTTCTTTTTCTTTCCTTTTGTTTCTTTGTCGTCATTCTCCTTTTTTATTCTTTCTCTTTCACATTTTTCTGTGAAAAATATTTACTTTCTGTATTGATGATCTTCTTTCATTAACTTTATTTGAGAAATTAAATTGTGTGGGGATAAATGTTTTCTCCCCTCCAGATGAAAACATTAATGGGTTGCAAATGTGTAATCAGATATTTAATATCATGACATCTTTCAATTTGAAGGCTTGCCTTAGACAAATGGTTGCTGATTGGCCTAGTATTTCTTCCCTGGCTATATACTTGGTTATGGAACTCAGTCTACCCCACTGTGCTGAAGGACTGTTGACTCTACAAGCTGGTTCATTCACTTTTTGATAGATCTTGTTTTTAATTCTAATGGGGGGGGGGTCTGGCCACCCTCCTTGTCAGAAAAACCTGATAGGAAACTGACTTAGTTGCTGATGACCCGACCATTCAGTAGCTAGTATTAGGTTACATGTTACCAGTAATACTCGTAGAATGACCTGATATATATATATATATATATATATATATATACACAGTGTAACCCGGATATAAGTGAGTTGTCGGGACCGGAGAAGAAGTCTCTTATATCCGGGTTTGGTCTATTTTGTTTACATTAACACAGGCACTAATTTAGGACCAGAGAAAATCTCTTATATCCGGGTCTCTTATATCCGGGTTACACTCTATATATATAATTAGAGAATATATAATATATAATATTTTACTTTTTTCCTCAGGTCCTTTGAACCTATATTGCGACTTGTACAAGCTTATGACACACCTGAGGCTCAACACTGGGCGGTTTGGGCTTTATGTAATCTTACTCATGTATACCGTAAGTATTTTGTTTTTATACATATTTCGACATGTCACTGATTGCTACTGCTTTATACAAATGGCCATTACATTTCTAATACTGACATACCGGATGGCATACTGAAAATTTCACCCTTGAATTGGAATTTTTGAAAGTGTAACAATCCGATTTCTCATGCATCTTTAGAAGACAAGGAGATAAATTCCTTCCTTTTAAGTCCACTCAGCTATTGGAGTTTCATAGAAATTTTGTCTCTAGTCCATCTTGAGTGAATCAGTTTGCCTTTGAATTAGGAAACATAAAAATTTTATAAATGATTTTAGATAGTCATAAAAGTAGTCCTTTGAAGATTTGACCACCCATGTAGCTTTGGGGTGGTTGCAAATCTTCTGGAAAGACAAGTGGATGGAGTGGGTGGGACCTCAGGATTATCTATATAAGCAGAGAGAAGCAGGAAGTCAAGAGGAAAGTGGGTCCAGTTAGTGAGAGAAGTAGGTAGGTGACAAGAGGAGTTGGAGCTGCTCAGCAGCCAGTGACAGAAGGGCCGGTAGCGAGGAATCAAGAGTCATCAAGGCCAGTGAAGTTAGGAAGATAGCAGCCCACCTCTCAAAGCTGAACGAAGGATCCTACATTTAAGTGAGAAATCGTATTGTTACTACTTCCCAACCAGAGAGTCTTGAAAAACAATTGTCTTTTTTTGTTGAAAGTGTTCATGGACAAGAAGACGAACCTGTTCACATAGTGATTTGGGTGTATATGCAAATACACTCAACCTTGGATGTCATCACAAAACTCATCACAATTTTTGCCACAAATAGCACTACAAAGGATCTATTTGCTAACAGGGTTGAGTTAAGTGCAGTAGCAAAACAAAAAAACTGTTAGAAATATTGTCTTGGAAAACTCGTAAAAAAACAAATATATTGCAATTTCATCTACATTACTTATGATCTTTTAACTGAGTCTCCCAGTTTGTAAAGTACATGATTATATATTGATGAGTGGTTAAAATGTTTGCTTTCCAACCCTGAGATCTAGGTTTGAATCTCACCATAGTTTCTTGGGGAGGTGTCTTCCTGGCATCATCGGCCTGCATGGTCTGTTTCATGGGGTGGTGTCTTTCTGATGTCATCGGCCTGCATGGTCAGTTTCTCGGGGAAATTGTCCAACATTCATAGCATTAATAGTCGGAAATAAAATTAAATCTTTACTTAGGAGTAGAGACAAGACAAGTACATATTTATTACTTATACTAGTGCATCTGTGCTGTCAAAAATGACAGCAATTGTTAGAAAGTTTTAATAGTGAGATGCAATGATACAAAATGTTTGGAAACAATGTATTGAGATTCAATAAAATGGAGATAAAAAAATTCACAACTAAAATAGATGCCATTCTCGTTATATTTTTAGATGGTATCTATGATTCATTGATTACTCATGGTATGATATGAAGCACTTTTTGCTTAATATCTTTTCATATTAACCATTTTGTGTTTAATATAACTGTGAAATGGAAATATCTCTTGGAAGAAAAAGATTTGAATCATGATATCAACCAAGATGAAAATGACAAAGCCTATTTCAAGTCCAACTTCATTTTGAAGCAAGATGATCACTTAATAAGCAAAGGTATCTGAGTGCCTTACATGAAAAGCTTGAACAAATAAGACTGCAACCTAAGAAACATAGGAGTAAGGAACTAATTAATTAAATGGTTCATTTTGCTTGGGAACTAATCTTTACTAAATGCAGATTTTTATTTATATTAAAATGACTAAGGGAAGTAATCAATCATAAATTTACTAACTTATGTTGACTTACCTCCCTTCTCACTACAGATGGGACAGGAAATATATAAATAAATACACATTGATAATTATTACATAGTTTGATTGATGGGAAAATAAGTGTTCTGGGTGAGTAAAAAGTTTGGAAATTATTTGTCTGAATGTACAAATTTGGGGACAAAATGCAATCTGTATTCCTTTCTGAGGTTTTTAAGAATAAGCTGGAATTTTTTTCTTGGTGAGAATGTACATAAAATTTACTTTTATAAAAATATTTTTTATTCTGAAAGGATTGAACTAATTTTCTTATTTTTTCTCATTTTTCTTCAGCTGAACGTTATTGCTCTCTTCTTGAGAAGGAATCTGGGGTAGAGATCCTGATGGCTGTGGTGGCCGATCCTCGACCATATGCACGCATCAAGGACCTTGCACTAAAGGTGGTAAACCAAATCACAGAGTATAAGAACAAGCCGAGCGAGGCAAAGGAAGCATCTGTGTCGCATGTTGACTCTGAGATGACATCCGAAGAGGAAGATGACGATGACGATGATGAAGAGGAGGTGGTAGAGGAAGAGGAGGAGGAAGAGGAGAATGTAGTAGCAGCAGCAGCAGAGGAGGAGCGGGGAGAGGAGAGTGAGGATGAACTGATGGCAATGTTAGAGTGAGATGGGAGGAAAGGGGATATGCTGGTTTACCTTCATTTTTTTTATTTTCTTTTTGTACCCACTCCTGTCACATTCCTATTTCTTCTCTCTTTCCTCTCTCTGCTTTCCAATTCTCTACCTTAAAAGGAATCCCTCCCTCCCTCCAATACTCATTCATTTCTTAGTCCCTCCCCCCCCATTCTCTTTAGTGTAATCTTTTCCTTATTGTTTGTCCTTCTTTTTTTTCCTCCTCTCCTATTTTTTTTCCCTTTTAACTCCCACTCTCCTTGTGTGTTTTTTTTTTTGGGGGGGGGGGGTCCCTTCTCTTGTTGTTTTTAACATGAGTCCCTCCTGTCACTTTTTTTTTTTTTTTACCATCTTTTTTGTTAGTTCTCTTTCTTTGTGCGTGCTTTTCAAAAGCCTTTCGTTTCTCCATACTTGTTTGCCCACAATTTGTTATTTTAAGAAGCGAAAAAAGATATCTTTCCTTTCCATATTAACATTCCCTATTACATTTGCTGTACATTTTTTTTCCAGGTTATGGTGGTCAGTGAGGTATCATTATCTACACTCAAATCCACTATATCTTGGTGTGCATATATACATAATTTGTTTTTTTTTTTTAATTTTTTTTTTTCTTATTTAATAACCATTACTAAGCTCAATACCCAACTTTTGTTGATCACTCCCTCGTCTTCGCTCATAATTTACTTAATAACTTCCCCCTCCATTGTCAGGTCCCTACCAATTGGCCACTTAAAAGAATAAAGTTCTATTACATTTTCACTCTTTCTACTGACTCCCCGCTTACTTATCCCCTCCTACAAGTTGTCCCAGTATTTTTTGGTGACCACTTCCTGTCCGACAATGCCCACATTTGTGACCACTTCTCTTCTACCATCAATAACTGCTCTCCATTTCTTTATCAGATGACCCACTTCCTTTCCTCTCTCCAGCCTACCCTCCCTCTTGATTATTGACAAATACAATATAAACTCTATGTTAATAGCCTATTAAAAGAAAAAATATTTCCCCAAAAAGGACAAAAAATGTCAAAATACACACTTGAGAGAACAAAAAAAAAAATGTTTGTCGACTTGTTGGCAGTCTAGTTTGGACTGAGATTGATATTATGAATTTTTTTATTATTTTTTATTTTATTTATTTACTTTCTTTTTTTTTTATTTATTTTTTTTTTTTTTTTAACAAAAAAAAAAAAAAAACACAGAAGCAAAAAACAATGTTGTTGTGTGGGTAGTTGTGGCTGAGACATGAGTGTTAATTGAACTGCAGTGCTCGCCTTAGCACTCCCCCACAGCAAAGAATTGTGCCATCACAGTTAAAGGTTAAAGAACGAAAATAAAAGATGAAATAAACATATATAAAAAAAAAAAATTAAAAAAATTTAAAAAAATGACATTCAAGTCCAGTCAGCTGGAGAAGCAAACCTTACCCTCAGTAATGTTGAAAATCAGTCATGGATGAGCCCCCCCCCCCCCTTTCCAAAAAAAAAAAAAATTAAAAAAGAAAAAAAACACTGTGAGATGTGATGCTGTAAAGTTGTTATTGATAATGTTTCTGCAGTAGTGGAACAATATAAAAGATGTATGAACAAAAAAGAATTTCTTGAGATATTTATTATTGTTGCATGTATACCCGCCGCCACCACCTGTTTATATTCGTTGCTTCAGGAGGCAATCAGGGTCGACATAAAACAGCTGGCTGCAGACGATAAGCTTAAAAATAGGATTATTTTTGTTTCAGCTTTGCACAATTGATAAGATTCCCGACTCATTGTCTTCTATATCAGATTTGCTTTAATGTTTATTAAACTTCCAACAATTAATACAGGTTAATGTTGTTTACCGTTAATCAAGTTTAAACTTTAAAATAAATTCCACCAGAAGATGAACCTTGCTTTTTCAGAAACTTTCGTTAGGTACATCTGCGTTCGATAATTTTATTATTTCTTTTCTGAACAAAACTAGAAAATACACACGCATACAAGTGAATGGCTGAACATTTTCTCTGTCTGATCAACTAACCAAATGTCTGATATCTTGAGGGAAGGCTTTTGGTGAGGACAAGAACTTTTCTTCGCCCTTCTATAGGGTTGATGATAAAATTAAGTGTAACTTCAGGATGTTGACACACATGGTGCACAGTTTTCTACAGAAATTCTTGAAATTTATTACGGCATCCCCCTCCAAAAAAAAAAAAAAACCGTCATGTGGCATTTGTCTGGGTAGGAATCAAATTCTTGTAAAATACAAACATCCCATTATTTGGACTATTGTCCTCATTTTTGTCGCCCTATTTATTACGTTTCAGCCATTATACGCTCCAGCCTTCTTCAGGTGGTTGGAATGTCGAACTGAACCCTTTATTTCGCTCACTGGGGTAGACTGTTCTAGTTCCATGTGCCATAAAGGGTTCAGTTTGACATTCCAACCACCTGAAGAAGGCCGGAGCATACAGCGGCCGAAACGTTGTAATAAATATGGCGACAAAGATGAGGACAATAGTCCAAATAATGTAAATAGTGTACATATTACCCCATCTCAGAAATATAGACAGATACTGAAACATCGCATTGTTTTAAATTTCTGGCCCCAATTGTAGATGGATTATCAATATGGATTTCGTTAATCGGACTGACTTCCTCATCTTGGTTGCTTTCCTCACAACGTTTCGGCCGTCTGATCCTCCGGCCTTCTTCAGGTGCATCTCGAACTCGGGAACCGTCGGTCTGGAATTTCGAACCCAACCCTTTATTGTTACGGGGGTACCATGTTCTCGTTCCATTAAGGCCATCGCTGCTGCTACTACTGCTTGACGCCATCGTTGCTGCTGCTGTGCTTCTATTATCGTTGTCACCGCTCTTGTTTGTCGCTGCCGCTGCCTTTGCTCGGGATTGAACTCAGAACATCGGGAGAACTTGCAATCACTGTTTCAACGTCCTAGTCGCCTCGGCCATGTGTCACTGGGACGATCGTGTATGAATTTTTGGTATATTTAAACCTAAGTTGTTATTCTAGGTTCTCTCTTACGATTAGGGGTGCCCAAATCGTGTTCAGTTCTATACTTGGTCTGCTCAGGAGGTTGTTATGTCCTAGCATGTGAGCTGTTTCTTTGAGTTTTCTCACTTTCCAGTGGGGCTCACTGTTTATTATTTTAACTTCATCCCAGAGAGGGCGATGGTCACCCTTTTCCTTCCATACATGGTAGGCTATACCCGACTTTTCCGTCTCCCCTCTAGTCACTGCTTTTCGATGTTCATCCACCCTTACTTTAAGGGGGCGGCATGTTTCGCCCTTGTAAACCTTGCCGCAGCTGCATGGGATGGAATATATGCAGTTCTTGGTCTGGTTCTTCTCTATGGGTGGCTTTACTCGGACGAGGTGTCTTCTCAGTGTTGATTCACTTTTGAATACCGTCCTGATGTTGTAAGGGGCACATACTTTTTGAATTTTTTCTGAGACGCCTCGCATGTATGGTAAGCAGACCGTTGGAGGTTTTTGCGAGTCATTTTCTTCCCTTACTCTATTGTTCCCTTTGTTCGAGATGCACCTGAAGAAGGCCGGAGGATCAGACGGCCGAAACGTTGTGAGGAAAGCAACCAAGATGAGGAAGTCAGTCCGATTAACGAAATCCATAGTGAAAACCTCTCATCCCAAAAATATAGACAATTACTATGGATTATCAAGTTGACATATTTGAAAAAATAGTGGCCTAACAGGGACAATTCATTTTGTCACCTCGTTTATTTGAAAGTGATTGAAGTGATTGGAATAAAAGGCATGGCTTTCTCTTTATAAATAATTTACAGCCATGAAACTCTTTTTCCCTAGAATGTTTTTTTACAATAAGGCTCGCCCATCACAAGGTTCAGGGGCCCACTCGAGGTAGAAGGCAATTTGTTCAGGTAGGAGTGAAAGATAACAGTTAACCCTAGCCTTGAACAGGTTAAGATTATAGTGATCGGGGAAACATCCTCTTGGGAGTTAATTCCAGAGAACAGTGGTTCATGGGAAGAAACTGTTAGAGTGGAACTTCTCACTAATGGTATCGGGAGGGTAGGGGGGTTATTTGCTACTATGTAAGCGATATAGTGTCCTTGCCGCGAAAGCTTGAATTGGTGTAACCAGGGAATGTAATTTGTCCGATCAGTTTCCATGGAAGTAGCAATAGAGCAGCAAGAGGCTCGTCACATCCCATCTGTGGAAGAGAGGGTGGATAATAATTCATCACCCAGAAGGACTTGGAGATGCTTTTTGGGCTCTATCAAGTGAGAGTGAGGTCTGGGCAGCTCCCGCCAAATATGAGAACAGTACTCCATTTTTGGCCTGATCTGGCTCTTGTAAAGGTAGAGGAGAACAGGAGGGGTCAGGTATTTACTGGAGTGGGACAGGGAACTGACTATTTTACCCGCATCTTTCGCAGTTGATCATAAGAGTTCCATTTGACGTCAGGTGCAAGTTTGAGGCCCAATCATCTTTCAAGGCGCCGTGCCCCCCTATGGGGACATCCATTCATCCTAATTGGTGGCAGTTGCAGCCTGAATTTAGGGATGGGTGGATATTTAATGAATATTTAATAAAAGGTGTGGTTGGATTGTCCTGGGTGGGTTCTTCTTTTTTTTTTTTTTTTTTTTTTTTTTTTTTTTTGCCAAGAACGAAAAATTGCTATAGCTCATCTTTCAAACTCAAAAGGTAATTTGAGCACCTAAAGTCTCCGCAACAGTGCATCAGCAAACATGCCCAGCCAAAAGCCTTATATGTCTAATTGCCAAATTTTGTTATTTTAAAAAAAATAAACTTCTAGAAAAATCATCACAGCCTCTCTATTTGAAACTTAAAAGATAACACGCTCGCACAAAAAGCCTCTTCAACAGCCACTAACAATGAAAAACCTTGTGTTTCCAAAAGCTTAAAAAAGGCTCACTACTCAATCTACAATGTTTACATTATGTTGCAGTAATCCTATTATAATTGTGCTTGCCCCAACTCGTTAGTTTGCACAACCGCTATGCCTTGCCAATACCTCATAAATGGACTATTCTGTTTTGATCACGTTGAAAGAGGGGAAAGACACTAGTTGGTTTCGGGGGGGAAAAAAAAAGGCAAGATAGAAATGTTTAACAGCTGTTTCAGTGAAATGGAAAAAGTTGTCAATTTCAAATCTTTTCATTTGTATCCCCTTACTTCTTAAAATAACAACCAGTATCCATATTTATGATTGCGATTGCAAGATTTTGTTAAACTTGCTAAGCTCAAATATTTTAACTTAACGATGTGATAATGGAATTTCTCTGGGTATTTCATTGTCATAAAACACGCCACAAGTTTCTTGAATCATTAAGTTAAGAATTAACTGTTATGAAATAGGAAAACCGTGGAATGTTCACAGGTTAGAAATAGAAAAGTTAAGAGCTATGAAAATGAGCATTGCAAATGTCAATATATTAAACGGATTTGGCCTCATGGATTTTTATAAACTTTTTTGTAATCACTTGTACTTCATGTAATCAGAAAGGATTGTCTCATTTTCTATTCTCTTTCTCTCTTCCTCTTCTTTTCTCTCTCTCTCTCTCTTCCTCTTCTTTTCTCTCTCTCTTCCTCTTCTTTTCTCTCTCTCTTCCTCTTCTTTTCTCTCTCTCTCTCTTCCTCTTCTTTTCTATCTCTCTCTCTTCCTCTTCTTTTCTATCTCTCTCTCTTCCTCTTCTTTTCTATCTCCCTCTCTTCCTCTTCTTTTCTATCTCCCTCTCTTCCTCTTCTTTTCTATCTCCCTCTCTTCCTCTTCTTTTCTATCTCCCTCTCTTCCTCTTCTTTTCTATCTCCCTCTCTTCCTCTTCTTTTCTATCTCCCTCTCTTCCTCTTCTTTTCTATCTCCCTCTCTCTTCCTCTTCTTTTCTATCTCTCTTCCTCTTCTTTTCTATCTCTCTTCCTCTTCTTTTCTCTCTCTCTTCCTCTTCTTTTCTCTCTCTCTTCCTCTTCTTTTCTCTCTCTCTTCCTCTTCTTTTCTCTCTCTCTTCCTCTTCTTTTCTCTCTCTCTTCCTCTTCTTTTCTCTCTCTCTTCCTCTTCTTTTCTCTCTCTCTTCCTCTTCTTTTCTCTCTCTCTTCCTCTTCTTTTCTCTCTCTCTTCCTCTTCTTTTCTCTCTCTCTTCCTCTTCTTTTCTCTCTCTCTTCCTCTTCTTTTCTCTCTCTCTTCCTCTTCTTTTCTCTCTCTCTTCCTCTTCTTTTCTCTCTCTCTTCCTCTTCTTTTCTCTCTCTCTTCCTCTTCTTTTCTCTCTCTCTTCCTCTTCTTTTCTCTCTCTCTTCCTCTTCTTTTCTCTCTCTCTTCCTCTTCTTTTCTCTCTCTCTTCCTCTTCTTTTCTCTCTCTCTTCCTCTTCTTTTCTCTCTCTCTTCCTCTTCTTTTCTCTCTCTCTTCCTCTTCTTTTCTCTCTCTCTTCCTCTTCTTTTCTCTCTCTCTTCCTCTTCTTTTCTCTCTCTCTTCCTCTTCTTTTCTCTCTCTCTTCCTCTTCTTTTCTCTCTCTCTTCCTCTTCTTTTCTCTCTCTCTTCCTCTTCTTTTCTCTCTCTCTTCCTCTTCTTTTCTCTCTCTCTTCCTCTTCTTTTCTCTCTCTCTTCCTCTTCTTTTCTCTCTCTCTTCCTCTTCTTTTCTCTCTCTCTTCCTCTTCTTTTCTCTCTCTCTTCCTCTTCTTTTCTCTCTCTCTTCCTCTTCTTTTCTCTCTCTCTTCCTCTTCTTTTCTCTCTCTCTTCCTCTTCTTTTCTCTCTCTCTTCCTCTTCTTTTCTCTCTCTCTTCCTCTTCTTTTCTCTCTCTCTTCCTCTTCTTTTCTCTCTCTCTTCCTCTTCTTTTCTCTCTCTCTTCCTCTTCTTTTCTCTCTCTCTTCCTCTTCTTTTCTCTCTCTCTTCCTCTTCTTTTCTCTCTCTCTTCCTCTTCTTTTCTATCTCTCTTCCTCTTCTTTTCTATCTCTCTTCCTCTTCTTTTCTATCTCTCTTCCTCTTCTTTTCTATCTCTCTTCCTCTTCTTTTCTATCTCTCTCTCTCTCTTCCTCTTCTTTTCTATCTCTCTCTCTTCCTCTTCTTTTCTATCTCTATCTCTCTTCCTCTTTTCTATCTCTATCTCTCTCTCTCTCTCTTCCTCTTTTCTCTCTCTCTCTCTTCCTCTCTCTCCTTCTTTTTTTTCTTTTTCTTTTCTGTGATTACTAAATAATAATGCCAATGGAAACTCTGGAATTACCAAAAGCTTTACAATATTTACTCTTTTTTTATATATATATATATATATCCCCTTTCCCCAAGCTATGGGTAAATAGCTTTCAGTGTCAACCATTCTCTGCATTCAAAACCTGAGAAGATTCAAGTAGGGGACCTTGTGACATGCTATGTGCACCGGTTCTCTGTACTTGGTTCTTCACAAGCCTTCACCATTATAATCAAATCGAATTTAGATAATATTGGCACAAGTGGGGAAACAGGAAAAAATGAAATGCACATTATTTATTTAGTAAATTCTGAAAGAAAAAATGTATAAATATCAAACCAGTAGCTCCCTAATCAGGTGCCAGTTGTCATCAGTGGCTCTATCACGATTCCATCGTTGAAGTTATAGCAAGTCATAAAGGAAAAGAGAAGATTTGCTTCCAAGGGTAAAAATGTATACAAAACAGATTGCAAGATCAACTACTATCAGATGGAGATGTGTTAAAACTTCTTTTTGTAAAGGTACCATCACCACCAATCTTGATATGACCGATCCTGTACCAGCAAAAACCACAACTGCACTCTTCATTGTGCAGCTATTGCATCCACAAAATGCATCAGTGTGAAGAGAAAATCAGCAGAAACAGATCAACCCAGTCAGATTTATCGCAGTAACCTGGATGACTTACCAGCTGAGGCAAAGGCATTACTTCCAAGTGAGGAAACCATAAAAAGAACTTTGTGTGACCAAATTTAATTTGCTAAATAGATAACGTGTGTATTCCTTTTTCTTTTTTTTCCTGTATGTTTTTGCTGTGCCATTTTTTTTCCTATTTTCACACTTGTGCCATTTTTACCTGTGCCATTATTAGTGTGCACCATTCAAATCTTATGTGGCTAGTCTGGTTGTTCAGGTCTAAGAACTGAGTTGCTGTACACTCATACATCGAAAACGGGTAGAGTCCAGTATACACACACACACACACTTATTTTTATATACCAATATTTTGATTTAAGTAGATTCTGTGCTTATTTATTAAACAGTATATTTATTTTTTGTCTACCGGCCTGAATATTCAAGAAATCTTATTGAAGAAAAAAATGTGCTCTCCAGCAGAACTCGGCCATGTGTCTCTCTTAGCAGGAGAAATGTCAATAGATTTTATGTGCTTTAGACTGTTTCAGTGTGTCGATAATCAAGCAGAGTTGAATAGTGCCTTATAAATGCAAATATTTCTCAAACTCTCTTCGTATCTGGTCAGTTTCTATAAAGAAGTGATTTTTATTCTTTTATAAATCTGAGGAATTTTATGACTTAAATGTTTTTAGTGGATACCTATATTTGAATAGAATATCAGATATAATACGGTTCAAGTCCTGACAGTGCATCTTTTTTTTTTTTAATAAGATTTTGTAAATATTCAGTCCGGTAGACAAAAATAAATGTACTTTTTAATAAACAAACATCATCTACTCACAGAAGATGGGTATCCACAAAAAAAAAAAAATAATAATAATAATAATATATATATATATATATATATATATATATATATATATATATATATATACACACACACACACACACAGTGTGATGGATAAATTTTCTAAATTGCACAAAAATATCTTGGAAAAACTAAAGAGTAAATTTATTCAATAAAATTTCCATTGGCTTCAACCACAGCCTTCAGGTGACTTTGGAATCTCCTGCAACTCTTTTGGAAAGTCTCCTTGTTTCATTTGATGAATGCTGCCATAATCCTTGCCTTCAGTTCATCTTTGGTATTAAAAGAAGTTTTGTTGGTCTCTTGCTCAACTGTGCCCTATACATAATAATCAAGGGTGTTGCAGTCTGGGGAGTTAGGTGGCCAGATATAAGAGGTGATGTACTTGCAGAAATTGTCTGACAACCATGACTGAACTCTCCTGCTTGTGCCGCATGATACAGTGTCCTATTGCCAGACATAGGATCTTCCAGTCGCCACCCTCTTGGCCCAAAGCAGCACTACCTCCTCACGGCACTTGATGTAGGTCTCCATGTTGAGTCTGAGGTCCTGTGCGAACATGAATGGAGGTGTAACGTCACCATCACTAGTGATCACTCCAAACACCCTTAGAATTCGGAAAGAATGGTGACTACTAAGGACGTTCCTTAGATTAGCACCCAAATACTCTAAAATGTTTGTATTGGCGCTTCCGGTGCAAATGCCAAGTCCAGGATTCATACAGTGAAACTGCAGATTTTTTTTCTCTTATTTTTTTTTTTTTTTGAAAGACGTTGAACCGTTTCTGATAAAATATCAGAGCGATAGACTTTTGCTTCCTTTCCTTGCAGATGATCTTTTCAGCATGATCATGAAACTTTTAACCCCCCCCCCCCCCCGTGTATATACGTTTTTTACCGAAAGTGTCTTTTTAGACACAGACGAATAAACACGTTCAAAAACCAGCTACAGACATGTTTATACGGCGATCTTTAGTCTTTTTTATGAGCTTGGAAGGGGGGGGTCACATTGTTAACTCGTACATCTTGTAGAGGTGTTAGCTACTTTTTGGGTACTTCAAGGTGCCTAAGTTTCTTAGTTACTATATTAAAAACAAATTTTAAAAAATTCATCTGAAAATGAAATGTTTTTTCCAAAATAATTGAGGGGAATGGGTTAAGATTTGTAAAGGAAGAGCACCCTAAAAAAATCATTACATTTTCCAAAATGAATGAATTTGTAAGAATTTTTGTTAAACCCAAACATGCATAAAGATGCTGTAAAGATTGTGGATTTTTTAGCAGATAGGGCGATGCAAAATTTATTCAAAAAAGGAAACGTATCAACAAAAGATGTGTTTGTCTTTGTTGCAATTCTGCAATGTTCATCGCCATAACTGAGAAACTTCTGGCAAATTATCCCCTTAGATACCCTCTTGTAAAGTCACTTGCATGACTGAACCCTGGATCCATTTGTGAAAAAAAACTGTCACTAAAAATGCATCTTTCCCACATGATGGACAGAAACAAATCAGCAAATTTGATTGTAATGACATCATCATCATCATCAGTCAGTACAAAGAGCTCTTGGGAGAGGCTGCTGGAAATATTGCTTTCAAAGATTTCAGCAAAAACTGGATACTTGGTTCTACTCTTTTTTTTGTCCAACAAAGAATATTAAAAACTGGAAAGTTGTTTGCAGATTGCTGGGTTTTTTTTTTCTTTTCTTTTCTCTCTCCCCCCCCCCCCTTCAGTCAATAAGGAAATTCCCACTGACAATATGAAACAGCAGGCTCTGGCAGCACAGCGCATTATCATGGACTATCTGGCCATAGTTGAAGGTGCTGGGAATGTTCCATAACTAAGACTCTTTTCTGCAGTGTTTCCATTGCCAGAAAGCATACAATCCCTTGAGGCCGAGAAGAAGCAGCTGGACAAAAATGGAAATCCATTCTTAAGGGAATTGAAAAACTGAAGCCTAGAAAACACAAGCTTGAAAATAGCACACAAGATTTTCTCAAGTCAGCTGTGGAGAAAGCTGAGCAGACTCCAAACGTCACACTTATCACAAAGTCCAATCCCATGTGAAGATCTGCAAAGGACAAATTCATTGAGATATCAAAATTGGAAGATGAGCTGGATGCTAAACTAGATGAAATGGTAACGTGTTTTGTGCCATGTGCAACAAAAGTCATGAGTAGTAGGGGTAGCTAAAATGCGTAGTCTTTTTGTGAACATTTTTATTTGTAGTTCTGTTCATTAAAACCTTTATACTTCACAGGAAATGTGCAGCAGTTAAGATTTTTTGTGACATTCGCAAACCATGAATAGTCTTGATAGCTGAAATAGCATTGAGAATTAAAGTGTAATTAAAAATTTTCAAGTGTAATAAAACTTCAAACATGTCGAATGCTACACAAAATGTGTAACATAACCAGGTCTGCATTCAGTTGTGTTTTAGCTTTCAACATTTGGATTTCTTCACTGCTTTCAACTGATCCATGGCATGAATTATTGGTAGCTTTTCTTTGAACATCTCATCTATCAAACTTTTAAAAGATTAATCCCAAAGTTTGTGTTTTTGAAATTGATGCCCATTCACTTTGCGTGTACATGCACACACAAGTTTCAGTCTTTGAAACTTCTTAAGATAGTCTTGGAATTTTTAAAAAACTGATCTGTGGGAACCCTGCAAGCAGTATAGCATACCATTTCCAAATTTCTGTTGGAGTGAATTGTGCCATGGTGCTTTTTTTTCCCCTCACAGATGGTCCCCAATTGACACTACCGTGCAATCGACAAAATCAAAACCATACTCATGTGCAAAATTAAAAATATAAAATGGCGACAATTTACTTATCACACCTTGTATATATAATGTATGCTATATATATATATATATATATATATATATATATATATATATATATATATACACACACACACACACACACACACAAAAGGTGCAGCATGATTACCTTCCACGAAAAGGTAAAACATTAGTGGCAAATGTGTCTTCATTGAGCTAATGATTTATTATTTGGGAGGTATTTCTACTGCACCTCGTATAATGTGTATGTTCTTTTTGTTTTTGTTTTTGTTGTTTTTATACCCTGTATAAAATGAGCAATTATCCAGGTTACATGAAGGTAGTGGTTATTTGAAATGTAAAGTATGCAACAAAAGCCAAGTTAAATTAATCGATCTTGAAATGTATTCTCTTTCCTTTTCTGTATCTGTCTATATTTCTGAGATGAGGTATTATGTACACTATTTACATTATTCGGACTATTGTCCTCATCTTTGTGGCCATTGTACGCGCCAGCCTTCTTCAGGTGGTTGGAATGTCGAACTGAACCCTTTATTTCGCTCACTGGGGTAGACTGTTCTAGTTTCACGTGCCATGTCTAATGGATGTCAGTTATCGCCTGAAAGTTCTCCACTGCCTTAACCAGGTATTGAACTCACACTCTTTGGGTCCTGTTACTGGATCTAAGTAATGCCTTTATCCGCTGAGCCATGTATCCTTTTCTGTTAAATTTATTTTTAAGCCATCACCATTTAGCCTGGTCAATGACCACTTGGGAATATCAGGTGCAAAAAGCTTGAATGTACAGGTAGTGGAATGGATAATGGTTGGAAATTGGAGAGCCCAATTCCAATTCTATTCATTTTTGTTACATTCACTTATGTATAGTCTTGGGAAATGGTATCAATCCACCTCTTCTCCAGAGGGGATGGTTAATTAGTAGGACTTGTGTCACTAAATCATTGTCATCTCCAAAACCTCTTAAAATATAATATTTTCTAGCTTTAAATAATGTTAAAAAATGTTTTAAACAGTTCTAAGAAATTAAAAGTCAAAGTATTAGTTCCTGAATATTGAAAAATCTGTTGGAATATGTTAAGAGGTATTCTTTTATTTTTCTCACCCTCTCCTTTGTTGCACACAAGAGTTTTAAGACTTTATGGCATGGAATTTACAGTTTTGTGTGAAGTTCTGCCCGAATGGGGATTTGGACGACGCGACAGGAGGAAGTCTTGCGAGGCAACCGTCTTTCTCATCGGGATCTGATCCGATTCTTTGAGCATCAGCTCAAGATGAAGATTAGAACTGATAGAAAACGCTTGGTTTCGTCAGACTTCAGCGAAAGGTGGTTGAACGGGGCTAGCCTTGATTTTTTCTTTTTTTTTTTTTAAAGCTTTTCACCCCAGGCAAGGCTGGAAGACACTAGCACGCAAGGGGTTACAGAGGATTTGGAGCGAGAGCAAATAGGAGTGTTAGAGGAAAGGGTGTGGAACAGGATAGAGGATAGATCAAGGCAACTGGAGATGTCGATTGAATAGTTGGAGATTATAGTCAACAGGAATGAGGAAGGGAGTTCCATAGGCATGTGGTGCGAGATATGAAGCTATTGGAGTAGAAGAGATGTCTACATTTAACAGTTTCAACAGTGAAAGGGTGGGAACGGGATGCCAGCCTCGTACGACGCTTGAATTCATGGAGCCTGGGAACCAGCGATAGCAGCTCATCGGACCAATTACCATGGAAGTATTTGTAAAAGAGACAGAGAGGCGATGGTGCGTCTGTGAGAGAGAGACTGCAGACAAGAAGCCAGATCAGGACCAATTACATTGCATACCCGTCTCTGGATCTTATCAAGAACCTTGAGGCAAACAGAAGGGGCGATATATGGCAGCAATATTTCACATCGGGGTGGTTTACTGTGGAGCTCTCTCTTGGTTAGGCTAGACAAGCTCTGTGTAACGAGTTAATGTGCGTAAGTGTTGTTCCAGGCTACATCTTTGATTATGATACAAGTTGAGATTCCCAACCACCCCAGATTGTTTGTCGTCTCCCTTTCATTTCGACTGGGTCAGCTTTATTTATTCCCCATGTCCGTATATATTTTCTCATTTCCCTCTCTTAGCGAGAGAGCCTCTTGATTCTGTCGTAGGGCAGAATACACTGGCCTCTTTTTTTGAGGGTTGGATGGGTCCTACTAACATCAATTATATTTATTTTACTTTGTTTTGATATTTACTTTGTTTTAGGGTTCACCCCCTCTCCTCTCATTGTGAATAATCCATAAAATTTTATGCATAAATTTTTTATTATCATTCAATTTTTAGGTCCCCCTGAGAGGATGCGCTATACGGAAGATTGATTGGTGACGGATGAGTTTTTAAGGTGAATGGGCGAATTGTAATGAGTGAATGGGTCGTGAATCGGATTAGCTAGGTATAAGATAGTGAATACCAGCCTTAACCTATTCCCCCTTATCGGCCTTGTGCCATAATTGTATTTATATACAGTAAATATCGACCATACTGTCAGCAGATCCCTGAAGTTCACGCAATCCAAAAGAAACTAGAACAGAAAGCCTACTACATAAGGTACTTTACAGCGATTGTCCTACTTGATGGGCCATGGAAATAAACTTAGCATTAAAAATAGTTGCACCAACTTTCCATGGTCTTAATCTGCAGTAAACAGATTGAGCCATAAAACCAGAACATCCTCTGGTTTGCCAAACTTTTTCCCCCGCCCATTATTGTGGGTGGGTGTGAGCTACTTTCTAAAATCTGGCCAAACGGAAGAAATCTTTGGGATAACTTTTTAATTGAGACAAAATCTTTTCGATATATATATATATATATATATATATATATAGGGAGAGAGAGAGAGATAATATATATAGGGAGAGAGAGAGAGATAATATATATATATATAGAGAGAGAGAGATAATATATATATATAGAGAGAGAGAGATAATATATATATATAGAGAGAGAGAGATAATATATATATATAGAGAGAGAGAGATAATATATATATATAGAGAGAGAGAGATAATATATATATATAGAGAGAGAGAGATAATATATATATATAGAGAGAGAGATAATATATATATATAGAGAGAGAGATAATATATATATATATAGAGAGAGAGAGATAATATATATATAGAGAGAGAGATAATATATATATATAGAGAGAGAGATAATATATATATATAGAGAGAGAGATAATATATATATATATATAGAGAGAGAGATAATATATATATATATATATATATATAGAGAGAGAGAGATAATATATATATATATAGAGAGAGAGAGAGATAATATATATATATAGAGAGAGAGAGAGATAATATATATATAGAGAGAGAGAGAGAGATTATATATATATATATATATATAGAGAGAGAGATAATATATATATATATATAGAGAGAGAGAGATATATATATATATAGAGAGAGAGATAATATATATATATATATAGAGAGAGAGATAATATATATAGAGAGAGAGATAGTATATATAGATATATATATATATAGAGAGATAATATATATAGATATATATAGAGAGAGATAATATATATAGAGAGAGATAATATATATAGATATATATAGAGAGAGATAATATATATATATAGATATATATATAGAGAGAGAGATAATATATATAGATATATATATATATAGAGAGAGATATATAGATATATATATATAGAGAGAGATAATATATATATATAGAGAGAGAGATAATATATATATATATAGAGAGAGAGATAATATATATATATATATATATATATATAGATATATATATAGAGAGAGAGATAATATATATAGAGAGAGATATATATAGAGAGAGATAATATATATATATATATAGAGAGATTATATATATATATATAGATATATATATATAGAGAGAGATAATATATATATATATAGATATATATATAGAGAGAGAGATAATATATATATATATAGATATATATATAGAGAGAGAGATAATATATATATATATAGATATATATAGAGAGATTATATATATATATATAGATATATATATAGAGAGAGAGATAATATATATATATATAGATATATATAGAGAGATTATATATATATATATAGATATATATATATAGAGAGAGATAATATATAGATATATATATAGATATATATATATAGAGAGAGATAATATATATATATATATAGATATATATATAGAGAGATATATATATATAGAGAGAGATAATATATATATATATATATATATAGATATATATATAGAGAGATATATATATATAGAGAGAGATAATATATATATATATATAGATATATATATAGAGAGATATATATATATATAGAGAGAGATAATATATATATATATATAGATATATATATAGAGAGATATATATATATAGATATATAGATATATATATATATATATAGATATATATATATATAGATATATATATATATAGAGATATATATATATATATAGATATATATATATATAGAGATATATATATATATATAGATATATATATATAGAGAGATTATATATATATAGAGAGATTATATATATATAGATATATATATATATAGAGATATATATATATATATAGAGAGAGAGATAATATATATATATAGAGAGAGAGATAATATATATATAGAGAGAGACAGAGAGATAATATATATATATATATATATATAGAGAGAGAGAGAGAGATAATATAGATATATATATATATATATATATATATATATATATAGAGAGAGAGAGAGAGATAATATAGAGATATATATATATATATAGAGAGAGAGAGATAATATATATATATATATATATATATATATATAGAGAGAGAGAGAGAGATAATATATATATATATATATAGAGAGAGAGAGAGAGAGAGATAATATATATATATATATATATATAGATAGAGAGAGAGAGAGATAATATAGATATATATATATATATATAGAGAGAGAGAGAGAGAGATAATATAGATATATATATATATATATATATATATATATAGAGAGAGAGAGATAATATATATATATATATAGAGAGAGAGAGAGAGATAATATAGATATATATATATATATATAGAGAGAGAGAGAGAGATAATATATATATATATATATATACACACAGAGAGATAAATATATAGATAGTGTGTGTACACACACACACACACACACACATATATATATATAAAAATATTCTACTACTGGACTCTCCCGTTGTTTTCGACGTATGAGGGTCAAGCAGCTCAGTTCTTAGACCCAACAACCAAACCACCCACACATATCATTTAATTATAATGGTGAAGGCTTATGCAGAACCAACCACACGTTTTGGAAGAGGCAATTACAGAGAACTGATGCACAGTATGCCACAAGGTCCCCAAACAACCTTCCGCAGGTTTTGAATTCAAAGTTGTCTTTCTCCTAGACTGTTTGCCACGCAAGGCTATAGAACCCAGACTGTCCTGCTATTTACCCATAGCTGGGGGCGGGGGGTTAGTAGAAATGGATTCATACCTTTCCCAAAGGTATCAGCACATAAATGAATGTAATGGGCTTGAATGGCTTTCCGATTCCTCAATCCGAGCCACTATCCATTAGTCCAGCATGCCTCTTGTATACACACACACACAGAGAGGGTGCCCCCCCCAAATTGATATTTTAAAAGCAATTATCTTGAAAACTACTAAGTCTAGCCCAATGAAATTGAACAGTTTAGCTGTTGAACATCATAAGTGTATTATGGCACCGATTTCATACGTGTTCAATATGTGCACCACCTTTGATATGGCACATGTCAAGTTGGTAGTTAAGCTCTTGCCAAACACGCTGTAACATGCCTCCGGTAACATTATCCAGTGCAGAAGTGATTCCCGGCTTGACTTCATCAATGCTAGCAGGAAGTGGCGGGGGGACATAGACCAGACCCTTCACATATCCCCATAAAAAGAAATCACACGGGAACAGGTCCGGTGACCGCAGTGGCCATTTCATCATAAAACTCTTCCTTTCCACCACGATCGATCCATCTCTCTGGCAGATTCGCATTGAGATAACAAAAATAAAACATTAAATATAAAATTTTGATCCGTTTCTATTCATTCTGTGAAAGTCTGGGGTCATTTCAACAAAAATTGCCAAAATTATTGGCCTGCGAAATGACGCCAATTTTTTTGGGACACTCTGTATATTCACACACACGCACGCGCACTAAACCGCACTCGATACAAGGCTCGAAAGGTTAGGGTTAAAATGGTTATGGTGGTGCGAAGTAAAGGTTATTAGGATAAAGAGGATATATAACGATTGACCTTTGACTTGAAGAGACTATAGTGTTGAGGGAAGCATCCAACTCTCCAAAATAGCAGTCTTTTGGAAGAGTATGTGAATGCTTAACATCAATGTGAGAATAAAACCTGCAGGTCAATGATCTTAGATCCTGAGACGTGGATGATGAATTTTAAAATTTCGTTTTAATTCTTCATTTATAATCGTTCTTCTATTCGCCATGTTCCTTCAAGACGTGGCCTTATAGCTCTCAGCAACGTTTGTGCTTTACCCAAGCCTCCCACCACTGATTCTGTGTGTAAGTGTTCGTTTTCTTGCCATTGTCCTTCATTGCTTACATGAAAGGAAAACTCTGAATTACAAACTGTAGAGAAGGCAAATCTCTGCTATCGGCCTACAGAAATCCTGTTAATTCACAGATATTAAAAATAGGAAGCTGTGATGAGCCATAATTGCTTACTTTGAATTCCAAACCGTAGAGAAGGCAACGGGAAACCGCTGCACTGTCTGCCCAAAGAAATCCTGTCAAATCACAGATATTAAAAAAAGGAAGCTGTGGTGAGCCATGATTGTCTTTTCTGAATTCCAAGCTAGGCAGCGGAAAATCATACCACTATATTTCCCTCGATTGCATCGCAATTTACAGGTAATGAAGAAAAGGAAGCTGTGGAGAGCCATAATCGCTTCTGTACTGAAACGGCATGTACGAAAAAAATTATGAAGTTAAGGGATCCTCCCCCATATTTAACGACTTATTTCTGTCATTTTGCTGACCTCTGTGAGAACAAATCATGACCTTTCCGAAAATGTCTGTTGATTTCTTTTCCGCTTATTAATATTCATGGTTCAGTTTTCACGGATTCAATAACTTCCAGTTGTCTCTTTTTGACTTTGAGAAGGTGTCTTTTTTGTTTTTGTTTCCATTCAGACTTCCTCATTGCCTAAGCGCTCCGTCTATTGTATTCTCAGCATTCTTCTATAGCAGGGATCGACAACCTTCGGCACACGTTGCACGTCAAGCAATTTCCAATGGCACGCAAATGACATCACGAAGTCTGAACCAATAACCACTAGAACACAAAGAAGATATTTAACTATTTCAAAACTGCCCACTCATTGGACTCCCTGCGTCTTTCACCGTCAAAGAGCACTGCTAATAAGGACACCAACTAATAGACAAGGAAAGTGGGTCTTTTATTAATCCTAAGACCATACAAAGGCAAGGCTCTATTTACATTATTCGGACTATTGTCCCCATCTTTGTCGCTATATTTATTACAACGGCCGAAACGTTGTAATAAATATGGCGACAAAGATGAGGACAATAGTCCGAATAATGTAAATAGTGTACATAATACCTCATCTCAGAAATATAGACGGATACTAAAGGCAAGGCTCCCATTAATAATAAAATCTTTTTAAAAAATCTGTTAATGTGGTTTATATATTATTGTATATATTGCTATATAAAATATATGGTAGAACATGTCTATGAACCTTGACTTGTATAAAAATACGTATGCACTAAATGATTTTAAGACCCTAAGTCGGTACATAGCAAATGATTGCCGATCTCTGTTCTATAAAACCTACTTTCTGTTGCCTCCAGTTTTTTCTTCATCAGTGATTGACCGATTCTCAGTTTGTGGATATGTAAATATACAATACGACTCTCGGCCAAGCTTTCCACTGACCGGTCGGCCAATGATTTCCACTGACCGGTCAGTCAATGATTACCCTCATGCTGCATTCAGATCCTCGATCTCGTCGTTGTGCATCGAAATCTGGGGGAAGGGTGTTCTGCATACTCGCAAGGTAGCACGATGAAAGGTAACCGACACGTCGAAAAATAAGAAACCGAACCCTGTTTCTCATATACAGATGTTCTATTTCTGGGCCCTGCTTGCTCGCCCGGGTGGGTCGGCTATGGCGGCTCTTCTCGCCGTTTCTTCATCTCGACGTGGTGGCTGGCAATACAAAATGGCGATTTCGGAGTCGAGCGACAGACACGCCCATTTACCACCAAGGACGAACCATAACTTGATCCGAAGCATGACTTTTAATACAGACCAGCTTCCGGATATACCTTATTTCCGGTTTTGTTGCCACTTGATCTCCGAAAATTTACTTGCATTCTCCTTCGGTTAAAGTCGATGCCGCTTAGAGGACCGAACTTTAAAAGGAACCATTCGCTTGTCTAACAAACATCGAGATAAAAAATCAGCCATTGACTTTATTACGTGGATGTCCATAGTATCAGAGACACCAAATTATATAATTTGTTAATTACGGTCGGTTTGAAAATCTCATTTGTGTTATGGGCCAAAGCAGGAAATGAGATATTGACTAACAGACATGAATTATTTCCATTGGTCTTTGACTTAAGTTCTTATACGTTATTATATTTGTCCGTTATCTTTCTTTAGTTACTATCTCCCACCCTCAACGTAGACATGTTATGCGGCATATAATGAGGTTTCTGTAATCAAGTGATTAGACTCACGCCTAACCCCCGTGCTTTGTGGAAGAGTTGGTTTTCTTTCTCTTACACAACCACGTTTTTCCCCGTTAACGAGTTTCGTCTAATCGGGGTTGGGAATTCAGTGTTTACCTTCTCAATTAGTTGCCAGCTGAGGCTGAGGAGCCTATTCTGCCTTACTCCCCTACCATCACCACACACATCAAATAACGGAGTAAAATTACCTAAACCTACCTGAGTTTGTGACCACCAAATATGAGTTAATGTCATTTTTAGGTTCATTTTAAGAATTGAGACAAGAAATCAGGACAGATGCTTTTCACCCCCCCCATTTTTGCCGGTACATTTTAGGGTTCGGGTAGTGTAACGGATGTCAGCGAGGAAAGTGGAATTGAATAGTCGAGGATCATCAGTTGTCTTCACTTTCGCACGACTGCTGTTGGGAAAGGCATGAACCTGTCTTCTCTTGGCTGTAGGTTAAATAGCAGTGTAGACTGGAGTTTGTAGCTTTGAATAGCAACCAGTCTAAGAGAAGGAAAACTGAATTGTTAATCGGCGAGAATGCAACTGGAAACTACTCTACGATATTTTCCAAAAATATACCGATATTCCCAGAGAATAAAAAAAACATCAGTGGAGAGCCATGATCGCCTGCTCCCTGAAGGGACACTGCATTAAAAGGAAATAAAAATAAAACCTATCACAGAGTGTGTGTGTGTGTGCCTGTTGCGTGAATTTATGGTTGGGTTTAATAAATTCGGTGGCGGTGGCCTGTTAAACTGCACACTGTGTTATTCACTACTTTCCGCTGCATTGTTTTTCAAGGCTCCTCTACTGTACTACTTAATTTCAGTCATGGTCATTTTCTGTTGCCATAGCAGGATATGACAACACAACTGCAATATACAAACATGCTATTTTTTTCATTCATTTGAGTCACTTACAGTGGGAGGATAACATTTTTGCTTTACAAACAAAATCACTTCCAGAATGTAAGGGTTAAGGTCAGGTAAAGGTATTGGAATTGTGATGTATTGTCACTATTTTGACTTGATGTATTTAAAATTAAGATCATCTTGTGGAATCCTTATTTTAACAATTAACACACTGCATTATTGACTACTCTCCTTTCCACTGCATTGTTCTTCAAGTCTCCTCTATTGTACTACTTAATTTTGGTCATGGTCACTTTCTGTTGCCATAGCAGGATATGACAACACAACTGCAAAATTCAAACACACTATTGAAGGGTGAGTCAAACTTTCCTATACAAAACTCAAGTGAATGAGGGTTCATGATATTATCACAGGATTTTTGATTCAGAATTAGTTTCTTTTTCTCCTCTCTTTAAATGGATAACTTTCGCCAGATACACAACAGCCAAAAAGTTTAGGGATGCCCTTCATTTCTTTAAAAATTCCTAAAAATGATGTTTTTGTATTTTTTTAAAGTAGAAAATAAAATTTCTGTAACTAGGGTATTTGCTTTTATTTTGAACAAAAATAAGCACTCAGCTATAAAAAATAACTAATACAACATATTTTGTATCCCATTTTAAGGTATTTTTTTAACCTTTAACACTCTGCATTATTCACTACTTTCCTTTCCACTGCATTGTTTTTCAAAGCTCCTCTACCGCACTACTTAATTTCAGTCATGGTCATTTTCTGTTGCCATAGCAGGATATGACAACACAACTGCAAAATTCAAACACGCTGTCATTACAGTAGCGGGTTAAATTTTTTTGCAAACAGAATTACCTCGAGAATGTTAAATGTTAACCAACAATCCGACTACTTGATACAGCGCACACGAGACAATTTAAGGCTAAGCTCAATAATTCTAACTTAAATTAAAATAGTCGTTACTTAAATTAAAATAGTCGTTACTTAAACAATTCTAAAACTGCGTACATATTTACCGACCCTACTTCAAATTTTTTTAAATTCAAGAATTTTAAATTTTGGTAATTTGTCTGGCAATTACAATAATTATTTGACTAGTGTTAGGTTTAAAAAGCTTGTTTACACGCAAACACCGTTTTTCGAAAACAATTCGTTCCAATGTTTACTCGTATCCAAAAATTGAGCCATTGAAAATATCACACGAATTTTTTAAATAAAAGAATAAAAACTATTCCAATTTTACAAAGACAGGGTGTCCTAGAATGAACTATTTCAATGAAATCGGATATTTAAAAAAAATCACTTTTATTTCTGTTCATGTATTGTAGTTGTTCGCAAACGGCGCGGTGTTGGGGAAGAGGATAGCAGGTGAGGCGGGATGATTAAACAGTTTAAAAAAATATCATTGATTAATTGTTTGATTTTTTACGAGTTATCAACCCCTTGTATGTTATTTAAAGCGGAAACATGGATTGTAAGAATTATTTTTATTTAATGTTTTTAAAAGTGAATATTGCATTATTAACAATATTTTGGAGTTAGCAATGATTTTCCAGATACAATTCCTACTACTTAGTCCATAGCTGGGGGAGGAGGACATGAATTCATATTTTTTCCAATGGTATTTGCACGTAAGTGGATCATGCAAACTCGACTGGAATTCGAACTTGACTTTCCGATTTCTCATTCAGAGCCGCTATCCCAAATTTGTATGAAATTAAAAACTACTGCCTAAATACACGGACTATAATACAGAAGAAATAAGTGTTGCTTGACATAAAGATCTACTACCCAACTGGTGTTGGTTTCAATAGGGCCAGATCTGGACAACAGATAAAAGATCATATGAACGGTTTTAATAAGATATATAATAAGGACAATTCTTTCTCTTCAAAATAAAATAGCTTCTGAAGTTTCATGTGCGATGAGTTTTACTTAAGATTCCATAACTATCTACAAAACAATCAGAGGAAAAAAAAGACAGACGCAAATTTAGTCAGCACTAGAGTCGAAATAGTAGACACAGGTTCAGTTTACATTTGCTTGAGTCAAAAAGATTGTCACATGTCTGGTTCACACGAAAGATTCAGTTTGCTTAAGATTAAAAAAGGTAGACATGTATCTGGTAAACCCAATAGTCAAAAAGCTAGACATAGTTTACACTTGAGACAAAAAAGTAGACACAGGTCCGGTTTGTACGTGAGTCAAAAAGGTAGACACAGGCCCGGTTTACACGAGAATCAAAAAGGGAGACACGTCCGATATACACGAGAATCAAAAAGGAAGACACAGTTCCGGTATACACGTGAATAAAAAAGGGAGACACAGTCCCGGTATACACGAGAATCAAAAAGGGAGACACAGGCCCGACTTACACGAGAATCAAAAAGTGGAAATTAGAACTTGCCTGTTTCAGTTACGACATAGTATATCGTCCGGGAAAACAAAATGCTGCTGCGGACGCTTTATCACGAATTTGCTCTTCTACCATCTCTGTTGACAAACTACATATCTTGCACAAAGATTTATGTCAACCTGGGGTAACCAGAATGCTGCATTTCGTCAGAAGTAAAAATATGCCATACTCTGTAGAAGATGTAAGAGCAGTAACCAGGTCATGCCAGGTGTGTTCCGAGATAAAGCCTAGATTCATTAAAATGCCTCCTCAAACACTCATAAAAGCAAGTCAACCCTTTGAAAGATTAAGTATAGACTTCAAGGAACCTTTACCTTCAAATTCTTGCAATCGGTTCATACTTACTGTGGTTGACGAATACTCCCGTTTTCCTTTCGCTTACCCTTGTGCTGATCTCTCAGCAGCAACTGTCAAGAAACATCTAACTAGTTTATTTTCCATTTTTGGAAACCCTTCTTTTGTGCACTCTGATCGTGGTACAGCTTTTATGTCGGACGAATTAAAGGCATTTCTACTTTCTCGACGCATCGCTACTAGCCGAACAACTGCCTTTAATTCACAGGGCAATGGACAAGCAGAGAGGTACAATGGTATCATCTGGCAAACAGTGAGCCTGACTTTACGGTCTAGTAATCTCCCGATTGCTAGTTGGGAAAAGGTTCTAGATGTAGCACTCCACTGCATTCGCTCATTGCTTTCGACTGCCTCGAACTGTACTCCTCATGAACGTTTGTTTAATTTCCAAAGGAAATCAGCTCCTGGTGATTCCATACCAACATGGTTAACAAAATCAAAATTGGCGCTCCTGAGGTGCCATGTACGCGGGAGTAAGTATGAGCCTTTAGTCGAGACAGTTGACATACTCGAAGTCAATCCGAACTACGCTCATGTGCGACTTAATAATGGACAAGAAACGACAGTGTCTCTACGTCATATTGCACCATTGGATGGCAAACAAAACGGTTCACACACAGAACTTGATCCAATGGATGCCCCTATCCAGTCTAACACTCCTACTCCTCTGTCGAGTGCTCTGGAAAATACTGTTATTGACGATTCAGCTGCTCCCGAAAACCACCCCACTGTAAATTCCACTCCTACATCTCCCCATCCTCTGCCCTTGGATAGCTTCCAGAGGACCTCTTCAGAAGACGCTGATGTATCGAATCTTCGATGCTCTTCTAGAATTCGACGAAAACCTCCGTATTTAGCTGAAAATTATCAGCTTTGAACATCTGTTTTTCTCCTTTCTCTATTTTCAATTTGAGCAGAGCCACCCATAGAAACCACCCCTTTCCAGAAGAACGTACGAACCTGAACTATTTCTTAAGTGGCGGAGAATGTGGTGAAAATAAAAGAACTCTTTAATCTTTCCCTGACTGATTGATTTCCCTTTGTTTTCGTCTTTCTCTCTCCATGAGGTAGTCGGCCATTTTCTTGTGTACGGTTCGCTACCGGAGTAGATTTCTAGTGGAATAAAGCTTCATTCAAGCTATACGGACTCAGCCTTCTTTTACTTCCCCTCAAACCCTTTTTCATAACAATGAATTTCATCATTTGAATCATTTTGGTGAAGATTTGTTGCTGAATATTGATGTTATTTGGAATACGTTGTCATTTTTGGTGATTTTGGGGGCCCCGGGCAGGTTTGGGCACGTTTCGGTCCGGCACCATTCCAATTTTCAAAAATTTTCAAAGAGTTGGCGCATTTCCTTCTATTTGGACACAAATGAGTGGAATAAAACACTTCCCCACTTTAAAAAAAAAATTTGGTCTCTATAGACCCCACCCCTAATAATGTTTGTTTTCAAGTGTAACATTGGCCTGTAATGCCATTACATTTAACCAACATTTAACCCATTACACTAGTAATGGGTTAAATGTTGGTCCAAAAATCACGCTTCCGTTAGAAGTAATTCCTGCGAATTTGAAGAATGATGTTTTAAAGTTAACGTTTTTGGGATGTTTTTCAAATACTGTTTCTCACTGTTTTTTTGAAATCTTAAAACCTGGAGATTAAGGTCTCTAAAATTCTAAACGTCCGGGTTTTAAGATTAAACTTTTTTTTTTTAGGTTGAAGAGGTTTACTTTGCATGAAGGTGAAGTGATAAATGTACAACACATTTACTTTTAACTTTAATGGACATAATTATCTTTTGTTGTTAAATGTTGGTAAAGTCTATGTAAAAATTCAAATCAGCCAAAAAAACAGTTTTCGATTCATTATAAAATTGTCGCAACAAAATTTCGCTTTCCTTCTTTTATTTAGTCTCGTGCACTACAATAACATTCAGTTTTGCTCTTAGAATAAGAAATTTAAAAAAATAGTTGAATAATAAATTTATTATTTGTCTTTTTTCTTAAAAGTTTTCGGCTATAAAATTATTTTTCATATCTATCTTCTTTTTTTTTCCAGAAAGAATATAGGAATTTTTTTTAAGCAAACGGAAAGAATTACTTCCCCTTGTTACAACTGAATTATCTCCCTTGGATTTAGCTCGCGTGTTAGTATCAATGATGGAAGCACGTGGTTTGCAAGCAAATGACCTGGAGGAAGCATTTAGCCATTATGACGAAGTTCTAGAAGCTAAGGCTTCCACTCTGAAGAAAGTGGATAAAAAGACCCTAATCGACCTCGACAACTGGTATTTTCTCGTATCATTATTTTTAAATAACTAAATTAAAAACGAACTAATAATAATAGTAACAATGAATGCAACATTTTAAAAACAATATAGTTTATTTTCCCTTATTAGAGGAAATTATTTTTTATTTTAAAAAATAGAAAACATGAAAAAAATTGTGGTTTGTGTAATTCTAAAAGTGTTACTTTTGTTAACATGGTTAAAGGTATTTTTAAAAAAATACTTTCTACAAGCCATTATCGACTGTTGAAACAACCTGGGCGTTTATTATAAACTACCTTTTTGTTTCCGTTTCGTCAAGAACTGCTTTTTGTAAACAATATAGTCGCATTATTATGTAAAAAGGGATCCCAATTTTCTTTCATTTTTAAGTTTTAACTCTAATCAAAATTATTCCCCTGCATAAAAACAAAATATTATTAATTTCACTTTCAGTGATACGCCTCAAGCAAGACCTAATTAAAAACAAACATTAGCAACTTTTGTCAAGTAACTAACTTTGTTTTTTTTTTGTCTTTTCAATGCCAGGATTGCTGTTGTTATTTAGATATTGGGCATTTTTGAATTTATTTATTTTTATTTTAATGCCCCTTTACATTTTTTAGGTCGTAAAAGTTTTTTTTATTTATTTTTATATCAGTAGGCATATAAAGACAGTATTTTTGTATCAAGTTCATCAAAGAACGAAACGGGTCGACATTATTAACAGATTTTTAAAGCTGTCTCCCAAATATAAAAGTAAAAACAAACAAAAAACTTACTTAACTAACAAAAAATGTTTTTTTGTCGGTTTCTTTAAGTCTGGTACCTATGAAATACATTTTCTTAGATGACTAAGATATTGAATTAAAAATACAGTATTTTTTTTATTTTTAATTACCAAACCAAAGTATTTTAAAAAAAAAATTTTACGACGAACTTTAATTGCGCGCAAAATGTGACATCGAAATATCAAGTTTTAATTAAAATAAAAAAACGGGAAGATCTACTAATTTTATTAAAATCAAGGGATCTGTTTTTCCTAAAAAACTTGATAGTGGTCCGGGCTAAACAATTTAAAATTAATAAAGTTGGTGCAAGGCATGAATTTTTAATTTATTTGATAATAATACAGTTACACGCGGCAAGGAAATGTAAATCTATTCTGTCAGTTTTAGGACCAAAAGAGGGTGGTGTTGGGTCAGGCTTTTAAGCGCAAAATTACTTTATGTCCTGTTGGAATTTAATTTGAGAACAATTTTTACAAGTTCACATTCTCATTATTTTTTCTCTCCTCACTTCAACCTTTTTTTACTTTCAAAACCGGCTCCCAAACCCTTGATTCTTATCAGAGATAAGAATATATTTTCTGACTAACAAGAGAGCTGGAAAATATAAAAAGGAATTCCACCACCATTATTCTTTCCATGGTGCCATAAAGTCTGGGGGAAACCTCACAGTTTGTTCACTCCAACCTGTTTTCATTACTTTCAAAACCGGCTCCTCGAGCCCTAATTCTTATCAGAGATAAGAATATATTTTCTGACCAATGAAGGGGTCAGGAAATTTGTTCAACAATTTTGGAGGGAAAAGTCCCTGATTCTTCTGAGCCTACCAAATCTCCATAAATTTGGAGAATCTTTACCTATTTGGCAGTGAGAATTCGACCTATGAACTCCCTCAACTGCAAGATTCCTATATCTACCAACAATTTTCCTACTCTACAAGAACTGTGAGTGTTTCTAAACAGTAACAAAATTTTACTCGCTTAAAGAACTTTTTAAGCGCTCGGTGAAATATTTTGAGCAAGCCTTTTTTCTGTTATGAACATTTTCTCTTTCCTTAAAGGACATTTTCTATTTTCCCTTTCTTTCACTCCTAATTGTCTTTATCCCTTTACTTTTTTTTCTGTAAACACTTTCTTCTTTTATTGTTACATACCGAGCAGAAGTTTTTTTTTCTTTATTCTTCCGCGCCTAAAAGAGAGTTTGTCCGCTCTAATCTTGCTGTTTTTACTCGCGTTTTTGTCGCAATTTTTTAAACCTCAACCTAATTTTTTATAACCTAAAAAAACAAACCCTTTGATGCGGGAAAGCCGGGAAAGACTTTCCACGCAGTCCTTTACAAAAGATTTGTCCACTGACGCCCCACTAAAAATAAAACCAAATGCCGTAAAAACTTTAGTTCGGTATCAAGTCGGAAAAAAATTATTTACCTGATATATATTAATAAAAAAAAAAGTTTAAAAAAAGAATTTTAAAACTTTATATTTTCCGAGTGAGTAAGCAGGGATTATCTATCTTTTGTTTAATTAAATTTTTATAACCTAAAAAAATAAAGATTTTTTTTTTATGACAGTTTGAAACCCGAACTTTCTTTTCAAACTAATAATTGTAATAATCAGGCTCCTACCCTTTTCTTCCTTTTTTGTGTTTGCTGTTTGTCTCTATCTTCCTTTAATTTTTTTTTAATTACGTATTTTTAAATTTTAGGGGCTCTCTACTATAATTTTGCGTTATCAGGGTTTTTTTTTTACCCTGCATCGATATTATGGACAGAATCCCCTCTTTTTTTTTTTTTTTTTTTTTTTTTTTTCAAATCGATAAGACAAAAATCAATATTTTATTTTTTTCGATTCTGCTAACCTAACAAGTGTTGCAGCCTAAGGAAGGCCTAAAAAGCTAAAAATTAAAATTTGTAGTATAAGCACCAAAAGCCCACGGTAATGAAAGAAAATGTTCCATTATTCAATTGGGGCAACAAATTGCCAGATTATTTCGAAAATAACATTAAAACTTTGCGCTCTATTACCGTTTACGTTTTACTTTTAGTTTTGTCCATAACTCGTCGTAAAATTTTACGACGAGTTATGGACAATGTAAGAAGTTCGACTTTTTTCAAAATTAGAAATTATTTCCGAAAATAAATTTTCCCTATTTTTTTATTTGTGTGAAATGAACCACTAGTGCCCTTGAATTGTTAATTTAATTACAAGAAATTAAAGTTCGTCGTAAAAAACAAAAAACAAAACAAAACAAAAAAAAACGAAAAATAACTGTTTCTTTTTTTGTGGTATATATAATTTTATTTTTAAGAATACAAAGGGTTTTCTGTAAAATTTTTACTGTTTTTAATTCAATTTCTTAAATTGATTTTTTTTCGTAGGTATCGGACTTATAAGAAAAAACAAAACGAAAAAAAAAAATTAATTTAAAAAAAATATCTTTTGGGTTTTATTTGAAATTATAGAAAAAAAAAAAATGTCCCAAGGGGCCAAGCTTAATAAAAAAACAGTTTTCAAAATCTTTACTGAAGACGGAAGACCAAAGGATTTTTTTAAAAATTATTTTTTCATCCTTTTTAGAACGTTCGAAATTTGGGCTAATTTTTTTCTTTTGCGTTAGCCCTTTGGCCGAAAATTCGTATAGTGAAATCCCGAATTAACGGTCCCAGAACCGACGGATTCCGGATTTAACGGACAAAATCCGCAGAAATGGTAGTCGTCCGTCTGGAACTAAAAACAACCGCGCGTAGCGAGCGAAGTCCGTTAGTTCCAGAATTGGCCGCTGTTGTTTTCTGGCGCAATCAACAGACAAAGGCTGGGTAGTTCCGGCAATGGCCGCCGCCGTTTACATGAGCGCTTTAAACTTTAAAACTTTTCAAACTTTATTTAAAGGCAAATTTAAAACGTAACATGCACAACATACTTTCTCTCTCGATCTGTGTGTGTATAATTTATTTTAAGTTAAAAGTAAAATACACATCACTGGATTTTCATTTATTTACTTGTACTGTAGAAGGACTGGGTGTTTTTAGGCCACGAAAAAACGGACGACTCCCCCACCCCATTAGTCCGTTAAATTGAGGTTCCACTCACCACTCTATAGAAAATTTTAGTTAGTGTCTTTGCTTTTTTTTTTTTTTTTTTTTCCCCTGAAAAACAAACTGATTCTTGCAAAAATCAAACAATTGTTGGATTTTAAATGAAAGTTTCAGGACTTCTTCGCAAATATATGAAATTATTTTAGAATTTTGTTTTTTGTTTTTTTAGAAACTGCTACTTTCCATTTATGAAATTTTCAGAAATAAAATTTTGCTCCACTTAATTTTCATATTAATTAAAAGCAGAACTCCTTGGAGAATTTTAAATCATTTTCTTTTTTTTTTTTTAAAAAAACACCAATTTACCATAAATCTGCTCTGAATCGTAAAATAAAAATTGGAATAAAACCGAGACATTATTTAATTAGAAAAGCTTTTAATTTTTTATTGTCTTAAAATATTTTTTGTTGAATAATGAAATTTTACAAGAATTGCTCACTTTTTAAAAATTATAATTAGAAAAATTTATAAAGTTTTAAAATCTTAAATTTCTGCATTACTTTGTGCCACTTAGGTGATATTGTTATTAAGTAAAAACTGTATTTACTAAATCATAAATAAAAGTTTAGCACAATTCATCGGATACTGATATTTTGAAATTTTTGTTGTGTATAAACGTGCCGGTTTTTGTAAATATGGACGCCTACTACATGACATCAAAAAACAAGAGCGATAACCATAGTAAATTTAAAGTCAGAAAGTATCTAAAATTCAGTAAGACATTAGAGAATATTTTCTTAAAGTTTTAATATTACTAAGTAGTTAAAGATTATATAAAAGAAGACGTTAATTCAAGTAAATATATCAATCATAGAAAAACAGATAAACTTCAATCTGTCATTCAACCATAGTACATTTCTGCAATAAAGCAATACTTGTTTCAAATCAGATTCCTGAAAGTGTCAAAAGTATATTTTATTTTTGAAAGATTCTTTAAGAGATGGCATCATGATGACGGATAGCTAAAAATGGTGTTAAAATCGGTGAATGTTATTGATTTCAAAATGAAAACTCCTTCCAGAAAATTTAAATTAATTTTGAAATATGGCAAAGTATTTTGCTTATTGGAAATATTAAATTTAATCTCTTAGCTTGAAATTAAAACTAAAACAAAAGCTTCAAGAAAGAATTTTAATTTTTAAAAATTCATTTTAAACCATAGGTATTGTGAATCTTTGCAAGTATCTAAAAGAAAAGGTAAATCTGATTTTTAATGCCCAAACGCTAAATATCTTAAAATTTTCCAAAATCGTCATAATTCCATGTAAATGTATATGCTGAACTTTAATTGGAGTTATCGACAAGAAAAAATCTGACTTCTTGTTGGTCATTCGTCTGCCTTTTCTGCCATGATTTCACTAATTCAGTTTGGGGTACATCTTGTGGCGTAAGCTAAATTTTGGACTATTTATTTCTTTCACCGACTTTCGGTGCAGAAAATCAGTATGCACTACCGTAAAGAAACTTTATTTTTTAAATTTTTTTTTTGGTAAGTGTAGTTTTATTTATAACAAAAACAAATCAAATAATACAATAGAACCTTTTCTCAATGTAGAATAGCAATGACAAATTAAAAGAACAAATTAAATAATACAATAAAGTTTTTTTTTTTTTTAAATTAAAAAAAAAAAATTAAATAATACAATAAAGTTTGTTTTTTTTAAAATTAAAAGTGGACAAATTAAAAAAAAAAAAAAAATTAATAATAATACAATAAAGTTTTTTTTTTTTTAAACAAAAATTAAAAGTGGACAAATTAAAAAAAAAAAATTAAATAATACAATAAAGTTTGTTTTTTTTTAAAATTAAAAGTGGACAAATTAAAAAAAAAAAATTTAAATAATACAATAAAGTTTTTTTTTTTTTTAAAAATTAAAAGTGGACAAATTAAAAAAAAAAATTAAATAATACAATAAAGTTTGTTTTTTTTTAAAATTAAAAGTGGACAAATTAAAAAAAAAAAAAAATTAAATACAATAAACCCTTATTTTGTTTCTAGTATTTTTTTTTGTAATTTTACAGTGTACATAATCATGCTCTTTACAAAGTGTTATGTTTATGGGTTAAGTTTAGGGTTAGGGGTGGGGCAGTGTTCTTTCTGTGTAGAAAAGGGGACAAATTTAAAAAAAAAAAACATTAAATAATACAATCCACCCTTATTTTGTTTCTACTTTACCAAGTTTGCGCATTAATTATTTTATTTTCAATTTTAAAATATAAAAAATGCTTTCTTGTATTATTTAATTTGTTCTTTTAATTTGTCATTGCTACTCTACACAGAAAAAAAAGGTTTTATTGTATTATCCAATTTGTTTTTGTTTAAAGTTTTCTGTTATAAATAAAACTACACTTACCAAAAAAAAATGCTTTACGATAATGTGTAGTGATTTCAAAAAGAGATATAGCTGTAAAAGAAGTAAATAGGCCAAAATTTATGCTTATGCCACCGGAAGTATCTTGCATTGTATTAGTGAACATTAGGGCGGATGAATGACCAACAAGAAGTCTGATTTTTTTCTTGTTGATAACTCCAAAACAGTAGGTTTCTTCATAATTTAATTGTTAATTCGAGTTCAGCATGTGCATTTACACGGAATTATGATTTGGGAAAATTTTAAGGGATATTTAGCGTTTGGGTGTTAAAAAGCAAATTTACCAAAGAAAAGCTGATCTATATTAAAAGAACAATAAAATTCTGCATGTAAATAAATTTTTTTTTGCCATTTTTAAAAAGAATGCCATATTGTCATCACTTATTGAACTGCCATTGATAGACAAAAATCAAAATAACAAATTTAGAAATCATAAAACCCAATATTTGTCCTAAATGTATATCAGTCAGTAAATTTAAGGATTAATTAACTGGTTTTTTGTTGACGTGATGCTTTTGTTTTTTGTTGACGTGATGCTTTTGTTTTTTGTTGACGGGATGCTTTTGTTTTTTATTGACGGGATGCTTAGTTTTTTGTTGACGGGATGCTTAGTTTTTTGTTTAAAACATAACGAGAATGTTTATTGATGTACAGTGGCCTGTGAGGTCATAGGTCAACAACAGTAAGCTATAACTTAAAAAGCGCACGAAAAATTAAAAAACAAACGAATCAAAATGCCAGCAGTGCAATAATTTCAGAAATTATTTATGTTTAAGAATAATATACTTTCATGAAATTCAGAAGGAATCAATTTAATTTCTATTATTTTAATTATTATATTTTAGAAATATAAAAAAGAAATTAATTAAAAACTAGTGAAATGATAAATGAAACATTAATTTTATTGTTTTTATTTTTTGATTATTTTCTTACTAATTTCATGTCATAATGGCATCCAATGAGGTCTGTTTTTTTTTCCTTTTTTAATTATTCTGATTACTCTGAATTTAAGTTAACTCTCCCAAATGTTAAAATTGAGGTTGCTGATATCTACCGTTGCATTTGTGACCTACTGTAAATGACTATGCACTTTTACCAAACAACCCACAGACTACGGCAATAATTCTTCAAATTACATTGTGTTGACTGAACCTAAAGAGTAGGGTATTTTATCTAATTTGGATTCATAAATGCGGTATTTATGTAATTCCAGTATTTACATTAGTTGGACTATTGTCCTCATCTTTGTCGCCATATTTGTCACAACGTTTCGGCCGTTGTACGCTCCGGCCTTCTTCAGGTGGTTGGAATTTTGAACTAAACCCTCTATTTATACTACTGGGGTAGACTGTTCTAGTTCCACGTGCCATATTTGATGGATGTCAGTTATCAGTTATCTCCTGCTAATTTTCCCTCTGAAAGTTCTCCACTGCCTTAACTGGGTATTGAACTCACACTCTTTGGGTCTGTCACTGGATCTAACCAACGCCTTTATTCACTGTGCCATGTGTCCTTGTGGAACTAGAACAGTCTACCCCAGTAGTATAAATAGAGGGTTCAGTTCGAAATTCCAACCACCTGAAGAAGGCCGGAGCGTACAACGGCCGAAATGTGACAAAGATGAGGACAATAGTCCGACTAATGTAAATACTGTACATAATACCTCATCTCAGAAATATAGACAGACTCTTATGTAATTCCATTACAAAAATAAACAAGCTAATGCCAGACAAAATAATCTCAACTCAAGATGAAGCAGGTGTCCTTTTTTAAGAGTTAGGGCTTTTAACATATTTCATACTTCCTATATATTGTCATCGCAGAAAATGAATAGTAGACATCATAAAAATATGGACAGTAGATATCATACTCTCTAGTTAGTATCACCATTTTGTATTATTTTTGGTAAGGTTCGGGACACATTTTCAGTATGTTTACACTTGATATTCCAAAGCTTTCTTTAATAAAATATCATCTTAGGGGATTTTTCTTTATAATTGTAAAAAAATGTCATAAAAACTCCCTTAAAAAATTAGCACACATAAGATTAGGTATATTCAGTACTTTACTAAAAAAAAGCATAGCCTGATGAAAAAAGGTCCCAAACTTGATTAAACAATTCAATTTTACTTTTTTCAAAAGTTATTTTAAGAAAATTAGAAAATTTAAAGTATATTTAATGTAATTTGAAACAAACATTACTTAATTTTTTATCAGAAAAAAATTTAACTGGAAATAAGAGTATAATAATACAGTGGTGATTGGTTTTGGATGTGTGAATTGATGTTTACGTCAATGTACTGACAACTAACATCAGAGCAATTTATCAGACAGAAGGGCAGAAGTGACAGTATTTTCAAATTTTAAGTGAACCAGCTTAGTTAACTATAAAGTAATTCTTAAATACGTTCAAAAGTCTTATTTTATTTTTTTTATCTTAGATACTTTTTTTAATGATGATATGTCCAGAGCCTGCAGTATTTCCATCCCTATAATTGAATCTAAAAAAGAAAAATTTAATAATTTCAGTATATCTCTCACTGAAAAAGAAAAATTTGATTATAATTAAATAATGAAAAGAAAATATTTAGTGAAATATGTAAAATAAAAAAAAATAATTTTGAAAATGCAATGATGATAATGATGGTTGGTCAGTCAGACAATTTGACACAAAATCAATGCAATGTATAAGGCCAGATCGTCACTATTAGAAAAAAAAGTCTTAAAACCATGGACCTTATTTATTTCTGAATTGTGCCTCTGTAGTTTTGTCAGAAATATTTTTAATACATTTTTTGGCATATTAAGAAATTATTGTAAAAAATAAACGCTTTGCAGATTGTAATAAGCTTTCAAAATTGATTTTTTTTATTGGGTTTTGTATTTTACAATTCAGAGCTAAAGTCTGTCTAGAAATGCTCCTCGATTTACAAAAAAATTGATTTATATTCTAAGTCTTCTGCATTTATAAGTTCTGGAAGTTTCATTAAAATCTGACAATTATTTGATTTTTTTGCAAGAATTTTTCAACTGAAAAAAGTACTAAAAATAATGCTTAATATTACATGACCACTGATGTAAAAAAAAAAAAAATTTTTTTTTAAACCAAAATTTCAAATGTGCTAGAAAGGAATAAAAAATTTTGAAAAATAACTAAAAAAATGTTTTCGTCTTTCCTCTTATTAATAACATAAACTTTTCATGATAAAACTTTGTTTTTATGAATTTGGGGCCTTTTTTCATCATGCTGTGCTGTTTTTTTTTTTTCGGCAAATTATTGAACATGCCTATTTTCATATTAAGTTAAAAAATAATTTGTGTTTTTATTAGTGTTAAGTTGAAACCCCCTCCACCTCCTTGTGTGTGTTTATTTTTCCTTTTTATCATTCTTTTGTCTCCTTATACTCTCTCTCTATTCTGTTTTTGCTAATCTATGGGTATGATGTTTAACTACTGCGACAGTAAGGCGTCTGATCAGTTGATTGTGAGGAGTGTAAGCCCGCCCACCTCTTCATTGCTGTTCTTCCCAGGTCCACTCTGATCCGGTTATAGGCGAATAGTGAGCCTCCCAAACAAAAACGAAGCACTATGAAAGTATAAAAATAGATTTGTAGTAAAAATAGCAGTAATACAATTTTACATAAAAAAATATTACCAACAGTACCTATTTATAGTAAAATTACCAACACTACATCTTTCAACATGAAAGAACTCATTGAATTGTAATACAACCTTGTGAGTTGCTTGGTATTCTTAGGTGTAAGATTTTCATATTGTTTATTGAGTAAATATTTATACTGAGAAAATGAACGTTCACTATCTATGCTCGTAACAGGCATCCATATGACCTTATTGGCAATCTGTCCCGGAAGAGGAAATCTGCTCTTATTTGCATTCCAAATTGATGGGATTTTTAAAAGGATTTGGTAAATCATCTTGGTAATTCCCATACATTTGGAATTCTTCAAGAAGATCAGTAGAAGAACATTGCAAGTCCTTGATGGCTGCAAAACTGTCTAAATCATGACCTATACAGGGTAGTTGTCTAGGATCAAACAGGTGAGCTGCCTTGTAAAAGTTATACACAGGGTGGGTATCCAGCTATTTATTCAGTTTTGAAAAAGATGTGCTGAAAAAAATCTTGGAAATTTGAGATAACTCTCTCCTTCTCTGTGTTTGCTAGTTCAGACAGAAGACAATCAGTTTCTAGGCCAAATGTTGAGTTTGATGTACCAGGATGCAAATACCATTTTACATCCTCCATCATGTTATATACAGCACATGTAAGCAAAGACTTAATTTTTTCTAAGTTTGTCAAAGCTGTTATTAAACGAGTCGCAGTTCTCATTTATAAAATGCAGTAAGTATCAACAGCAAATAACTTGAATCTCAATAATAAACATTTTAACTAAAATTTCACAAAACAGTAATTAAACCATAATAAGTGAATCTTTGTAAGAAAATATCAAAAAACAAATTAGACATATTAATTCAAAATTTAAATAAAAGAAATTGCTATTTTTTTTAATTTGGGAAATATTTAATCTTCAAATCTCTTCTCTAAATCTCCATTGTAATACAACATTGTGAGTTGCTTGGTGTTCCCAGGGGTAAGACTTTCACATTGTTTATTGAGTAAATATTTATACTGAGAAAATGAACATTCAGCATCTATGCTGGTAACAGGCATCCATATGACCTTATTGGCAATCTGTCCCAGAAGAGGAAATCTGCTCTTATTTGCATTCCAGAATTTAAATTTCTTTTACAATGGTGAAGCACTGAAGATGATGCAATTATTAATCTGTGAGAATCACTGTGTAACCGTAAGCTTCGGAGTAGACAATCCAGTCAAGCATAGAATGTTGTTTTTTTTTTTGGAAAAAAATGTTTTCTTTATTTTTAAATTGTATGGTAGGCTTGTGATAGAATTTACTTTTCTTTCATATTCATAACACAAGGTTACAAGTTGTTTTAGAATCTTTTACTTCCAAAAAGGCCTTAAAGGAAATAAATTTGTTAAACTTATTGGTTTGATCTTCGTCTCTCCTCTTCCAATTTTGATATTAACTAGTGTCTATCTTCCCCCTTTCCATTGGATTTCCAGTTTAGGTGTGAGCAAGCTCAACATGTCGAACTCTCTGCTTTCGGGCAGGGGAACACAGATGAGGTGATGCTGAAGGGCAGGCTCTCGTCTGCGGAGGTAGACAAACCTGACTGTGTGCGCGGAGTCTACGGGAAATTTTTGCCCAGGCCTATGGGCTCAGATTGCCCCACATAAAAATCGGCCTTGTGCCACATACTGCCTTGTGGGGAGGTTGGGTAAATACCCCCTTTAGCAATGGATCTTGGTGGCCATGACAGAGCCGTGACCTTCAGACTTTCATCTTGTTTGCTACATAGTTTCTTAGAAAAGTTTTTAAATATTTAAAAATAGACTAGCCAACTTAATCTCAGAAAATCGACAAACTAGTTTTCTTTTTTTGGTTAATTTGCAGTATAAGCACCAAAAGATGACGGTAATGAAAATGTTCCATTTATGGTTTGAAATTGCCTGATTATTTCGAAAATGACATTTAAAGTTTGTGCTCTATTACTGTTTAGAAGTTATCAACAATTAAGTTCAGTCTCATTCATGTTTTCCAACTGCCATTACTGGCTTTGTTTACATATGTTTGCCTTGAGTAGTAATGTGTGGAAGCTTACTTTGTTAAAAGCCATTTTTACTGCTTTTCATATTTTCTTACTTGTCTTGATTACTGCGCAATTTTTGTGAAAGTTATTTTAAAAAGCACTTTCTTTTTTTTTTTTTCATTAATTTAACTTTAAATGAATAGTTTTTATTTAATTGGTAATAATTCCTTTTTTCCAATCAAAAATATTGTTTCATTGTAGAAGTGAAGCTTTATTAAATAATGAATATATATATTTTTTTTATTGGTTTAAATTTGTTATAGAAACAATTGAAAGCTTTTCTAAATAAATGTCATGGGTGAACCCTTTTTCTCAAAAAAAAAATGGGGAAAAAAAAGGAAACTTTTTTTTTTTTTTTTTTTTTTTTTCAGGCACGTAATTTTGATTATGTGTTTTGTTTTTTCTCTTTTTTATTGCTATATTTGGAATTGCGCATTTGTTTTAAACTTCGCATCGAGCCGTATTCAAGACAAGTGAAGCTTCTACGCATGACTACTAGAGGCAGATGTATGTAAACAAAGCCAGTAATGGCAGCTGTTCTGTCGATGTGATACAAAAGAAGTCGAACTTACATTGTTCATAACTCCTAAATGCTAATAGAACAAACTTTTAATGTCATTTTCAAAATGATCAGGCAATTCACACCATAATGGAACATTTTCATTACCGTGGGCTTTTGATGCTTGTACTGCAAATTAACACTTTTTTTTTTTTTTTAATTCTTTTTCGGGTCTTAAAAGGAAAAATAACTACAATTCTTTTTCGGGTCTTAAAAGGAAAAATAACTACAATTCTTTTTCGGGTCTTAAAAGGAAAAATAACTACAATTCTTTTTCGGGTCTTAAAAGGAAAAATAACTACAATTCTTTTTCGGGTCTTAAAAGGAAAAATAACTACAATTCTTTTTCGGGTCTTAAAAGGAAAAATAACTACAATTCTTTTTCGGGTCTTAAAAGGAAAAATAACTACAATTCTTTTTCGGGTCTTAAAAGGAAAAATAACTACAATTCTTTTTCGGGTCTTAAAAGGAAAAATAACTACAATTCTTTTTCGGGTCTTAAAAGGAAAAATAACTACAATTCTTTTTCGGGTCTTAAAAGGAAAAATAACTACAATTCTTTTTCGGGTCTTAAAAGGAAAAATAACTACAATTCTTTTTCGGGTCTTAAAAGGAAAAATAACTACAATTCTTTTTCGGGTCTTAAAAGGAAAAATAACTACAATTCTTTTTCGGGTCTTAAAAGGAAAAATAACTACAATTCTTTTTCGGGTCTTAAAAGGAAAAATAACTACAATTCTTTTTCGGGTCTTAAAAGGAAAAATAACTACAATTCTTTTTCGGGTCTTAAAAGGAAAAATAACTACAATTCTTTTTCGGGTCTTAAAAGGAAAAATAACTACAATTCTTTTTCGGGTCTTAAAAGGAAAAATAACTACAATTCTTTTTCGGGTCTTAAAAGGAAAAATAACTACAATTCTTTGTTAAAAAAATTTAAGGAAATAACTGTTATGTTATTGGTAATGTTATATTTATTAAAATGTTTACCAAAATCAGAAACTTAAGTTTTGAAAGAATTAAAAAGAAAAAAAAAAAAAAAAAAAAATACACTATTTACATTATTTGGACTATTGTACACTTCTTTGTCGCTATGTTTTTCACAACGTTTCGGACGTTTTACTCTCTGGCCTTCTTCAGGTGGTTGGAATGTCGACCTGAACCCTTTATTTCGGTCACTGGGGTAGACGGTTCCACGTCTAATGCATATCAGTTATCTCCTGTTAATTCCCCTCTCAAAGTTCTCCACTGCCTTAACCAGATATTGAACTCACACTCTTTGGGTCCTATCACTGGATCTAACTAACGTCTTTATCCACTGTGCCATTTGTCCCCAAGTGGATAAAGGTGTTAGATCCAGTGGCAGAACCCAAAGAGTGTGAGTTCAATACCTGGTTAAGGCAGTGGAGAACTTTGAGAGGGGAATTAACAGGAGATAACTGACATGCATTAGACATGGTACGTGGAACTGAAACCGTCTACCGCCATATTTATTACAGAGTTTCGGTCATTGTACACTCTGGCCTTCTTCAGGTGGCTGGAATGTCGAACTGAACCCTTTATTTCGCTCACTGGGGTAGACGGTTCTAGTTCCATGTGCCATGTTTAACGGCCGAAATGTTGTAATAAATATGGCGACAAAGATGAGGACAATAGTCCGAATAATGTAAATAGTGTACATAAAACCTCATCTCAGAAATATAAATATATCTCATAAATATAAAATATAATACCTTTCCAATGTTGTTAGATGGTACTGAAAATGTGTAGGTTTAAAGCCTACATACAACCATGAATATTTGAACCTTTCTATATGGGGATCATGGCTCTCCACAATTTTCTATCCTTTGTCACTCTTAAAGATCCTTTTTGTTCTCTCTTTTAGCCGTAGATTGCCATAGAGATAAAATGTCTTGTTCATGGGGGGGGGGGGATTCTTTTCAGTCTCCAGTGATCCACACTGAACATAATACAGAAAGTATGATGTTTTGAGCTTAATTGACTTCTGTATGCTGTGTGTGTCTGTTCAAGACGTTGGTGATCATGGCTCTCCACAACTTCTATTCATTTGTAGTTCTTAATAAATGTTGTCTTTTTGCTGTCTCTCCTAAGCCCTATTCTGCCATCCATTTACTCAGGCTCACTGTGCGTTGCTTTGTTCTGTCTCTTTTGTTTTCAATCTGTCCTGTGAGTATCAAATTTTCCAACCTCTCTTTCCTCGTTATGTGCCTTAAAAATTTCATCTGTCCCTTCCTGGTGTTAAGTATGTTTCCTTTTTGTTTCTAATTTCTCTAAAACTTTGTTTTTGCTCACATATTTGGCCCGTGGTATCCTGAGCATTCTTCTGTAGAACCATATTTCTGTTGCTTCAAGTCTCTTCTTCATCTGTGAGGAGATTGTCCAGCATTCACTGCTATATAGATGTCCATCGAACTTGAAATAGGTCTTATATTGATAGCATTTAAAAAACAATCAACACATGGTAACAATGTTATAGAGCAATTTATGAAGATGGATCCAATGTTTCAAATAAATCTGGAGCTACTGCTACAGATGGTTGTACCAAAAAGGGCTGCTTGATGATACTTCCATTTTTACAGCAGGCTGTGAGGCTGGCCTTTGAGCTTATAAGGAGCTCAGCAGAGCAGCCATTTGTGATATTTATAGACTCCTTCTCCTCTCTGGTTGCCCTTCAAAAAACAAAACAACAAAAATACTGCCTTACATTGCAGCCATGCTCAAGATTTTTACAATGTGGTGAAATTACAAAAGTCCATTGTTTTAGCATGGAAACCAGGCCATGTTAGCATAAAGGTTAATGAGAAAGTAGATGAATTAGTAACCCCCCCCCCCACCAAAAAAAAAAACCTGTAACATGGAAATGACTGATTCTGTACATAATTTATCTATAAAATTTATAGACTGTATAAAAAGCAAATGGCAAGCGATGTGGGGCACATTCTTAGAAAACAAACTTTCTGAACACCAACTAAAACATCAGACAGAAAAACACTAAGAAAGAAAACATTATGCAAACTAGTTCATATTAGACATACAAGACTAATTCATGTACATCTACTAAGAGCTGACAATGTTCCATGATGCATGCATTACAATCATAGGTTGACAGTTAAGTACATTCTGATTGAATGTAAAAGCTATCAGCTGAAATATAGTAAATACTACAATGTCACAAATATAAAAACATTGTTTAAAGATGTTGACCCTGGTCAGATAATAGGGTTTCGAAAAGAAATAGGAATTTTTAAATAGCTTTTAAAAATTAGTAAAAAAAAACAAGAAATACCTGTAACATGGAAATGACTGATTCTATACATAATTTATCTATAAAAATTATAGACTGTATAAAAAGCAAATGGCAAGCAATGTGGGGCACATTCTTAGAAAACAAATTTTCTGAACACCAACTAAAACATCAGACAGAAAAACACAAAACTACTAAGCGAGAAGACATTGTGCAAACTAGAGTTCATATTGGACAAGACTAACTCTTGTACATCTACTATGAGCTGATGATGTACCTTGATATATATTCTTGAACCTGTAACTTTTCTGTGAAGTATAGGAATACAGCAAGGTGGTGCTGCTTTCATTTCAATATCAAGTAACAAAATGAGATTGATGAGTTCTATTCTTACAGCAGAACTGTAAACTCTGAGGATGGCCTTTTGATCTTATAAAGAGCTCGGTAGAGCAGTATCTCTGGTTGCTCTAAAAGAAAAAAAAATAACTAACCATCCTTACACTGCGTACATGCTGGTGATTTTTTACAACCTGGTGAAATTACAAAAATCTGTTTTAGCAGAGAAACCAGGCCATGTTGGCATAAAGGGTGTTGTAATGGAATGTCCCACACTCCCTATCGCCTATGTGAACTGACTATATCGGTAGATATATATCGTGTGCACAGGATATACCTGACTGACTTGCTTTGGAAATTACTAGCCTGCTAACTGACTCCCTGTCTTTCAGTAGTGTATTCTCTTTTACAATAAACCTCTCTTTCTTTCATCTGTTTTTCCTGATGGTGATGCTTTCCTTGATGTGTCGAGTCAACTCTTGTAATGGAATATCCCACTCTCCCTATTGCTTATTGTGGACTAACTATATTGGTAGATATATGTAGTGTGCATAGGATATTACCTGGTGGACTTGCTTTGGCAATTAGTTGGAGATTTGTCTCCAGCTATGCTAGTTGAACTCTCTGCCTTCGGACAGAGAGGAATCCAGATGAGGCTATGCCGAAGGGCAGTCTGGGGAGGTAGGCAGCTACCCCACCCCATTTTTACAGGGTCTACAGGGAATTTTTGCCTGAGCCCACAGGCTCGGTTTTACCCTGCATTAAAAAAGGCCTTGTGCCACATCCTGCCTCGTCGGGTGGTGAGGTAAATAACCTTGCTTCGGCAATTAGTTGGAGATTCGTCTCCAGCTGAGTTGGTCGAAACTCTCTGCCTTCAGGCGGAGAGGAACCCAAAGGGAAGTCTCGTCTGGGGTGGTAGACAGCTACCTGACCCTGTGTATACGAGGCCTATGGGGAATTTTTTCCCGAGCCCATAGGCTCGGATTTCCCACATTAAATTCGGCCTTGTGCCACATCTGATCACATGGGGTGGTTGGCAAATATCCTTGTTTCAGGAATTACTAGCCTGCTAACAGATTCCCTGTCTTTCATCAGTGTTTTCTCTTTTATAATAAACCTCTCTTTCATCTATGCCCGTGTTGCTGTTCATTTCACTTGAGTACCACCTTTGTCTGTTTGTAACCTTCTTTAAGGATACAACAATGACTAAGGATGAAAGAATCAGAGAGGGCAATAAAAGAACAGGTTTTAATGATTGGCATTGCATTTAAGGTCAGGTAAATATCCTTGCTTCTGGAATTACTAGCCTGCTACCCGATTCCCTGTCTTTCAGTAGTGTATTCTCTTTTACAATAAACCTCTCTTTCTTCCATCTACGCCCGTGTTGCTGTTCCTTTCACTCGAGTACCACCTTTGTCTGTTTGTAACCTTCTTTAAGGATACAACAATGGCTAAGGATGAAGGAATCAGAAAGGGCAATAAAAGAACAGGTTTTAATGATTGGCATTGCATTTAAGGTCAGGTAAATATCCTTGCTTCAGGAATTACTAGCCTGCTACCCGATTCCCTGTCTTTCAGTAGTGTATTCTCTTTTACAATAAACCTCTCTTTCTTCCATCTACGCCCGTGTTGCTGTTCCTTTCCCTCGAGTACCACCTTTGTCTGTTTGTAACCTTCTTTAAGGATACAACAATGACTAAGGATGAAAGAATCAGAGAGGGCAATAAAAGAACAGGTTTTAATGATTGGCATTGCATTTAAGGTCAGGTAAATATCCTTGCTTCAGGAATTACTAGGCTGCTACCCGATTCCCTGTCTTTCAGTAGTGTATTCTCTTTTACAATAAACCTCTCTTTCTTCCATCTACGCCCGTGTTGCTGTTCCTTTCCCTCGAGTACCACCTTTGTCTGTTTGTAACGTTCTTTAAGGATACAACAATGACTAAGGATGAAAGAATCAGAGAGGGCAATAAAAGAACAGGTTTTAATGATTGGCATTGCATTTAAGGTCAGGTAAATATCCTTGCTTCAGGAATTACTAGCCTGCTACCCGATTCCCTGTCTTTCAGTAGTGTATTCTCTTTTACAATAAACCTCTCTTTCTTTCATCTACGCCCGTGTTGCTGTTCCTTTCACTCGAGTACCACCTTTGTCTGTTTGTAACCTTCTTTAAGGATACAACAATGACTAAGGATGAAAGAATCAGAGAGGGCAATAAAAGAACAGGTTTTAATGATTGGCATTGCATTTAAGGTCAGGTAAATATCCTTGCTTCAGGAATTACTAGCCTGCTACCCGATTCCCTGTCTTTCAGTAGTGTATTCTCTTTTACAATAAACCTCTCTTTCTTCCATCTACGCCCGTGTTGCTGTTCCTTTCCCTCGAGTACCACCTTTGTCTGTTTGTAACGTTCTTTAAGGATACAACAATGACTAAGGATGAAAGAATCAGAGAGGGCAATAAAAGAACAGGTTTTAATGATTGGCATTGCATTTAAGGTCAGGTAAATATCCTTGCTTCAGGAATTACTAGCCTGCTACCCGATTCCCTGTCTTTCAGTAGTGTATTCTCTTTTACAATAAACCTCTCTTTCTTTCATCTACGCCCGTGTTGCTGTTCCTTTCACTCGAGTACCACCTTTGTCTGTTTGTAACCTTCTTTAAGGATACAACAATGACTAAGCATGAAAGAATCAGAGAGGGCAATAAAAGAACAGGTTTTAATGATTGGCATTGCATTTAAGGTCAGGTAAATATCCTTGCTTCAGGAATTACTAGCCTGCTACCCGATTCCCTGTCTTTCAGTAGTGTATTCTCTTTTACAATAAACCTCTCTTTCTTTCATCTACGCCCGTGTTGCTGTTCCTTTCACTCGAGTACCACCTTTGTCTGTTTGTAACCTTCTTTAAGGATACAACAATGACTAAGGATGAAAGAATCAGAGAGGGCAATAAAAGAACAGGTTTTAATGATTGGCATTGCATTTAAGGTCAGGTAAATATCCTTGCTTCAGGAATTACTAGCCTGCTACCCGATTCCCTGTCTTTCAGTAGTGTATTCTCTTTTACAATAAACCTCTCTTTCTTTCATCTACGCCCGTGTTGCTGTTCCTTTCACTCGAGTACCACCTTTGTCTGTTTGTAACCTTCTTTAAGGATACAACAATGACTAAGGATGAAAGAATCAGAGAGGGCAATAAAAGAACAGGTTTTAATGATTGGCATTGCATTTAAGGTCAGGTAAATATCCTTGCTTCAGGAATTACTAGCCTGCTACCCGATTCCCTGTCTTTCAGTAGTGTATTCTCTTTTACAATAAACCTCTCTTTCTTTCATCTACGCCCGTGTTGCTGTTCCTTTCACTCGAGTACCACCTTTGTCTGTTTGTAACCTTCTTTAAGGATACAACAATGACTAAGGATGAAAGAATCAGAGAGGGCAATAAAAGAACAGGTTTTAATGATTGGCATTGCATTTAAGGTCAGGTAAATATCCTTGCTTCAGGAATTACTAGCCTGCTACCCGATTCCCTGTCTTTCAGTAGTGTATTCTCTTTTACAATAAACCTCTCTTTCTTCCATCTACGCCCGTGTTGCTGTTCCTTTCCCTCGAGTACCACCTTTGTCTGTTTGCAACCTTCTTTAAGGATACAACAATGACTAAGGATGAAAGAATCAGAGAGGGCAATAAAAGAACAGGTTTTAATGATTGGCATTGCATTTAAGGTCAGGTACATATCCTTGCTTCAGGAATTACTAGCCTGCTACCCGGTTCCCTGTCTTTCAGTAGTGTATTCTCTTTTACAATAAACCTCTCTTTCTTCCATCTACGCCCGTGTTGCTGTTCCTTTCCCTCGAGTACCACCTTTGTCTGTTTGTAACCTTCTTTAAGGATACAACAATGACTAAGGATGAAAGAATCAGAGAGGGCAATAAAAGAACAGGTTTTAATGATTGGCATTGCATTTAAGGTCAGGTAAATATCCTTGCTTCAGGAATTACTAGCCTGCTACCCGATTCCCTGTCTTTCAGTAGTGTATTCTCTTTTACAATAAACCTCTCTTTCTTCCATCTACGCCTGTGTTGCTGTTCCTTTCCCTCGAGTACCACCTTTGTCTGTTTGTAACCTTCTTTAAGGATACAACAATGACTAAGGATGAAAGAATCAGAGAGGGCAATAAAAGAACAGGTTTTAATGATTGGCATTGCATTTAAGGTCAGGTAAATATCCTTGCTTCAGGAATTACTAGCCTGCTACCCGATTCCCTGTCTTTCAGTAGTGTATTCTCTTTTACAATAAACCTCTCTTTCTTCCATCTACGCCTGTGTTGCTGTTCCTTTCCCTCGAGTACCACCTTTGTCTGTTTGTAACCTTCTTTAAGGATACAACAATGACTAAGGACGAAAGAATCAGAGAGGGCAATAAAAGAACAGGTTTTAATGATTGGCATTGCATTTAAGGTCAGGTAAATATCCTTGCTTCAGGAATTACTAGCCTGCTAACCGATTCCCTGTCTTTCAGTAGTGTATTCTCTTTTACAATAAACCTCTCTTTCTTCCATCTACGCCCGTGTTGCTGTTCCTTTCCCTCGAGTACCACCTTTGTCTGTTTGTAACCTTCTTTAAGGATACAACAATGACTAAGGATGAAAGAATCAGAGAGGGCAATAAAAGAACAGGTTTTAATGATTGGCATTGCATTTAAGGTCAGGTACATATCCTTGCTTCAGGAATTACTAGCCTGCTACCCGGTTCCCTGTCTTTCAGTAGTGTATTCTCTTTTACAATAAACCTCTCTTTCTTCCATCTACGCCCGTGTTGCTGTTCCTTTCCCTCGAGTACCACCTTTGTCTGTTTGTAACCTTCTTTAAGGATACAACAATGACTGAGGATGAAAGAATCAGAGAGGGCGATAAAAGAACAGGTTTTAATGATTGGCATTGCATTTAAGGTCAGGTAAATATCCTTGCTTCAGGAATTACTAGCCTGCTACCCGATTCCCTGTCTTTCAGTAGTGTATTCTCTTTTACAATAAACCTCTCTTTCTTCCATCTACGCCCGTGTTGCTGTTCCTTTCACTTGAGTACCACCTTTGTCTGTTTGTAACCTTCTTTAAGGATACAACAATGACTGAGGATGAAAGAATCAGAGAGGGCAATAAAAGAACAGGTTTTAATGATTGGCATTGCATTTAAGGTCAGGTAAATATCCTTGCTTCAGGAATTACTAGCCTGCTACCCGATTCCCTGTCTTTCAGTAGTGTATTCTCTTTTACAATAAACCTCTCTTTCTTCCATCTACGCCCGTGTTGCTGTTCCTTTCACTTGAGTACCACCTTTGTCTGTTTGTAACCTTCTTTAAGGATACAACAATGACTAAGGACGAAAGAATCAGAGAGGGCAATAAAAGAACAGGTTTTAATGATTGGCATTGCATTTAAGGTCAGGTAAATATCCTTGCTTCAGGAATTACTAGCCTGCTAACCGATTCCCTGTCTTTCAGTAGTGTATTCTCTTTTACAATAAACCTCTCTTTCTTCCATCTACGCCCGTGTTGCTGTTCCTTTCCCTCGAGTACCACCTTTGTCTGTTTGTAACCTTCTTTAAGGATACAACAATGACTAAGGATGAAAGAATCAGAGAGGGCAATAAAAGAACAGGTTTTAATGATTGGCATTGCATTTAAGGTCAGGTACATATCCTTGCTTCAGGAATTACTAGCCTGCTACCCGGTTCCCTGTCTTTCAGTAGTGTATTCTCTTTTACAATAAACCTCTCTTTCTTCCATCTACGCCCGTGTTGCTGTTCCTTTCCCTCGAGTACCACCTTTGTCTGTTTGTAACCTTCTTTAAGGATACAACAATGACTGAGGATGAAAGAATCAGAGAGGGCGATAAAAGAACAGGTTTTAATGATTGGCATTGCATTTAAGGTCAGGTAAATATCCTTGCTTCAGGAATTACTAGCCTGCTACCCGATTCCCTGTCTTTCAGTAGTGTATTCTCTTTTACAATAAACCTCTCTTTCTTCCATCTACGCCCGTGTTGCTGTTCCTTTCACTTGAGTACCACCTTTGTCTGTTTGTAACCTTCTTTAAGGATACAACAATGACTGAGGATGAAAGAATCAGAGAGGGCAATAAAAGAACAGGTTTTAATGATTGGCATTGCATTTAAGGTCAGGTAAATATCCTTGCTTCAGGAATTACTAGCCTGCTACCCGATTCCCTGTCTTTCAGTAGTGTATTCTCTTTTACAATAAACCTCTCTTTCTTCCATCTACGCCCGTGTTGCTGTTCCTTTCACTTGAGTACCACCTTTGTCTGTTTGTAACCTTCTTTAAGGATACAACAATGACTGAGGATGAAAGAATCAGAGAGGGCAATAAAAGAACAGGTTTTAATGATTGGCATTGCATTTAAGGTC
>OZ038519.1:46240640-46285640 GCA_964036315.1 Acanthosepion esculentum | reverse complement strand
CTTTTCTCTCTTTTTTTTTTTACTTTTCTCTCTTTTTTTTTTTACTTTTCTCTTTTTTTTTTTACTTTTCTTTTCTTTTTTTACTTTTCTTGTTTCTTTTTTACTTTTCTTGTTTCTTTTTTACTTCTCTCTTTATTCCTTTTTGGTTTTACTTTTTTTGTTTTACTTTTCTCTTTGCTTCTAACCAATCACTTCTTGCCTTTTTTAACAAATGGCGTTGGTTTGACTGGATTTGTTTGAGTTGATGCTTACATTTTTTGTAGTGACAAAAAAGTAAAGTTAAAACATCTACTGTGGCTTTTATAACGTTTTATATTTGTCTCTGTTGTTTTCTGTGATTTATTTTTTGTCTGTTTTTTTCTCTTTGTCTTCTTTATATTTCTTTACATCTTTTAAATTTTTCTTTACCTTTTCAATTTATTATTTTAAAAACACAAACTTTTACTTCTGTCCTTCTGTTGAGTCTTTTTTTTTATTTTCCTTCCACCTTCCTGTCAGGTATCAGCACGAACTTCCTGTGGCAATTCAAGAGAGAAAAATTAAGTGCATCACTCATGCAGAATTGTGTAAACTGATGAAATGGAAGTTAATGGTAAGAATTTCTGTAAACCTTTTCCTTTTTGTAAGGCTGTTAACCTTTTGAAATGTCTCTAAACTCTCGCAATGTACAGTGTTTGTTTTAAAGTGAGATGTGCAATTAAAAGTATGTTTTTCTTTATTTGTCACAATTCACATTGATTATCTTGAATATATGTCACCAAGGCTTCAGGTTAACTTTTCCTACCATTGTACTCGAACCATCCTGAAAAAAAAAAACATGAATTTTTCTTTTTCTTTAACTTTATCATTAAAAGCATAAAAAACATCTTTTAAAGTATTTAAGAAATATTTTGGCAAGCTTTAATATTCATGCATTTGAAACAAACCTGGTATGTTAAAAGAGTATTTCAAACTTTTTTTCTGACCCACAGCAAGAACCACTTTTTGCATTGCAACCCATGATACTTGCGTGTTATAAATCAGGCAAACTCTGTTCACTAGGTTCATTCATTTAGCATCGACAGTTTATATGTATATTTCTTATGATCTGCACATATCGGAATTGCACGTATCTATTTGCATTATTTTTTTTTGTATGAATATGAAGAAAAAAAATGTATTTAATTTTTGTTTTCTGATCAGAGGGGTAAATTCCGTCCCAAACTGACGGAAATGGTGGAGAGCAACAAACCTCAAAGTGTACTTGATGCCAGTCAGTCAGCATTTGACCTGTTACCAGATGTTGAGCAGGCTCTGAAAGCCTTGACGGTTCTTAAAGCTGTAGGACCAGCCACTGCTTCAGGTACGTTTCCGTTTCTTCTCCCCCTCTTTTCTCTTGAATTCTGTTCCCTTGAAATGATTCTTTCACATGACTTTCCTTGGCTTTTGATATTTTTGTAATGATGCTTCTGTTGCTATACAATCTTCATCTTGCTGACTCAGATCAGAGATTGTTACATTATTTGATAAGAATAATTTCTTCTTTTAATCTCTAGTTTTAAAAACTTTTATTTCTCTTTTTGTTTAAGAAAATTTTATTTTCGCCTGAGAAAAAATTTTTTTTTTTTTTTGGGTGGGGTTGTAGAGAAATTTTTGTTTTTGTGCAGTGGAATTCTATTTGATTTGTTGAGGAAATTTTTATTAGCAAATTCTTTTGTAAAAAAAAAAAAAAAAAAAAATATTACATAGCAGTTTAGCATTCTTTTCATTGTTTCTGTTGCCTCAAGTCTTCTCTTCATCTGTGAGGAAATTGTCCAGCACCCACTGCCATGTCAGAGGATTGATATTACATCAGTTTATTTTTATTTTTTATTTTTTTCTAACAAAGTTTATCTGCATAATATTTTGTTTAGTTTTGGAAGGCATCTTGCTATTCTGATGTGACTTCTGATCTCCGTGTCACATTTTTTATCCTCTTGTTAAAACATTTTCCAAGCTTTTCTTGTTTGCTTCTGGATAATTTGAAAAGTTTTTGTGAGCAGGCTTGCATATATTTTTGTGACTTAGATTTGAATTTCAAATTGGACAAGACAAAACATCTCAAAGTGGAGCATGCTATATCATGTAGCAATACAAATGTTACATTAGCTGCATTAATGCTGTTGTACATCACTTGAGTAAATATTAGTTAAATGAATTTATTATTACTATTATTTCATTGTTAGTTTGATTCCATCTTATTATTGTTGCTTTTTATCCCAACACTCGGGGTCAGTGGTGCCCAATATGCTGATTGTGATCAACCGGTTGATCGCATAGGTAGTGTGGGTAAATCGCATGGCATTAAAAAAATAGCCTATCATCCATCCTCACTGTGGCATTTACCACTTGACTGACATACAGTGCAGCCAGTCTGGGACCTCATCAACACATTGAGGTCACTGTGCATGCACAGCTAAATTGTACAGGGCTACTGCAAAACTCTGAAGTAGTTAGTGGTTTCCAATTCCTCTACAAAAGAAAGGGTCTAAAAATGAGTTAGGGAGCTGGAGCAAGTAAGAAACCAAAAACGTACCAATTTCATTCGGAATGGGAGGACTTTTCTTTTACATAATGTCCTATTTGAAACGTGTTTGTCTGATTTGTCAATCTACCATTGCTATTCCGAAGAAAGGGAATGTGGAGCGACACTTTCAGACTGATCATAAAAAAAACTACGATACTGGCTTCCCACCGATAAGCAAGCTGAGAAAGGTAAAGGAATTAAAATCACATTTGTCTGAACAGCAGTCATTTCTCTCACAGATGAACTCAAAAGTGAAGACAGCCATTGAAACATTGTTCAGGGTGAGTCACACCATCATTGAGCACAAAAAGTCCTTTCAAGATGGAGGAATAATAAGAGGCATTCATTGAAGCAGGTGACTTGTTTCAGGAATTAAAAAAAAAATCGGAGGTATTATTTTCAGTTAAAGATCTCCAGCTGTCAATAAATACAGTTAAATAATGCTGTGAAGTAATGGCCAAGGGAAACTACATAAACTTAAAGAAATGTGTTACCTTCATGACTGCATTATTTGGCACAACTTATTTATGTGAGTCAGCCTTTTCCCATGTGAAGATTATTAAGCCCTGGTACCATTCCATCATGACTGATGAACATTTGGAAGTCTGTTTGAGGATGGCTATCAGCAGCTACTGTTTGGACTATGCAACCCTGGCCAATTCCTTGCAGTACATGTCATCAGAATAAGAGTAATGGCCAAAAATGTTCAGAATTGTGCCATACAGGTTCATGCAGTTATGCAAGGTACACCAGTGTGTGTGTGTGTGTGTATATATATATATATATATATATATATATATATATATATATATATAGTTTTAGCTTCTGTCTGTCTGTCTTATCAAACTCCTCCGAGGGTTTTGGAGATAGACCCCCCCCCCTCCACACACACACATATTCTGAAACTACATTACCCAGGGTACTTGGATAACTATATTTCATTTTGATCAAACACACAGAAATTTTTTCCCCCTTTGATTTAAATTAAATTTAAGGGAATGATTCCTACCTTTTGTCACAAGGTATTTGAAAGGCCGATTTTAGACTTGCTTGAATTGTCATAAAATGAATATTTCTTACACTAGTAACATCAAATTTCATATCTAGCCATTTCTGGGGATGCTCTTTCCATTTATCATGGTTAAAATGACCTAAAATCAACAGATTAGAATGTATATGGAGCAGATGCTGAACAAGTACAGTCCTGACTCAACATGTACAATTTCTGGACTGTAGAGAGTGAGAAGCTTAACACACGCCAAGCAATACCCACTAATGAACATAAGAAAACAACAGAAAACTCACCATATCATGAAGTGGTATTCAACCACTAAATTTGTAACTGAAATCATTAAAATAAAAATATTTTATCTGTCACAATTTGATCAAAAGGTTGAAGATTTGACACATGTTAGTTCCGATCACTACGTAAGCGGTATGAAATCACCAAATTGTCTCAATTTTTAAACTGTAATGTTCCTCTCACATTATGCACATAAAAATAAACAACACAGACATAAAATTAATCAAATAAAGTTTATTTGGAAATTTTCAGTAATGGTGGGCTGGGTATTGGGATACCTCTTCACTGAGTAGTCAAAAGTAAGTCTTGGCATACTCTTCATACAATCCCTCCAAATAATCAAATTCAGGCACTACCCAAGTTCTTCTAGTCTGACTAGTATATCTTGGCTGGAGTATCCAGTTTATATAGTTCAAGTATGAGCCCATTTGTTATTTCCGCACATGAAAGCTTACAACCCAGCGTTGGATCCGACAAAACACTGAGAGTCAAACCAACACCCTCACATCTTTCACCTATGAATCCCAAATTTGTTACCTCATGGTACAATGCAGGACGATCCGCTTTTGGACAACTCTGAACTTCTGCTACAACTTTCTCAATAAGGTGTACCCATCTGTTCCCATCTTAGGAAAGATTGGGAACAATTTATGTAGCCAAGTAATAGCAGAATCCCAGGTTTCCTGATACTTCTCTTTCAATGAATATATTTGAAGCAGCACCTTTTTGGAACATTCCACTTTAGGCAAAGACATCTTTCTTCCACGTCCTTTTGTCATAAAAGGACTTTGTAACTGATTCTGTACATCGTCTTCAAAAAGAAAGAAAAATGAATTTATAATCCTATCTCATTTTGTCGAAGTACTACTTAGTAGTCATATACAAATTATTGTCTACATTTTGTTACTGAATTTGAGTTTATTTGCAGTTCATGAAAAAATTGCACTAAATGGTCAGGGATAAATATAAATTTAGAGTCATCCATACACCTGAGTAACAAATAAGGAAGCACTAAAATATTTTCTCAACAAACCTATTTCCACAGTGGTCCTTAAAACTGACACATTAAAATATTTTAGAATAAAATAAACAATCATAATCCGTATGAAATAAATATTACTAAGAAATAATAATAAATTAGGAAAATGAATATTAAATCATAAATTTGTATCTAGATAGCAATAAATCGTAACTAAAATCCATTCATTAGATAATTTAAAAAGGAAGAAAATTGTTTGAAGGGGTAACATTAAACAAAATGTTACTTGGTAACTGAAATGCTGATAATTATTGTGAGAATACTGCAAAAGCATAAGACATTCTAGTATTTTTTTTGTAGAATGTTTTTTTATCTCATTCTTTGAATATTAACATTTTTCGATCAATAAGTCCTACTTTCTTTTTTTGTGATTTGAATCTGAGCGTAAAGTAAATAAAACGATTTTTGTTTCATATTTTTTATGATGAAAACAGTTTTTAAATTCTATTTACATTTTACATATCATAGAAAATTAATATTTAAAACAAATTCTTAGCAATTTCCTTGAAAATTTTGTCAATAGAAAACATGCTGGTCATTTTTTTGTGTCCATGTTGACGCTGTGTATTGAGTCTCGTGTGGAGTTGAAATGATGGCCGAGTGAGTTACACATGGTTACACAAAATCACACACGCGCAAAATGGAGCTACCGTTTCATATTTGATTTTGATTTAGTTTCATAGATTATTAAATGAGCATTTTAATGATATATTTTATGTGTTTTTATTTTTACAAGAAGCATTTGAATTTTACAATCAAAATTTTCATTTGAATTGTTTACAAACTTATTAAAATTAAAAAATATAAAATATATGAAAATGAAGCTTAGAATGTTAACTTTCAAACTAATGTGTTACCAAAATTGTAATAAACCCTGCGGAGTGCGCATATTACAAAATTTGAGGAAGTCTAAACTGCCGTCAGTGAAAAAAAATGCCGAAAATTTTTCGAAATCACCAAAATGTCTCTATTTTCAAACTGTAATGTTCATCACACACTGTAGTACATATAAAAATAAATCAGATAGAAACAAAGTTCATGAAATAAGCTTTTATTTGGTATGCATTATGTTTTTATGGAGATATTGAATGAAATAACACGGCGAGTTGAATATATGCTTTTTTTAGTGTTTAAGAATGTTGGGATGCCTAATACTATCAATACACTCTTCATCATTACTCTTATTTTGTAGTTTTCATTACCATTTGAAAACAGGTAATAAAAAGAATAATTTGTGGCAAAATTTGAACTTCTGTTATCTCTTCTTTAAGACTCCTCCTCATCCCTCCCCTTAAAAATATTTCCCCCCTATCTTTATAGTTCTCCAGTAGCATAAATGTTTATCGAAGGTGGTTTATTCATTCCTGTGTTGAGCAGAAAGCACATGATGTTATCTAAGTCCTGAAATTAGAAATACAATGTTGACATTGTGTTGTTTGATTTAGTTAGGCATTCTGGTCTCCACCTCTAGATAATAATTTGCAAATAGGTGGGCACCTGAGGTGATGTAGTGGTTAGCAAGCTAGTCTTGTTAGAACAGTTACCTTTGAGTAGTGAGTTTAATTCTCACTGGGTGTCCGATACTTTTGGCCTTGTGCCACATCTAAGCTATGCTTAGAAAATCATTATATAATACATATTTGCAATAGGTTCAAGAATGATTTTTAAAAAAAAAATATCTACCATTGGAGAAACAAAACTGTTATGACCTTATGACCCAAACCTGAAATCAACCAAGATGAGGATAGTCGCCCTCAGATTTTTTTCATAGCTTATAATTCTTTTCTTTTCATGTGCCATGTCCTTTCAGGAGGTAGGTGATCATGGCTCTCCACCTCTCTCTATTCCTTGCAGCTCTCAACAAGTTCCTTCTGCTACCTCCCCCAGACCATGTTCTGTCATCCCCTTAAGCCTCTTATCTCTTTCTCTCTATTCTACCTGTGAGTATCAGATTCTCCAGGCCCTTCTTCCTCATTACGTGTTCCAGGAACTTCAGCTGTTTCTTCCTGTTGTTAAATATAAGCCGCCTCCTTGTTTGCATTCTAAGACCTCGTCGTTGCTCACACGCTCGGTCGATGATATCCTTAGTATCCTTCTGTAGAACCACATCTCCATTGCCTTGAGTCTCTTCTTCATCTTTGGGGAAATCGTCCAACATTCGCTGCCATAAAGAAGAACAGATGTCGCGTAACAGTTCAGCATTCTTTTCTTTGTTACCAAAGAAATCCTCCTGTTTCGCAATACTCTGCCCAGCTTTTGGAATGTGTCCTTGACCATCCCAATAAGTCTACGGATCTCAGTGTTCCACTTACCATCCTCTGTCAAAATGCTTCCCAGATATTTAAACTTCTGCATCCGCTTGATTTCTAGTGTCCCTGACCTGCAAATCGCATTTTGGGCCCATCCTCTTACTGGTGATCATGCATTCTGTCTTCTTGTATTTTATACTTAGTCCCTTCTTCTCACTCTCCATTGCTATCTTCTGTAGATTTTGTAATTTCTTTTCTGTGTCTGCTATCAGTACTGTGTCATCTTTGTATCTTATGTTGTTAAGATCGTGGCCACCAATGCTAAATCCCGATAGGGTTTCCAATTCTCTGAGAATTGCCTCGCTGTATCGGTTGAACAGGTCACGTGAGAAGATGCCGCTTTGCCTTACGCCTCTTTCTATCTTTGGATATTCATTGAACTTGTTCTCCTTGTGTATGCATGCTATTTGCTGCCAGTATAGGTTCTTGATTATTCTATCTTTCCCGCATATATCAAGGTTTCTGAGCAGTTCCATCAGATCCTTGTGGCGTACTTTGTCGAAGGCCTTTGCGTCGTCTATGAAACCGAGGTGCACGTCCTTCTGCATTTGTATTACTCTTTCTGATAACATTCTGAGCATAAATATTGCATTCCTTGTTCCGGTGTCTTTAATGAACTTATGCTGTTCTCGTCCTATTTCTGGCCTGATTCTGCTGCAAATAAAATATGCAATATTCACAAACGTAATTTATAAGAAATGGCCACCAAATGGTAACGATAATCAATCATGACAAAAATACATGTTTGAAATAACAAATTAAATTTTATATACACAATTTACATTTTCTTTGTTTGTAATGATGTGTGCGAAAGTATATTTAAGAGAAAAAGTTCTTTGCTGTTTCGGAAATGTTCAATGTCTAAAAAGTTGTCTGCCTTTGATTAAAAGGGTTTAAATTAGACAAAAGATTTTTCTATGAAAGATATTGAGTGAAAAAATAATAGTCTCTGAAAATAGTAGTCTATGAAACCGAGGTGCACGTCCTTCTGCATTTGTATTGCTCTTTCTGATAACATTCTGAGCATAAATATTGCATTCCTTGTTCCGGTGTCTTTAAGGAACTTATGCTGTTCTCGTCCTATTTCTGGCCTGATTCTACTGCACACTCTATTCATCAGAATACGGATGATATATTTTGTCATGTTGCTCATTAGACATTGTTTGGTGGAGTTCACATTCGTTTGCGCCTAGTTTCTTAGGCATAGCTATGTAGATCGATCTGCTGAGGTTGTAGTGGATCTAAGAAGGTTGAAGAAATATAGTCTTAAAGTGTGCTATATTTATGGAATAAAGTGCTCAATATCAGAGATAGAGCGTGTGTACGTATAAAAGTGAACATAGAGGTCAACACTTAGAGGCGACAGTCTGTTTCATACGAGATGCAATCATCAGGCCACGAGTGCTGTTATTTTTTTGCCTGACGATTGCATCTAGCATGAAACAGACTGTCGCCTCTAAGTGTTGACCTCTATGTTCACTTTTGTGTGTGTGTATGTATATATATATATATATATATATATATATATATATATATATATATATATGGGAAAATTGTTTACTTTATAGTGTTTCTTGATAATATACATTAAAGAACTGATGTGCCAAGGCAATCAGGATTTCAGATTCATAATCAGCATATTCAATTTATTCTAAAGCAGCATAAGTTATCTTAATTTACTGTACTAGGATAGTACTGAGTTAACATTAAAATAAGCCTACTCAGTTTCGTCTGAAACTAACTTTCCCCCATGACAAAATGTTTGTTGTCCAATGAAACCAATATTTGGACACCAACAATTTTTATTTCTTTTCTATAGTTTGCAAAATGTAATGTTTAAACAATAAAGCAAAGAAGACAGTAGAAAATTATAGCATTCACTGCCTTCCGTAGATTGAAAGTCCGAATAATGTTTGCGGTAAAAATTAAAATAAACATTTTGTAGTGGATATAAAAAGGCTGCGTAAATATTTAAGATTGTACTGCAAATAAAATATGCAATATTCACAAACATAATTTATAAGAAATGACCACCAAATGGTAATGATTATCAATCATGACAAAAATACATGTTTGAAATAACAAATTAAATTTTATATACACAATTTACATTTTCTTTGTTTGTAATGATGTGTGCGAAAGTATATTTAAGAGAAAAAGTTCTTTGTTGTTTCGGAAATGTTCATTGTCTAAAAAGTTGTCTGTCTTTGATTAAAAAAGTTGAATTTAACTAAGACAAAAGATTTTTCTATGAAAGATATTGAGTGAAAAAGTTTGTAAATTTTCCTAATCTCTCAAAGAAAGTTTGTTTCTTTGGTGGCACATAATTCCCGTGTGTATCTTTTGCATGTGTGAGTCTCAAATGCGACGAAAATTTGTTTACTGTTTCTATCAGGTCATCCCATAAGTTCTGTCCGAATTTTGAATAAAGAAAACAAGTGACCAAATATTACATTTAATTACAGATTCAATCAACAATGTATTTTCCCTGATTATCTATGACTTCCTTCCATCTATTAACAAGTTTACTAATTCCATTACTGTAAAATTCTTTTGGCTTTGATTTGAAGAACTCACAAATGTCAGTTTTAACCTCTCCCTGTGTTACAAAAGCTGTTTCTTCCAAATGATTCTGTAAGCTACGAAACAAATGGTAGTCTGAAGGAGCAAGGTCGGGAGAATAAGGTGGATGAGGAATTTTCTCCCAACCAAGTTCTTCGATCTTTTGTGACGTGATTCTTACTGTGTATGGTCGCGAAATTGTCCTGATGAAACATAACCTGTTTTCGATTCACTAGAGCAGATCTTTTTTCCTCAAAGCTTGGTTCAAACAGTGTAATTGCTGACAGTATAATTGAGCATTAATTGTTGCATTGGGTGGTAAGAATTCAAAGTGGATTATTCCTTGGCAATCCCACCAGATTGAAAGAAGAACCTTTTGCCCATGAAGTTCCCTTCTCAGCTGTGGCTGGGGTCCTTCCCCTTTACCAAGCCACTGTCTACGACGCTTAACATTTCGATAAAAGATCCATTTTTCGTCACCAGTCACAAGTCTATCCAAAAAAGGTGAAACAAGTTGGTGAGAATGGAGAGAATAGCAGATGTCAACTCTGGATTTGAGGTTGTTTTCAGACAATTCATGAGGAACCCATTTTCCAAGTTTAGGAACTTTTCCAAGTTGTTGAAGATGACGATGAACAGTTGTATGGTTTGAACTGAGAACCACTGCCAATTCCTCAACTGATAAAGCAGGATTTTCTTCAAGGGCTGCTTCAAGAAGCTTTTCATCAAACTCAGCTGGACGTCTGGTTCGATCTTCATCTTCAAGGGTGAAATTTCCACCTCTGAATTTTGAAAACCATCTTCTGCAAGTTCTTTCATTCACACATTCCTCTCCATAAACTGAGTGAATGTTTCTAGCCGCTTCGGCTGCTGAGTTTCCTTTCTTGAACTCATAAAGCATTATGTGCCTCAAATGATTCTTGGGTACTCCCATCAAGCAAAATTTAATTTTATTGTTCTCTGAAATAAAATTTGATCAGTTTAAATGCATCTAAACATAAAAATAATGTTCAGTTCCATTAGACATTATAAAATACTCTTTAAATTTAATTCATTTTAACAAAAAATTAAAATTCGGACAGAACTTATGGGATGACCTAATATTTATAGTAATCTTAACAACGCAATCGGCTCCAACGGGGCTTGGTAGATGTTGCGAATTTTTCTGAGAAATGCGTGGTAGAATGTTGTATTTTTTTATTTTTTAGCCAATGGGATTTCTTGAAACATTTAAATTAGGGATGAATTTGAGAAAGATTTTTTATGTTGGTTGAGCCTATTTTTGCACTAATTTCGACTGTTTTGTTATGGAAATTTCTTGAAGCTTATTTTTATTTAACAACCAATGAAATTCAAGAAAATGTTTGAAATTGAAATGAGGGTTATTAAAAGGTCTTCCCGTATATCCCTGCTAAATGTGGGCTCCAATATTATGGGAAATGTAAGGGAGATAATTCGAACTAAAATTTAGTTGACTTACCTCCTCCTGTTTTCTCGTCGTAATGAAAATTATCTGTACACTTTTCACAGTCTAGATCAGTGATTCCCAACCACTGTGCCGATGCACACTTATGTACCGCGGAATGATTACTGGTGTGACGCGAAGAGATAATACCTAAACAGAATCCTTACATCGTGCGAACTCATTATTTTTTACACAGAGAGGTATTAGTTTCAAAGACAGCACAAAATGAACTAAGAGGTGATGAATCAAGTGATTGAAATGGTAAATTTAATAAAAACTCGGCCTTTGAAGTCCAGAATTTTTGAGTTGCTGTGCAAGGATATGAATTCTCATTATGTTCGTTTACTATTGCACACAGAAGTAAGATGGTTATCGAATGGAAACGTGCTATCTCACGTAATTGAGCTTCAGAAAGAACTTTTTATTTTTTTTGAAAATGAAAAACTTGATAGATTTTTTAAATACCTTAAAAATGAATTGTGGATGTCTAAAATAGAGTACTTAAATGAGATATTTAGACATCTCAATAGTCTGAATAGCAATATGCAAGGCAGAAATGAAAATATTCTTACGGCAACAGATAAATTAGTTGCTTTTAAGAAAAAAGTTGCAATATGGAAGAAAAGAATGAAGGTAGATGATTTGGATATATTTCCTTTAGTTCGCAAAACCTGTGTTACAGAGATGATTCCCATTATTAGTGAGCATTTGACATGTTTAGAAAATAAAATTGAAGAATATTTTCCCTCAATCAGCATTGAAGAATTTGATTGGATTTGCAATCCGTTCCTAGATTTATCAGTCATCAACCTTTTCAATTTTGAGTTATGTGAAGAGGAAGAATTAGCAAGCCTTTCCAGTGATCGTGGTCTCAAATTGAAGTATGCACAACTGCCATTGGACGCCTTTTGGATTTCTGTTATGGAAGAGTATCCAACTCTAAGTAAAAAAAAGCCATCAAAATCTTACTGCAATTCTCAACTTTGTACCTATGTAAACTGGGATTTTCTTACCTAAAAAACATTAAAAATAAAAAAACGTGAAAGACTTAAAAATATTGAAGAAGAGTTAAGAGTGTGTCTCTCCCACATTCGCCCAAATATTGCAGCAGTAGTCAAGAAGCACCAGACACAACTGTCCCACTGACATTCACTGTTATTATTTTATACCCGATATTGAATACAGGATATGTTGATTTATGTGAATAAAAATTCTTCTTATATAATATTCTTTGTTTTTTTATTATTTTATTGCAAAAAGGCTTTATGAGTGGAAAATATTTATTTTTTGTGATAGGTGTGTTGCAAAAAATTTAAAGAACTCAATAGTGTGCAGCCATGTAAAAAAGGTTGGGAATCACTGGTTTAGATGACCAGCTGATTAATCTTCTGATCTAACTCTAATAACTCTCAATGTAGGAAAAACTGTCCTTTTTTTATATCGGTGCAGAAAATAATGGTAACTTACTGTGGGAATTCTTTTGCCAAGTTGCTCATGAATCGGTCAATGTTGTACATCATGTGTAGTACCAAAGGAAAGCAGGCATGGATAGTGGAATTAGTCATACGACTTCAAGTTCCAGGTTAACTCTTTTGCGTTCATTTTCCCACTATGGGTCAATTAGCAGGGTAGAATTGACTCTTTAGCCTTGGGTAGCAACCAGTCTAGGAGAAAGACAACTGAATTCAAAACATAAGGAAACCATTCTCATTATGTTCCTCAAGAAGTTATAGCAACATACAAATCAGAAAAGGAATCTGTGGAGAGCCATGATCTCTTGTGCTTTTAAGGGACATAAGCTTTACTTTAAGCAGCTAAAATTATAAAAGTTGAAATTTTTTTATTTGTTTTTAATGGAAGTTTGTTAACCAGAAATTGAATGTCAAAAAAGAAAAAATTCAGTGAAACAGTGAGTACAGATTTAAATAAGATAAGTGAACATTTATTCTATTACTAAAATTTTAGTACAGGTATACCTCACCCTACGTTGTTAATTGGTTCCAGAGGTCATGACAAGTTGAAATAACCACACTATAAACTGCGAATAAACACTCTCCATTACATATTATAGTATTTATATGTACATGCAATATTCTGAATAAAATAATTTATCAGCGATATAGCCTTACGCTTAACATTAGCAATGAAAGAATGGTCTAGTAATTTTTTCTAATATAATCCAGTTTCATCGGCGTTAAAAATCTGTTCAGGAAGAACAGTTTTCTTCGATAGTCAATGCTTCATGAAAATCGGCTGCTGCTTGTTCATCAGCTGATGCACTTTCACCTTGCTTCTTATAGTGATAACATTTAATAGATAACAATAGTCAAAGATGTTTTCCTATTTCGTTCTCTTGAATTTATGATATTAACATTTACTGTGTAAATGTACGTATTTTAATGATTTTTATATATTTTTTATTCTTATATATTGTACAATAACATGATTTTGTGCTTTTAATGGTTTTCTACTGACATTACGAATTTGATGTTTGTGGTGGACAGACGTAAAGTCGAATAAAATGACTTACACTTTGGGGGGTACAAACGATGTATAATCAAGAACGACTTGACTTGAAATGATGTAACTTTAGGTATACCGGTACATATTTTATTAGTCTTTATGTGTGCATACTCACATTATAAGACAATATTATTAAGAAAATGTTAAAAATTAAGCTGATTGTTTTTTTTTTTTTCTTTTCAGCCATTTTAGCTGCTGGTGCTCCTGACCAAGTGCCCTTCATGGCAGATGAGAGCATGTTGGCGGCTCTTCCGGGGAGACCTAAAGCATACACCTTACCATATTTTCTAGATTACCTGGATGCTGTCAAAAATCTGGTGAAACAATTAAACAAAGGTAAGCAAGATGGGGGAGAAAAAATATGTAACAGTATGGTAACAACAGTATGTAGATCAGTGGTATATATATTTATTTTTAGAAGTACATGTAACAGTTTGGAAAAGGAGAGGAAAAAATCCATTCTTCAACAAAATGGTAACCTTTTACTGTGAGTGGGGAAGTGATTGATAGTATGTTCCTTTGAAAAAACTTATAATGGTATCGGGTTACCAGTTTGTTACAATGTCTTATTTGTTGAATTGGGATATTTAAAAATTTTTTTTTTTTTTTTTTTTAATCAAATTCACCCCAAGAAACCTACTGTGGGGGGAAAAATCTGCCTTATCAGTCATGTATCATGTAAAATTTGGTAATAGCAACAGACAGTACTCAACTGTAATAGAGGTTGAGTCTGACTAAGCAAGGTTATTTACCAGAAGTGAGGTAGGATGTGTCACAAGGCTGTTATTTAATGCAGGGTAAAACCAAGCCCGTAGAAAATTCCCCGTAGACTCTACCACCCCAGATGAGACTCTGCCCTTTGGCATAGCCTTGACTGGGTCCCTCTCTGCTTGAAGGCTGAGAGTTCAACTAGCGTAGCTGGAGACAAATCTCCAACTAATTGCTGAAGAGTCGTGCTTCTGAAGTCAGCTGGGCAAATTGGTAGGTGGTTTATATAACAGCCTGGGAGATTCCACTCTGTTGCTCGGGCAAGTCTATTCTGTAAGTTCCAATTGGCCGATGATTCCAGTGTGGATATTGTGCTCAATAAATATCAAGCACAATATCCACCCTGTTTCTTTATTCAACAGAGGGACATGTATTGAGTTACAGCCCTGTTTATTTTTGAAAGCCAACTGGATGCTAGTTGGAAACCTCCTTGCAAAGGTGAGTCTCACACTCTTGATTGTTTATATCGAAAGATACATGATCACCTAAGCATGTCTCACGCGTGGCACATAACTTACTGTATGTGAAAAAAAATTGAAAATAAAACCTTATGAATGAGCAGAAAAATATAGTAATGAAGAAGACTGTCAATAACAATTGACATTTAAATTTTGAAGATCAAAGTTGACTGGAAAGCATGGAGCTGGAACAGTTTCACAAGCAAGAAGTGTGTGAAAAAAAAAACTGTTAGCAAAGTGTAACCCACTCATCGATTCTGGTTAACGCTAATCAATAATGTAGCCTGATGCCTTGTGTTGATCCTCAAGTTACTTTAGACTACTGTGGTTACTATCTAGCTGACAGTTGTTGATGAGTGACTCATTTGTCGCTGGTATCATGATGGCATGCATGATTCCCCTCGACTTAACTGGTGTTTGTTCACGACCGTTCACTCCTCTGCCACGTTGTGTATTTTGAACTTGGAGGGTGAGAATTTAAATAAACGTTTTTATGTTTATACATTCTTCTTATAGATACAAATATTTAAGTAAATACTCTGTTTATAATAAATAGTATTAAACAACATTTACTGGCCTGAATATCTGAGAAATTTTCATAGAAAATATTTGTTCTCTGACAGGATTCGAATCTGTATCCTATACGGAACTGTCATTTAGCCTGACGTGCTCTTAACCGATCGAGCCACAGAGAATCGTTCGATTAGCAAGGTCGAATTTACTGCCTTTAAACTTCAATCTTCCATGATTTGACCTTGCTAATCAAATGATTCTCTGTGGCTTGATCGGTTAAGAGCACATCAGGCTATATGATGGTTCCGTATAGGATACAGGTTCGAATCCTGTCGGAGGACGAATATTTCCGATGAAAATTTCTACCCAAAGCATCAACCTTTTCTAAAATTCCATATATAAAAATAAATTTAATCAACTGTTTTTTCCAAATTTTGGGTTGTCTGGCCTCTTTTTGAGAGTGGTCAAAGGAATCAAGCTACCCCTTAACTCCAACTTCCTTCATGTCTCACCTCACACCATCAAACCATATAGGTGGTGCTAATCTCTCTCTTTCTTCTCCCACTTTCTCGGCAGCTAACCTCAGCCTTCTTCTAGGGCTGGTGTGACAAATCCAACTTTCAGATGGCGTAGTGAAAACAAAAGGGATTTTCAGTCATTAATCTTTCTTTTATCAGCTTATCCCGAACTGTGATTTCTTGACCAACCAGACCACTCAAGAACTGGGAAAGAAAATGGTTCCCATTCCCTCTAGTGACAAAAACAACAGTTTATTTTTCCTCTGTTTATGCGTTTTTACAATAAACGGAGCACACAGCCTTTTTGTCCATGGTCACTCCAAAATAGTAATTAATTTTTCCTTTATCACAAAGGAATCCAAATTAATGTTTGGATATAAAAAAAACTTTTCTGGACAAATGTCACAGAACTTATAATGACAAATGCACCAAGTTAGGTCTCTGTCTCTTTAGGGACACTTTTCTTCCGGGTGGTTGAATTAAAACCAGATGTTTCTTATCCTGCCTTTTTTGTTAAGAGCGATCTTTAAATGTTATTTTGGTGAGCACTCTGATCTCTTTATTGACATCATGTGTTTATTTTATCTGATATCTTCGTGGATGCCTTAATGGTCTCTTTGTCATCGTCAGGAAGTGGGGAAGGATGGGTAGTCTTGGTTTTGCTGAATGTTATTGAATTCCGTCTGGTTAAATTTGGGTTTAATTGTCCTTGGCCTTATTTTAAAACCTGATTTTTTTCAACCCATTTTGTTTTTAATTTTAACTTTTCAATCCCTCTTCCCATGAATTTCAACATTTATCATCATCCAGTTCGTAGACTCTTTGCTCTTCCTTCTTTTCTTTCTCTTTTCATTTGCTCAACCTCTGCTGATGTCGGTGTCACAATAGAACTTATCTGGCCCTTTCAACAGGGAATTGATGAGATCTTTCCACCAATCTAGTATTGTGCTTAAATTCATAAAGTCTAGTTACCCTAGTGGAGAGTTTCTAAACAATTAACATGAAAGCATTTGTAGAAAAAGCACAGGGAAGTAATTTTACGATGGTGAAAAGTGACTGAAGCAGAGATGCCCACCCAGGACCAATAATATTGCTGATTTTATCATAAATCACTAAATAGCAGGAGCAATGGACCAAATGTAGCAGCAATATTCTAAGCGTTGGCAAATGGTAGACTTATATGTAGCATAAATTCTGGAGAGAAAAACTGGAATATTTCTTTGTGCTAGAAAATATATATAGTACAACTCCTCTAAACCGAACATCCAAGATGTTTGTTATTGGGGGTACAGTTTGGATTCGAGGAGGGAAAGGCCCGAACATCCAAGATGTTTGTTATTGGGGGTACTGTTCGGATTCAAGGATGGAAAGGCCCTAACATCCAAGATGTTTGTTATTGGGGGTACTGTTCGGATTCAAGGATGGAAAGGCCCGAACATCCAAGATGTTTGTTATTGGGGGTACTGTTCGGATTCAAGGAGGGAAAGGACAGCTGTGGCAAGCTTAAAATTTGTATTAAGTTTTAGAGTTTAGGAAACAAAAGATAGTTTGTAACATTGATTTGTTTTTATTTAAAGTCTACATTGAATACATAAATGTACAAAAAATAATTGACAACCAAAGGTAATGAAAAAAGAAATATTGTAATTTGTGAAAAAGTAAGACACTGTTGTCTCCTCAAAGAAAAGGTGACAAACAGACAAACGTGGTACTCGAGGGAAAGGATCAGCAACACAGGCGTAGATGAAAGAAAGAGAGGTTTATTGTAAACGGGAATACACTAGTGAAAGACAGGGAATCGTTTAGCAAGCTAGTAATTCCCGAAGCCAGTCCGCTAGGTATATCCTGTGCTTACTATATATATATATATATATATATATATATATATATATATATATATATATCTACTGATATAGTCAGTCCCGTAGGCGATAGGGAGGGTGGGACATTCCATTACAACAGACACTTTATGAAATGTTTAAAAATTTGAAATATCTTACTCAATTTAATTTTGAACATTCTAGTTTTTTGTTGAGTTAGGGAAGTTGTATTTCATATTTTTACATGAATAATTAATTTTAATGCTTCAATAATAAAGTAAATATTTACGTATGTTTTCACTTAGCCATTTTCTTTTCTTATCTGATTTGGAAGTAAGTACTACTTGAGTATTAATTGTAGGAGGTTAGGTTTATAATTAAATTTTTATTATTTGAATTTGTATGCATATGTTTATATTCATACACTTTTACACATGCACACATAGATGTACACATGCGCACATAGATGTGCACATACATACACATATGTATATAAATGCATGAACAGAAATGCATAATCAATTTTTCTAAAGAATCAATTGACTTATTTTTAATCCAACATTTTGATTACTTCAAATGTTATTATAGTGGATACACGGTATTTGAAGTAGACACACCCATTTCTATTTATGCGACCCATGCAGCAGGCAAACAGGCTGATAGATTAGATGTAATACAGACATCTAGTAAGACCTGTTTTATGATGTATTTTTATAATATTGTGTGTTGGGATATCTCCTTTAGCTTAATCTCTATTGCAGTGTGTATGATCAAAAACAAAATGGCAGTGCCCATGAGAAATTGTCACCAGTGTCAATGGCAACTTCCTACTTTCCCCCAAAATGGGCCAGCCCAGCCAGGCAACAATGCCATAAAAATACAGCCGTGAAAGTGTTAATTTCTGCACTCTTATTGGTTTCAGGCTGACAGTCATCATATTCCTATCATATAATTTGATATCGACTTCAGTCTTATTGGAGGAATACACATATGCTATTGAAAAATAAAAAAACTTGCAACAATGACAAGTGCATATAAAAAAGAAAAATTAAGATGTATAAGCAGTCAAATGCTGATACCCACAGATGAGTGGATGGATCGGCCCACTACAAATGAAATATAAAGGAAAAAAGAAAATTCTGGTACCGTAATTCCCATGTAGACAAACCCATTTCTATTTATGCGACCCATGCAGCAGGCAAACAGGCTGATAGATTAGATGTAATACAGACATCTAGTAAGACCTGTTTTATGATGTATTTTTATAATATTGTGTGTTGGGATATCTCCTTTAGCTTAATCTCTATTGCAGTGTGTATGATCAAAACCAAAATGGCAGTGCCCATGAGAAATTGCCACCAGTGTCAATGGCAACTTCCTACTTTCCCCCAAAATGGGCCAGCCCAGCAACAATGCCAGGAAAATACAGCAGTGATAGTGTTAATTTCTGAATTTTTTTTTTTTTTTTTTTTCTGAGTAATGGATGGTGGCTTGGGTTGAGGAATTGGAGATCCGAGTTCAAATTCCAGTCAAAGGCATTATATTCACTTACGTGCTAATACCCTTGGGAAAGGTATGAATCGTTTTCTTCTTCCACCAGCTATGGATAAATAGCAGGACAGACCAGGTTCTATAGCCTTGGATGGCAACTGGTCTACTGCAGAAAGAAATGGCAACCTACTGCAGGAAAAAATCTTCCTCGTCGGTCATGTATCGAAAGATACATGATTGTCTAAGTGTGTATTATGCATGGCACATAACTGACTATTGGTTTTAGGCTGACAGTCATCAATCCAGTCATAAAATTTGATATCGACTTCAGTCTTAGTAGAGGAATATGCATTGACCTTTCTCTTGATGTTTCCATTGTCCACTATGCTCTATCGAATTTTAATTTAATGATCATTTAAGTTTGCTTGAAATTTTAAAGGAGAATTGTCACTGTTGCGGCTTGAGAGTACAAATTATTCAAACTTGTCCTAAAATGGATACCTTAGTCAGCAAATTTTGTAGTTGTGCTTTGATTAGTTAACTTTGGACCAATCAGCTTAGGAGGCATTTTGACTTGTGCTGAAAGGATTTAGCTCACCTCCACCCACTACTGGATAAGATTCATTGGCAATATTTAACCTTTGTGTCCACAGATAAACAGTGTCAACAAGATGGTTTTACAGTTGACCCCGCTATTACATTAAGCTACCGAGACACCCATGGCAATATTTATTCACAAGATTATATAAATATGTGAACCAAATACAATGTGATATTTATTATTTATCATTTTATAAAGAAAAAACTTTTTGTTCAAAAAATTATGAAAAACTACAAAATTTTTGAAATTGTGTTCTTTCATATGATTGGCAAAATGTTAGAGAATTGCCAATGGATTTGAACTTTTATAAAATGGTAAATAATAAGGATTTCCTTATAATTGGTTCACATATTTTAATAATTTAGCAAAGGTTTATAAATTTATGAATAAAAAAATCATTTTCATATTTATTTCTTTTATAAATTGGTAAATGATAAATATTGCATGGCATTAGTTTTTCAAATGTAAATATAAAAATATTCTAAACACACAATCTAATAGTGTTTAATATTTTGTAAGTTCTTAAGAACAAAGAAAATTTTTGTTTAGTTTCAATTACAATTTTAACCAATGCTTTTTAAAACAAATATTGCTGAGGAGTGAAGGTAGTTAAAATAATAGTGGTGTCAAGGGAAAAATCTGTCGTTTTGACACTTCTATTATAAGCACAAATGTTAAATGTTATCAATTTATTTCTCATGGGTAATTATAATAATAATCATCAATATCATGGCACATCTGCTCATGTGAATCAATATGGGTGTGTGTGTGTATATATATATATATATATATATATATATATATATATATATATATGTGTGTATGTATGTATGTATGTATGTGTATATATATATATTATATATATATATATATATATATAGATAGACACATGGTGATTGAAAAGTAACTCCCTATTTTACGTAGGATGGACTCTCCCATCTTGTAAAAATTGTAGTTAGATGGGAGAGTCCATCATACATAAAATAGTTACTTTTCAATCACTCTTTTTATGAATAATCATATTAACAAAAAATATTAACTTAATTTAATATCCATTTACATATCACCATGTTTACAATGAATACAATATTGACAACAAAAACACACACACACACACACACATATATATATATATATGTATGTATGTATGTATGTGTGTGTGTGTGTGATTATAGTGGCCCATAAGTCTTTTGTTTGTATTTGGGCCCCTGTGGGTATTCGTTTATATAAATGCCTCTCCTCCTGCCCAAAATTGACATCGATGTATCTAATTTTTACACTTCCAATCGTCTTAGGAAATATTTTCATAAACCACATGGCTTACTTTCTTTAAATAATTTCACTCTTTTTCTGTAAGAATAAGTGTTTTGGGTGGATAGTAGTAATGTAAACAAACCTTGAGTTTGGGTTCTCAGGACCAAGAAATTTGGACAGTCTTCCCTTATCAGAGGGAAGTTGCTAAGTTTGGTAAATCTGGGTTTTGTTGAATATTAGTTATTTCTAGGTTTGGTTTTCTTTGGAACCGTTTTCAACTAATTGTATTGTTTGAAACAGAACTAAGTGAATAATTTTTTCCATCTTTCTCTCAACCATTCAGTGTACGCTTCTGATGGATGACTGCTTTGGAATCCCGGGTACTTTAAGCTCGGATGTGGGGGGGGGGGGTAGTACAATGGATAACTGATTGGGATGCAGTGTTTCAATTGCAGTGGTGGTTTGTTATATTCATTTATGCACAAATTGGGAAAGGTATGAATTCACCTCTTCTCCTCCCGGCTATGGGTTAATTAGTAGAACTTGTATCAGTAAATTGTTATCGGGAAAAATATTCTGAAAATGTAAAACTATTTTCTGGCTTTAAATATGGCAATGATAAGCAATTTTTTTGTAATTTTTATTTTTTTATTTTAATCAGATTCTGGGGTTTCAAAAGACAACATGTGGACGCCACACAAGGTTGAGTTAGCACTTTGGTCAAAATCAATGAAATCTTCGCTTGGCATTAGTCTTGGAGTACAGCCTGCAGCTCCACCTGAGAAGAAGCGCAGAAGAGTAAATGTTGAAGGGAGTACTGTTCAGAATGGGACCAAAACAAGAGGGAAAAAATCTAAATGAAGTAATTTTTAATAACCACCACTTCCAAAATCCTTGAGTCTTTCAGGCATAGTCATCTTTGTTCCATCTCGGCTGTCTGTCAGTTTGGGTTGTAGAAATAAGAGGGTAGAATTGAAACCTCTGTGCTTCAAGATTTATTTGGAAAAACAGAAAAATAATGTATGTTTTTATAGGTTAAAAACAGAAAATGAAGTCCGTTAGGAAATTTTGAATGAAGCAACTTCATAAACGTCACTCTTATCATACGACCAGCCACCTGCAAATTGTTTTGGTGGCTGGTAGCAAGACGACATTCATTGTGCACGAAATGAAGGTTAGACATGGAAAACAAAATGACTAGAAAGAAAGTTATGGATTAATTAATGTGGAAGTAGATTCAATTTTGAAATGTAAAAATACTGAACAGAGGTGGTAAAGTTATCTAACAATGATATTACATTCTAATACCCAGAATGGTAAGATGGGAATAATCTGCCATTTAGTGTAACAAAATTTATTGCTGGTCATTTATTTTTTTATGGTCCTTTTAACTGATCTCATAATTCCATCTCTGGGATAGTGTGTGTTCCATGGGAAATGTGTATGAGAAAGCAAGACAATAGCTGCAACCACAGTTGGAAGGTAAGTCTATTCACCTCCCTCTCCAGTGTGTACAATGCAATAAAGTTTTGCTTTGAAATACTACTAAAATAGTAAGAAAATAAAACTTTACATGTAGGATGGACTGGAATGGACTCCAAAGTTGAATTTCTTCAATTGTTATTTTTATAATCAGTTAAAGGTATGAGTGAGGAAGAAAAAGTTAAAATGTAATTGAAGCAACTATATTTTGTAAAGCCTGAAACCACACTTTTGTACAAATGTAAATATGTAATAAAAATTATAAAAGTAAAGTTTAGTTTCATTATCTAATAAATATAGATATGACTTTCATTTTGTATTTTTTTTTTTTTTCCAATTTCAGGAAAAAAATGTACAAGATTGATATTTGATAATAAAAATTTAAGAATGAATTATTCTTTTTTTCTTTTCAAAACATAGTTACACATTATGAAATGGGCAAAGTCTGACAATTATTTTAAGACATTTTTATGTTTATACATTCTTTTTATAGATACAAATATTTAAGTAAATGCTCTGTTTATAATAAACAGTATTAAACAACATTTACCGGCTTGAATGTCAGAAATTTTCATAGAAAATATTCGCCCTCTGACAGGAATCGAACCTGTATCCTATATGGAACTGTCATTTAGCCTGACGTGCTCTTAACCGATCGAGCCACAGAGAATCGTTCAATTAGCAAGGTCGAATTTACTGCCTTTAAACTTCAATCTTCCATGATTCTCTCACGTACATTCATATCTGCTCAACATGTATCCAAATGTAAACAAATCACGTCACACATTATGAAATGGATTCCTGTTGGAGGACGAATATTTTCTATGAAAATTTCTCGGACATTCAGGCCGGTAAATGTTGTTTAATACTGTTTATAATAAACAGAGCAGTTACTTAAATATTTGTATCTATAAAAAGAATGTATGAACACGAAAATGTCATAATTGAGTTAGTATGAGTAAAAAGCTGCATGTGACCGTCATGTATGTATGTGTGTAATTTTCAGGTAGTCAGCACTATACTGTTACTACTGCTAATATAAAGTTGTTTACATATCCTGCTTTTTTTTCTTTTTTTTTTTTTTGTATAATTTATTGTAAGAATGCAGGAGGATATTTCCAAACTACTTAAACTCAATAATTATACAATAGGCAAGTAATCACTGTGACATACAACATTCTTGGTCAGTGGTGAGATGGGAGTTAATCTATACCATGTATTTAAAAAAGGAACAAAAAAAAAACACAAACGGGGAGCGTAAAGGTTAGATTAAACTCAGAATTTTATTGGTTAATAAATATATTGGGATATCTGGTTCGTTGATTTTTGAGGGGAAATTAAAACATGAATAACATTACTTATTTATTCAAGTAAGTATGAATTATTTTCATTATTTACATTATTCGGACTATTGTCTTCATTTTTGTTGCCATATTTATTATAATGTTTTGGCCGTTGTACGCTCCGGCCTTCTTCAGGTGGTTGGGATGTCGAACTGAACCCTTTATTTTGCTCACTGGGGTAGACTGTTCTAGTTCCACGTGCCATGTTTAATGGATGTGAGTTATCAGTTATCTCCTGTTAATTTCCCTCTGAAAGTTCTCCACTGCCTTAACCGGGTATTGAACTCCCACTGATAACTGACATCCATTAGAAACAATAGCAAGATAATGGATGTCAAACACTTGTGCAGGAAGTAAAAAGAAATCTTTACGAATGTCATGATCGACTTGTAAATTAACTGGAAGCATGATGTGATGCCATGTCTCATCTGCAAACTGTCTTCACTGGATTATCATCGCAAGCAATCCTGGAAGATACTGAAGGCAAGTTGGAGTGAAAATTTAAAATTCTCAGTAGCAAATACAGTGTTGATTTAGACATATCTAGGCTGCTTTTGGAAGTTCTCTGACTTTGGAAGCTGCCGCTAAAAAATCCCAAAGTCGAACATAACATAACGATGAATACGAAATCATTGGCTATTGAAATGGCTGAAATGGATTTATCAATGGCAAGTTCATGAAACAGTGCTCTATGGCTGTTTTTGATGCTTACAATTCTGTTGCTACTGCAGAGAGAAGCTTCTCAAAACTGAAGCTCATTAAAGGTCACTTGAGATTGAGTATAGTGCAAGATCGCTTGTCCAATTTGTCCCTCATTTCAATTGAACAAGAAACTGTGAACAAGATAAACTTTGACCAAGTTATTAGTAACTTTGCTTCTACAAAAGCTTGAAAGGTTAAAATATAATAACGTTTGTTCAGCTAATTTTTGAATTTGTTGTTTTTCAAGTATTCATCAATGCCATTAAGGATACTTCATTTATATTTTTCCTCCAAAAAAGGGTGTGCCATTATGAATATGGGCCCTGGGTGGCACTCTGTCTCAGTACACACCTGATACCATGTGACTGAATTTGCTGCCCTAGCCAACTCGAAAAGTAAACTCGCTTCTCTCAGTGCAGAAGAGGTTTTGCATACATTTCCTGGGGTTGGTAACTCATTGTCTTCAGCTTCACCTACGGCCAAGCCTTTCACTTACATATCTTTTATTAATATTCTATATAGTTCATACTGTCAAACAGATGTTCTTGAAGACTTGGATAGCATAATGCAAATATTGATTGAAATCTGAGATAACAGACTTTGTTAAAAAAAAATTAAAATCTTAATTAAATCCCAATTAAAACACATAAAAGAAAAACATTTTTTTCTTTCTAATTTTAAGGAAAAATGTTTAACTTTAGCACTTGCTAAAATTCTTGTTTCTATGGGGTGATTTATAATCACTTTTTCTCGTAAATCAAAACCAGATATGACACCACAATTATTTTGTCTTTTTCTCTTTTATCAAGTTTTTCTCAAGTTCCAGCAAACATTTGAACTGTTTGATTGCTATCCTGTTTATCGATTCTTTGCTACATCAATTCTTTGTTTATGAAATATATTAAGAAATAAATTACTCTGACTACATTCAAGCTCAGCATAATCATTTGAGAACCAAAATGGAACATATTTCATGATATATGATCATTTATTAATTTTGTTTGTTCATATTTATTTTAGCAAGTTCAAAAAAAGGCAAGTTCCCCACCTATATTTACATCCAATTCTTTTATCCTATTATTTGTTGAAGAAAGAAAAAAATCATGTAATATTGATAATAAAAAAATTAAACTTGTGATTTTTTTTCTTTTTTAATAGAGAAAATCCCTTTTTTTTTTTTTTTTTTTTTGCATATATTCATGCAGATCCAGAAAAAAAATATCAAGTGTTCATATATATATATATATATGCAAAAAAAGGCTAAAAATAATGGAAGTCTTATTAATAAAAACAAAAAAAAAATCAACACTTAATATTATTAACTTTGAACATAGACATAATATCTTGACTGTGTTTTGAAAAATGAAAACATTTTATAAAACATGTATACAACAAACTATTATTTAACAGTTAAAATATTTAATCCTTGAAAATGACTAAATGTACAGCCGAAAGCACTTGGAATGAAAGAACATTCAGACAGTCTTTATATAATTTATCATCCGAAAAGAAAAAAAATTATTAGATCACATGAGAAATTGTATATAAAAGCACCTTGTCTGTTGTATTCAATGAAATGTGCATGAAAGAAGGATTACTGCCTAAATACACAAATTATATATATATATATATATATATATATACATATATATATATATACACTTGCTATTTTATCAACAGAAATAAAGGAAAAATTGTCTTTTTTATTGACCCTGCATCCAAACTAATTAATACAAATCTAATTCAAATCTCTTTACTGAGTGCATACAAATATGCAAATTCATTGGGGCCTAAGGTTGGTAGAAATGCTATGGTAAAAAATGATTCCATAACTGGCTTTGACTACATATTGCAACTTGTTAATTGGCATTAAAAAAAAAAAAAAGAACATTCTGTAAACTTTTTTTATCAAGATAAAATTTTACATTCAGAATATTTTTTTAAAGAATATGGAGAAAAAAAATCAAATAAGGCAGACATCCAAATATAACCTAAATATTTTATATATTCTTTGAATGGCAGTAATTAGATAATATATGTGGAATTCTGGTCTGAGTGCCAACATTCCATATATGATATTTGAGCCATTGTTTATTTTTATTCTGTAAAGTGGGAGAAAGTATAGCAAAAAAACTATTTTTAATAAAAAAAAAAAAAAAAATACAAATTCTATATTGAACATGTTATTACAACATCAGCAGGAATGTTGTTATATACTTGTTATTTGTTTTGAATTTTAAAATTCTATTCCATATGCTAAAGGGATAAACTGAAGAATTAAGATAAAAAGGTAACAAAAAAAACAAGACATGCAGGAAAAAGTAAAGGGTCCAATATACCAAGTTTGTGCCTTGGCTGGAACAAATCTTTCCTCTCTCTCATTTGTTTTGTCTCTTTATGCTCACCTTTGGTATGAAGAAAACAAAACTGTAAGTATGGAGTACTCAGAATAGGCCAAACTCACTTCAGAGTAGTAATGGTCTGTTAGACTAGAACACTAGCCATTAAATTGAAAATCTACTTGAATCGTCTTCAAGTTTTCTTTCACTCAAATTCAACTATGCTTTTCGTAATTGTAGCATACCTTAGACTATTATTTCATATTAACAGCACATTTTCATGGATTTTGCTTTCATCTGTAGTACTTTACAATGTCAGTTTACTTAATAACGTTTATTTGAATTCTATACTGCTATGATTATAATGATATAAACATATATATATAAACACTGTTATAATTTATTTACAATCCATACAGTTGTGCTTGGTATGAGGAGGGTTAGGCTTAGATGCAGGAAAAGATTGTGTAGATATTATATGAGGGAAATGTCTGAAACAATGCCGAAATTAATATATTGCAGCTACCTACATCACAGAGAAATAATTATGCAGCTGGTTTCCATTTGGTGACAATGACATAAATGTTGAAAACATTAAATTCTAGTTGCTGATTGAAAATTTAAGTATTTAGGCTTTTCTAGTTGTGTAATTGATTTATATTTTACAAATAAATAAAGCACATAATATTTTCAAATTATAATAAATTTCCCAAATTCCAATAAATTTAATTATTGAATTAATTCAATATCAAATTATAGCAATTTAGAAGAATAAAATTATGGTCTAAGGGAAATAAATACGCCAATATAAAACAACTAACTTTCAAAATACATATAATAAAATATAAAATAAATATATAATTGAAAAGAGGATATGTGTATATTCAGTCAGTAATAAGAAATGGCAATGAATTTGATTTCCTGTCGTGTTTAACAAGATGGCCGAGTTCTCATATTTTGTAAGACTGATGCCAAATGTTAAATTAACAATTATTCTAGAACTCATTAAGTGAAGATCAATAAATTATAAAAATAAAATTATTAAAAGGAAGGGAAGTAACTGTTGGATAATAGACATTGAAAAAAATTAAAAAAGTCTAACAGAAGTTATTTCCCATTGAGGACAATATGATCCTGTTCTTAAATTTCCTGTTTAATGGAGGTAACATTTTAGGCTACGAGTGTTAATAAATAACATAAAATTTGAGATAATTCTTTTTATCACTCCCTAAAGATTGCTGTCTTGAAATTTTCTTCTCATTATCAATTTTTCTCATTTTTCATATTTTCCTTTGTTGTTTATTAGTTTCCAACTTTGGTTCCTGATGCAGATAATGTGTCAAGAAAATGTGGGAAGTGGTTTATAAGAAATACAAAATAATTTGAATGGTTCATATGAAGATGCTCTGAAATAGTTATTTTTTTAAAATATAAATGCACTCTCATTTAAACATAGGCGCAAATGATGGCGGATTTAGAAGTTTTACTTCCTTTTGCACCACAATATTTATAGTAAATTACCTAAAGCAATGACGCTAAACAACCTGGAAAAGTTCACAAGGCCCAAACAATTTAATGCAGATTTAATACATGCAAGAATTGGTTGGGAAATTTCAATAATTTCCTAGAATCTCTGGTTGCAGAATCTTAACTTTCTTGTCACTTATGTGGAATCTAAATATTTATGCAAAATATGATGAAGCCCGAGAAACCCTGAAGATAATTAAATCAAAGAATTGCATTTTTGCTTGGCATTTTTTCACAATGTATAAACAACAATTAAGAGACATTTCTAAAAATCTCTAGCAACATTTGCCATTTTATAAATGTCATGATTGAGTAATATAAATCTGAATCCATTCCTGGTGTTTTCATCAATGGCATCATGGCAATCAGGAGGCACTAACGACAGCTTGGAAATAAACTTCTAGACTTGATGACTTTGATTCTGCTAGATCCCTAAATTTTGCTAACAATCTTCTAGTGCAAGGGTCTCCAAAGTGGCCAATATCAACCCCTGGGGGTTGATGGAACTATTCAATGGATTGGATGTCTGGTGGTCAGAAGGGGATCAATAAATGGCGACCCATCAATTAAACTATTGGGGTTGAATGCTGAAATTCATACAAGATTTTAAAATACATAAAATACAACTTGCTGATACATATATTTCTGACCATCCAACATACAAATCTACAATCACACAGAGGCAGCAATGATAATTCCTTTATTATGGCATCATTAAACACTGCAGAGACAGAACCCAACTGAGGGTAGAATGCTGGAGGGTAAATGTACACAGAAACATTCCAACCACTACACACACTCACACACACATATATATGGAGAGAGAGATGAGTCACATGCGTTTCTCAGCTTGCCCAACTTGCTGTTGAGATAGATCAGCTCAGCACCTGATACATGCCACATGCTTGCTGGCCAGAGCCACCATCAGATGACTGTACGTGTCGACTAGTCCAGAGTCAGCCAGTGTATATTCAACACCAGTAGCTATCGGAGTGGTGTTAGTCAACAGATAGCTGTGCATTTACTGTATCAATTTGCCCATTTCTACAATGGTGCCTACTAATGCTAAGAAGAAATGCAGACAATATTCACAAGAATATTTGAAAATTGGATTCATATCTTCATTTACTAATGAAACAATGCCTATGTGCCTGTTATACAAAAAACTTTCAGTAATGATGCCATGAAACCTGCGAGGATGAAAACTCAGTGAATTCTAAAATCTTTACGAAAGATGAATTATATTTTCATGATTGTTGATCTTTTTTAACACCTGTTTTGGTTGAAAAACAAAAAATAATGAATAATTTTATTTGAAATGTAAATATAGAAACTGTCTCACTTGTTGGCTATATGGTGGTGGTGGGGGGTCATTACTTTCTTGATTCAGTAGTAGCAGCAATGGATTCCCAGAATCAGCAGGGTCCCAGAAATCAGCACTAACCGAGCCCTATCCAGTCTCTTTTCCAATCTTCTTTTACAGTGGCCTCTACCTTCAAGGTAGGTTTTCCACTTTTCTCTTTCAGAGTCCATAACCTTCAAGGCCCAGCTCAAGGCCATTGCTGCAGAAGACACAAGGCCTCTCCTGGCTTGACTTCAAATTTTCTTGTTCAAATTTGACCTGTTTCTATTAATATTCACATCCTTCGAAAAAGTACGAGGGTCATTCAATAAATAAGGTGAATTTTTTGGTATATGGACTTCTAAAACAGATAGAAGCTTACTTTTTTTTTTTCAACGTAGTCTCCCAGCACTGTCACACACTTTTCCCATCTGTGCACAAGCTTCTGTATTCCCTCAGCGTAAAAATCTTTGGACTGATGTCTCAGCCAGTCGCTCACAACACTTTTGACTTCATCGTCACTTTTAAACTTCGTGCCTCTCGTGAACGCTTTCAAGTGACCAAACAGGTGAAAGTCTGAAGGGGCAAGGTCTGGGCTTTAAAAGGAATGAGGGAGCAGTTCCCAGCCCAGCTCGTTGATGGTCTGCACCGTTTAGGCTGCTGTGTGAGGCCTTGCGTTGTCATGATGCAAGATGACTCCTTCTGACTGATGACCCCTGCGTTTGTCCCAACAGATAAGCTCAAAGTCCTTGCAATGTCATCCACTGTCACCCTTCTGTCAGACTTAATGAGGTCATTGACTAATTCGATCACCTCAGGAGACCTCACATCTGTAGGCCTCCCAGGCCCGTCTTCATCCTCAACACTGCTCCGTCCTTCTTTAAACAATCTAGCTAAACTTGTAGACATTTTTTTGGCTGAAACATGTGGCACCATACTCAGTTGACATTCTCCTATGAATTTCAACTGGTTTGCACCCTTCAGCAACCAAAAACTTGATAACTGACTGCTGTTCAATCCTGGAACATGCTTCTTGGTCAGCCATCTTTATTAATCGCCAAAACTCTCAAAGTTTTTTTTTAATCTGCAAAAGAAATTAAATACACGTGAAAAAGAAGTAAAAAAGTGAGGTCCAACGAGCTCTTAGAGCCACGAAAGAGCGTCGATGGTCTGAAAAGGCCACTGAACTCCAAGGAGCTTCAGATAGAAAGGATCTAAATGCTTTCTATGCTGGCCTCAAGAGCATTTTTGGTCCTCAGAAAAGCGGTGTTGCTCCAATCTCCACAGCAGATGGTGAAACTCTCTTGACGGATAAGTCAAACATTTTAAATCGCTGGAAAGAGCATTTCGAAACTGTGTTAAACACCACTTCGTTTACTGATGAGGAAGCCATCACATCAATTGAGCAAAATCTAGAAAAAAAGCATGCTTCTTGGTCGGCCATCCTTGTTAATTGCTAAAACTAAAAGTTTTTTTTTAATCTGCAAAAGAAATTAAATCCATGTGAAAAAGAAGTAAAACAAAATAAATAAATAAAAAACAGTAACCTTCTATCTGTATTCAAAGTCCTTATACCGAATAATTCACCTTATTTATTGAATGACCCTCGTATTATATAAATTTATTGGTTTCTCTTAATTTGATATAAATGAGTCTATTTATGAGTCTTGTACGCCAATAAATTATTTAAAATTTTCTCACTATTCAATATAACTTAGCACTTACAGTATTTAAAAAAAAAAAACGTTTTATTCGACGGTTAAACGTGTATTAACTGTTGCATTTGAATTTTCTTTAAATTTAACATGATTGGGAGTCTTTATGTGTTTTGTAAGGCGTAATATACAACAGTTTTGTAAGGCGTAATATACAACAGTTTTGTAAGGCGTAATATACAACAGTGGATTAAGTATTTCGTGTTTGTTGCACAGATTTTCTTTATTCAATATGTTTTGCAATATCTTGTAAATATTGCGTCATATTCAACTGTTAAATCAATAGTAAATATTACTTTTGAGGTTTATGTTAATTTTATATGAATAGGAGTGTTTATTGGTCTCGTAAAACATGTTTTTTATACGCCACTAAATTATTTACAGCTAATTCTAAAATATATTTTTCATGAATGACTTACTTGTCTATTCTGCTGCTTATTAGTTTTATTGTCATTTTTGAGATTGCAAAACTCATTTCTTTATCCATTTAGATAAATTGTAAGTGTTTCAATTCTTAAATTTATTTAAGATTTGTAAATAAATGATTTGGAATTGGAATTTATACAATTATAACCCTCTCACCCCAAAAGTTAAATATAAGTGGTGGTGGGGGCGTAACTCTATCTACGTTCTTAGTAAGTAATCGGAGTTATCTCCCTTAGAAGGATAGCGAGCCTAGTTCACCTAAAGCAGTGGTTCCCAACGTTTTTTACATGGCGGCACACTATTGAGTTCTTTAAATTTTCGCGGCACACCTATCACAAAAAATAAATATTTTCCACTCATAAAGCCTTTTTGCAATAAAATAATAAAAAACAAAGAATATTATATAAGAAAAATTTTTATCCCCATAAATCAACATATCCTGTATTCAATATCGAGTATAAAATAATAATGGTGAATGTCAGTGGGACAGTTGTGCCTGGTGCTTCTTGACTACTGCCGCAATATTTGGGCAAATGTGAGAGAGACACACTCTTAACTCTTCTTCAATATTTTTAAGTCATTCACGGTTTTTATTTTTCATGTTGTTTAGGTAAGAAAATCCCAGTTCACATAGGTACGAAGTTGAGAATTGCAGTAAGATTTTGATGGCTTTTTTTTTTACTTAGAGTTGGATACTCTTCCATAACAGAAATCCAAAAGGCGTCCAATGGCAGTTGTGCGTACTTCAATTTGAGACCACGATCACTGGAAAGGCTTGCTAATTCTTCCTCTTCACATAACTCAAAATTGAAAAGGTTGATGTGATGACTGATAAATCTAGAAATTCGGCCATTTTGAATTGAGCGGTGTCATCATGATTAAGAAATTGAATGTCTTTATTAAACAAAATGAAATTAAATGGCTTCTAGGTATTATCTCTTCGCGGCACACCAGTAATCATTCCGCGGCACACCAATGTGCCGCGTCACAGTGGTTGGGAACCACTGACCTAAACCCTTCAGCCATGGTTGGAAGATGGATTCATGCTTTCGCAAGTGAATTTATGCGAAATTGAACGCAACAGACCCGAACGGAACTTGAACATGGCTTATTGACTCCACTTTCCAAGTTAATAACCGCTATGCTACTCGCATATACATTTGTCTTTATTTTAATTTAAATTTGTGTAAAATTTCAATTAAAACTAAATTCAGTCAAAACATACGAAGATACATTTCGATTAAAATATATTTTATTTTTATGTGATTTATAATATAATAAAATATTTCTATCTAGTCTAACAATGATACAAACTAAAATATATGCTTTTATTAAAGATATTTTTCTTTCTCGGTTACTTTCATCATTCGAACTCCTTCAAGAATAGGGAAACTATTTAATTTAAACCCAAATCAGAACCATAACCCTAACCGTCATTATAAATGAATGTTAATTCAATTCCACAAATAGTGCTGTATTTCAATCTGTTTTTCACCAGTTAACAGCCACCCACATTGGCTAGCTCCAAATAAGTTGCGAGGTGATAACATTGAATTTAACCAACTTATGGACCTTGACATCACACATCCTTCAGTCAGTAATTATGCCTTACTGTCCATTCAGTCCCTAAATTTAGTGGCATTTGGCAGAAGTGGGGCGATTATAGTGCTTTTAACTCGCTCACAAAACTAGATACAGTGTAACCCGGATATAAGAGAGTTGTCAGGACTGGAGACGAAGTCTCTTATATCCGGGTTTATCTTATATCCGGGTTTGGTCTATTATATATACATTAACACAGGCTCTAATTTGGGACCAGAGAAAAATTCTCTTATATCCGGGTCTCTTATATCCGGGTTACACTGTATATAACAGCAATATTTCAAGGTAAATGCGTTTTCACCAAATTGGATCTCATTCTAATCTATCACTAGACCCCGCGACTGCTATTCCCCAAACTGTTTTTACTACTTCATTTAGTTTGACTTTTCGCGCGTTCCTTTCAGGACTAAGGAATTCTTCAAAGTGCTTCCAGTGGTGAACTGACCATGTGTCGCACTTTGCGCTTATGTGGTTGATGTCTTTACAGCCAGCTCTTTTATGGAAGGGTAAGCACCCGTTTATCTTGTAAGATAATGGTAACATCTTGTTTATTGAAAATCCAGTCATTTGGTAGTACGCTGCCCCGACTACATGACTCTTCCTCTCTTTCACCCTCTCTCTCTCTCTCTCTCTCTCTCTCTCTCTCTCTCTCTATATATATATATATATATATATATATATATATATATATATACGAGACTATGCATAGGGTCGTTGTCAATCAACACAAATAATGCTAACTTTAAAAACAAATGACAAGCAACTCCCTTTATGAAATAGTGAATTGAAGTCACTAGAGATCAAATGACTCTTCTAAAAGACAAACTATTGGGTTGGAATAAAAGTTCGTAGCATATTTGTATGAATTGCAACGACAATATATATATATATATATATATATATATATATATATATATATATATATATATATATATATATATATATATATTAGTATATACAGTATTGTGCAAAAGTGAATCCTAATATGATATTTATAAAAAAATATGTCTGTTTTTTTCTCCAAATGATCAACAGATCTTAATTAAACTATAATTTCATTAAGAAAAGCTTTATTTAATTAATTAAAACCACTTTCAAAAGTTTTTATCAAGCTGGAATAAAAAAAATATGAATTAAAAATTAAGGTGTGTAAAAGTAAGTGAACCCTTACCTGGTAAGCCATTACTGACATAGAATTTTAATGAATTGCGGTGCAAGTTCAAATCCATAGTCAAATTTTTATTTAAGTTGTTTGCAATGATCAGTAGGTTTCTAGTGCATAAAATGACACTTCCTGTTTGAATGGTGGTTCATTGGTAAGATATCAGACTATCATTCTTTCTGATACGGGTTCAACTCTACTGAAGGCTTTGAATTTAGTAACTGGGTACATGGGCAGTAGGTTTATAATTTTATAGTAATAGGTTCAAATCCGTTGTTAAGTTCTTTAAATAAATTATTGCAACTGTTGACATCTGATTGAGCTGCTAAGTAGTAAAGGCGTGAGGAGAACGTGTACTTATTCGTCCAGAATTGATTGTCGTTCTACAAATGGCTGACTTTTTAATGTCAGAATTATTAAAATTGTTACGGCAAAAAATGGTAAGAACGTCAGTGGCGGCTTCGTGGCGTAGATGGTATAGTGGTTTGCTTAGCGTCGATGATAAGTTCAGTAGAGTTACTTATGGTAACGTCGATAGTGGTTCGGGATCGAATAGCGCAAGTGTTCTTGTGTACGGTACAGACTACAACCTCGAGTGTAGTCAGGTACTAAACTAAAAATTTACTTTTAATCTAAAAACATCCTGAATTTAAATAAATAAAACATTAAATTTAATAATCTCCAACATTCACGCACGGAGGCAAACATTTGTAATACTGATTCCTGCTGAACTTGAACACACGAACCCTAGACTCAGTGTCAGCAATCTTACCACTACCCTACATCAAACCGACTAATTACTAACCGATTTTATGAAGTTATAAATTTTACGTTTCTTGGTATAATACGTTGCAAAAAAAAAATGTTCACGTGAAATTCGGAACAAATTTGCAAACAAATTATTCTGAGCTCAAATTATATCTCTTATTTCTGAAAATATACCTGGTAAGCCATCACTGACAAATAATTGAAAAACACACTGCTTACCATAGTGATTGAACTCGCATCGAAACTGTGATCGCCAAACAACTTACCACTGCACCAAAGAAATTCAACACTTGGAAATGGCGTTGTGATGTGCTCATATAAGCAATTAGGATTTCGTAAACTTAGAAACAAAGGGGACTCGAACAATTTGCCACTTATCCACCAATTGGCAGTCTGGACCTCCCTTTTAGTTCGTGTACCTTGTAGCAGATCTAAGAAATGATTGGTCGGAAAAAAAAAACGTTATTTTCTCCACTCATTTTCCTCGCCGCAAGGAAAATGAGCGGAGGTAAAAAACGTTTTCATCTTGCGTGCAAGGAATTTTTTAAAAATAAAATACGTCTTTGCCTGGGTTCGAACCAACACACACTTTTCGTAATTGAAAAATTTCATGTTTTTTTCTGCCTCACCACTACTCCATCAACGATACAATATTAACGCATTACTTGCACGTAACACAAAATTCTTAAATTGTATTTGAACGCACGAATCCGAGAGTGACAGTCGTCAGTCTAACCACTGATCTACACCAAACCGACAAATAACGGCCTCATTTTAGGAGTTTATAAATCTTACATTTCTTGGGATAATATATTCCAAGAAAAATTTCACCTGAAATTTGGAACAACTCTGCAAACGAATTATACCGTTTAATTTTGAAAATATTCCTGCTAAGCCATCACTGACATTTAATTGAAAAACACTGCTTATTGCAGTGCTCGAACTCGCAGCGAAACCGGGCTTGCGAAACAATTTACCACTGCACCACGCACTCATTCGTCTGAATTGAGTGTCGCCATTTATATCGTGTCATTCAAGAACTGACTGACTGACTTTGGCTTTCATTTTAGTCTTTTTGCAATGATCAGTTTTCTAGTGCATAAAATGGCATTTTATTTTGACGGCCATTGTTGTCTCATTGGTACAGTGTAACCCGGATATAAGAGACCCGGATATAAGATAAACCCGGATATAAGAGAGATTTTCTCTGGTCCCAAATTAGAGCCTGTGTTAATGTATATATAATAGACCAAACCCGGATATAAGAGAAACCAGGATTTAAGAGACTTCTTCTCCGGTCCCGACAACTCTCTTATATCCGGGTTACACTATAATTTATTAGGCAGTTATTCTTTCTATAAGGGTTCAAACCCAGGGGAGGTAAGTAGTTGCAAGAGCAGTAGGTTCTCGATTTTATAGTAATAGGTTCGAATTCGCTGTTAAATTCTTTAAATAAATTATTGCAATTGATTGGTTTTATCATGGAATAAAAATGTATTGGTTATTTAATAGAATTTTTCCGGGACATTTCACACTGCTTAGTTGTAAATGCGTAAGAAGAACTTGTACTTACTCGTCTAGAATTGATTGTATCGTTCAACAACTTGTGGGGCGCTAATGAGGTTTGATAAGAAATGTATCAGAAGGTTTTTGATGAAGGTTGCGTTTTGAAATTAGCACACCACATTTAATTTGCAAAGAAACACGAAAAAGAATGACAAGAGATCATTGAATGTCAACAAGAAAAACGTATTGAAAACAAGTAAATATACAATTGTGTTAGTGACAATAAAGTTTAAGATGTAACAAGTAGTTCCCCTTGTATCGTATGGGAATACAAATGTGTGTTGTAAGAACTATTCTTGTTTAAATTTGTTTAGAGTTCAAGGATATTTGATATATGAGTTTGAAAGTGAGAACGTTGTGCAAAAGGATGATAAAGTCTTGAATAGTTCACTTGGCTTTTGAAACAGACAGTTCACAGTGTTGTGTGTATGTAATTTATGTCTGTGTGTGTGTTTGAGTAGAAGGTTGAGAATACACGTACGTGGTTAAGGCTCTGAAATTTAATAGTCTACTAATGTTCTTTCTTTAATTTCTGCTATATACACACATAACATAGGCTCCAGGGACAAGAGCGGGAAAAATATTGAAAGAAATGTCAATTTATGTGATTGGTCAAAAATCGACCAATTGCTGATTTTTTTCTATAACAAGTTCGGTAAGGCAAAACATGAGAAAATTTTATGTGGCTCGTGCGATGCATAAATTGTCTTTAAAGAAAGTAGTGTTTATTTTCTGTCCAATGACTGTTGAGTGATTTGTGGGCGTGGTATATGTAAACGTCCACTACAAACTGATTTCGTTTTACTTAATTCCAGAATTATTAAAATTGTTCCGGCAAAAAATGCTAAGAACTTTAGTGGCGGCTTCGTGGTACAGAAGTTTGTTTAGCGTCGACGGTAAAGTCAGTAGAGTTACCTGTGAACGGCAGAAAAGGTTCGCAATCGAATCGCCCAAGAATTTGTACAGTTTACACTACATGCTCGATTGTCGTCAAGTGCTGTCTTTCTGGTGGATGACTGAACGTTTACTTTTAATCTGGAGACATTTTAAATTTATTATAAAACATTAAATATCGTGCGGATTTAATAATTTCCAACCGATACCTATTTCTTACACGAAGACAAATATTCGTTAACGGATTCTTGCTGAACATGGATACACGAATCCTAGAATCACTGTCGGCAATCCTACCACTGACCTGTGGGATTCACGCTACCCCCACCTTCATTTTGACGCACGCGCGACATTTTCACCCCTTCCTCTCACTTTCGGCCGGTTATAGTAGTAAACCGTTGTCTTAGCCGAAGATGAGGAAGAATTCATTTTTTTCGCGCGCTTTTGCGCTGACGTCACGGCAAATTTGGCTTTTCAAAATGAGTCGCCCCCGTGGTCGTCTGACCATCGGCTGGGCTGGCTCACCTTATCCTCTCGCCGGTGAACCCATAGATACTGGCAGAGATTTTTATTCGGCAAAACCTTGCCTAGACCTTATGGCTCGTCTCGGTATCTTAATACATACGACACGGTCGTCACCTTCATGACAGAAGCTAACATCTACCGAGCTGCCACTTCCAGGAACTTTCAAAAAACTTCCAACCTGATGAACGAGCATTTTTCATATTCTTCGAACTGTACTTTCTGAACCTGTTACTTTAAAAAGAATTACATACACTCACAATTATAAACTCTCGCAGTGAGTATTTTTTCCTTGCCGTATGTTCACTATGCATTACAACTGACTTTCTGAACCTTTCTTCTCGAAGAACTCGTTCCCGCTAATAGCCATCTTGGATTTGAATTTTGGCGCGGATTCTTATCTTGTCAACTACCATATTTCCAGTATCTTACTGATGGTCTTCACTCAAGTCAATTAAATTTCATTCACTACAATATTTCCAGTACCTTACTGAAGACAATCTACTTGGCCTCTTCTTCAATTATATTTCCCAGTACATTTACTGAAGGTCTTCACGGAAGACACGACTTGTTAAACTCTTAATAAAATTTATGTTTGTTCTTAACCTTTTGTTGTTTTGCCTGTCTACTTCTTTTCACTTTGTACTTTGTTTGTGGAGTCGGTAGTAGTGTGTAGTGTCTGGCACAAGACCTTATTTTCGTTAGCCAGATCTGCACCGCTATCGGGTCCACAACAGACCTACACCAAACCTACCCATTGTTAACAGATTCTATGAGCTTATAAATCTTACGTTTCTTGGTATAATATGTTCGAAGGAAAAGCTCACATGAAATTCAGAACATCTTGTCGGAGTTAGCGCCTTCTTAATTCCCTGATTATTCACTAAGGGTCTCTTTCTCTATACTATAATTACTGGGCGACTTCTTGCCTCGTTCTATTCTTTCTTCTCGCTACAAGATGTAGTTGCAAAAGGATTCTCGTCTCGACCATGAGCGGCCAGACTTTAAAAGCATATTCACACACGCACGTATGTAGGTACGAACTTTTCCAAACTACATTACAAGCATACAGAACATTCCCAAACAAGCAACAAGAACTTTTCTCTTTGAAACATTCTTCTAAAGCTACAGTTTATTCATCATTTCTCAGCTTTGTAATTAATTCAACTTTTGTGAGTTCAGATAAAAATATTCACAGTCTAAGAGACATAACACCCACAGATCTTTATTTTCTATGCATGTACATCAATATACACAAATTAATACAAATGTTATGTTTTTAAAACCATTTTTGTTCCTTCTTGTAATTTCATGCTTTGTGGTATTTTACGTCAAATATAAATTGTGTGGTCATTTTATTCACGCAGCCGTAAACAGACATCTGCAAACCTTCCATCCTTATCAACATACCACTACAATCTCAATTTGACATTGGAAGAAAAGTATTACATCAGCCGTTATCATTTTGCGTACATATATATATATATATATATATATATATATATATATATATATATATATATATATAATAAAAATTTTAATTTTTGGCTGGATTTGAGCTAAAACAACGTACGAGGGTCATTCAATACATAAGGTGAATTTTTCGGTATAAGGACTTCTAATACAGATAGAAGCTTACTCTTTTTAATTTTTTTTGTTTTACTTCTTTTTCACGTGTATTTAATTTCTTTTGCAGATTAAAAAAAAACTTTGAGAGTTTTAGCGATTAATAAAGATGGCTGACCAAGAAGCATGCTCCAGGATTGAACAGCAGTCAGTTATCAAGTTTTTGGTTGCTGAAGGGTGCAAACCAGTTGAAATTCATAGGAGAATGTCAACTGTGTATGGTGCCACATGTTTCAGCCAAAAAAATGTCTACAAGTCGGCTAAATTGTTTAAAGAAGGGCAGTGGATGGCATTGCAAGGACTTTGTGCTTATCTGTTGGGACAAACGCAGGAGTCATCAGCCAGAAGGAGTCATCTTGCATCATGACAACGCAAGACCTCACACAGCAGCCCAAACGGTGCAGACCATCAACGATCTGAGCTGGGAACTGCTCCATCATCCCCTCTACAGCCCAGACATTGCCCCTTCAGACTTTCACCTGTTTGGTCCCTTGAAAGCGTTCACGAGAGGCACGAAGTTTAAAAGTGACGATGAAGTCAAAAGTGTTGTGAGCGACTGGCTGAGACATCAGTCCAAAGATTTTTACGCTGAGGGAATACGGAAGCTTGTGCAAAGATGGGAACAGTGTGAGACAGTGCTGGGAGACTACGTTGAAAAAAAAAGAAAGTAAGCTTCTATCTCTGTTAGAAGTCCTTATACCGAAAAATTCACCTTATTTATTGAATGACCCTCGTACTTTTTATTCTTGAAAAATCGCATGTTTCTTATATATCCTACCGTTACTCTATCAACGATGCGGCCATGAAGAGTAGACGTTTTTAATACATACAAAACTAACGATTAGCGATCTCAAGGAGTTAAAACACTAATACTCCATTCGACTCTCAATAATATAATTGTGGCTTCCTTAATTTACCACCAAAGAAAGTAAAGCTATTCGCTTTGTAATTTAATACTATTGATTATTGTGATAACGAGCATGTTTCTTGCATTAGACATTGTGCAGAGTATGTTCGACATTAGACTTACCACTTCATCATCGTGGACCCAGTTGGTAAGGAGAATGGTTTTATGCACTCATAAATCTTATATTTATTGCAATAATTTATTTGAAGTCAAATTTATTTGAATTTGTCGGAGTTAGCTCCTCCTCAGTTCTTTAATCCTTCAACAGGGGTCTCTCTCTCCCCTGGCTATAAATACTGGCTGACCCTTCTCTCTCTCTCTTTCTTTTTCGACTTGGGCCGCTACCTCGCGCGGAGAAGAGGTAAAATCTTTCTTTTTCCACTTACACCAATATGTGATCTCTCACAGATACAGCGTTTCCCAAATTCCGGGAACGCGCTAAGAACAATACACGTACGTACGAACACTTACAACACACACACATAATTTCTCCATACAAACTCTATGTAACAGTCCATGTCTTTGTTTAACTTGTTTTGTTATTAATATATATTTGTTTAACCATGCATATCGGTCTTGTTTGTTTTCTTTGGGCTTAATTAAAGTCCGACATTCTCATGTAAAGCTTAACCTTCTGATATCTTTTCACATCTTCACCCCGCATGGTCCGCTACAAATTAATAACAGGCAGATAATTAATGACTTATTCCTGTTTATTAATTGTATGACAAAATACTGCAATAGTTCTTATGAATGTTGCCAACTAAACTTATGAAATGCATTCCTTTGTGTAAATAAAAATATATATACACAAAAAAATTAATGAATAAAAATGTAATGATTAAATAAAATATATATTAACATATCATATTTGTCTGCAGTTTAATTAATCAAGTAATGAATTAAGTATTCATTTGCATTTTTTATTTAATGTTGCCGGAAAACTTGTGTTTATTCTCTTTCGGTGTCTAACCACTTGACAGGTTTTTGTTAATAAACTGATGATTACTTAGTAATTACTGGACATCGCATTCGTTTAATATGCAGAAAAGATTAAGAATTTATTGCGATAATGTACTAATTATCGCTTCATCACTCATAATTCAACAAATGTGATTTCGTGCACTTACAAACGCTGATGAGTGTAAAAATTTAGAGATCGTATAACTGAGAGATTTTTTGGAAACCCATAGAGAAGGGGGGCAGTAAAGAACTTATGGAAGCCCGTTAGTGCATTTATTACAAGAATACGTAGTTGTTAATAGAAATTATGGGAATATTATATTGAATGAAAATAGTTATCTGTTGGGGCGCAACCACCTTCACAACCACAATAGACTGATCCTATTATTATAAATAGAACAGTAGTTCTAGAGACTGGGAGTAGTGTAGCAGTGTACGCAGTCTCTGACTGTGCGCTGCTCCTGTCGAACTCTCTGCTTTGGCAGAGAGGAACCCGGACGAGGCTTTGCCGCAGGGCAAAGTGTCGTCCGGGGAGGTAGACAGTCCCTGAACCCGTTTATACGGGTTCTAAATGGGCATATTTTTGGCCGAGCCTACGGGCTCGGTAAGCCCACATTAAACCGGCCTTGTGCCACATTCGACCCACGTGGGAGGGTTGTTAAATACCGTAGTGTAGCAGTGTACGCAGTCTCTGACTGTGCGCTGCTCCTGTCGAACTCTCTGCTTTGGCAGAGAGGAACCCGGACGAGGCTTTGCCGCAGGGCAAAGTGTCGTCCGGGGAGGTAGACAGTCCCTGAACCCGTTTATACGGGTTGTAAATGGGCATATTTTTGGCCGAGCCTACGGGCTCGGTAAGCCCACATTAAACCGGCCTTGTGCCACATTCGACCCACGTGGGAGGGTTGTTAAATACCGTAGTGTAGCAGTGTACGCAGTCTCTGACTGTGCGCTGCTCCTGTCGAACTCTCTGCTTTGGCAGAGAGGAACCCGGACGAGGCTTTGCCGCAGGGCAAAGTGTCGTCCGGGGAGGTAGACAGTCCCTAAACTCGTGTATACGGGTTGTAAATGGGCATATTTTTGGCCGAGCCTACGGGCTCGGTAAGCCCACATTAAACCGGCCTTGTGCCACATTCGACCCACGTGGGAGGGTTGTTAAATACCGTAGTGTAGCAGTGTATCAGTAATGGTGCTCTGCTGTCGAACTCTCTGTTTGGCAGAGAGGAACTTGGACGAAGCTTTGCCGCAGGGCAAAGTTTCGTCCGGGGAGGTAGACAGTCCCTAAACTCGTGTATACGGGTTGTAAATGGACATATTTTTGGCCGAGCCTACGGGCTCGGTAAGCCCACTTTAAACCGGCCTTGTGCCACATTCGACCCGTGTGTGTGTGTGTGTGTGTGGGGGGGGTTGTTAAATATCGTAGTGTAGCAGTGTAGTGCAGTGCAGAGTGAGACTTCTGTAGTGATCAGTTACACTTCCGTTTCTCGACCGGAAGATACCGTTGGACTTTATTACTATTACTTATTGTTACTACTAACCTACGTTCGTTCTACTACTAATCTCTCTGATGTAAATACCTCTCTGAATATACCAGTATTTTCCCCTACGACTGTGTTTGTTCGTTATTACCATATACTCACGTGGAAACACTCAACATCTCAACAGTGGCGACGAAGGATGTTTTATTAATCTCAACATTATCATATATATATGTAATGTCAGATTTTAATATGTAATAAAATATTATTTCCTGAAATCTGAGTATTTCATTACTCCCTCTCAATTTCTTATTTTAAGCTGAGTTAGTTGACCATATTCATAAAGAATGCAAGCATTAGCCTCACAATCAGATCCATTGAAGATAGCCTGACATTTATCAGTACAAATTACTGTTGTCCTTAGTCCAACTGTCGGAGTTAGCTCCTCCTTAATTTCATAATTGTCACTAGGGCACGCTCTCCCTACACTATAAATGCTGGGCGACTTCTTGCCTCGTTCTCTTTTTTTGCTTTGTACATATGGGGTCTAGTTAGTATTTTCATAGAGTCATTGAGGTATTATGGTGGGTGTCGTAAGAAAGGTAAGTAAGAATGTGTTGTTTTGGTGCAAGAAATATTGTTAGTATGATTGGGTCAGCGTTTGTGGCTAGCTAAGTTTAAAAGTTAAGACAGAAGACCGAACTTTTCCCCCATTCCCCACTTCGGCCTTGTGCCACATTTAATGTAATATATATATATAGACCACTAATATTATATATATATATATATATATATATAGACCACTAATATTATATATATATATATATATATATATATATATAGACCACTAATATTATATATATATATATATATATATATATATATAGACCACTAATATTATATATATATATATATATATATATAGACCACTAATATTATATATATATATATATATATATATAGACCACTAATATTATATATATATATATATATATATATAGACCACTAATATTATATATATATATATATATAGACCACTAATATTATATATATATATATATATAGACCACTAATATTATATATATATATATATATATATATAGACCACTAATATTATATATATATATATATATATATATAGACCACTAATATTATATATATATATATATATATATATAGACCACTAATATTATATATATATATATATATATATATATAGACCACTAATATTATATATATATATATATATATATATAGACCACTAATATTATATATATATATATATATATATATAGACCACTAATATTATATATATATATATATATATATATAGACCACTAATATTATATATATATATATATATATATAGACCACTAATATTATATATATATATATAGACCACTAATATTATATATATATATATATATATATATAGACCACTAATATTATATATATATATATATATATATA
>OZ038519.1:46193140-46235640 GCA_964036315.1 Acanthosepion esculentum | reverse complement strand
CCAAAGTAAAATGACCTATGGATTTAAAAAAAAAATACCCTGAATTTTCAATGATTCAATCTCCACAAGACTTAATATTACATTTTAAGTACATTGTGTAAAATTATATGAATAAAAAAAGATTAACAAATATGAACCATTCTTCATATTTAGAACGAAACAATCTACTTGAGTAAATATAAGTTTTTTTTCAGCTCATTACTGGTTTTTTCCTCCAAAATTCCAATTATCTTGTGGACTCGTCCACGACAACCAGTTTACCCTCTGCTAGGAAATGCACTCTTCCTGTTACATTATTACCAACATCATACTTACAAATAATCAACAGGCATTCACTGTCAATCTAGCTCACTGATTGGTCCTTCTCGACCAATCAAGTCACCAGCACAAGCAATTTTTGGCGCAATTCTTCCTGGAGCCTGTCACGTGATAAGACATGATATAAAACCCAACACGTGTTATTCTTTCTCAGTAGCAGAAGAATTTATTGTTTCAATGCGGACTCTCAAACCTAACTTCTCTTCATCACTCAACACCACTGCCAAAATGTGACTTTCAAGAACTCCCGTCTTGACTAATGCAGTCAGACGTTAAAGAACTTTACAACATTTCACGCAAGTACAATCTCTGAACTCTTACCAACTTGTCCAATAGACAATCTCTAACATGCAACATTCTCAATCTTCTAAACTGCATTTTAATAATCAACTCTTTCGTTATGAGTCTAGGTACAAATAATTACCTAATCAAAGGAACGCAACTCAGTCTCACTTCGCATGCATGTAATTTCAATACTTAATAAATTCACTTGTTATGTTTTTAACTCCATGTTCCTTTTTGTATTTCACCATTGCTAATGATTTCCACACCTTTCCTAACGAAAATAAATAATTGTGGGGAACGGCCCTTTCAACACGCAACTAACATGGCTAACCAAAACACACGTCATCTCACGCAGGGCCCGTTTCGCTACAATCTTCTTTCCTGAAAAACAAAATTCTAAATTAATCATCATTATTCTAAATGAAAAATTCTATTCTCCATCAGAAATTGTCCAAAGTTCATTTTGGAAGAAATATGGTCCAAGCTTTTGACTTTAAGTCCCTACCTACCTTGACGATAAATAGGCAAAGTGTGACATGCATGTGTCACAAAACTCACTAGTTCTACGAAACCTACATTTTATGTAAATGGATTTTTATGTCAGTTACAATTTCTGGCACACACAATTGGATTGGTTTCATGATGTTTTGCAGTCAAAAGTCTGATTATACTGTGACCCAGAGTTTAGTTTTCTCAAATCTTTTATGTATACTTTATTTAAATTGACAGCTACTAAAATGAAAGTGTTTCAATGAATATGAAATACACATGAAACTGATTTTTATATACTTCAATTTAGATGGGAGTCATGATGTTCATCAAAATTAAATGTCATTAACATAATATTGAAACAATTATCAAATAAAGTTATTTGTCTTGGAAAATTAAGTGGAGTTTGGTAGGCATTACAATCAGTTACAACACTGAAAAAAATTCTCATGGAAGGGAAATTCCATGAGAATCTTTTTCAGTGTTGTAACTGATTGGATGACTGCTTGCAGAAAGATGGATATCTAGCAGCCCTTGCTCCTTCCAGAAGCTGATTAGAACAATGGAACTATTCTTGAATAATCAGAAAAAGCTAAAAAAAAAAAAGTGACATTTTGTATTCAGAAGTAAAATTGCACCAAATAAATTGCTGCAAATCAAGTCAGTAATTGGAGAATGGAAACCAGGACACAGAAAATTCCAAAAAGAGGTAATATCGGTCCACTTGTTAATCGGTCATACAAGAATTATACACTCATACTTACTGAAAGGAGAAGAACAACCAATGTGACCAACATACCAAATTGAATACACTATAAAACATGTTTTGGGGCACCTTGACGTGGTGTAACTGTTAGCAAGCATGTCTTGCTAGAACTATTACAACTTAGTAGTGAGTTCAATCCTCATTGGGTACCCCCCTACTTTCGGCCTTGTGCCACATCTAAGCTATGCTTGGAAAATCACTATAAAACATATTTTGACTCTTGCCTCATCTAAGAAAAGATACTTCAATAGAAACAACATAAAGGAGCTCTTTGAAAAAGAAAAGATGGAGAAAATATCACTTCTCCAAAGAGTGGGTTCATACAAAAAACCCTGATATCTAAACCAATCAAAGTAATTGTTACCATAGAATTGTGAAAGAAAAATAACTGAAACCATAAGATTGCATTAAAGTATTTGATACCATATGATTGAAACCAAAATTAAATTTTATGAAATATAAGAATGTTTCATCTTCAAATGACCCATGAAGTGTTGTTAAACTGTAAAACAAAACAACCAACCAGTTCACTGGAAGACATTGGTGGAAAAATATCTGTTGTAGAGTCAACGCGTGTAGAATCCTGTTCTTGCTATCTTTCAATCTTTCTGTGTAATCTCTCTGCACTTGTGCAGCACTTTTTTGATATTTTTGACAGCATCTTTGTCAATAATTCCAAGATGGAAACTGCCTTTTGATCCCGTTTTCTCTCTGAGCGTTTAATTATTCCCTTTTCTTCAATGGAACCTGAAATTTCAAAATGTGTATAAGTTCAAGAATAAATCTAGCATACATGATAAACATGAAGGAAAATATCACAATATTATTTACTAGAAGTAAATTTATATTTTTCAATTAATTTAAAGTTTGAAAATCAGGCCATACATTAAACAAAGAAAAACAAGCGTAGAATTAACATTAACTTCTTTTGAAGAGAACAAGTGCAAACATTACCCTATTTTAATAAAATTTCAAAGGTAAATTTGAAATAAGAAAAATAGAAAGAAACAGTATTACTTACCTAAATGGAAATTGTTTATTTTGATGAAAGAAACTAACACAATGTTTTAAAGAAACGTCAGTTACTTTGAAAATACATAATGTTTACCTTCTTTTTCAAATAATTAAGTCTGTTGTATAAAGATACAAAAGAACTAATTAATTTTATGGTGCAAATGAACAGGGGTTGAGATTTCAATATCGAATGCAATAAAAATAACAGCGAATGTTTATAATGGTGAGGACTTAGATAATACCCATTGAAAGAAAATTCTGGGACACAATTCAAAAACTAATTATTTTAATACTGTTTGTTAAAATGAGATTAAAATGAGTTTTTTTTTTTTTTGCACTTTTTTGAGAATTAGTCTAATTTTTTTCCACTGAAAAAATCCTACATTCCATATGAGAATAAAAAATCCTACATTCCAGATGAATAAAAAATTCTACATTCCAGATGACAATAAAAAAATTCTACATTCCAGATGAGAATAAAAAAATCCTACATTCCATATGAGGAATAAAAACTTCTACATTCCATATGAGAATAAAAAATCCTACATTCCAGATGAGGAATAAAAAATCCTACATTCCATATGAGGAATAAAAAATCCTACATTCCATATGAGGAATAAAAAATCCTACATTCCATATGAGGAATAAAAAATCCTACATTCCATATGAGGAATAAAAAATCCTACATTCTATATGAGAAAAAAGGAATTGATTTTCATTGTTGACCACAAGCAAAAAACATTGTATTTAATATCTATTTTGCTTTTATAAAGTGAATATTTTATATTATACATAATTCTGATTTGTTTTTCTTTCATTTATGATACTTTTTCAGACTTAATGCAGCCTCTTTAAGTTCTTGTTTGTTTCAGGGAATTTCTACCTTCAGTCTCCTCTTCAAGAGATGAAATACATGTTCTACTGGATTATGGTTTGATGATTGACTCAGCCTGTCTAAAACTGTCTACCTTTTTCCTTTGATGAAATCCTTAGTTGTGCTGGCAGAAGGTCCTGCTGCATGATGAACTTCCATCTGATTAGTTTGGATGCATTTCTCTGTAAAATGGCAAACAAACTGTTTCTGTGGACTTCTGAATTAATTCCGCTGCTAGCATCATGAATTACATCATTAATAAATATTGATACGCCTGTTCTGGAAACACCCAAGCAAGCCCAAGCCAACACACTGCATCTGTCATGCCTCACAGATGATCTTGTATGCTTTGGATGATAAGCAGGTCCTTTCCATCTTCACACTTTAGCCTTTCCATTACTTTGGCAGGGATTAATCTTGGTTTCATCAGTTCATAAAACATTCTTCCAGAACTTTTGTTACTCATCTTTGTACTTCCTTACAAATTGCAATCTGGCCTTCTGATTCTTACTGCTGATGAATGGTATGGCTTCTAGATTTCTGCTCCTAAAGGCTTCTTCAAACTGTGGGAAAAATGAAGTCTGATCATCTATCTGTATGTCCATTTCTTTTTAGAACCACCGTAATCAGATTTCACATATTATCACTCACACATATTTCTACTCATGTGCTTCACTCACGCACACAGCAGCCACACATACACTCCATTAAAATGTGCTTCAGACACACACACACTTATATATACAAACTTTATATTGACCAAGGCATATGACTTTATAAACTATCCTTTAACAAATCGAAAATTTTGTCGAACATTTGAACAAAGACAATGTTTACGATATAAAAACAAATGCTAATGTGTACATAAATATATGATTATTTCAAACTGGTTCCCCTTTTTGCCGATGTAAATAAATAATTTCTTTGCATTGTGTTGTATTTGCGGGCATGACACTCGGATTTTAATTTTTCACATTTAATACATGTAGACTAACCCTACATCTTCATATTGGCTGATCAAATTTGCACAAGGTAAGATTTATAGCCCAAGTAATCCAGTTTGGATTTATTGTTAACTGACTTAGAGCTTTTCCCGAGACAACAGTTGTTTGTTTATACATATATATATATATATATATATATATATATATATATATATGCCAGAACAAATGAAATTAGTCACTTATACTAGAATGCACCGATTGTAATCAAACAAAATCCTGATCTCAGATACAAAAAATAAAAACACGACCAGACTCCTGGCTTTCTCTAGAAAAAGCCACATTTTATGCTTCTGTTCATCATAATACTCTGTAGTTTAATCATTAAACATCTTTAGTATGTAATAATAGTCATGTTATTTACAATATGTGGATTTATCTTGTTTTTATGCTTACTTCTGTTCATTGTAATACTCTGTAGTTTAATCATTAAACATCTTTAGTATGTAATAATAGTCATATTATTTACAATATGTGGATTTATCTTGTTTTTAGATGTGGTGTGGTTCTATGCGTCATGAAGCGGCCATCAACAGACAACAAGGCACAGTCCAGGCAGATTCAGAGAAGATATCTGCTGCTCTTATAAACAATCACTGTTAAAGATAAAAAAAAATTACAACAAAATAGTAATGAAACTCCCATGAAAGTTTGAGCAAAACATTAAAATAAATAGTACCGCATTTTCCGGTTTACAAGATGCACCCTAATATTGGAAAAGGAATTTCTAAGAAAAAAATATTCTCATACAGCACATTCACCATGTGTCCCTCATATATTGGCGCCACATATTGTTTACCTTAAACACTCGTCTGATTTTGTTTCTATGGCAATAACATACTAGTCAAGAGCAGAAAGGCTCCTGCTGCTGCTCGTAAACTGAGCATGTTTAAGATTGTGGCTCAGCTCCAGGAAGGTTTATAGTCTTGGAAATACTTGTAACAGCTAAGTACTGAGGTTACATCATATAAAAGGCTAACATTATAGTGTAATGTCTCAATATACAATTCCATGTCCCTATCAGTGAAGTCAATTAGATGTCCAACCAAGCTTACTTGTTGAGCCTGGGCGTCGTCTTACATTCGTCTTTGAAAAAAAAGGGTCTTGTAAGCCAGTAATTCATTAAATTTATGTTTATATAATTTAACGGGTAAAGAATAGTTTATATTTCATCATCTGTTACTAAATTTACATATTTAGTCATTATTATTAAAATTCACAGCTTTTAAACATTTCAGCCACAAGAGTATAACACTCAATAAATACTGAATATAAATAACAGATTTCAAACTCTTGCTCGATAGGCGTCACTCATCTCTGTTCTGCCATTTCTGAAAATTTTTTTAAAAAATCCAAGGTAAACAACTTTTCCATTTCTCATAAGAGTTATTTCCCTTGGCAGGATAAACTATGGATTGATATTTGGGGCATACAAAATTTTATAAATAGTAGTATCACACACAATGCTGAGAAATCATTTTTTATTTATTATCAGTAAAAGCTTTTATCCTATAAATTAATAACTGAACATTTTAATTTCAATAATCATGTTGCACTAACCATTGTGCTTCGTAACATAAAACACCTCAAGTGCATAAATGCATCACAACTATTGTTGAGTGAGTCAACTGTTGAATCTGTTCACCAGATTACATTACAGAAATTGGATTATTTGAATGTTCCAGAAAAAAATAATTTGTCTCCCATAATGAAACGCGAATATATTAAAAACGAAATACATAACAATAATATTTTGATATTGGAAAAAAATTGTTTAACGTAGTTTATTGCAAGGAGATTGTAATGAGAGTCATAACAAAATTGTCACTTTATTTCTTTTAATATAAATAAAACTAATGAACTATTTCATTATGTAATGAAAAGAAAAGGCCAAGATGAGTTGACAAGTTCAAAGAGATTTCCTGGATCTTAATGATTTCTCATCTCAGAAATAAAACTATTTTATTTTGTCTCCAAGCAGTGGTATGGGGTGTGTGTGTCCTCGGGCGGAATTCCCTGGGAGGGGGGCACAACTGATGGAGTATATTATTTTTGTTGCAACAGAGGCAGCGATAGAGAAGAAAAAACATAACTTTTTGTTTTTATTTAGCAAATACACCTAAAATTAGATATTAAAAACAAAATAGTTTTAATTTTAGTTTTCAAAATGTCTATATTTTTTTAATGTGAAATTTTAAATTGTTTTCTTTGTAGAAGTAGATCTCTCTTAATTATAGGGACTGTTGTATTTTTTCGTCCGTTTCGTTCGGTATTCGCCCAAATTTTGGATTAAATTGTTAGTTTTAATTGTATTTCTTGTTCTGGAATAAAATTCTAATTTCATTTTTAAAGTGTTGAGAATCAAACTTTAATTCATTCTATTATGCACTGGTGACCATTAACTTTTGCCTTGTTTTTTTCTTTTTTCTTGCACCAAAAATATTTGTATTGTTTTAAAATTTTAGTACACCCAAAAAATAAACACTTCGACACAAAAAATAAACTTTAAAGATTCTTTTTACACACGCAAAAAAAGTTTTAACGGAATTTAACGAATTTAAAAGCAGAAATGAAGCGGTTAAAGCATACTAGTCGAGAACTTAAGAATAACAAAATGTCGCTTATTTCTTTTCGATGACAGATAAAAATTTGGCATAAATGTTCAATTTTATATATCTTAAAAATAAATTAGAATTTTTTTTTGTCAGGACAAAAATATCATTTCACACCAAGAATCGATTTTATCCAACTGGGTGAATACCGAGTGAAATGGGCAAATAAATCCAACTGTCCCTATAGTAAAATTGAACCTTTTTTTATTAAATTTATATTTATGAACTTCTAAACCAAACTACAAATAAGATACAGCATCAAATATCTCAAAGTTGAGCTAAGTATTATTATTATTATTATTATTATTATTATCTATATCTTGTTTTTCTTTGTACAGTAAAAATATAAACTACTATTAAATATATTTTATTGACAATATCACCAATACAGTTATAAACGATCAAATTTTTATAATTAGTATAAAAATGTGAAATTTCTTTGCTAGTATAAATATTCCTATTATGAAACCATCATGTAAATTTGGGATGTTAATGTAGTGGCCATTTCATACTAAAAAGATGAGGACTTGTTTTAAATCACTGTTGTTCTAACTTCCCACAAAGTTAGGTGTACTAATACAAAGGAAAACATGTAACAAGAATATCTGTAAAGCAATATCCACCACTAAAATAAGTAAATTTTATTTGTTTATAATGTAAATATGAAACTTTTGATAGAAATATTTGATTTCTAGTCATTAATTTTCCGCGCATTCTAATCTATGCAAGATTCAAATCTTCCATTTTACTATTTATTATTAGTAGGAAGTAAACCTGATTTTAGTTCATTATTAATAACCAATAATGTCACAATAATGTCAGCGAAAAATTCAAGAATTTCAAGACAAACTTAATTTTAATTAAAATGAAATATAAAAATTATTCTTTCAGCTTGTTGTTTTGGAGAGCACAGTAATATAGTTTCTTTTTGTTGCCATCTTCCTGAAAAGATTTTGCAAAACAAATATTAGACAAGAAATATTTACAGTATTTACATTAGTCGGACTATTGTCCTCATCTTTGTCGCCATATTTGTCACCCTCATCTTTGTCGCCATATAGTCCGACTAATGTAAATACTGTACATAATACCTCATCTCAGAAATATAGACAGACTCTGAAGAAATATTTACGCAAAATTTTATCTAACAACTACGGAGTTGAAATTGTTTTTCATTTATTTTATCAACTGTCAATTATTAGATTTTCTTTTAAATCGGTATGTTCAACTTTCTGTAGTTTTAGTGTTAAAACAATAAAATACGGTTAACAAATGTATCACGAACGAAGCCATTTTGTCAACCTTTCTCTATAATCTATAAATAAAATTTGTCGAATTTGCATAATGCGTTAATGTTTTTTTATTTAAACATTCCTTCTGATTATGATAAAACTGTAGTGAAAGAGATAATCAGCTACCCTGAAAAAAAAAAAAAAAAAAAGAGTTCGTATTTTGTGTGCGATCTGACGAAGAAAAATTACCAAAAAGTAGTTAGCAAAAATCTACCTTAAGGACCAGAATCTATGCTAATGTTCATCCATCCCCAGAGAAATATCTCGTTGAGAAAAGCTTCTGTTTTTCGTTTATGACGAGACAGTTGATTTTCTGAGCTTGGTGGACGAACACGCGTTTTTGCTGGTGAGAAGTGATAAGTTGGATTTGTGACCCCATTTTGTCGTTTCTACGTTGCCTGTTGGACTGTTACGACGGACTATCGTTTGAACTGTGATTTGGCTACAGGTATTGCGGTCGAGAGACAGAAGAAATCTATTGCAGACGTTTATTGCTACTATAAGTTGACAGTTTTTTTTGTTTCTTTTCTTTACAACTACAAAAACTTAGAACAATGTACCTGTCCAAAAGAAAATAAACTAAGTATATGTTGCAATAGGAGAGGGGGTCGTCAGACACAAACCTTGCCCGGGCGCTACTCGAGCCTATGCACACCACTGCCTCCAATTAAAACACAAACCACAAATACATACATTCATATATAATGTTGATTCTTTCATAATCAACATATCTAATTAATAATTAAACGAATGAAGGTAAAACAGGTGATAGATTACTTCATTTTCCTGGTTTTTATAAAAAAAAAAAATACTCCAATTTGCATAGTTCTTGGATATTTTCCAAATAAATCTAAATCTAGAGAGAGAGGGAGAATCCATAAAGAGCATGACGGAAATATATATATATATATATATATATATATATATATATATATATAGTGTAACCCGGATATAAGAGAGTTGTCTGGACCGGAGAAGAAATATCTTATATCCGGGTTTGGTCTATTATATATACATTAACACAGGCTCTAATTTGGGACCAGATAAAATATCTCTTATATCCGGGTTTCTCTTATATCCGGGTTACACAGTATAATCAAATTAATAGAAAGGTGTACGAACCTAGAAAAAGTTTTCTTCCCCCAAATATAGGCTGGGATTTTTAAAAAATTCTCCTAATCAATAAGTCTCAAAGATTTGATTTTAATCGAATATGTGGATTCGTGTCAGACTTTAAAAGTATAAGAATCTATTTCAACTTTAAGTTGTCCCCTGTTTTGCTTAGATTATGAAAAGTATGTAAATATATATGAAAATTATATAAATAAAAAATATTAATGTTAAGAAAAGCTTACTATTGAAATGTTGTGCAGTTGTTCTGATACATTAACAAAAGTAAAAGAAATGTAACTTTCAGAGAAACAGCAAACGTTGGTTTTGATAAACTGTAAGATTGAACCCACATTAAACGATTTTTTTTGGGGGGGGGGTTGTAAAAAGGAATTTTAAAATTGGAAATCTATGGTACAATCAGTTTAAAAAAAGCAAGAATGGACTAAAACTTCGCCTCTCCCCATTTTGTTTTTGATAACTGGAAGGGGCCGACTTTCTCACACCCACAGCACAGAAGATAATCTGGTGAATTTTAGGCATCCTTAGGTAAATAGATCAATTTGGCTTCAACACAAGAATTGCCTTTATCAGAACAAGAGTTTAATGAACTATATGTGCCTACTTCCGATATGAAGTGAAATATTTAAGCCAAAAATGAAATGCGTAAGACATCGGCAGAAGATTTTTTAATGGTGTGGGGGGGGAACTTTGTTTATTATTACATTTTAGACTTACATTTAAAAGACTTCCTAAATTAACTGCATGCTCATTCTGGGGGTTCGGGGGCCCTAGTCACAGCTCTGGTCGGAGGCAATGATTAAATTTTAATAAAAGAAATATATTAACTGTTGAAGTAAGTTTCATTCTTTGCAGTTTTATGAGTTAACATGTTTGAGAACAAAAGGTGTACTAATGCAAATTTCAATTGTAAATTTTTCGTTGTATATCGTAGGTTTGTTTTTGGATTTTATCAACATGATAATTTTGAGGCGTATTACCACCAGTAAGAAAATTCACTTCTATTCGGTTTGAAACTATGTATTAATAAAAACATATTTTCTATATAAACTCATAACCACAAGTAAATTGTTTAAACATGAAAGACGAGCTGCAAATCAGAAAAATGATAAATTAACGCAATTTGAAAACTAAATTCGTGCAGTATATATTGCTTCAAACATAATAAAATACCGAATGGTTTAAATATTCATAATCATTTAAAATACGTTGTATAATATTGTTAAGCGTTGAAACTAAAATAATAATGTATGAACCACCCCTGCAGAGATCTATGTAAGACAGAAATACTGTATCTTACCTTGAGTTGTCTATATATGTCTTTCTCAGTATAAAAAACCTACCTGTTTCCAATTCAAGTTTGCCTCTCTCAGCTTGTGTAATTGTGAAGTTTTCACTCACAATTTACCAAATTCCAGCAAAACAAAGTTCTTATCAGTCGACTCTACTATTCACCTGAAGCTGATACAGTGTAACCCGGATATAAGAGAGTTGTCGGGCTCGGAGGAGAAGTCTCTTATATCCGAGTTCGGTCTATTATATATACAGTGTAACCCCGGATATAAGAGACCGGGATATAAGAGAAACCCGGATATAAGAGATTTTCTCTGGTCCCAAATTAGAGCCTGTGTTAATGTATATACAGTGTAACCCGGATATAAGAGAGTTGTCGGGACCGGATACTAAGTCTCTTATATCCGGGTTTATCTTATATCCGGGTTTGGTCTATTATATATATATTAACACAGGCTCTAATTTGGGTCCAGAGAAAATAGCTCTTATATCCGGGTTTCTCTTATATCCCGGTCTCTTATATCCGGGTTACACTGTATAATATGCCAAACCCGGATATAAGAGAAACCCGGATATAAGAAACTTAGTCTCCGATCCCGGCAACTCTCTTATATCCAGGTTACACTGTACATTAACACAGGCTCTAATTTGGGACCAGATAAAATCACTCTTATATCCGGTTTTCTCTTATATCTGGGTCTCTTATATCCGGGTTACACTGTACTTCAAACAGCTAATAAATGTAGCAAAGAAGTAGAACCGTCCACATTCAGAAAATGAATTCAAGTATGATGTCGGTCAACAAAGATATTTGCCAACCGCCCCACGCGGTCAGGTGTAGCACAAGGCCGAATTTAACGTGGGGTATCCGAGCCCGTAGGCTCGGGCAAAAATTTCCCGTATACCCCGTAAAAAACGTGGTCGGGTAGCTGTCTACCACCCCAGACGAGACTCTGCCCTTCGGCATAGCCTCGTCTGGGTTTCTCTCTGTCCGAAGGCGGAGATTCAATCAGCTTAGCTGGAGACGAATCTCCAACAAATTGCCGAAGCAAGTCGATGTCGGTCAGCAAGATTGAAAGCCTTGGACTGGTCTAAATTTATTATCATGCCTTAAAGTAGGTCCCGAGTTGAGTTATTATCATGCCTTAAAGTAGGTCCCGAGTTGAGTTATTATCATGCCTTAAAGTAGGTCCAGAGTTGAGCTGTTTTTCTTGCGAGTTTGAGCACGTCGATTAGGAGCGGAGAGTTGTCAACATTGGATTTGCCAAAAACGACAAATCTAACGCCGACAAGATCTCCACCTCCAACGGACGCAAATAAATAATCGATTTCCCGTCTACGACTAAACATTGGCATGGGATTCTTGTCGGAATTGAACATCTAACAAGTCCATTTCTTCTCAAACATACCGCTATCCTACAAGGAATGGCCCAATGGCGAACATATTTTTATTGACTTATAAACCTAATTTTTTTGGGATGGTCTGTTGTAAGAAAAATGTAACATAGCCACGAACATACAATCACAGACTGAGTGGGCGGAGATCTTACCACAGAACCATCATCACTTCCTTACATATTCCTGCCTAATAATAGAATTTGAAGTGTTGACTCTTTGGAATTGAAACCACAAACTATGTGTCTGATTAACTACGCAGTGGAACATATCAATCCTCATTTCAGGAAATGGCGTAAGCACTTTCAACTTTGACGTTCACTATAAAATTATTTCAGCAAACTATTTCTAAATAGGTACACATACATAATTTCTGGTGAAAAATCTCATTTATTAATTGAATAAAAAATATTTTAATATGTCTTTTGAGTAGATTAAACTCTTACAGTTAGAATCTGAAGGACAGACGAGTGTAGTTGATTTAAATAATAAACGTATATTTTGCGTGTACTGTGCAAAACTATGTTTATTAAATATCGATTGTTTATAGGATTTTAGAATGATGAAAATTCATATTTGTTTCAAAGATTTATTCTTAAGAATTTTTAAACAAGCCAATGAAAATCTCAAAATTTTATTATTGTTATGTAATTATTTTGAATTTAAGTTCGACGTGTCAAAATATATCCATCGCTTCTGGGGTTTGGGGTTAATTCTTTTAAAGATATGGTTTATACGGTTAACTGTTTATTGCACTTTTTTTTAGTTTGAACATTGCCTGTTTAGAGTTTGTTAGTGATTAGTCAGACATTTACAAAGTGAGATTATGGTTCAATGACATATTGTGAGTTTAATCATTGGGCCGAGTAGTGTACTCGAAGTGGAAAAGAGCTAGCTAGAAATAACTGGAGAGTACTAGAAATATGAGCTAGATGAGATATCTAGAGGCACAGTCAGTGGAACGAGGTCAACCTCGTAGGTTAAATGAAGTGTACAGTTCAGAATTCCTTGTATGTTATCAGATCGCCATACACCTGGTGGGCAGAACAGCTGCTCTACCGAGTGTAAGTGTCACTGATGCTAATGGAAGCTTCATTACACAATTCAACGTTTTGATTACCGACACATCGGATCTATTTTGTTTTTGTTATTTTCAATAAAGACGATCCAATCATTCTCTAAAGATCGATTTTCTTAGTTCTGTCTGTAGCAAAGCGGTACCGCCAATAACGAAGGCTGAACACTACATGTGCTTTTTCTTACTAGGTGTTATGAGAATCGAAACGCGCAAGACTCAGCCATCTTCTGTCAAATTCTGATGGAGGGAACCGCCGTCTTTCCGTTCTAATCTTGACTAAGCTGATGTTCAAAGTACAAGATCAGTTGGAAAGAAGTGAACTTCTCGCCCCAATTGAATTCCTTCTGACGCGTCATCCAAATCACGGCTCTCATAACACCTAGTAAGAAAAAGAACATGTAGTGTTGAGCCTTCGTTATTGGCGGTACCGCTTTGCTACAGACAGAACTGGCCTCGAAGACGAGGAACTTTCCGTGCAGCATGCAAACAATGATGCCTTCAATAAACTTGCACAACGGGACGACGACCCTGCAATGAAAGAAGGCGTGACTCATGGTCTCCACCTGTTCATCACAGCGAACGCAGTTTGGAAATTTCTTCAAGCCAGTCGATCAAGTCGCATGAGTACACTCTTCTCAGAGATGGGAAATTCTTACGGGCGTCTTCCTTCCAAAAAACGTCCTCCACTTCCGAATTGTGACAGATTCGATCTAGGAACGCGATGCAAAGCGTATGTTGACGAGTCTTACAGCTATGCATACCCAGACCGCCTTCAGAAGAATGGAGGTAACAGATCTCCCGAGGCACCTTGGCGGATTTGCCTCCCCATAAGGAGAAAAAGATCTTACTAATATGGTATACGGAAGTGGAAGCACATCGAGTCGGTAAAGGAGAATCAGATTGATGTGCGAGGGACATACTTCCTCCCTCCCCTTTAAGGAAAGATTCCTCCGCGACCACAGACGCTGCAGCCTCGGACTTTACTTGCACCTCCGACCAATTTATTTCCGCAAGAGATCGGGATCGAACCAGACACCTAGTATCTTGACCGACCCGTCCGTCCAGAGAAAAGGCCGAGGAAGAAAAACTCCCCTCCTCGAACTCAACCGCAAGCCAACAGACTTGTCGCGGTTGATCTTGGCCCATATCACCATCACATATACTCTGATTTCTTCGCTGACTACGTCAATCCCGAGTCTGCTTAAAACAAGAACCGAAACATCATCAGCATAGGCAGAATACCTGACCGAAGTGGTAGCAGTAGATAGAGAAATTCCGCGTAGGACCGGATTCGTCTTTAACTTGCGAAGAAAAGGTTCCAACGCAAGAACGTAAAGCAAAGGCGAAGCGGACAACCTTGACAAATGGAGCAAGACAATACGAAAGGCTCCGATCGAAGCCCATTCACTTCCATCAGCGCACCAGGGGTCGCATACAAAATTCGGATCCAGGTGCGAAAGTATGGCCCAAAAATAGCCGCCGAAAGGACAGCCTCCAGAAATCGATGGTGCACCCTATCTGTTATGGTCCAGGTTCCTTGTACCACGGTGATGGTCCAAGGTAGAAGCAATGAAGAATAACTCGAACACAGGTATGGAATAAAACAGATATATTACAAATAGAAATATGGACACAGTAGTAGAAAGTGTTAGTAATAACAATCAGGTTAGGTTAGAGAGAACTATGTTGTCTCGACCAGTTTCACTATTCCAATGTCTTACAGTAATCGTCTGGCGCGACTCTGTCTCTGACTGACGCACACGATGTTCAGCAACACGCCCACGTGTGTCGAATGTGGCACAAGGCCGGTTTAATGTGGACTCACCGAGCCCGTAGGTTCGGCCAAAAAAATGCCCGTAGAACCTGTATAAACGGGATCGGGTTGGTCAACTTCCCCGAACGAGGCTCTGCCCTTCGGCGGAGCCTCGTCCGGGTTCCTCTCTGCCCAGAGGCAGAGAGTTCGACCGTCTAGCCGTGTCGTCCAAAAAGGACTGACTCACACTATGAGGCAGAGAGTTCCCCTCTGCCTAGACTCAGAGAGTTCGACCGGCTAGCTGAGCCGCCCAAAAAAGACTGAACTCGCACGATGTTCATTAACACGCCCACGTGTGTCAAATGTGGCACAAGGCCGGTTTAATGTGGGCTTTCCGAGCCCGTAGGCTCGGGCAAAAATTGCCCGTAGAACCCGTATAAACGGGATCGGGTTGGTCAACCTCCCCGAACCTCGTCCGGGTTCCTCCCTGCCCAGAGGCAGAGAGTTCCCCTCTGCCTCAGAGGCAGAGAGTTCGACCGGCTAGCCGAGTCGTCCAAAAAGGACTGAACTCGCACTACTGCTTCCTCTTGAGGCGCAGTATTTATGGTGTACGGGATAGTCCATTACTGTTATGGGTAAGTTCCCATAACACTATCGAAGGCCTTGGACTGATCTAAATTGATCAGTGTGGCTTCACTGTCGACTTGCTCGATTATCAAGCGTACCATATGAATGTTGTCCTGAATAGTTCTGCCCTTCACAGCACAAGTCTGTTCGAAGCCAGTCAGACGAGAGAGGACTCTCTGCAAACTGTTGGCTAAAATCTTTGTCTGTATTTAACATCGTTAAAGGTCGAAAGTTATCTATCCCATCCCCATCGTTCTTCTCCTGGCGTAGCAACTTAATCACAGAGATTTGTTACGGCCAACCAGCTTCATCACTTCTCAGATTTCCGACTCTGTGATGGGACTCTCACACCCAGCCGATTCGAGGCGAGGAAAGTCGGTCAAGTAGGCGTCGAACTGTGCAGTGCTCAGACCGGGCTCATTGCTGAACAGATCATGAAAGTTGTCACGAGAAGCCTCACATATGCCAACGTTTGAAGTCACAGTCAGATTATCCGGCATTGTGACGCACGCGACATGTCGACGAGATGCATTCCCAGCTTCCTCACACGCAATTCAGCGACTATATTTGTTGCCTCGGAAGACATTCTTTTTAACCTAGCCCTAACTACCCGAGCTTGGTCCTTCTTGATAACTCTGCCCTAACTAAGGCTACTTCCCTACTATCACGGGATTTAATCGCCCGATCAACTTTTTGCTCACATGCCATTTACGCCACTAATCAATCTAGATTCGACTGCAAACGACCTAATTTTGGATTTTAATTTGTCCCACCACATAATCCCAACCACAGCCCCCGTCAACTTCCGCTGTAGCATTAGTAGTAGCTGGCTCCGGAAATCTTGCTCACCAAATAATGATGAGCTCAATTTTCAGCAGCCAGCCATCTTAACTAGGCTTATCTAAGTTACACGAACCCGGACTAGCCTATGATCCGATTAATCTATGTAATGGAAACTTGGACACCCTAAGAGCCCTACATCGACTGTCTTAATACTTGGTCGAGGTAGCTAGAACGCACCTCTGTAGCCGAGTCGCCCCTATTCGTCCAAGTCCAGACTACGTCCCGAAAGTATCCATTACGGTACTTATCGACAAGATCAAACTTATCGATAAAGTCCCGAAATGATTTCTAGTCTTGGCTGACGTTTGTAGGCCCACGACAGGCACCGCAAAACAATCAGTATCGGCTGGAGGGGGATTTTGGTCTCACATGAAAAGTTTCACCCTCAGAGACACAAGTGATTTAATCATTGTGTCTTTCGTGGAGCAACAAATTTTGCGCGTACGTTTGCCTAACAAAGACCGACAACATTCTCTTTTTGAACGCCTTCAATTCTTGGACGTCTTCCAAGAGACCATCTTCTTTTACAAGATGTACGTAACTTTTCCAAGCCATGTTTATTAAGCAACTTGCGGAGGACTTCTCATATGAGAGCGATTCCCTGGTTGTCGTATTAACTGGTGCCTTCATATTTTTCTGCACATTTTTGCCATTGCTTTTACTTGCAATAAATTTGGTCGGGCGGACCCGAGGATAAAGGTAGAAGGCGTGAGAAGCAGTTTCCTCTAAGCCAAGGCCACATTGTCCTGTAATTTCGAAGTATAAAACAGGCCATGACAAATATATATTAAATCCCCTAATATTTGAACTAAAAAAAAAAAAAGAAAACTTATGGTAATACACTTTTTCTAGTCCAACATAAACGCCTCCTACTGTCGGTAAGCTCATCATATTCAAAAACAATTTTCACCGTGGAATATGAAAGAATTTTGCCGTGTATCAACGTAAGAATGAATAATTTGAAAGTAAGTATAAGAATAACATGAAAGGAGAAACAAATTAATACACAACTTTTGAACACTAAATATCTTACAGTAATTAAATTTTTTTGATCAACAAGCGCGCCTCCAAATTTCGGTAGACTCACCAAATACAAAAACAATTTTTACCAGGGAATAAAGAAGTTTGTCAATGTAAGAATCAATAATTTGGAAAGAAGTACAAGGCCAGGACACACACAAACTAATCCCCACTTTTTGAACACTAAAAATCTTACAGTAAACTCACAATCTTACAGTAGACTTACCATATACAAAAACAATTTTTACCAGTTTGTCAATGTAAGAATCAATAATTTGGAAAGGAGTACAAGGCCAGGACACACACAAACTAATCCCCACTTTTTGAACACTAAAAATCTTACAGTAAACTCACAATCTTACAGTAGACTTACCATATACAAAAACAATTTTTACCAGTTTGTCAATGTAAGAATCAATAATTTGGAAAGGAGTACAAGGCCAGGACACACACAAACTAATCCCCACTTTTTGAACACTAAAAATCTTACAGTAAACTCACAATCTTACAGTAGACTTACCATATACAAAAACAATTTTTACCAGTTTGTCAATGTAAGAATCAATAATTTGGAAAGGAGTACAAGGCCAGGACACACACAAACTAATCCCCACTTTTTGAACACTAAAAATCTTACAGTAAACTCACAATCTTACAGTAGACTTACCATATACAAAAACAATTTTTACCAGTTTGTCAATGTAAGAATCAATAATTTGGAAAGAAGTACAAGGCCAGGACACACACAAACTAATCCCCACATTTTGAACACTAAAAATCTTACAGTAAACTCATAATCTTACAGTAGACTTACCATATACAAAAACAATTTTTACCAGTTTGTCAATGTAAGAATCAATAATTTGGAAAGGAGTACAAGGCCAGGACACACACAAACTAATCCCCACTTTTTGAACACTAAAAATCTTACAGTAAACTCACAATCTTACAGTAGACTTACCATATACAAAAACAATTTTTACCAGTTTGTCAATGTAAGAATCAATAATTTGGAAAGGAGTACAAGGCCAGGACACACACAAACTAATCCCCACTTTTTGAACACTAAAAATCTTACAGTAAACTCATAATCTTACAGTAGACTTACCATATACAAAAACAATTTTTACCAGTTTGTCAATGTAAGAATCAATAATTTGGAAAGGAGTACAAGGCCAGGACACACACAAACTAATCCCCACTTTTTGAACACTAAAAATCTTACAGTAAACTCACAATCTTACAGTAGACTTACCATATACAAAAACAATTTTTACCAGTTTGTCAATGTAAGAATCAATAATTTGGAAAGGAGTACAAGGCCAGGACACACACAAACTAATCCCCACTTTTTGAACACTAAAAATCTTACAGTAAACTCACAATCTTACAGTAGACTTACCATATACAAAAACAATTTTTACCAGTTTGTCAATGTAAGAATCAATAATTTGGAAAGAAGTACAAGGCCAGGACACACACAAACTAATCCCCACATTTTGAACACTAAAAATCTTACAGTAAACTCATAATCTTACAGTAGACTTACCATATACAAAAACAATTTTTACCAGTTTGTCAATGTAAGAATCAATAATTTGGAAAGGAGTACAAGGCCAGGACACACACAAACTAATCCCCACTTTTTGAACACTAAAAATCTTACAGTAAACTCACAATCTTACAGTAGACTTACCATATACAAAAACAATTTTTACCAGTTTGTCAATGTAAGAATCAATAATTTGGAAAGAAGTACAAGGCCAGGACACACACAAACTAATCCCCACATTTTGAACACTAAAAATCTTACAGTAAACTCATAATCTTACAGTAGACTTACCATATACAAAAACAATTTTTACCAGTTTGTCAATGTAAGAATCAATAATTTGGAAAGGAGTACAAGGCCAGGACACACACAAACTAATCCCCACTTTTTGAACACTAAAAATCTTACAGTAAACTCACAATCTTACAGTAGACTTACCATATACAAAAACAATTTTTACCAGTTTGTCAATGTAAGAATCAATAATTTGGAAAGGAGTACAAGGCCAGGACACACACAAACTAATCCCCACTTTTTGAACACTAAAAATCTTACAGTAAACTCACAATCTTACAGTAGACTTACCATATACAAAAACAATTTTTACCAGTTTGTCAATGTAAGAATCAATAATTTGGAAAGAAGTACAAGGCCAGGACACACACAAACTAATCCCCACATTTTGAACACTAAAAATCTTACAGTAAACTCATAATCTTACAGTAGACTTACCATATACAAAAACAATTTTTACCAGTTTGTCAATGTAAGAATCAATAATTTGGAAAGGAGTACAAGGCCAGGACACACACAAACTAATCCCCACATTTTGAACACTAAAAATCTTACAGTAAACTCACAATCTTACAGTAGACTTACCATATACAAAAATAATTTTTACCAGTTTGTCAATGTAAGAATCAATAATTTGGAAAGGAGTACAAGGCCAGGACACACACAAACTAATCCCCACATTTTGAACACTAAAAATCTTACAGTAAACTCATAATCTTACAGTAGACTTACCATATACAAAAACAATTTTTACCAGTTTGTCAATGTAAGAATCAATAATTTGGAAAGGAGTACAAGGCCAGGACACACACAAACTAATCCCCACTTTTTGAACACTAAAAATCTTACAGTAAACTCACAATCTTACAGTAGACTTACCATATACAAAAACAATTTTTACCAGTTTGTCAATGTAAGAATCAATAATTTGGAAAGGAGTACAAGGCCAGGACACACACAAACTAATCCCCACTTTTTGAACACTAAAAATCTTACAGTAAACTCACAATCTTACAGTAGACTTACCATATACAAAAACAATTTTTACCAGTTTGTCAATGTAAGAATCAATAATTTGGAAAGAAGTACAAGGCCAGGACACACACAAACTAATCCCCACATTTTGAACACTAAAAATCTTACAGTAAACTCATAATCTTACAGTAGACTTACCATATACAAAAACAATTTTTACCAGTTTGTCAATGTAAGAATCAATAATTTGGAAAGGAGTACAAGGCCAGGACACACACAAACTAATCCCCACATTTTGAACACTAAAAATCTTACAGTAAACTCACAATCTTACAGTAGACTTACCATATACAAAAATAATTTTTACCAGTTTGTCAATGTAAGAATCAATAATTTGGAAAGGAGTACAAGGCCAGGACACACACAAACTAATCCCCACATTTTGAACACTAAAAATCTTACAGTAAACTCACAATCTTACAGTAGACTTACCATATACAAAAACAATTTTTACCAGTTTGTCAATGTAGGAATCAATAATTTGGAAAGAAGTACAAGGCCAGGACACACACAAACTAATCCCCACATTTTGAACACTAAAAATCTTACAGTAAACTCATAATCTTACAGTAGACTTACCATATACAAAAACAATTTTTACCAGTTTGTCAATGTAAGAATCAATAATTTGGAAAGGAGTACAAGGCCAGGACACACACAAACTAATCCCCACATTTTGAACACTAAAAATCTTACAGTAAACTCACAATCTTACAGTAGACTTACCATATACAAAAACAATTTTTACCAGTTTGTCAATGTAAGAATCAATAATTTGGAAAGGAGTACAAGGCCAGGACACACACAAACTAATCCCCACATTTTGAACACTAAAAATCTTACAGTAAACTCACAATCTTACAGTAGACTTACCATATACAAAAACAATTTTTACCAGTTTGTCAATGTAAGAATCAATAATTTGGAAAGAAGTACAAGGCCAGGACACACACAAACTAATCCCCACATTTTGAACACTAAAAATCTTACAGTAAACTCATAATCTTACAGTAGACTTACCATATACAAAAACAATTTTTACCAGTTTGTCAATGTAAGAATCAATAATTTGGAAAGGAGTACAAGGCCAGGACACACACAAACTAATCCCCACTTTTTGAACACTAAAAATCTTACAGTAAACTCACAATCTTACAGTAGACTTACCATATACAAAAACAATTTTTACCAGTTTGTCAATGTAAGAATCAATAATTTGGAAAGGAGTACAAGGCCAGGACACACACAAACTAATCCCCACTTTTTGAACACTAAAAATCTTACAGTAAACTCACAATCTTACAGTAGACTTACCATATACAAAAACAATTTTTACCAGTTTGTCAATGTAAGAATCAATAATTTGGAAAGGAGTACAAGGCCAGGACACACACAAACTAATCCCCACTTTTTGAACACTAAAAATCTTACAGTAAACTCACAATCTTACAGTAGACTTACCATATACAAAAACTATTTTTACCAGTTTGTCAATGTAAGAATCAATAATTTGGAAAGAAGTACAAGGCCAGGACACACACAAACTAATCCCCACATTTTGAACACTAAAAATCTTACAGTAAACTCATAATCTTACAGTAGACTTACCATATACAAAAACAATTTTTACCAGTTTGTCAATGTAAGAATCAATAATTTGGAAAGGAGTACAAGGCCAGGACACACACAAACTAATCCCCACTTTTTGAACACTAAAAATCTTACAGTAAACTCACAATCTTACAGTAGACTTACCATATACAAAAACAATTTTTACCAGTTTGTCAATGTAAGAATCAATAATTTGGAAAGGAGTACAAGGCCAGGACACACACAAACTAATCCCCACTTATTGAACACTAAAAATCTTACAGTAAACTCACAATCTTACAGTAGACTTACCATATACAAAAACAATTTTTACCAGTTTGTCAATGTAAGAATCAATAATTTGGAAAGGAGTACAAGGCCAGGACACACACAAACTAATCCCCACTTTTTGAACACTAAAAATCTTACAGTAAACTCACAATCTTACAGTAGACTTACCATATACAAAAACAATTTTTACCAGTTTGTCAATGTAAGAATCAATAATCTGGAAAGGAGTACAAGGCCAGGACACACACAAACTAATCCCCACATTTTGAACACTAAAAATCTTACAGTAAACTCACAATCTTACAGTAGACTTACCATATACAAAAACAATTTTTACCAGTTTGTCAATGTAAGAATCAATAATTTGGAAAGGAGTACAAGGCCAGGACACACACAAACTAATCCCCACTTTTTGAACACTAAAAATCTTACAGTAAACTCACAATCTTACAGTAGACTTACCATATACAAAAACAATTTTTACCAGTTTGTCAATGTAAGAATCAATAATTTGGAAAGAAGTACAAGGCCATGATACACACAAACTAATCCCCACTTTTTGAACACTAAAAATCTTACAGTAAACTCACAATCTTACAGTAGACTTACTATATACAAAAACAATTTTTACCAGTTTGTCAATGTAAGAATCAATAATTTGGAAAGAAGTACAAGGCCAGGACACACACAAACTAATCCCCACTTTTTGAACACTAAAAATCTTACAGTAAACTCACAATCTTACAGTAGACTTACCATATACAAAAACAATTTTTACCAGTTTGTCAATGTAAGAATCAATAATTTGGAAAGGAGTACAAGGCCAGGACACACACAAACTAATCCCCACTTATTGAACACTAAAAATCTTACAGTAAACTCACAATCTTACAGTAGACTTACCATATACAAAAACAATTTTTACCAGTTTGTCAATGTAAGAATCAATAATTTGGAAAGGAGTACAAGGCCAGGACACACACAAACTAATCCCCACTTTTTGAACACTAAAAATCTTACAGTAAACTCACAATCTTACAGTAGACTTACCATATACAAAAACAATTTTTACCAGTTTGTCAATGTAAGAATCAATAATCTGGAAAGGAGTACAAGGCCAGGACACACACAAACTAATCCCCACATTTTGAACACTAAAAATCTTACAGTAAACTCACAATCTTACAGTAGACTTACCATATACAAAAACAATTTTTACCAGTTTGTCAATGTAAGAATCAATAATTTGGAAAGGAGTACAAGGCCAGGACACACACAAACTAATCCCCACTTTTTGAACACTAAAAATCTTACAGTAAACTCACAATCTTACAGTAGACTTACCATATACAAAAACAATTTTTACCAGTTTGTCAATGTAAGAATCAATAATTTGGAAAGAAGTACAAGGCCATGATACACACAAACTAATCCCCACTTTTTGAACACTAAAAATCTTACAGTAAACTCACAATCTTACAGTAGACTTACTATATACAAAAACAATTTTTACCAGTTTGTCAATGTAAGAATCAATAATTTGGAAAGAAGTACAAGGCCAGGACACACACAAACTAATCCCCACTTTTTGAACACTAAAAATCTTACAGTAAACTCACAATCTTACAGTAGACTTACCATATACAAAAACAATTTTTACCAGTTTGTCAATGTAAGAATCAATAATTTGGAAAGGAGTACAAGGCCAGGACACACACAAACTAATCCCCACTTTTTGAACACTAAAAATCTTACAGTAAACTCACAATCTTACAGTAGACTTACCATATACAAAAACAATTTTTACCAGTTTGTCAATGTAAGAATCAATAATTTGGAAAGGAGTACAAGGCCAGGACACACACAAACTAATCCCCACTTTTTGAACACTAAAAATCTTACAGTAAACTCACAATCTTACAGTAGACTTACCATATACAAAAACAATTTTTACCAGTTTGTCAATGTAAGAATCAATAATTTGGATAGAAGTACAAGGCCAGGACACACACAAACTAATCCCCACATTTTGAACACTAAAAATCTTACAGTAAACTCATAATCTTACAGTAGACTTACCATATACAAAAACAATTTTTACCAGTTTGTCAATGTAAGAATCAATAATTTGGAAAGGAGTACAAGGCCAGGACACACACAAACTAATCCCCACTTTTTGAACACTAAAAATCTTACAGTAAACTCACAATCTTACAGTAGACTTACCATATACAAAAACAATTTTTACCAGTTTGTCAATGTAAGAATCAATAATTTGGATAGAAGTACAAGGCCAGGACACACACAAACTAATCCCCACATTTTGAACACTAAAAATCTTACAGTAAACTCATAATCTTACAGTAGACTTACCATATACAAAAACAATTTTTACCAGTTTGTCAATGTAAGAATCAATAATTTGGAAAGGAGTACAAGGCCAGGACACACACAAACTAATCCCCACTTTTTGAACACTAAAAATCTTACAGTAAACTCACAATCTTACAGTAGACTTACCATATACAAAAACAATTTTTACCAGTTTGTCAATGTAAGAATCAATAATTTGGAAAGGAGTACAAGGCCAGGACACACACAAACTAATCCCCACTTTTTGAACACTAAAAATCTTACAGTAAACTCACAATCTTACAGTAGACTTACCATATACAAAAACAATTTTTACCAGTTTGTCAATGTAAGAATCAATAATTTGGAAAGGAGTACAAGGCCAGGACACACACAAACTAATCCCCACTTTTTGAACACTAAAAATCTTACAGTAAACTCACAATCTTACAGTAGACTTACCATATACAAAAACAATTGTTACCAGTTTGTCAATGTAAGAATCAATAATCTGGAAAGGAGTACAAGGCCAGGACACACACAAACTAATCCCCACATTTTGAACACTAAAAATCTTACAGTAAACTCACAATCTTACAGTAGACTTACCATATACAAAAACAATTTTTACCAGTTTGTCAATGTAAGAATCAATAATTTGGAAAGGAGTACAAGGCCAGGACACACACAAACTAATCCCCACTTTTTGAACACTAAAAATCTTACAGTAAACTCACAATCTTACAGTAGACTTACCATATACAAAAACAATTTTTACCAGTTTGTCAATGTAAGAATCAATAATTTGGAAAGGAGTACAAGGCCAGGACACACACAAACTAATCCCCACTTTTTGAACACTAAAAATCTTACAGTAAACTCACAATCTTACAGTAGACTTACCATATACAAAAACAATTTTTACCAGTTTGTCAATGTAAGAATCAATAATTTGGAAAGGAGTACAAGGCCAGGACACACACAAACTAATCCCCACTTTTTGAACACTAAAAATCTTACAGTAAACTCACAATCTTACAGTAGACTTACCATATACAAAAACAATTTTTACCAGTTTGTCAATGTAAGAATCAATAATTTGGAAAGGAGTACAAGGCCAGGACACACACAAACTAATCCCCACATTTTGAACACTAAAAATCTTACAGTAAACTCACAATCTTACAGTAGACTTACCATATACAAAAACAATTTTTACCAGTTTGTCAATGTAAGAATCAATAATTTGGAAAGGAGTACAAGGCCAGGACACACACAAACTAATCCCCACTTTTTGAACACTAAAAATCTTACAGTAAACTCACAATCTTACAGTAGACTTACCATATACAAAAACAATTTTTACCAGTTTGTCAATGTAAGAATCAATAATTTGGAAAGGAGTACAAGGCCAGGACACACACAAACTAATCCCCACTTTTTGAACACTAAAAATCTTACAGTAAACTCACAATCTTACAGTAGACTTACCATATACAAAAACAATTTTTACCAGTTTGTCAATGTAAGAATCAATAATTTGGAAAGGAGTACAAGGCCAGGACACACACAAACTAATCCCCACTTTTTGAACACTAAAAATCTTACAGTAAACTCACAATCTTACAGTAGACTTACCATATACAAAAACAATTTTTACCAGTTTGTCAATGTAAGAATCAATAATTTGGAAAGGAGTACAAGGCCAGGACACACACAAACTAATCCCCACTTTTTGAACACTAAAAATCTTACAGTAAACTCACAATCTTACAGTAGACTTACCATATACAAAAACAATTTTTACCAGTTTGTCAATGTAAGAATCAATAATTTGAAAAGGAGTACAAGGCCAGGACACACACAAACTAATCCCCACTTTTTGAACACTAAAAATCTTACAGTAAACTCACAATCTTACAGTAGACTTACCATATACAAAAACAATTTTTACCAGTTTGTCAATGTAAGAATCAATAATTTGGAAAGAAGTACAAGGCCAGGACACACACAAACTAATCCCCACATTTTGAACACTAAAAATCTTACAGTAAACTCACAATCTTACAGTAGACTTACCATATACAAAAACAATTTTTACCAGTTTGTCAATGTAAGAATCAATAATTTGGAAAGGAGTACAAGGCCAGGACACACACAAACTAATCCCCACTTTTTGAACACTAAAAATCTTACAGTAAACTCACAATCTTACAGTAGACTTACCATATACAAAAACAATTTTTACCAGTTTGTCAATGTAAGAATCAATAATTTGGAAAGAAGTACAAGGCCAGGATACACACAAACTAATCCCCACTTTTTGAACACTAAAAATCTTACAGTAAACTCACAATCTTACAGTAGACTTACCATATACAAAAACAATTTTTACCAGTTTGTCAATGTAAGAATCAATAATTTGGAAAGAAGTACAAGGCTATGATACACACAAACTAATCCCCACTTTTTGAACACTAAAAATCTTACAGTAAACTCACAATCTTACAGTAGACTTACTATATACAAAAACAATTTTTACCAGTTTGTCAATGTAAGAATCAATAATTTGGAAAGAAGTACAAGGCCAGGACACACACAAACTAATCCCCACTTTTTGAACACTAAAAATCTTACAGTAAACTCACAATCTTACAGTAGACTTACCATATACAAAAACAATTTTTACCAGTTTGTCAATGTAAGAATCAATAATTTGGAAAGGAGTACAAGGCCAGGACACACACAAACTAATCCCCACTTTTTGAACACTAAAAATCTTACAGTAAACTCACAATCTTACAGTAGACTTACCATATACAAAAACAATTTTTACCAGTTTGTCAATGTAAGAATCAATAATTTGGAAAGGAGTACAAGGCCAGGACACACACAAACTAATCCCCACTTTTTGAACACTAAAAATCTTACAGTAAACTCACAATCTTACAGTAGACTTACCATATACAAAAACAATTTTTACCAGTTTGTCAATGTAAGAATCAATAATTTGGATAGAAGTACAAGGCCAGGACACACACAAACTAATCCCCACATTTTGAACACTAAAAATCTTACAGTAAACTCATAATCTTACAGTAGACTTACCATATACAAAAACAATTTTTACCAGTTTGTCAATGTAAGAATCAATAATTTGGAAAGGAGTACAAGGCCAGGACACACACAAACTAATCCCCACTTTTTGAACACTAAAAATCTTACAGTAAACTCACAATCTTACAGTAGACTTACCATATACAAAAACAATTTTTACCAGTTTGTCAATGTAAGAATCAATAATTTGGAAAGGAGTACAAGGCCAGGACACACACAAACTAATCCCCACTTTTTGAACACTAAAAATCTTACAGTAAACTCACAATCTTACAGTAGACTTACCATATACAAAAACAATTTTTACCAGTTTGTCAATGTAAGAATCAATAATTTGGAAAGGAGTACAAGGCCAGGACACACACAAACTAATCCCCACTTTTTGAACACTAAAAATCTTACAGTAAACTCACAATCTTACAGTAGACTTACCATATACAAAAACAATTTTTACCAGTTTGTCAATGTAAGAATCAATAATCTGGAAAGGAGTACAAGGCCAGGACACACACAAACTAATCCCCACATTTTGAACACTAAAAATCTTACAGTAAACTCACAATCTTACAGTAGACTTACCATATACAAAAACAATTTTTACCAGTTTGTCAATGTAAGAATCAATAATTTGGAAAGGAGTACAAGGCCAGGACACACACAAACTAATCCCCACTTTTTGAACACTAAAAATCTTACAGTAAACTCACAATCTTACAGTAGACTTACCATATACAAAAACAATTTTTACCAGTTTGTCAATGTAAGAATCAATAATTTGGAAAGGAGTACAAGGCCAGGACACACACAAACTAATCCCCACTTTTTGAACACTAAAAATCTTACAGTAAACTCACAATCTTACAGTAGACTTACCATATACAAAAACAATTTTTACCAGTTTGTCAATGTAAGAATCAATAATTTGGAAAGAAGTACAAGGCCAGGACACACACAAACTAATCCCCACATTTTGAACACTAAAAATCTTACAGTAAACTCACAATCTTACAGTAGACTTACCATATACAAAAACAATTTTTACCAGTTTGTCAATGTAAGAATCAATAATTTGGAAAGGAGTACAAGGCCAGGACACACACAAACTAATCCCCACTTTTTGAACACTAAAAATCTTACAGTAAACTCACAATCTTACAGTAGACTTACCATATACAAAAACAATTTTTACCAGTTTGTCAATGTAAGAATCAATAATTTGGAAAGAAGTACAAGGCCAGGATACACACAAACTAATCCCCACTTTTTGAACACTAAAAATCTTACAGTAAACTCACAATCTTACAGTAGACTTACCATATACAAAAACAATTTTTACCAGTTTGTCAATGTAAGAATCAATAATTTGGAAAGAAGTACAAGGCCATGATACACACAAACTAATCCCCACTTTTTGAACACTAAAAATCTTACAGTAAACTCACAATCTTACAGTAGATTCACCATATACAAAAACAATTTTTACCAGGGAATACAGAAGTTTGTCACATGTCAATGTAAGAATCAATAATTTAGAAAGAATTACAAGACTATAAGGCCAGGAAAAACACAGACTAATCCCTACTTTTTAAACACTAAAAATTTTACTGTAATACACTTTTTCTCGTCCAACACACACGCCTTCTATTTTCAGCAGATTCATCCTAATCTAAAACAATTTTCACGAGGTAATATAGACGAATTTGGCCATGTCTCAATGTAAGATTCATTAATTTTTGAAGCTAATATGAAACTAAGAGACCCGGACAAACATAAACTAACCCACACTTTTTGACTACACGAAATCTTACAGTAAATACACATTTTTTAGGCCAAAATGCTCGAATCCTACTTTCGGTATATTAATCCTAATTAAAAACAATTTTCACCAAGGAATATAGAAAAATTTTGCACGATTCAATGTAAGATTCATTAATTTTGAAGGAACTATAACACAAACAGACCAGGACAAACTAATGCCCTACTTTCCGACCACAAAAAATTTGTAAAGTAAATCCAGATATTCTAGGCCAATATAGTCACCTTCTACTTTGGGTAGATTCGTCGAAATAAAAAATAATTTTCGCCAGGCGAATATAGAAAAAATTTGATATATCTTAATGTAAAAATAAATATTATTAAGTGTTGGTTTTTTGTTTTTATTAATAAGGCTTCCATTATTTTTAGCCTTTTTTTGCATGTAGATGATGCTATTATATCAGTGTTGTCAATAAGTATGTTACGAATTGTGTCCGGTAGGTCTCCATGAATATTTAAATGAGATTTAATTGAGCTATCGTCAGAAAGGTGGAGAGTGAGTCTGCGTGTCAAAAATGTTATAGTGTGGCCTATATAATCTTTTATGAATTTTGATTGATCAGGAATACAAAACGAACATTCGGACAGATTTTATATAATTTATCATCCGAAAAGAAAAAAAAAACATTATTAGACCGCATGAGAAATTGTATAAACAACTAAATAAAAGCACCTTGTCTGTCGTATTCAATGAAAAGTGCTTGAAAGAAGGATTGCTGCCTAAATACACAAATATATATATATATGTGCACACCTATTATATCTAATATATATATATATATATATATATATGCACACCTATTATATCTAATATATATATATATATATATGCACACCTATTATATCTAATATATATATATATATATGCACACCTATTATATCTAATATATATATATATATATATATATGCACACCTATTATATCTAATATATATATATATATATATATGCACACCTATTATATCTAATATATATATATATATATATATGCACACCTATTATATCTAATATATATATATATATATATGCACACCTATTATATCTAATATATATATATATATATATGCACACCTATTATATCTAATATATATATATATATATATATATATATATATATGCACACCTATTATATCTAATATATATATATATATATATGCACACCTATTATATCTAATATATATATATATATATATATGCACACCTATTATATCTAATATATATATATATATATATATGCACACCTATTATATCTAATATATATATATATATATATATGCACACCTATTATATCTAATATATATATATATATATATATATGCACACCTATTATATCTAATATATATATATATATATGCACACCTATTATATCTAATATATATATATATATATATGCACACGTATTATATCTAATATATATATATGCACACGTATTATATCTAATATATATATATATGCACACGTATTATATCTAATACATAAATATATATATATATATATATATATATATATATACACACCTATTATATCTAATACACAAATATATATATATATATATGCACACGTATTATATCTAATACACAAATATATATATATACATATATATATATGCACACCTATTATATCTAATACACAAATATATATATATATATATGCACACCTCATATATCTAATACACTTATATTTATATATTTATATATATATATATATATATATATATACACACACACCTATTATATATATATATATATACACACACCTATTAAATCTAATACACAAATGCACACCTATTATATCTATTTATCTAGAAAGATTTTTTTAATATATAATTATTTACATCATATATTGTATTTGCATCTTCCATTCTTTTTATATCTTCTTTCTTATCTTTAATTCCCATCATCATCATCACCGCGTGTTGCCAATATTCGTACAAGCCACTTAGAGATAAGATTTCATTTATTTCTTAAGGACTGTTTCCGAAAATTGAAAAGAGTTTCTTGTAGAAGCTTCAGAACAGGAAGTTTTTTTTCCTGACTCCATAATCTTAAATCCTTAACCAGCGATTCTAAATGAGAGGAATGTCAAATGTACGACAATGCCCCCTCCCCCAGCCCTGCCAACACTTATTTTTTTCTTAGAGAAAAACAATGAAAATTAAACACCATCAAATGTGACTTCCCACTATTTCTTATGTGAATCTGATATAAAATTCAGCAGAAAATATAGTTAATATGTAAAGAAAGAATTTTGCGTGGACATTGAATATTTTCAAGGAGCTATATCGATATTTTGGTATTGATTGTTTTATAGGTTTTTCTTTCTTCGCTTTAGATAGCCTTTTTTGGGAGGGGAGGGGGCTCAATGCGCATGTCCGCCAGTCGAACGAGAAGATAGAATAGCGAGAGTAATTAAAACGAGAATTGACCAGAATAAACGGAAATGTATCATATGAGTAATATTGACTTTAAACAAATAAAATACGCAGGAAGAAAAATAATAATATATGAATGAACGATAATGGGATTATTTTATTAGGTTGGTGCAAAAATAATGTCGTTTTTTGACGTTCAACTTCATGTGAGAAAACGACATTATTTTTGCACCAACCTAATAATATCCTCAAATTTATCAACCTTATCTAACAGTTCTTTTTGGCGTAATTTGAAACGCTTTTGATGTGAAAATGCTGTCATAATATACGGGGGCAAAGGAAAGCGAGAAGAAAAGAATAACTATCAATTATAAAAAGACGACCAAATCTATGGTTGTCAGGAAGAGGAAGCGTCCATGATGCGAGCTCCGAGTTGATCACGTCAAAATCAAACATTCCGTTCTCAGCGTCGATAACCATTACTACTGCTATACTTCCTCGTTATTTACTGAAAAAGATCCAAGCACCCCCAACAGACATTCAGGGTACTAACATCCAACTGCTAAAAAAAAAAAAAAAAAAAAAAAAAAAAAAAATTAGTCGGTTAATGTAATCTTTACATAAACGGCAAATTCTGTCTGTCCGTGTGTCTGAAAACCCCTCCAACTCGGGCCACACTTGCTTTACACATTATACCTTTTTGAAATTCGGATGATCCCGGGATTGAAAATCTGTCCTTCATCTGGTGCTTGAACATTCATCATTAGGCTATGAGTCTAGATGAGGAGGGAATAATTAAAAATTAAAATTGAAAAAAAAATTTAGTGATTTTAAATGTTTTTAATATATATTGAGTTTAAAGTAACGCAGAAACATTTTTGCTTTAAATTCAGTTTAAAATATCTACAAAACTTTGTAAATTGAAGAATTCAATCTTATTTCTTGAAAATGCCAGGAATCAGAGTTAAAATGAGGTTTCGTGACCTGAGGTCTTGAAGTTCCGTACAATTTGTGAATTTAGCGACTCAACTCAGTTGAAGTTCCACGGAGTTTGTGATTTGAAGAACTTCGTTTTCGGCCTGATTTGGACTTTCATCCCAAAATGGACTCATAGCCAGAACCAGAGTTAAAGTGAGATTTTGAAGTTCCATGAAGTGAATTGAGGAATTCAAAGTTATTTCTTCAAAATTATTATTGTTGTTTTCTAAGATAGACCAGAGTTCCCTTTAGCTTTAGGCCGGGGGACCAATTAGCCCTTCGCAGGGTCTAGCTGGTAAATAATAACAATAATAATAATAAACAAAACATTCTTACATCTGAAAAGTATCATCTACTCACCAACTTATTAACACCGGCGTTCTAAAGGACAGGCCAATCAGCTAGCATCGCTTCTGAAAACAGATACTTGAATAAGCAAAACAAAAGATCAAATATTATGTACCACAGTGAACGACAATCCTACACGCACTCACACTTCCCGACCACAATATAAACTCAGAAAAGAAAGTTTGGAGCACAGTTCTTTCTATCCTTTCCACAGAAAGCGGGTCAGGCCGGTCTAATGCACTAGCCACTATAGAGAACTAATCAAGACGATTGCCTACTACAAAGAAGGTGCCGGGGGGGGTCTCTCTCACTCTGTCCCAACGTACCGCGAGCTACAAACTCGCATTTTATAAGGATATAATTTGTATTCATAAAAAATAGTCCTTTCAAAACAACGTTCGCCCAGTGTTCATTTATTTTCAGCGTAAAAACAGTCTCTGCTTCAACCGCCACAAAACAAAAAATAAATAAATAAATAAATAAAATAAAAAACTGTGGGACGCAATGCGCATTATGCCACAAGAGACAAACATGAGGAAAAAAATGCTATATAAGCTACAGGAAATATACACAAAAACAGGAAATCCATTACTGAAAAATAACAGGTTATGCTTTGTTTTTTTTTGTGTGTGTGTGATTGTAGGGTAATTTGCTTTCTAAAGTAAGATTTATACATGGTACACCAAAATACCTCTATTTCCGTCAGGCATCAGGGAGTGCATGCTCTGACTTAACTCACTCCGATGAGAAAGTCAATGTTGAAATTCTTTTTATACCACAAATCAAAGAAGCAAACGAAGATATAAAACCTGATAATCACGATTCGATAATAAATCGAAGAGTAGCGGAGCTTAAATTATAGATTAACGATAAACTTTTTTCGTGTATTAAACTAATTATAACCAATTGAAATACATCATTGTTTAGTTATTGTTTACGCATGCGTCTCGTGACGTCACTAGCATGAAAGCATCGAGATTCGTCAATAAAGCCTACGCTCAAAACTAAACACATTATTCCGACGTCAAGTCTCGGGGATCTACCTCAGTAAACGGAGTAATTCGATTTAATAGTTTTATTTTAATCAGATGACTGGAAATTTTTTTCTTAGCCAAGTTTTAGAATAGAGATTTTCAATTGGGAGGCATTTTGTTACTATCGGTTTCAGATTATAGAAGATCCACCTACACAAGAAAGTTCCTTATATTTGGGAATATGAACCCGAATAAAGGCTGAAGAACGGAACTTAAACGTATGAATAATACGAAAAACCGGTTCGATTACCTGGAGGGAGAGAGAGAGAGACAGACAGACAGACAGACAGACAGAGATATAGAAAGTGAGAGAGAAAGAGAGAGTGATATATATGTGTGTGAGAGAGACACGCACAGATATAGAAAGAGAGAGAGAGAGAGACAGATTATATATATATATATAAAGAGAGAGAGAGAGAGAAAGAGAGAGAAACTGTGTGTATATATATATATATATATATATATATATATATGAGAGAGAACAAGAGACATATACATATTTATATAGTGAGAGAGAGTTGAGAGATATATATAGTGAGAGAAAGAGCGAGAGACATATATATATATATATATATATATATATATATATATATATAGAGAGAGAGAGAGAGAGAGAGAGCGAGAGACATATATATATATATATTGTAACCCGGATATAAGAGAGTTGTCGGGGCTGGAGAAGAAGTATCTTATATCCGGGTTTGGTCTATTTTGTTTAGGTAAGTATGGCTCTAATTTGGGATCAGAGAAAATCTCTCTTATATCCGGGTTGCTCTTATATCAGGGTTACACTGTATATATATATATATATATATATATTAGTGAGAGAAAGCAAGAGACATATATATATACAGTGAGAGACAGAGACCGAGACATATATATATATATATATATATATGGAGAGAGAGAGAGAAAGACAGGGAGAGACAGAGACAGAGAGATAGCAAGAGACAGAAATATGGAAAGACAGAGACATGTATAGAAAGAGACAGACTGAGATATATATAGATAGAAAGAGAGAGACATATATATATATATATATATATATATATATATATATATATATATATGGATAAAATAACTGAAAAATTTTAGCCATATATTATATACATATCAAGAAAGTATACGTGGCCTCTCATCATGCTATCATGCTATATATATATATATATATATATATATATATATATAGAGAGAGAGAGAGAGAGAGAGAGATAGATACACCGATAAAAATATATAGAAAGAGAGAGAGGCACATACGCACAAATAGAGATATATAGGAATAGAGAAAGAGAGAGAACACAGAGATAAAATGATGAAGTGCAATTTGTTGCCTGAGGACAATGTATTCCGTATCAGACATTGTGTTCTTCCTCGGAAGAACACCGACAAAAATGATACAATAACAGCTTCTCCAATAAATGCAACACAGAAATGTACATATCAGTTCATTTATTTTAAAAACTTGTAAAAAATGTTAATTAAAACAAAAATCTGTAATTTAGTCTTTTTTTTTAAATTGGCAAAGTGTGGTTAAATAAATCATGAAAATCCCGAAAGGGGTAAAAAGGTCATCAGAGATACGTTGTGTAACGATTTAAGTTTTCCGCTGATATCTTGTTAAGGGCACATCCGTAGGATGTTACAGAAATCGTTTTTACAATTATTTTCTTGACAAAGAAAGTGAACTTAGTGGAGTAGATCTCTCAAGAAGCAGGTCAACCGACCCTGACTAAAAACAGACGCTGGTTTCTTTTCTTTTTTTTTTTTTTTTTTTTTTAGACGAAAGCTGACACGACAAAGAAAGCTTGTTCTCTCTAAAACAGTAGCCACTAGTAGCCTAAAGCAAAGTCCCACGTCGTTTAGAATGTACACTTTTTCTCCGTCACTCACAACCGGCCCTTACGAGACGGTTGCAACTGAATAACATTTGCGGACGGCTACAATTTCATCACAGGGTTTGTTTTTTGTGGGGGTGAGGTGGGAGGCTGATGAACTATACGGCCAAAGAATTTCCTTGTATTAGGCCACAAGCGTTCGACTGAAAAACAAACAACTGCACCCTGAGATAAAACCAAGTGAGTGATAACCCCGTTTTAAAAAGTCAGGGATTGATTTGAGACTGTATTTAATATTTCCAGGTTCTGACAAATGTCATGGATAGAGGGATGTCCAAAGAATGCTAACATACAAAAATTCGGAAAATCTTATTTGGGAAAAAAAGACAAGATCAGTAGTTAGTAGTTATCAGTCACGTAGGTGGGTTTTCAAACTTACCATTCGTAATTAAAGAAAAAAGTACAGATAACTAAAAAAAAAAAACAAACTTAGGGATCGATTTGACCTGTATTTTTATTATGATCAGGACCCTCCTTCAACATATGATGATACAAATAGAATTTTAACGTATGCTATATTTATAGGTAAAATTGCTCAGTATCAGAGACTGGAGGCACGGTGGAGTAATGGATAGCGGCTCGTATTGAGGAATCGGAGTTCGAATTCCAGTCGAATCCATTACATTCATTTTTTGTGCTAATACCTTGGGAAAGGTATGGATCTTCTTCTCCCCCCACCTATGGGTAAATAACAGGACAGACCTTGGATGGTCTACCGCAAAAAGAAATGGCAACCTACTTCGACAAAAAAATCTGCCTCGTCAGTCATGTATCGAAAGATACATGATCGCATAGCACATAACTGATTGTTGTATGTAAGTATACAAAGGTCAACACCTAGCGGCGAAAGTGTTTCATGCATGAACGCAGACTGTCACCGCTCGGTGTTGATCCTTGTATCCACATATACTTCTGACAAACGTCGTGCTTAAAGATCTAATGAATAAGAATGTACAAAGATTCGGGAAGAAGCAAACAAACTTTTCTATTTCAGATGGCTGACACGAGCTCCTACAGTTTGGAAGATAGGCTGCTTGCAAGTGTATGGACACATGATTGTGTGCATTCTGGCAGGAGCACGGAGGATGTGCGACAGGACTTTTTATTAACCTATTATTTGTTCTACTATTGTTCTCGTTACATTTTGTTAGGGGTCGACAAGACTTTTGGACAGTAACGTTTCTTTGTAACCTCGCCATTAAACTAGAAACAGAAATACATCTTGAACTATTACAAAAAAAAAACAAATAAAAAAAACAAACTAGATGCTATGTGTTAACCTTCCTGTGTCCTGCAGAAAGGAATAAGAAATAGTACCACAGTTCTATGTTTGCGAAATTGTCAGCTGCGCTAAGGATTTTATTGGATGGTTACTGATAATTTCTCCTGAAGGACACGAGCGAGCGACGATTTTCCGGTTGGCAAGCTACGTATTTTGACCGAGTGAATTTCTTAATGAACTCTTCAACAATGGAGATATATTAGGTACTGAACCTCAAAGGAAAAACCCGGCCCAAGGGTAAGGCTGTGGCCAGCGCCCACACAGGCATATCTTCAGTCAGGCACATATTATTACGGGGGTTGACTGATAACTAAAATCGCGTTGCGTCGCTAATAGTGTAGACAAAAATAGGTTTGGACATGCATACTGTGGGAAAAATGTATGACAAAGTGGAAAAAGGTTTTCGTGCGACCACACATACGCACGAATGAGGGATGCTGGGAATATATATATATATATATATATATATATATATATATATGTGTGTGTGTGTGTGTGTATGTATGTATGTCGGGGGAGAGATATAATTGGAAATGTCGATTATAATTACACACCGAAGAGAATCACTGAAGATACGATAATTCTTTTTTTTCTTTTAAATTTTTACATTTCTGACTGCCGACGGGTTTAGACGAACAACTCAACTGATCTCATTCGGTTTCCCCAACGCTTTTGATTTTTATCGCTGTTTTTAATTATCCCACCTTCGAACAACACAAGATTTAAGAAATATATGTGTATATATATTTGCGGTAGAAGATTCAGAAATCAATGCACTTGCTATACATTTTCGCCTTAGTAAATTACTTCCTCTTTTAATTAAAGCAGTATTTCTTTTCAATATGTATTATGGCCATATTCATTACGATGAATAACTAATAAATTAAGTGTGTTCTATGAAAGATATTTTATGTTCATATAATCTTTTATTAAATTTCTCAAACTCTTTCTTAACAAACTAAAACAGGAATTTACACTAATACCTGTAATGGTTGCCGCAAAAATTAGATATGTGAGAGTGCAAGGAATTTGAATTAAATATAGGAAGACAAAAGCATATATATGAACTGAAAAGTTCATAGGCTGAATATGGAGGCTTCATACCAGAAATGTGGAATCTTGCATACATTAATTTCAACTCTTATTAATAACTGCATTGTTTTTTCCTGGGTAAAATGACATCTGAATGTTCAAAGATAACTTTAAAAGTAACCAGTAGCGACTTTTCTTGAAAATGGACACAATTTGGTATCGTGGTGTTATCAAGTACATGTAGAAAAACGGTTTAGCTCCCAAGGAGATTTATGCTGACGTGGTTGCTACATTAGGATATGACGCTCCAGCTTCACCAACAGTGCAAAAGTGGGCAGCTAAATTTAGGAGGAGAAGAGAGAATATTAAAGATGACCCAAGGTGTAGGCGTCATTCAGTTGCCACCATCAAGGAAAACATTGATGAACAGGCAAATTAACTTGCCATGGTGAAGTTTTCTACTCGGTGGGTACCACGTCTTCTGACACCTGATCAAAAGCGCACCAGGCTGACCACATGACGGGAAAACCTGATATTGTTTGAGGCAGATCCAACTGGAACGTTTGCTAAACCAGGATGAGTGTTGGGTTCATTTTGAGTCAGAGACTGAGAGACAATCCATGCAGTAGGAATACCTTAACACCTGCACAAATGAAGGCCAAAGTCGTGTCATCTGCAGGGAAGGTGATGGCCTCAGTTTTTTGAAATGCAAAAACATAATGTTTATAGACTAAAGGGCCACGCCATCAATGGAGAGTACAATGCTAACTTGCTGAGGCAGTTACGAAAGGCTATCAAGACGAAACGCCTAGGAAAACTGACGAAAGGGGTTTGGTTTCATCAGAACAGTATTCCAGCACACAAGTTCTTGGTTTTAATGACTGTTGTACTCTCTCTCACACACACACATATATATATATATATATATATATATATATATATATATATATATATATATACTTAGTTGTATGGATGTGAGTTTATAAACCTAAGTTACAAAACCTAGGGTTACAAACTCATATCCATGCATCTAAGAATATTAGCTCTATCATAGATATTGAGCGCTTTCCAATAAGTACCGCACATGTATAACACACACACACACACATAAAATCACACAAACACACACATATATATATAAAATCACACACACACATATATAATCACGCACGCACGCACACACACACACACACACATATAATCACGCGCACACACACACACACACACAAATATAAAATTTGTCATTATCTGATTGGTGTTACATTCCGTATTTCTACTTCAGAGTTCCACTCGTCAGGAGTACATAAAATAGCGCTATAACGGGGCTAAAATTTATATTAAAAGAATCTGTTCAGTGAGTGATAAATAATGTCTCCTGTCGCATAGTATTGCAAACACTGTAATTTTTTTTAATACTAAAATTCATCCAGTACAAGGCTCATGAGCTAATCAAGTTAGGGGTTACTGTTAAAACGGTTTTGATGAAGGAGGTGTATAATATGTTTGAAATAAATTCAGGGGTAACACTATACATGAAGTCGGCTTATACACGACTGTATACGGTAAATATGCTAGAAAATGTCAAGTTTGCGTTAGAAATCAAGAAAAATACGAAGTATAAACGAAACTGTCACAATTGACCAAGTGAATTCACCCCATATGCTCATGGCGTCAATTTAAGCGGACGCTTTCATTTTTTCAGTATTTGATGCTAACTATTGTTTTATAAAGTAAAAATTTCGATTAGCGAGGCCGGAGAAGACAAAGTTCTCATTTGAAATAATGGAAATACGAACTTGGCATGTTCCAGCATATTTAATTGAAAATTTCACAATAAACAATATTTAGAGCCAGATAGAAAAATAAAAGACAGAAAGAAAAAAAAAGAGACAGAAAGGAAAAAAAGAGAAAGAAAAAAGGTAGAAAGAAAAAAGAGACAGAAAGAAAAAAGAGACAGAAAGAAAAAAGAGACAGAAAGAAAAAAGAGACAGAAAAAAAGAGACAGAAAAAAGGCAGAAAGAAAAAAAAGAGACAGAAAGAAAAAAGAGACAGAAAAAAAGAGACAGAAAGAAAAAAAGAGACAGAAAGGAAAAAAAGAGACAGAAAAAAGGTAGAAAGAAAAAGGCAGAAAGAAAAAAGGCAGAAAGAAAAAAGGCAGAAAGAAAAAAGGCAGAAAGAAAAAAAAGAGACAGAAAGAAAAAAGAGACAGAAAGAAAAAAGAGACAGAAAAAAAGAGACAGAAAGGAAAAAAAGAGACAGACAGAAAGAAAGAAAAAACAGAACGAAAAAAAGGCAGAAAGAAAAAAGGCAGAAAGAAAAAAAAGAGACAGAAAGAAAAAAAGAGACAGAAAGAAAAAAAGAGACAGAAAGAAAAAAGGCAGAAAGAAAAAAGGCAGAAGAAAAAAAGAGACAGAAAGAAAAAAAAACAGAAAGAAAAAAGGCAGAAAGAAAAAAAGAGACAGAAAGAAAAAAAGAGACAGAAAGAAAAAAAGAGACAGAAAGAAAAAAGGCAGAAAGAAAAAAGGCAGAAAGAAAAAAGGCAGAAGAAAAAAAGAGACAGAAAGAAAAAAAGACAAAGAAAAAAGACAGAAAGAAAAAAAGACAGAAACAACAAAAGGACAAAGAAAAAAAAGACAGAAAATAAAGAAAGACAGAAGGTAAAAAGAACGGAAAAAACGGAGAAAGTAAAAAAGAAAAGAAAAAAAAGGATGATTTCATTATATATATATTTTCAAGCATTTTGCCTTCTGATTTGTTTATTGTTCTTGCAAACGCAGTGCGAACTGGAAACTGGGTTATTGTATATATAAGAACTTAAAGAAAAGATATACAAAAAACAATATTGCATTTTTATTAAATAAGTATTTGTTATTTTAATCATCCTTTTTAAAAATAGTGAGAGGATTTTGTATGTTAAATAATAAAACTTAATTTTTCCAAAAAAATTAACGAAAATTTATTGTACTAAACTAAGCATCTTAGCCAACTGTACTTTGTATTTTTTTCAAAAATTTGGCTTCGATCGGTCAATTTATGACTATTCTATAGGGTGTGACGGACGGACGGAAATTACAGAATTATATATTATATATATTGTAACAGCAAAATTGTCCATATCGTGTAACAGCAAAATTGTCCATTTGTTAGATTAAGCTCTGGACTGTTGTATCTTAGAAATGGTTAAAGATATCTTACTGAAATTTTTCGACGTTTTCATAATACTATTAGACTCTACATTGAGCCAAAAGAATGTATAATTACTCTCCAGCTTAACAGAAGAATCATGACGAAATCGATCATAAACGAAAATGATATGTTCATCATTAATTAATCAGAGCTAAGAATCGGAAGCTCATGGAGGATTGGAATATAGTTCAAATATATGTATTATTCCAAAATCAGTTTCCAACTTATTCAAGGTGATCTTCACCCTCTCTAACCTTCTAACTTTCTGTCCTGGAGTAACAAGCTGCCTCACAGGTTTCAGTTACGATTTCATTTTCAAGTCTTTTTCACTCCTCTTTGGACTGTCATTTGAACTCAACTCTCCCGTCATTGCTTATCGACTGAGCTGGATCTTTTCTAATTGATCTCTTTAGCTCTAAGTTAAATTGATGATTGCTCTTCTTGTTGTGATCTCATGATCCAGTTTTCCTCTTTACAGTTTCCTCTTTTTAAACTTAGTCATTGTTCTCTTGATGGTTCTTGAATGGACTTTGAAGAT
>OZ038519.1:46183140-46185640 GCA_964036315.1 Acanthosepion esculentum | reverse complement strand
GAGTTTATAATTGACTCAATTATAATTGCGTCAATCAAAAAAATTCCTTGCATGAGCAGCGCGTGATCGACCCCTGATCAGTTGCCTTTAAACTACTGTCAAGATAGAATGTTACTGCCATTTTATAGCCGACTACCTGTCTAGACTGTAGCTTTCTCTGCGTAGGAGATTGCTGTCTGTGTGTTGGCGGTCTGCGTAGGTGGTTGTTTGTTTCTATGGGCTGTTGCTGCTTTTGAGGGCAGCAAAAAAAAAAATGGTATAACTCTAGTGTGTCTTCTGTTCAGTAAGATTTTATTTTATTAAATTAAGGATAAATTTAAAATTAAGGATTTCGTCGATCGAACTCTGAAGAGAGAGAAACGGGGAGGGGGCGCTTTTAATTTTCTTCTGTCGTCTTTTATTAAGACTCTTAACTCTTGTTTCGAGTTGCCATTTATGAGGATTCTATCTTTTTCTCCCAAACCCCCTGTCCATTTTTATAGGTCTGTTTTTATAGAATTGATTCAGTTTTGTGCCCTGAAGAACTACAAAAATGTGTCTGTGATTCTAAGGAGTTTCTTTATTGATATGGCAAAAATATTTGGTATGTAGTGATTTTCCAAGCGTAGCTTAGATGTGGCACAGGGCCTAAAGTAGGGGGCACCCAGTGAGGATCGAACTCACTACTCAGTCGTAATTGTTCTAGCGAGACAAGCTTGTTAACCATTACACCGCCTCGAGGTAGCCAAAATATTGGGTATGTGATGTAGTCAAGTATGACTACCAGAATATAGTATGAGTATAGTCAACTATGACGATACCAGAATATTGTATGATAGTCAAGAATAACTATACTATAGTATTGGGTATGTCTGTAGTTAAGTATGGCTATACAAGAATTGCTGATGGCTGCCGTTGATAGGCCGCTGTGGAGGAGATTCAATGTGGCTTCTGCATTCGGATTCCACCCCCATTACGATTACAAAAGTCAAGGGGAGGATGATGATGATGGTGTCAGACAGTTATGTGCCATGCGTGATACACGCTTAGGCGATCATGTATCTTTCGATACATGGCTGACGGGGCAGATTTTTCTTTTCTGTTGTAGACCAGTTGCCATCCATGCTATAGACGCCGGTCTGTCCTGCTATTTACTCAAGGTTGGGGGGGAGAAGAAGAGGATTCATACTTTTCCCAAGGGTATTAGCACGTAAGTGAATTCGACTGGAATTCGAACTCGGCACTCCGATTCCTCAATCCGAGCCGCTACACATTACTCCATTATAAGTAAACCCAGTGCACTGCACACCGTGTACTTTTTATTCAATGTAATATTAAATTCCTTGGATGACGAGAAGTCAGCCACGGAGTGAGTGACGGGGACGAGAAGTCAGCTAAGGTGAGAGTGGGCGAGAGGCACGTCGAATCTCTAATGCATCCTGTGGCAAATATGCGAAGGAGATTTCGCGCCTTTGTCAGATATGCCGATTTCGGTAACGCCATCTAGCATTCGTTAGCAGAAGTTCATTGGCAGACAAGGTAGGGAATCGGACAAGTATATTATCCACGTATAAATTTAAATTAATCTGAGTGAACAAATGAGACAAGTGAATCGATCTGATTATTCTGTGATTTTCATGCTAAAAGCGAGAATAAATTGTAACTATTTTAAACATGGAACATATATTAGGAAAAAAACAACACAAGGAAAATAAACAAAAACAGAAATATTTCAACGTCGCATTTCGACATCTTTTCAGGCGACATTTTGAATAGCATCATTGTTCAAATTGACTCCTTTAAAAAAGACTCAGAGTTTTTACAAACGAAAAATCCGTTTTCACGGCGGCAGTAAAATCTTTACTTTGAGGCGATTACCGCCTGTCACCCAATACAAGGCCGGAGGGCCACTCAGGGCAGAGGGCTAATGAATGAGGTGTGCGATACTGACCTCAGAGATAGAAGTTGGAAGTGAATATTATGCGAATATGAAAGATGTCGGAAAACGATATACAATCTGATATATCTCAAGAACATTTTTTTTTAAATGAAAATCTATGACAAAATGTCCGCAGTGATAAATGCAAATGTTTCCTCGAAGGAGACAATTGTTTGCTGAGAGTATGAGGCACCGTGTCTAACAACTTTGGCTCTCGTGATTACTTGAAGCTCTGTCATGTAAATAGCGCAGCCTCTCGTACCCGAGGATGCCAATCTACTAGGGTGGCTAGCTAATCCCCATTGCAGACGCCTGCTCAGGCATATTTGTGTTTGTTCAACACCAACAGAGCCCTCCTATGGTCTATACTGCAACTATACTGGGCGAACCTTACAGTTTCTAGAACACCATGGACTGAACATGTAAGCAAGGGCTTGGAGAATTTGACAGTCACAAGACGGGCAGAAAGAAACAGCGACTAATCTACCTAACAAGTTTGTGTAAACGTAACTTACGCAGCACTTATATCGATCAACCACATAACATAGAACGATTACTTCGCCAGCTATGTAAATGTAAAAA
>OZ038519.1:46165801-46168301 GCA_964036315.1 Acanthosepion esculentum | reverse complement strand
ACATATATATATATATATATATATATGTTTGTGTGTGTTTATATATATATATATATATATATATGTATATATATGTTTGTGTGTGAGTGAGTATATATATATGTGTGTGTGTGAGCGCGTGTTTATATATATATATGTGTGTGTGTGTGTGAGTGTGTACATATATATATATATATGTGTGTGTGTGTGAGTGTGTACATATATATATATATATGTGTGTGTGTGTGAGTGTGTACATATATATATATATATGTGTGTGTGTGAGTGTGTACATATATATATATATATGTGTGTGTGTGAGTGTGTACATATATATATATATATATATATATATATATATATATATATATATATATATATATATATATATATATATATAAGCGCTTTCTTACTAATGCAATATTGGTAGCGTTTATGAATCATGATTAATACCGCAATAAACGCACATCGTCCCCGGCCGACGGCTTTGAGAGTTTTCTTTTCTGTAGCGGAAGGATTATTTGACTACTCTACCATTACACGAAAGTCACCAGAGAAATAACAAGGTAAATGACCCGTATTGTTATTACCATCCAGAAATAGGTCTCGCCAAATTTTATTTGATTTCTAAGGCCGTTGAGAATATCTCTTTCTAGTTTCGGGCGGCCATGCTATGTCATTGACAGAGAATTTAGTCTCGCAAAATGAAATGTAGACCCGTGCGTGGGTGGGAGATGCGGTCGATGGCAATCAAACCTAGCTTAATCGTTGGAGACGAGTTGGCTGTCCAAACTGCGATTATCATCATCATTCAATATTATCATCATCGTCATCATCATTCTATATCATCATCATCATCATCATCATTCTATATCATCATCATCATCATCATCACCGTCATTATAATTCTACATCATCATTATAATTCTACATCATCTTTATTATATTATATTATATTATCGTCATCATTATACATCATCATTATTATTCTATATCATCATCATCATCATTATACATCATCAATATTATTCTATATCATCGTCATTATTTTTCTACATCTTCATTATTATTCTAAATCATCATCAAATTGGACATCATTATTATTCTACATCATCATCATCATTATTTTTCTACATCATCATTATTCTATAACATCAACATTATTATATGCTATCACCATCGTTATTATTATTCTTTATCATCATCATCATCATCATCATCATCATCATTATTATTATTCTATGTTATCATCATCATTATTATTCTATATCATCAGCATCATTATTCAAAATCAGTGGGCCCCAAACATTTTTGCATCATCGTCCATTTTCACATGGAAAACATTTGCTACCGCTCACGTGTATAATAAATATTGAAAAGTATACCCAAATTGTTTGGTAAGGGTTTGTTACTGGTTCATAAACTGACTATGATGCCGTAAAAATACCAAAGGGAGGCAACGAATTATTCAGCGACTGCTGCTGCTACTACCTTATTAAAAATCAAACGAAAGCAAACTTGACCATTGAAAGCTATAATTAAATTTTATGGTCAAGGTTAGGGTTAGCGTTGCAAATAATTTTTTTTTCATAATTATAAAACTAAAATCAATAAACATTAGTAGCAACTAGTAAATTGAGAAAATATTTTTTTGTTTTTGGCATTCCCTTAACTGATTTATAACCGAAAAAAAGTTTCTGTCTGTATTTCTGAGATGAGGTATAATGTGCACTATTTACATTATTCGTCTATTTATCATTGTTCTCATCTTTGTCGCCATGTTTATTACAACGTTTCGGCCGTTATACGCTCCGGCCTTCTTCAGGTGGTTGGAATGTCGAACTAAACCCTTTATTTCGCTCACTGTGCCATGTGTCCTCAAGGATACATGGAACAGTGGATAAAGGCGTTAGTTAGATCCAGTGACAGGACCCAAAGAGTGTGAGTTCAATATCCGGTTAAGGCAGTGGAGGACTTTCAGAGGGGAATTAACAGATAACTGATAACTGACATGCATTAGACATGGCACATGGAACTAGAACAGTCTACCACAGTGAGCAAAATAAAGGGTTCAGTTCGACATTCCAACCAACTGAAGAATGCCGGATCGTACAACGGCCGAAACATTGTAATAAATATGGTGACAAAGATCAGGACAATAGTCCGAATAATGTAAATAGTGCGAAAAAAAGTTATTTCGTCTGAAGAACTATTTGAATGTTATAGAGCCATCTCAAAGCCATAGAAATACCAAAATAGTCGTTGATTGCGGGGATATATCTTATCTTGGAATGTGACCCAGTTACTGCCATTTAGCCTCCTGTTTTTTTAAACAGGTTCTTTGCATATCGCCTTTTAATATGTTGAAAAAAAATTTTTAATACTCGAAATCCTATACTGCCCACGAAAATTTCCAACCGTCCATCATTTTCTTTTCAGTTGATCATTGCCCACCCAACAGTTGAAAACGCCCACCGAAATGTTCGTATTGGAGCTTCTGGCGTGAATGCCAAGCAGTACA
>OZ038519.1:46110801-46158301 GCA_964036315.1 Acanthosepion esculentum | reverse complement strand
TCATATACCCTACTCGACGAATAATCAGGAATGCAATCATACGCCGACCGGGAGATATATACATTATCACGTCTTTGGAAAGATACGGACTATCTCTCCCAGACCATGACAAAGGGACAATTAGTAAACAAAATATACTGAAATAATTGAACAATAATCTTCCCCAGTTTCGCTTCGATTTCAACAGGAATACAGATCCACAATTCAAGAATGAACAATAACGCATGAGAAAATTAGGTATAAGAATTTTAATATATACTTATACATAAGATAAAGATAAAAGAAAAAAAATGTAAGCATCAATAAAATGTCCAACGACCCTAATTTCAAGGCTTATGTTTGGGATATCAGAAGTCACTCAAATCCAAACAACCCGAATGGATGCAAACAAAACATATAATGATATGTACGAATAACCACGAATGACTACGAATGCAGAAATTAACGCATGACCAAAGAGATATGGGGATAGGATTTATATTACTATTTTTGACATGTGGAAAGATGTTTGCGATAACATAATGTTCATGTATGCATGTGTATCTTTCTAGCACGGGTCCAAAATATAGTCACTTATCTTTGTGATCAGTTTTCTCTCCTGCTTATTATCTTTTCTTTTTTTTTTTCTTTATCCACTTCAGCTCCACCACGATCTGGCTGCAACAGAGATGTATACTTTCTTCTTCTCTCTTGTCTTCTCTTTTCTTTCTCTCTTCTTCTCTTGATTTTTTTTTCTTTCTTCAATTGTTGGCTACAGTCTACAAATTTCCTCGTCTCTTCTGTGACAAATATCTCGATTTATCTTCTTCCATCTGGAGTTAACGAACAGAAATATACAGCCTTATATTTCTTATCCGGAGTTGCTTATGATGAATCGGACAAGTTCCGTCATTATTAAAATGAGTCTTCATCAGTTATCAGAGCTATGACTTCGTGTCTTCCTCCTTCAGAGACAAGATAGCAACTGAATTTTGTCTAATCCACACGTGACCAACATCTGGCGCGAATTTCGGCTCCTGCTGCTTCATGACCCCACATCCGGTCCCTTGTCTAGATTTTTGTTACTAAGGGTCTGGTTCATGTCGACATATTGACCTGCTTCCCCAAAATGCCTCAAGACTCCCAAGTTACCTCTTCTTATACCTCAGTATATGCGTATTTTGGCTATCTGCACTCGTAACATCGTCTATAAATGCCCAGATTTTGGCCTATTTCTGCAGGAAGCCGTGCTCTAGTTTCAGACCTCTCAGGATCACCTCCATCACCATCATAAACAGTACTGGAGATATGGCGCATCCCATAGCAATCCCCTTCTCCAGCCTCACATACCTAGTGGTGTACTTCACCGTTGAAAAACGCAGCATGACCGCATCAAAGTACAAACCCAGACAATCCTTAAGTCAATACGGAACGTAGAAGAACTTCAGCGCCAGCTGTATCAAGTTATGGAGAACTGAACCGTACGCTTTAGCAAGATCCACCCAGATGACACAAGTATTTTTCCTCGCAGTCTTATCCTCGTGGATCTTTGTTCAAATCATTGACACATGTTCCAAGCACCCCGGAAAACCTGGGACTCATGCCTTTTGGATACTAGTGTCTATGAAGTTATTTCTGAATAAGTAGATCGTCAGACTCCAGGCAAGAACACATTTCCCTCGACGTTAACGAGAGAGATTGGATGAAATTGAACAAGAGTCAACGAATTCTCCTCCTTCGGTATATAAACACGATTAGCTTGATCCCAACACCGCGGAACATCACCAACTTCCCAGATCTTCACAAGAAGCCTCCACATACACCCCAGCATCCTGGGACACCACTTATCGACAGCATATGTCAGACCATTATGACCACCCGCAGAACACGTTTTCGATTTCCACACCACTCCTTCCACTTCCAAGACACCGGGGACTCATCAAAAGCTGTTTCAGGGACACCAGGCTTGAATGTACTTGGAACCAATTCTCCTGGAACGTCCTTGTTGGCATCAGAGTACGTGCTCAAAGTGTCTTTCCAGCTCCTTGTGCTCTACGCTCAGCGTTTCACTAGTCTTCTCCTTAAACGGCTGCTTCGTGAAGTGGAAAGGAAATTCTGTGAAGGAATTTCGGGCCCTGACAGCTTCCCGTTTCTTTTTGGCAAGCCGTTCTGCTCTACTCAACTTGCTAATGATTTTTCTTATGACTTCCAGGAGTGGCTTGATTTTCTTTGCCCTCTGCTCGTCAGCATGAATTGCACAGAGATTTACTGTGTGCACTTATATTAGAGTAGGACAGAACATCCGTTAGGAGTATAGATCTGAAGAAGACTGTAAAAAGAATGGAATAAAACTGAAATCCGAAGACGCAATGCGATAACGAAAGATGCCTTCCAAGAACTAAGTAAACACGAAAATCTCATAAGAAACAAAGAAAAGTATACTGAAATTTTATGTCGTATATGTTCTCCTATATAGCAGTGATTTTTATTTTTGAACAAATGTCCAGAAGAAAATGTCATCATACCACTTTTGACCTTAGGTTTTTGGTTGAGACCCGGAAAGAAATTAGTATACAACAGAAATCAAAGGGAACAATAATGATAATGCGCATAAAACTAGACATTGTTGTGATAGATAAAGAAAGAACATACAACATCATAGATATTGCATGTCTCGCAGGCAATAGAATCAAAGAAAAAGAGCAAAACCATGATAGTTTAAAACGGTAAGTATACAAATTGTCATCAATGAAGAAAGTGGAAGTCATTCTGATTGTTGTTGGGGCTCTGGGTACCATCAGTATAGTGGTTTCGAAATAGCTGGAGAAGATTGGGATCAATATCAAAATTGGACATTTACACAAGACAGAATTCTCTGGAACTGCTCGTATACGACGAAAAGTTCTCGAATCATGTCTGCTATCGTTAGCTTACTGGTTGTGGGTAGCTGATATTTGGTTCCATGTCCAGCAAAATTTGCTGTTTGTAGATTGAATAACAACAGCAAAAATAAACCTTCTCATAGACGTGGCAGTGCCATCAGATTAACATTTGCCAGATTTTCCAAAGCGATTCCATTTCTCTGTTATTTATCCAGAATATATTCCTCTTAAAATTGAAAGCATAAAATTAACACCTTTTCAAATATATGGTAATAGTGAACTTAGCCGTTTCCATTCAAGAAACATTAGACATTCATTGACAGAAAAGTTACTCTTGGTAGGAATTTAGAAAATCTTTTCAGGAAAAGACTAGTCAAGTAACAGTTATCGCAGTTTATAATATTGATGGGAGTTTCCTTTCAGGCCTTTTGCTTAGGGTGGGGTGGAAAATCAACATCTTGATTATACCATTTCTATTCTGGGTACATGTGCTGACCTTTTGTAGTTACTGTCGTTACTGATGGAAGTCTTCAAGTGATGTGATTTTTATTATTTAATAAGGCTTTGGGAAGTAATAGTGGTTTAATTTCAACTAGAGTTCACCTACAAAACAAACAACTATTAGTTTATAAAAATATTTAAGACCACATTTAACTTGATGCTCAGTGAGATAAATGTCATGAGAAATGTAAAAAGAAATATTGTAGTTTTTTTTTTTACCATTTACCGCAAGCAAGGTGATAAAAGCACTAAAACACTGATGTTTATTTGTAAAAGAAACTCTAATCAATTTGTTCTTGATTGAAATATAAAGTTCCCTAATTCGTTTCTTTCACTAAACAGCGTAGCGTAAGTCAGACAATCCAACACACTTGTCTTTTGTTCGCTACTACAGTCGCACTGCTCTGTCGCCTCGTTAAGCCCCTTTTATAGATTGAGTAACAGGTCAAATTTGCATAGGTACAAAAAAAAAAAAGAAAAAAAGAGTCTCGCGAACGTAACCGACTCCGAGATCTATCGTTTCTTAAATATACGACTCGTAAAGCCGCAATTTTCTTTTTGTGATACTTTACACGTGAGACACATCTGAATCCGTTTTCTTCCAGAAGGTAAGCCATTATCTCGCATTACAAAAAAACAATAAACATTACTAAAGAGATAGGACATTAAAAAGAACATCTTAATTATACCATTAATTTCTCTTTTAGTTACAGGTGATAACCGTTTTTTTTCGTTACTGTTAGAAGTCTTCAAATGATTTGATTTTTGTTATTCGAGTAAGACTTTGTAATTTCCTAAGGCCAGTCTATTGGATTTGATCAAAGATTTTTTTCTTTGAGACCGAAATGATTCCTTAACTTGAATCCGTTTTTAGTCACTGATCTGAGAAAACGATTTTATACAGTTGACAGTTTAGACATTTACGAAAGATTTGGGAGCCATGCATGACATTAATATGAGAGTCAAGATCAATCAGACGAAGATATTTAAGGACATATACCATCATCTTTATGTGACGGGTCCCCTCAGGACGTAGGTGATTATGGCTCTCCACAGTTTCCATTCCATCGTCGCTATCAATAAATTTTTCTATTTCTTCTAAACCTTGTTCAGCCATCCATTTACTCACGCTCACTAAGTAGGTTATGTGTTTTTCTCTGTTGCTCTTGCTTTCAATCTGTCCTGTGAGCATCAGATTTTCCAAGCCCTCTTTCCTCATTATGTGCCCTAGAAATTTCAAGTGTTTCTTCCAGATGAAGGGAGAAATGACAAAATTTACTAAGAGCTACAAAGGAAATTGTGGAGAGCCATGATCACCCATTCCTGAAGGAACACAGCGGATAGAAGAAGAAGCTTGTGAAGGCTAATAACATTATGATGATTTTCTAGCCATAGATTTGATGTGGCACAAGGTCTAAAGTATGTGGCACCCAGTGAGGATCGAACTTGCTACTCGGTTGTAATAGTTCTAGCGAAACAAGCATGCTAACCACAACACTATGTTGACGTGCCCATGACAATAATATTATGAATGATAGTAGATACAGCAATGAAATATAGAGACAAGAACGATGTGTACGGCTGTCAAGAAATGACTGAGGCAGACGGCATAAAACATATGGCAAACAAAGAAAGAGTTAGAAAGGAGTTCTACAGAAGAGATTATTTGAGAGAGAAATTTAAATTAAATCAATAAATACAGGCATATTTAAAGAGGACAAAAAAGGGAAAACAAGAACTAGAATAAAAATTAGGAGCAAAAAAAAAAAAAAAATCATGTTGAATTAAATAACCGGTTATCGCTCTTCACAGATCAGAAAAAAGAGAAGATCAAAAATTATACTGAGTGAAATATCCGGTTACCGGTCCTCACGGATCAGAAAAAAAAAAGGGAGAATCGAAAATTATATTTAGTGAAATATCCGGCTACCGCTACTCACGAATCAGAAAAAGGGAAAATCAAAAATGATATTGCGTGAAATATCCGGTTACTGCTCCTCACGGATCAGGCAAAAAAAAGAAAAGAAACTCAAAAATTATATTGAGTGTAATAAACGGGTACCACTCCTCACGGATCAGAAAAAAAAAAGAGAAAATCAAAAATTATATTGAGTGTAATAACCGGTTACTGCTCCTCACGGATCAGGAAAAAAATCAAAAATTATATTGAATGAAATATCCGGTTACCGCTCCTCACAGATAAAAAAAAAGAGAAAATCAAAATTATATTGTGTGAAATATCCGGTTACCGCTCCTCACGAATCAGAAAAAAAAAAATCAAAAATTATATTTAGTGAAATATCCGGTTACCGCTCCTCACGGATAAAAAAAAGGGAAAATCAAAAATTATATTGACTGATATATTCGGTTACCGTTCCTCACAGATCAGAAAAAAAAGAGAAAATCAAAATTATATTGTGTGAAATATCCGGTTACCCCTCCTCACGGACCAGAAAAAAACACCTCTATAATTTGCAAATTCCGAGAGGAAATTTTGTTCAGATCACATTCTATCATTTAAAAATTATTGGAACTATTTTCATTAAAGACAACCTTCCTTTTGTAAAAACAAGGACTGGTTACGGGTACTGAATGTGATTTGTTTACAAAACTCTCCCCATCTCAATATATTAATGATACACGTTTATCTTTTTCATGTTTCCCTTTTTAGTCGGTGTGTTATTTCCCTCAATCGACTTCTACTCAAACGGTCTTTGACGGAGTGTTTTCCCAAGTATCTAGATCGTACTGCCAATTCACTTTTACTGCTTTATCCTTGAAACATTAACAAAAATCGACATTCAGTTATGACGCTCCCACCCATGAACAGAGATACACAATGTATCACTCCCTATGCGACATGCTCAACTGGTTAAGTTCAGGTAACTAACAAGAATATTTGCGGTATAAGATATTTACTCTCGCACGTCTTAATTCACCCGGACAAAACATGTACACGTTAACACCTTAAATCAATTAAGATTAAAAGCCATAAGAGCAATACTTGGTGAAGTGTCAGGGAATTTATTATTAGTATTATTATTGATGATGATGCAGACACTAAATAAAATGCAAACATCTCAGAAATCAGGAGGCAGATAGCATAAAAGGAGGCAGATAGCATAAAAGATGGCAGATAGCATAAAAGAGCTAGACCAGGGTGAGGTCTGCAAATATCTCGGAATCCAGGAGGCAGATACCATAAAAGATGGCAGATGGCATAAAAGAGCTAGACCAGGGTGAGGTCTGCAAATATCTTGGAATCCGGGAGGCAGATGGAATAAAAGTTGGCAGATGGCACAAAAGTGCTCGTCCAGGGTGAGGTCTGCAAATATCAAGGAATCCAGGAGGCAGATGGCAGCAAAAGACCTACACCAGGATGAGGTCTGCAAATATCTCGAAATCCAGGAGGCAGATGGCATAAAATATGGCAGATGGCACAAAAGAGCTAAACCAAGGTAAGGTCAGCAAATATCAAGGAATCCAGCAGGCAAATAGCCTAAGGCAAATGGCAAGCAAAGAAAAAGTGAATAGTTCTGCCAAAGGATACAAGTAATAATATATACTCAAGTCAATGTTCGTAATTGGAATATGGGTATAAATTAGCTTGTGATACCAGTTGTTACTTATAGCTTCAATATTATCAACTGGACTGTAGCTGAAATAAAGAATAGGGATACTAAGTTAAAAAAATGATGACTTACCTTAACATGTGCAATCCCAAGACTGATTATACTATTGTATTCTTTTCTTGGTTTCTAAACACATTAAAAATCATCCAATGATCACGTAGACATGTAGTTAGGCCTTGAGAAATGTGTGAAAACTATATTTAAGAAAGCTAGGTTTGTGAAGGCCAATAACATTTTAAATTATATAGACATTGCAATGAAAGTGTGCGACCAGGACAAGGTTTACAAATAACTAGTGATTAAAGAGGCAGATGTGTAAGGCAAAGGAAAAGGTTAGAAAGGAGTTCTATAAAAGAATAGGAACTCAATGCTATGGATATAAATAAGCTAGTGATATCAATTGTTACTTAGAGCTCCAATATTATCAAATGGACTGTAGCCGAAATAAAGAAAATGGATTCTAAATTAAAAAAAAATGACTTACCTTAACACGCAGATTTTGATCGTCTTTATATTTCTAGAAGTAATGGTGGCAAGGGCTTAAATTCATCTGGGAGTTTCCCTACAAAATAACAAATACTGGTTTTAAAAAATTTAGAAACTTCTATCTACAAATAGTTAACATTCATGAGAAAAGTAAAAGGTTTACACCGTTTATAAAGAAAAGAAATTCTTAAAAGAATTCAACTTCCCTGTGAAGGAATAAATAAAAATACGTAACAAATAAATTCAGTTAAATTTATATTAATAAGGATGCTAAGAAAAAAGGGTTAAACATTAAAAAACAAAACACTTTTGAAAAAAAAATACCAGCATGGACAATACGCAATCAGAAATAATAATGTCGCTGTGGCTAAACATAAAACCTCACCAGGAATTACCAGGTGATTATAATAAAGAATGGTTTCGACACAATATTAAGATTTTGGAAAACAATATTTTCAGTCTGTTGACTATTTAGTATTTGTTTGTCCAAGGAATGCTGAAGGAATACAAAGATCGATAGAAGACTGGGTAATATATTTACTGGATGATATGTCTGTCTCACAATAAGCCACATGTTCAAAAATGGTACGGACATAGGCTTGAACCAGTTACAGAAAGACATTAGGTCACTATACTTTAGGACTGTACCTTTCATACTGACGGTCATATAAAAGCTAATAGACAAGGCTTCATGGTTAAAGACTGCAAACAAAAAACACCTTCTCACAAACATGGCAGTATCATCGGATATAAAATGTATCTGTTAAAGAATGACAAAATAAATAAATTTCAGGATTGTTCTTTTTTAATCACTTCATCCCAAGCAAGGTGATAATGCCATTAAGACACAAGGGGCTACTAGGAGTGAAAGAGATTGAGAAGACTTAAGGAACCATAACCCAATCCTAAACAAGAAACAAAAGATAAACTTCTAATCCTGTTCAAGAGACCAGGGTGCGTGAGGCTTGAAAAGATATGTGGCACCTTAAAACGTGGAGGGGTACATATATACGAAGTCCAATACGCCCATCCTGTTATTCAGTTTTCTCAGTCGGTTAAGTGCCACACTGTATACACAACTGGACGACTCTTCCGATTAATGACTGACTAAGCAGAATATTTTATCGCAGTAGGTTGCCATTTCCTTCTGCGATAGACTGGTTGCCAACCAAGGTTTTAGAATCCAGGTTGTCCTGCTTTTTAATCAATAGATCGGGGGAGTAGAGATGGATTCATACCTTTCCCAAGGGTATTTGCACGTAAGTGATTTCCAATTGGAGCCCTGGGTATATTAATGAGGTACCTGCTAGTCCCTGTTTACAAGAGATTAAAAGGATTGCATTGATTGAAACGGCTCGCTAATTCGGGGTGAGTATTATCAACATAAAGAAAATAGTACTTAACATTAGAATTTGTACAAACAGTATATATATATATATATATAATTTGCCTTACTCTAGGTTTCGGGTTATGAACAGGTAAGAACTACTACTACTACTGCTAATAATAATAATAATAATGATAGTAGATTAAGATTGTCTAGAGTAAATAACTGGGCTTGAGGTCTGGTAGATCAGATTTCCAGATTACATCCACTGTATTCAAGGTGGCCCCAACATTAACTATGCAAATTTTCACATCGCTTTCAGTAGAACTTATCTCGCTTCCACGTTATGTAAAAGATTCGACAGATTTTATTGATTCACCCGAGACAGTCTGTATTGAGCCTTGTTGGTTGAAGCCCATGAATTCAGTTTTAGAGACATTGACAGAGTTTAACATCGTTGGCAGCATTTTCTAGATAATGTAGAACTGTGGGATTAGTAATGGTGTCTGTAGTGATACCTACGTCATCTTCATAGTCAATATATGTCAACTTTTTTTCTTTCGAGCCACTGTAGAGGCGATGTTAAAGTATGCTGCCACTGCTTGGACATTAACGCAAACCCTAGAGTCTAAAGCTTCATGGAACCTACACTCGGATGCGGAGAACTATACTTAACATCTCTTGGAGTCAACATCCAAATAAATCACAGTTCTATGGACCCATCTCTGATATTTCTACAATCTTACACGAACGCAGAATAAGCTATTACAGGATACTGCTGGCGAGCAAAACAAGAACTGACAAGTGCTGCAAGACAGGTTGGTCGCCCAGGAACCACCTACATTGACCAGCCATGTTATGACACAGAATACCTCCTTAATTACCTTCCAATCTTGGTGCAGAACTGTGAGTTTGTAGGGTAGACCATCTAATTCCGGAGATTTGTTCGGGCCAACCAGCGTCAGCGCTACCCAGATTTCCCACTCTGTGATGGGGGAAAGTCGGCTAAATAGGTGTCAAACTGAGCAGTACTCAGATCTGACTTCCTGTTGAGCAGTTCCTGAAAATAGTCACGAAAAGCCTCACATATGCCGATGTTTGTAGTCACGGTCCGATTATCCGGCAATGTGACGCACGCGACGTATCGATGGGACGCTTTTGTAACTTCCTCTGCACGCAATTCAGCTGTCATATTCGTCGCCTCGGAAGACATTCTGTTTAACCTAGCTCTAACTACCAGAGCTTGATCCTTCTTGAGAAGCAAGGAGGCTAATTCTGCCCTAGCTAAGGCTATAATCCCACTATCACGTGATTTAATCGCCCGATTGACTTTTTCCTCACACGTCATTTGCGATGCTAATCTAACAGCAAACGACCTAACTTTGGATTTTAACTTATCTTACAACATATTCCCAATTACAGACCCCGCTGTAACATTAGTGGCAGCTGGCCCTGGAAATCTCGCTCACCAATTAATGATGCGTTTAATTTCCAGTAGCAAGCCATGTTAACCTTAGGTTTACACGAACCCGGATGAGTCTATGATCAGTGTAAACTATCGAATGAAAACACCCTAAGAGCCCTACAACGACTTTCTGAACTAAAACTAGGTCGTGGTAGCCAGAACGCACTACCGTGGTCGAGCCATCCTATTCGTCTAAGTTCACACTATCTCCTCGGGGTGCTCTTTCCGATACTTATCGAGAAGATCAAACTTTCAATAAAGTATCGAAATGGTTTCACATCCCGGTTCTTAGTACCCGAACTTGCCCCTAAACGATCTATGTCGGGGTCAAAGACAGCATTCCAATCCTCCGCTAAAACTACCCTACGGGATGTCGTCAAAAACGGCTCGATCCGTTGAAACAAATCAGGTCACTCAACATGGTCATTAGGCGCAATGTGACGAAGATCTTTATCCTTTCTGATAGCATCTAGCATGCAAAGCTTACCCACCGGACCTGCGAAGAGAAGAGTACACGTCGCCTTCAAAGACTTGCTCATCAGCCAGGAAACTCCTGACGAGCGCCCATAAAAAAACATGCTGAATAGAGGGCAATCCAACTAGATAGAATGTTCTCACGGTCGCGAGTTGAAAACGGGATCTCCCGTACAGAACATACATTCACCCCGAGACACTGAAGATTGCGAGTGAGTCTCAACCTGCGAGACTCTGAACTCAAGCCTCGGGTATTCACACTAGCTTACCAGAATGCCATTATCAGACCGATTAGGGTTGCTCTTCTGCATTGAACATGGCTGGGTTGAGGGCACCGACGGCCTGTCCCATTGAGCCATGGCCAATTTCTCTAAAACTTCGACATTGCTCACATATTCATTCCATAGTATTTTCAGCATCCTTCTGTAGAACCACATTGCTGTTGTTTCAAGTCTCTTCTTCATCTTTGAGGAGATTCCGCAGCATCCACTGCCATATAAGAGGACATAACAGTTCGGTACTCTTTTCTTTGCTTCTGTTGCTTCAAGTTTCTTCTTCATCTTTGAGGAAATTGCCCAGCATTCACTACCATATAGAAGGACTGATATTACACAACAGTTCAGTACTCTTTTCTTTGTTTCTATTGCTTCAAGTCTCTTCTTCATCTATGAGGAAATTGCCCAGCATTCACTACCATATAGAAGGACTGATATTACACAACAGTTCAGTACTTTTTTCTTTGTTTCTATTGCTTCAAGTCTCGTCTTCATCTGTGAGGAAATTGTCCAGCATTGACTACCATATAGAAGGGTTGATATTACATAACAGTTCACTACTCTTTTCTTTTGTTTCTAACGAAATTTTCCTGTTTCTTATTACTTTGCTTAGCTTTTAGAAGACAACTTTCGCTATCCCAATGCGCCTTCGGATTTCTATGTCACACTTTCTGTCCGCTGTTAAAACACTTCCCAGATATTTAAATTGTTATATTTGTTAATTTTGATATCTTCAAATCGTAATTTGGATGTCTGGCAAACAATCGTGCATTCGGTTTTCTTGCAACTGAAGTTTAGATTTTCCAAACTCTCTTTACTTATTATGTTCTCTAAAAATTTCAACTTTCTCATTCAGATGTTGAGCAGAAGAGACAATATGATGCCAGTAATTGCATTGGTATCGTGTTTTTGAAAGCTGGCAAGATTCTTCAGATATTTACATTCCATTGTTTTTATTTAAGAACATTGGCTGCATTTCTTTGATCTGATAGCATCTTCTAACATCGGTGCTGTCTTTTCAGGCTGTCCGAAGGATTTTGCTCAACCAAGCAGTAATCTGTAACGGCTGCATATTCAAATCACGTTCGTGGTCAGGCACGGGATGGGGTTACCAATTGTAACGACATTCGCTTGAAAATTTTCCAAATAAAGGAATTTGATATACACGTGGATTTTATACACATTTAAATAACAGAATAACATAGCTAAGAAAGGGAGAGAAATAAATTTATCGTATATACGCGTGGATAAGACGATTTCATGTATAGTGTGACCACTGAATTTTTTGGCATGAATTTTAACTCCTCTAGAAAATATTTACCTGTGTATAGTACAACTGTACACCAGAAATACATAATTTTTAACTTCTTCAAAAAATTACCTCTCACTCTCTCTCTCTCTTTCTATATATATAAAAGGAAGAGGTTATAGTAGTTCCAACGAGAGAAAAGTGTGTATATTAAAAAGAAGAGAGAAACCCCAAAAGTTTTTGGTTGTAATGTGGATTTTTAAAAAAGATATTATGCTTTATTTTCCATAATTTTGCTACACGTGTTTCCGGTCTCGCGACCGTCATCAGGCAAAGGGTGTAGATTTCTACATATTATTAAAAATAATTAATTTTTTTTCTTTATGTTTTTCGATGTTAAATATTTTCGATATGAGACATTCTCTTTTTTGTGTTAGTGATCTAAACGTCTTTCTTGAACTGGCAGTGAAATGTTCTGCGTGAAGGGTTATAAAACAATTAAGATTGGACCGAGAAATGATGGAGTAGTTATCGGCATGCTTATCTTTTAATGACCCCTGTGTGTTCTTAGATCTATTTCCATTTTCGTGTGCTTTTGTCAGCATGCGTGTATATATGTGTAAATACCCTCTCCATACATACACACTGTCTCACTATGAGGAATCAGTGAACACATCTGTACACAAACATACACAAACACAGTCCCATTACAAGGAATCAGTACATACGTACATACACATACTTCCCAAGTTACATGGAATCAGTATACACACACACCCATACATGCACACATATATACGTAGACACATACTTCCTAAGTTGTGTGGCGTTTATGTGCGTGCCTGTAAGTAGTTGTCCTGCTTTTGTCAATATGTGTATATATATATTCGTGCCCCACAAACATCCGCGTGTGAGCCTGCGTGCATGTATGTGAGTGGTTTGATCACTGTATTTGGTCATTATGTGTGCATGTTGTGTGCATTTGCGTGTGGGATTATGATCTATTTAGTTCTGGTTTTAATTTGTTTATGAAGCTTTTTTTCTTGGATTTGTAGGTAAGAATAATTGTCTGATATATTGGCATGATTTTAAATTTAAAGTTCTCTCGTGGTGAGTGACCAGAGGACGAAAGATATATATATATATATAATTCTTGAAATACATTGATAAAATTACAGGATGCCTCTCCGCATAATTCGCCCCACGATGTACTTTTTTTTAGAAAGCAATTATTATATTCCTTTTCTTATGTGTATGACGGTGTTCTGGGCCACGGCCTGCTTCGGCCACCAGTTATGGCGGCGGAAAATTTCTTTGAGGGTGGTCAGACTTGACAACTGGATTTATCTTCAAGTACTGTGATTTGTACTTTCCAGAACGGCACAAGGTTTATCGTCGGAGTTTTTTTCAGCGGATAATTATTATTATTACTTTCATCGGGTTGGCAAAACAGCGTTATGACAGAAATCTCTTAACTCCCGGTCACAACTTCAGACAGCAACCTCAACTGCAACTGATCCCAACTGCCTCCGATTGGCTGACCCCAACTCACTTTGGCCCCGTGGGCACTTGTTTTTAATGGATGTCCCTTCCAACTGGTGTAGGTGGGGGGGCGAATAGGTGGGTTTTATGCAAATCTCCTAAAATTCAACCAGTCGTTTTCTTTCGTTTTCTGTTCCACACTTCCAATTTTGGAAGATCCCCGTCTCTGTCTGGAGGACCATTATATGATGTCAGTCTTCCTGACGTCATCTTCTGCTTTTAATTTTTCATCAGGGAAATTTTGGCTGACAATTTTCCCATTGACACCTTTCAGCAGACGACCTTAACCTCTGGCCCCCGACCTGCCAGCTCTGTTTAGCTGAATCACATTGTGTAACTTTTTCAATAAAATTCATACATCTGTTCCCAGATCCTGGGAAAATAAGTCTCTTTCTGACAAAAAAAATCGTTTTGTTTAACGCTTTTCGTCCGTACGCCATGTTAAATATTGTTACATGTGTATATGAGTACTCTTTTTAAATACTTATTAAAAACGGTTACTGACCAGGCTTGACGTTGCTTAACTTTGATGGGCGGTCGAGAACCATCGTTTCAACTTGATATGGCTGTAAGAATTCGCTGGAACTTATGACCGAGTTGTGATTTTGATCCTCACTGGGGAGGGGTGTCATAGTTTTGGCCTTGTGCCACATTTGAGCTACGCTTAAAAAACCACAATGATTAGAAATTAAAAACTATCATACGTATACGAACGCACATAGAATGAGATATGTTATTATCTTGTATATAATGGCAACGCTTTTCTTCCTTTGACTTCTTGTCCGTTTTTCACGCAACCGACTTTAGTAAGAGACTTACTTGACAAATATTCTCGTCAGATCCACCATTTTTCTTCATGAAATCAGAGTTGCAGAATCAAAGAAGTCGGTGGAGATTTCAAACTCTTAAGAGCTTTCAACGACAGTTATCTATTAGCTAGAGACGACAGCCGTAAACATTACATTGTCTACAATACAATTATCTGGCTGTTCCATCAATATAGCTAACTTTTTTTTATAATGGCCTTTACTACTACAGCAACAAGGGGATATACATACATATGTGTGTGTGTGTGTGTGTGTGTGTGTATTCAGATATAAATAAAATGTATATGTAAAGACAATATGAATAAAGACAACGGTACCCATAGTTTACCTTTCCTTACACAGCAAGCTTCAAGAATACTTTAGAGCATTCTCAAATAGAAAATTTGAAAACATAACGATATTTTCCCTCCACTTTACTTCTATGTATAAATACAAGTTACAAAATAAAATTCCTACATTTACCTTACTAAATTTCCTCAGGTGATGAAACGCGTTGGTAAAGAAAAGTTTAACTTTTGTCTTGTATATAACACATACAATCATGATTGTTTTCCGAAATTATACAAACACACATATATATAATATATAATATATATATATATATATATGAAGAAATATAGTTTTAAGGGGGTGTGCTATATTTATGGGATAAAGTGGTCAATATGAGAAATAGAGTATATGTAAATATAAAAGTGAACATTGAAGTCAACACTCAGAGGCGACAGACTGTTTCATGCTTGACGCAATCGGCGGCCTGTCGCCTCTGAGGGTTGACATCAATGTTCACTTTCATATAAGATTTTGGGTAAATGATTCCGACCGAGTTATACATTAAATGACAATTGAAAAAAAAAGCAAAAAAAAGCAGCGTTCATGAAAGTATAATGTTTCCAAAAAATATCCGATAATGCATTTCACCCATTTCGGACTTCATCAGACCGAAAGGCGAAAAAGTGAATTACATGTCTCTGTATTTGTGTGTTTATTTAAAGATCATATTTTTTCCCAGTACAATAAAATTGTAAAAGAAAAGCACGTCACAACACACGAATGTATACAACATGGCGGTCGACTCAGAAATTTTTCCGTTCGGGTTAACTCGGTTCGGCAATGTTGTTCGGGAACAGAAACTTTGTTCGATAACCGAGGCATTTTCATCTCGAATTTTCTGTTCGAAAACCGATTTTTTCGACATGTGAGACGTTCGAGAACCGAGGTTGCACTTATATATATATATATATATATATATATATATGACAATTTTGAAAAAAGTTTTACATTGATGTGTTTCGCCATATTTCCGAGTTATCAGAAAATTAATATTTCTATATATACCATTGTTCTAGCGAAATTAGTACTGAAACAATGTGGGATGCAAAACCCTTAAAAAACAGAGATGAAATTAGTTAATATTCATGTTTCTATATCGATACAGTTGAATAAATAAAATATGAAGAGTTCACACGCTTAAAGCAAATCACCTTTTATCTCGCTAATCTTCATTTTGTTCTTGTGAAATAAAATTCTTTTTGTGATGAAGCTGGTTCATTTGCGAAACATGTATAATTAAATTGATATGAAATTTAAAATAAAAATGCCATGTCCTTTCAGGATGTAAGCTGATCATAGCTCTCCACACAGTCTTTTTCTTTATTATTTGGGAATTTCTATGACTTCTTGTGAAAGATAAGTGATTTCTCACTGACTTCTCCCCAATTTCGAATTGTAAGTTTTCCCGCTCCCAGACTGGCTGACACTGAAAGCTAGACAGCCTAACCTCGTATTTAACCCATAGAAAAGGGTACAGAGAATAAATGTATTTATGCGTGTTCTAAAGGCGAAGTGAATGCAACCGAATTTTAAACTCGGCTCGTTAATTTCACTTTCTGTGCCAGTATCCACCACGCCACCCACACATCCGTAGACATGTTAATAATCTTTTTAAATCCGCGTCTTAGCTGGCGAAGCAACAATTTCCTGAGTATAAGTGACAGTTGTATGATGAAGGAAGAAAGAAAAAAAAATCTTTGTCTCCTTGAAATGTCATTTGGAGTATTTCACAAGGTCTAGCCGTTCCCACGAACCGCCTGTTTTAAAAAGAAATCTACTCGAGGAAAAATGATTAACTTTGTTTCATAAGATTGATAGGAAGTCTGAAAATATCGCATGAATTTCAATACTGAATTTGACAAGCTCCTTCTGGAGGGAGCGACTCTCTTTGATATCAGTTAGAAAGTCAGCCTGATCTTGCAGTCGTGAGTTCGATATTTACTGGGTGTGTTACTATGGTTGTCTTTTTTTTTTCTTTTTTTAAAAAAATTATAAACCAGTCTTCGATGACACTTCCCTTAGCCTTCGAGTTGGGTTCCTTCGGTGGACTTGACTTTGTTGGGCCATCCAATGATGAGATTTAAATAAATAAATAAATAAAATGAAATAAAATAAAACATTGGTCGAGTCTGTTCGTCGAGGAAACGTTAGTCAGATCTGTATTAGAGTCCGCCGGGGAAACGCTGATCGGGTTCGTACTAGAGTCCGCCGGGGAAACGCCGGTCCGGTCCGCACTATAGTCCGCCGGGGAAAAGCTGGTCGGGTCCGTTCTAGATTCCGCCGGGGAAACGCTAGTCGTTTTTGTACTAGAATACGCGGGGTATTCTAAGCTCTGACAGTACAAACCAATCATAAAAGTGTGAGATCTCATCTTCGTTGTTTTGCAATGACGGAAGGTTAGTTTCAGTGATTCCAACCACGTGTAAGCACCTTCTTTCGCTGGATAGAGAGGATACCGATGCCAACCTGACAATGTTCGGAGACTGAACAATTTTTATCTTTGGCCCCAGATATATGGACCCCACCACAGCATAATAGTATTCTTGTTTCATATCCTGACACTGTAGGAATGTTTATAAATACCGAAAAAAGGGAAATTCCTCTTAAAATTCTGAGTGTATTCCAATTTTGTGATAGCACCCCCGCTTATTTTATTAAAGAGGGAGCGTTGGTGGCTACCAGCACCAGCGAGAGAGTGGTCACCGGGACTGGATAATTTCTATCCTTGACTATTATGTATAAATGTGAACGGTCCATACTAAATAGACCTTCTGTCAAGTACATTTACTGTAGGTGTGGTAAGAAGATCTCGATAAGACAAAGATTTCAATAAACAAAATCTCCCCAATATACACGAATTATTAAGAGTATTTGTTTTCCACAGACATCTGGACTTTAGCGCAAATTATCAAAGAGACGAAAGAATGATCGTCACTGAATCGAAGAAACATCACTAACGGCAAATAAAATTCGAAAAACTTGAATTTGATAAATGCTGACAAGTCTATCGGGAAACGCTGGTCGGGTTTTTAGTGTGGGTTTATATCCTGTTGTCTTTGATGAAAACTTGGTCGAATTTTAGCCAGAAAAATCGGCGTTGAAGACAAAGTAATTGAAATATAAAAAACAAAATTGTAGCACACATCCAAATGTGAATGAAGAATTTTAGACTAGAGAAAAAGCTATTTTCTCAGTCGAATTAAACCCTTTTTTTAAAGTTAACAAGCAATTTTTGAGTAGCTTCCCTTATTTCCGATTTAGCGAAAGATATACTGGGAAAACTGCAAAATAGTGGAAATTAAACTGTGGGGAACATTTCGAGGTGGAAAAAATAATTTTATGCACTTGAAATGCAAAATCTGTAAGAATATCTATAACATAATAAATACTAGCGGAAGTCATTGCCCAAATAATAAAAAATAAATCAACAGGAAGGTTTTAGCTGTCCTACTTTCAAATCAACCATAAAGTATTTAAAAAGGAAAATGGCATCGTACAATTTAAAAATTAGCCAAGCCAGTGTCCTGATTTGAATACTATAAAAATTGTGGGACGGTACTAAAGAAAGTGAAAGATAAAATGACCAGAGACATTATCCCAGTGAGACGGAAAAAAAAGATCGCCACTGACCTGAAGAAGCACCCTTAAAAAGATTATTAAAATTCGAAAAGGCTTGGTCAAATTCAGCTAGAAAATAAAACTTGACGGAAAAGCATCTGAAATAGGGTAGGGCAGGGTACATTGATGAAGAACGCGTATTTCAAAAAAGAAAGCGTTCATTTGCTTACAAGTGGCACCAGCGCATGCGTATTTAAGCCTTTCTGTTTATAAATTGAAGTTCTGCGAATTGAGAAAGTTTGAACCAAATTTGTGAAAAATTAGTGATTTTAGCGCGGTAGGTAAAAATATATTTTTGTTCTAATTTTTTTTAAGTCAATTACTTTTGCAAATATGTTTATGCCCTTGTCATATGATAAGCTAATATCAATTTTTCTTTAACTGAGTACGCTTGCCAAAACATTGATTTGAGACGAAAACACCTGTCACTATATGAATGTAAGGATCAAAGATTGTGAAACGGACGCAGATGAGTAGTACTGCATTTATTGCTGTGGTGCGCATGAAAAATCTCGGTTGGGGAGCAGTGAATACAGGGTTTATGAGGAATGCGCTGACTTTGGTGTGAGAAACATTGTTTTTATTTGTCAGTTGTGCAAGGATGCAAAGGCATCTATATAGCGTATAATTTAGCAGAAGGTTTTCATTAAGACATGTCTCATTAAATAATTTAGACAAGTTTTGTCTGCTTATTTACATTATTCGGACTATTGTCCTCATCTTTGTCGCCATAGTAATTACAACGTTTCGGCCGTTGTACTCTCCGGCCTTCTTCAGGTGGTTGGAATATCGAACTGAACCCTTTATTTCGCTCACTGGGGTAGACTGTTCTAGTTCCACGTGCCATGTTTAATGGATGTCAGTTATCAGTTATCTCCTGTTAATTTCCCTCTGAAAGTGGAGGTGGGATCTGAGATCTGGGATCTGAAAGTTCTCCACTGCCTTAGCCGGGTATTGATCTCACACTCTTTGGGTCATGTCACTGGATCTAACTAACGCCTTTATCCACTGTGCCTTAAGTTAGAGTAGAAGTTGCGGTGGCATTTACCTATTTCAACAGTAAAAGGGTGGGACCTAGTAGCACGCTTAAATTCATGTAGTCGGGGCATCAAGGAAAAAAAAAAGGCTCGTCAGAGCAGTTGCCATGAAAATATTTGTAGAAAACACAGAGGGAAGTCACGTCATGTCGGTGAGAAAGGTCGAGATGCCTGGTCAGGATCGCTTACATTACAGATCCTTCTTTAGATTTTGTCAAGAACATAGAGATGTACAACAGGAGCACCAGACCAGATATGGTAGCAGTATTCAATGCACGGACGAATGCTAGATTTGTAAATATGCAGGATGGATTCTGACGAGAAAGCTTTTCTGGCGCGACAAAGTGACCCAGCTTACATTGCAGTAGATGCAGCTAATGATTCGATGTAATTGCTCCATTTCAAGTCAGTGGAAAACGTGTGGCCAAGAAGGTGTAGTGTGTTGCTCTCCTGGAGTCTAGCGTCAGCCATGCTGATGGCAGGCAGAAAAGGTTCCCATTGTTATTATAGTTATTCATTGGATTAAACCCAATTTTTGCATTGTTAATTCTTTATATCAATTTGTTTGCTCTTGCATCAACATGTTCCACGGATAGAGCAGGTTGATGCATTTGACGGACTGTCATAAAAGGTAAAATAATTATGAAAATGCTGCATTCTATTCGATTCAAAATACTTAAAATTGGCCAACATACTGGAGCATGTGTTTGCCAAGTTGCAGCTCAGTCAGTTGGGTGGTTGTTGTTTAGAGTCAATTAGAAAAAAGATTAAATCAACGTACCCCACATTACCCCAGAAAAAAAAAACCCAGATGATCAGACTAAAAAAAAAAATATTTTTTTCAGGTGTCGAATTGAACATTTTTAAAAGCAAAGAGCAATTTGTGAGATCCCACCTCCACTAAATTCCCGATCTAACAAAAACTATACTGTAAAAAGATGTAAGATACTATGAAAAATGTCTGGAAAGACTTTATGACGGTCAGCCTAATGTGTTTGGGAGTTCTTAGAAAAACCCTTGGTCGGCGGCTGCTGACTGTCATCTCTTCATTGTGTGCGTGTGCACACTTGTAGGGCAAACTGGCCTCTGAAATTGTTTTGAGCAGTATGCTTCTGTTTTTATATCCGTAAAGGAGATCCAATATCTAATTTCACAAAGAGGTGTGAAGTTTTTCATTAGTTAGAAAATAATATCACGCCCTTTCTCGAATTTGCGGGAGTGGTGAAGGGAGTTATTATTTTCTAAATACGCCCGCAAGTATTTTGGCGGTATTTGCCCTTGTAATGATCGTTTATCAAATAAAACTTCTGATGTCATCTTATTGGTTGAATATATATATATATATATTTAACCAATAAGATCCCATCAGAAGTTTTATTTGATAAACGATATATATATATAGCACAGTGGATAAAGGCGTTGATTAGATCCAGTGACAGTGTGAGTTCAATACCTGGTTAAAGCAGTGGAGAACTTGGAGAGGTGAATTAACGGGAGATAACTGATAAATGGCATCCATTAGACATAGCATGTGGAACTAGAACAGTCAATCCCAGCGAACGAAATAAAGGGTTCAGTTCGACCACCTGAAGAAGGCCGGAGCGTACAACGGCCGAAACGTTGTGATAAACATGGCTACAAAGATAAGGGCAATAGTCCAAATAATGTAAATAGTGTGTCTGTGTATATATATATATATATATATATATATATATATATATATATATATATATATACATTATAATAAAAAGTAAGATATATAATCCGGTGTTCTTATTGATATTTTTATTTTTACAAAACAGTGCTCAATGTAAATTTACAGAGCATAAATATTATAAATTAACTGATTTAAAATATGGTTTCTTCGCTACACAGGAATTACCATGTTTCAAAAACCGAAGCTAAAAACTTTAAATTTAATTATATAATTAAATTAAAAGCATTAGTTCTGTTTCATCTTCAAGCGAATTTTGGAGTTTTTATATATATATATATATATATATATATATATATATATATATATATATATATATATATATATATATATGTGTGTGTGTGTGTGTGTGTGTGATTTAATTCCTATAACCCGACACCACAGGGATAAAATAACAATAATCAATAGATATCCTATATCAGTCAAAACAATTGACACCTTATGATGATTGGAAGATACTTGGTCGAAACGTTGTGTCTAGAATAACATCTATATCAACCAAGATGAGAATAATAGACCGAAATAATACAAGAATACAGATTAATATTGTAAAAAAAAAGAAAAAGAAAAAAGAAAACTTAATTTTCAAAGTAGTTCATTTGCCTTACCAAGTAAGGTCATTAATCATTTAAATTTGACAACTGGGTCGACGGGTTAGTTGATGGGGGCAGAGAGATGGGACGACGAGAATTACAGGATTATCGGAAATGGTTTTTGCACACTGTGTAGAAAATAAGAATAACTTCATTAATTGTAAACCTTCTTTCATTTCCTCCGATGAAACCTCAAAATACGTCAGTGGAAGAATGAGATGCGAATATTTTATTTTGTTTCCATTTCGGGTTCTTTGTAGTTCATTTTGACCTTATTTAAACCTTATCTATTGATTTAATCATATCTACTGTAGTCTTCCTCTTATTTGTCAATATTTTCAATGTCCACATCTACATCTCAGCCTGTTCATATCTACGTATCTTCAGCCAGATATTAACAGTCTGTTCGTATCTGTGTTCGTCTTTATATTTATCTGTCGGTTCAAAATTCATTTCTTTATATCTATAAATCTATCATAGCTTCCTTCGACGTGGTGTAATTGTTAGAAAGCTTGTCTTGCTAGACAATTTTTTGTTCTTGATCCATTCACCACGAGCAAGGGGATAATACCACTAAAACGCAGAGGTCTACTGGCAGTGAAAGAGGATGAGAAGACTTTAGAAGGAACCGGAAACTTATTCCTAAACAGAAAACGAAGGATAAAGCTCTACTCCTTTCTTCTCTCTGCTTCTTTTAGGCCTTTCTTCTCTCGACTTCTTTTCGTTCTTTTCTCTCTCTCTCGACTTCTTTTCGTTCTTTTCTCTCTCTCTCTCTCAGCTTCTATTAATTCATTTCTCTTCTCTCTCGGCTTATTTTTGTTCTTTTTTATCTCTCTCTCTCTATTTCTTTTAGTTCTTTTCTCTTTCTCTCTCTCTATTTCTTTTAGTTCTTTTAACTCTCTCTCTATTTCTTTTAGATCTTTTCTCTCTCTCTCTATTTCTTTTAGTTCTTTTCTCTCTCTCTCTATTTCTTTTAGTTCTTTTCTCTCTCTGTTTCTTTTAGTTCTTTTTTCTCTCTCTCTCTCTGTTTCTTTTAGTTCTTTTCTCTCTCTCTCTATTTCTTTTAGTTCTTTTCTCTCTCTCTCTATTTCTTTTAGTTCTTTTCTCTCTCTGTTTCTTTTAGTTCTTTTTTCTCTCTCTCTCTCTGTTTCTTTTAGTTCTTTTCTCTCTCTCTATTTCTTTTAGTTCTTTTCTGTCTCTCTCTATTTCTTTTAGTTCTTTTCTCTCTCTCTCTCTCTATTTCTTTTAGTTCTTTTCTCTCTATTTCTTTTAGTTCTTTTTTTTCTATTTCTTTTAGTTCTTTTCTCTCTCTCTCTCTATTTCTTTTAGTTCTTTTCTCTCTCTCTCTCTATTTCTTTTAGTTCTTTTCTCTCTCTCTCTATTTCTTTTAGTTCTTTTCTCTCTCTCTCTATTTCTTTTAGTTCTTTTCTCTCTCTATTTCTTTTAGTTCTTTTTTCTCTCTGTTTCTTTTAGTTCTTTTTTCTCTCTGTTTCTTTTAGTTCTTTTCTCTCACTCTCTCAGCTTCTTTTAGTCCTTTCTTTTTGCTTTAGTTCTTTCTCTCTTTTTTTATGAATTCCTTCCGACATTCTTCGCTTTCTTTCTTGGTTCAATTTCTCAAGTATTTCTATCGTTCTCAGTTTTCCCTTCTTTTCATCCATTTGTCTCACGCCTTTCCTTTGGTTTTGCAACGAAGGAAACATAACAGGAATTGATTATCACCAATTTCGTTGACGTACTTTCATCGCCAATAATGTTTACACGCCAACAATCTACAGGCAAATCCTTTTATTTGCTTGCGGCAATTTACCAAAACACAGTGCGCATGCGTGCACTCACACTTTGTCTAACATAAGTACCTACACATGCCCTAGTAAATAAACAGAAATATATTTATATTATTACTAGTTTTACTCCATTAGTTGGTTCATGGTATCGTGCTAGACAATGTTTCTCCTTCGAATCTATCTTACATATTTATAAGCCTTCTATTCATCCATGTCTTGAATATTGCTGCCACATATCGTCTGGTGGACCTGCGATATATTTAAAGATCCTCAATAAAATCCAAAGAATGTTGTTGGTTCTAATCTGGCATTTCGGCTTCAGTCAATTTCTCACGGCAGCAACGCTGCATCCCTGTGCTTTTTTCTAAAGATTTTTTCATGGAAATTGTTCTGCTAATCGTTCCTCGTCGGTATTTATGAATTTGAGCGCAGTACTAAATTGGCATTAAGGTCTCACTATTTTGTAATTGAAATTGCTAGATATAACCGGGTGTTCTATGAGTTCTATGCTAACAGCTTCTTTTCTTTATCCTTCATGGAACTCTCTTCTGATATCTGGCTTTCCAATCCATTTTGATCTTCAACAATTTAAATGTAATGTCAGTCGTTGTCTTCTTGATTACTTTTTTTATTGTTTTCGCTCTTTAATAATGTTTATCCTTTTGTCGTAATTTTCACACTGTGTCTTCGTGGCTTCCTTGCTTTGGTTGGGGTGAAATGATAAAAAAACACAATGTTTTTTAGCCAAACATTCTGGATCAGTACATTCTTCCTTATTACTATTAAGATTTTTCATTTTGTTATGATCGATTTTTATGCGAACATACAATTTGTTCATATCTGTCAAATCCTTTGGTCAAAAAGTTCGAAGCGTTTTTAATCAAATTTTAACGTCAATATTCAGATATTTGGCAACATATATAAGCCATTTTGTTACACTACATTTCACCATCTTTGAAGCAGCTTCATAATTTCATCCTCTCAGAACTTGGCATTTTTTTTGGTTGATGAACTTGCAAGGATCGAAAGTTAGGTGAGTACAGTCGGTAGTGTAGGACATCCCAGAGAAGGTGTACAAATTTCTGCAGTGTCTCATTCATATATACACTGGATATATAAATTTCTCTCTCCATTATATATATATATATATATATATATTAATACATGTTTCATTAAATAATATAGATAAGTGTTGTCTATATATTTTATGTAAGTTTTTTTCATATAGTCTGATAATCTTAATAACATTATCATTAAATAATGAAAGATATATATATATATCTGTCCCTCACTCTCTCTCTGTCTCTTTATATATATATATATATAGAGAGAGAGAGTATATATAAATTTCTCTCTCTCTCTCTATATATATATAGTATATATAAATTTTATTTCTGTCTCTCTCTCTCTATATATATATATATAGTATATATAAATTTCTTTCTCTCTATAGTATATATAAATTTCTTTCTCTCTATATATAGTATATATAAATCTCTCTCTTTAGATAGATGTATATATATATATATATTGAGATATATATCAATCTCTCTGTATCTCCTTTTCCCTCTTTATACATTATATATATATATATATATATATATATATATATATATATATATAATCTAGTTAGCGTTATGTTGCGGCCAAAGAAAGCCAATAAAGCATTTCACGCTGTTATTCTCCTTACAACCTCCCTATGAACTAATCAGACCAAGCAATGTACAACATCAACCTTGATATAAACGCCGAGGTCTTAAACGAACAAGGGAGAAAATGTAATTTACAAAAGCCAATATCGTAAACAACAATTATTATGTGGTTTGGGAGGATGAATAATTTCCCACTTTACTGTGATAAGAAGGTTTTCCTTCTGAAAACGAAATTAGAGTTAAAATACGATGAAAGCATGATTTTGATAGAAATCTTTTTCGCTTGTAAAATCGTATTTTACTTTTAAATAACGCAAAGAAACCGTTTCTCCTCATCTGTCGTTTGCAACATTAACAACATACAGAATTGCTGTTCAGAAAACAGAAATTTCACACTAGTTATACGAATAGGTCTTTAAAAAGATTTGCTCATGATGACAGTATTTACTGCCCACCCCCCACGAAGAATAGATGTGGCACAAGGCCGGGTTTAAAGTGGGGTATTAATTAATTAAATAATTCTGAAAAAATAAGGAGAAGAAGAAAGGAACTGGAGAAAGAAAAGGAGAAGGAGAAAGAAAAGAAGAAAGAGAAAAAGAGAAAGAAAAGAAGAAAGAGAAAAAGAGAAAGAAAAGAAGAAAGAGAAAAAGAGAAAGAAAAGAAGAAAGAGAAAAAGAGAAAGAAAAGAAAGAGAAAAAGAGAAAGAAAAGAAAGAGAAAAAGAAAGAGAAAAAGAAGAAAGAGAAAAAGAGAAAAAGAAGAAAGAGAAAAAGAGAAAGAAAAGAAGAAAGAGAAAAAGAGAGAGAATAAGAAAGAGAAAAAGAGAAAGAAAGAAAAAGGAAAAGAGAAAAAAAGAAAGGAAAAGGGAAAAAGAAAGGAAAAGGGAAAAGAAAAAACGAAAGAAAAATGTAAAATAAAATAAAATAAAAACTTTTCGCAGATATAAATTTTCTTACATTATTTTATATCTCAGGACACATTTTGTTTTAACTTTGAAGGGGTTGGGGGCCATTTAGCTATTATATACGTCTATTGTAAAATGTGTAATTAAATTTGAAAAGAAAAAAAACACCCATAATAATTTTTTATCAACTGAAATCCATGGTTTGAAACTCCACCAGTTATGAGTTAACCCTTTCGTACTCTTTGAAATGTAAAAAAAATTGAGAAAAAAATTAAAGCGTTGTTAATTTTCCGAATTATAATTATACTTACTCGTCGTGTGTTTAGTTACATTTTCTTGTTCATACACATTTGTGTGTGTGTATGTGTATACATATATATGTCTTAAAATGTGTACGCAAACACAGGCAGTAAAACAAGTCAATTCATCTCAAAGATTAATTAAAAATGTATACGACATCTTTTCAATTATATAGAATAAAATGATGCCAAATTAGAACTTCGGTCGCCTTTTTCATAATATCCATTTACCTTTATTAGTATGTGCCGTAGTATTCCAGCATTCAGATTAGTCCAGTATAAAATACCTGAGAATCGCTCATTAATTTTAAAATGTCACCAACCATTAACAAATATTAGTTGGCATGCGCATAAAAGTCAGAAGACTTGGTATTTGCTGATGAGCGTTCACCGTGATTGTGTGATTTGTAACCTAGAATACTCAGTACTAAATGGCTGACTGCTTTCAATAGAGCAGCGTTCATTCTTGAGAGAACATGGTGAATTGAGATCCAAAAGATTCTGTCGGAAATACATCTTAGGTCAGGATGCTTATGAAGCAGACGACTTTTTTTTTGTCCATGCATTCAGGAAATTTATTCCGGATTGGAGCCAGAAGGGGATTTATTTTTTAAAAAAAGAGAAAAAGACATAAAACCTTTTCATTTATTCTAATGATTTTATATAGAGAGAATTAAAAATTATGAAAAATATCTATAGAAAATTGACTGGGAATTGTTATTAAAGAAGGCATAACATAACTGAAATTAAGGTATATTACACCATGAATGGTATTTAGGGCATTTTCTTGGCAAGTAAATACTTTCCGGCGTAGTGAAATATTTGATAATTAAATATGATTCGTAATTAAAAAACAAAAACAAACAAAATATTCACTGTTTTAATAAGTAGTTCGCACTGCATTAAAAGCAAAGAAGGGATTATCAGTGGTCAGGAATGAATGCGAGCATTATTGATGGACAAGGACTATTATATGTATAATGTAAATGTATTGCTAATGATTTTACTATAGGAAAGCATTGAAAATCAGGAAAAAAGGGATTGTCAGTGGTCAGGAATGAATGCAAGCATTACTGGTAGAATAGGGCTATTATATGTATAATGTAAATGCATTGCTAATGATTTTACTATAGGAATGCATTGAAAATCAGGAAGAAAGGGATTGTCAGTGGTCAGGAATGAATGCAAGCATTATTGATGGACAAGGGCTATTATATGTATTATGTAAATGTATTGCTAACGTCGATCACTGTGCAATGTAGGGATTCATCTGCCTGTGGTTGTATATAACGCGGTATCTTGATTTTATAGGAAGTAAATTTAATTTTCCAGCTTTAAATGACCTACAAAAGGTTGATAATCAGTAAAAAACAAATCAATCTTGATAAATCTTGTAAAACATTCATAGTGAAGAGCAGAAATGATTTCATGTTTATCTCCAGCTGGAGGACACATCAGGCGCCTAGATCTCTCAGTGGGTAGGGTTAGTATATAATCGGTTATTTAATGTCGAAATCTAAATATTTTGTACACAACCTTTTAGATACAAGTTTTACTAATTCATTTTTAATGATGCAAATTATACTAATTAACCAATAGCCAAGGGGGAGGAGATGTGGATTCATACCTGTCCCAAGGATATTTGCGCGTAAGTGAATATAACAAACTCAATGGGAATTGGAACTCAGCTCTCCGATTAACAATTACAACTCATTATCCATTAAACCACCAACACATCCAAGCTTATAGCACTTGGTATTCCCAAGAGGACACCCGTCCAGGTACTGACCAGGCTCGACGTTGCTTAACTTCGGCGCTCGTACAGGAACCGGTATTTCATCGTGATGTGACCCGGTTATCCAAGCTTACAGTACTTGGTATTTCCAAGCGGTTACCCTTCTAGGTACTGACCAGACTTGACGTTACTTAACTTCCGTTATCGTACGGGAAGTCCTTTACACCATCCGGACATCCAAACTTACAGCACGTGAAATTCCCAAGCGGTTACCATTCTAGGGACTGACCAGGCTCGACGTTGCTTAACTTCAGCGCTTGTACGGGAACCGGTATTTCATCGTGATGTGGCCGTAAGCCCTTTATACCACCCGGTCATCCAAGGTTACAGCACCTGGTAGTCCCAAGCGGTTACCCTTCTAGGTACTGACCAGACTTGACGTTGCTTAATTTCGGCGCTCGTACGGGAATCGGTGATTCATTGTGATGTGGCTAGCAGCCGCAACAGAGATTAGCTAGCCATCGTAACAGTCGTTTTACTCGAAAAGGACCTGTCAATCAGTACAGTGTTAACAGTGTGCCAGATTAGCTTGTTTACCACTACCGTGTACATAGCAGTAGTTCCCAACTTTCCCAAGCAGCCGACATTTTGGCTCTCAGGTCACATATATAGCTCCTCTCTCCGATACACTGAAAATCAGTAAGAAAGGGATTGTCAGTGGTCAGGAATCCTGCCATTCTCTATCTTTCAAAGACCCAGTTAAGACCAAAAATGGAGTGTTGCTGCCATATCTGGGTTGGAGCCTTGACAGAGTTCAAAAGTGTTTACGCAGCCCTATGTGTGATGAATTATTTTTACCCTACAACCCCTTTTACCCAGACTATACGTTGCTAGGCTCTGTCTACTCTATCGCTATTTTCACGACAGAGGTTCAGACGAGCTACATTCTGTAGTTCCACCAGTTCAGACCTTCACAGCTAGAACTCGTCATTCAACGTACAGAGTTGACTCATGCTTATTCCCTTCGTATTCCATTTGTAAGGAAGAAGTTCCACTCAGACAGCTTCTTCCTCAGAACTGTTAGGTTGTGGAACAGACTCCCGATAGAATAGTTCCCCGATCACTACAATCTTAACTTTTAAGTTTAGGGCCAGACGTAATCTATCCTACATAATATTCACCTCTTACTCACACCTTGTACGCCCTTACGAGCTTATTTAGTAACCCTCTACCTTGACCGGCTCTTTGACCTTGTTGAAAAAGAGTATAAAAATTAGGTAGACTGTAAATACAAAACAACTAACCTAAAACTGTAAGCATATATGCTTTTCGGTTTTTATTAGATAGTTGTCGTTAGACGTACATCTGTGGCTATATCGAGTCCCGGGCAAAATACAACGTTCGGACTTAACTCCGGGAAAGAAAATAAAATCAAACCATTCGTTCTTGTATAACTCATGCTCATTTTATTCTTTGTAAAGAGTTCCGTAAGAGTAAGCGACTTACATTATGTCAGCATTTTTACGTGTCATGTCACTTTAGTACGTAAGCGATAATAGTCCTCTACAATTTCCTATCCTTTGTGTTGTAACCCAGGGAAGGTTACTGAATAGAATAATCACATGACGGTTGGTAATGAACGATAATAATTAAGACAAGAACAACACATAAGATTCGCCAAAGGCGAAGTAGCAGTCAACTGCTAGACGCGAGTCAAGTGAACTCCACAATGAATCTCCAACTGGAGATGTCGATTGACGTTACACTTAAATAGTTGGAGATTGTATTTGTCAGGGAAACAGGAATAAGGAAGGGAGTTCCACAGGCGAGATGTGCGAGACATGAAGCTATTGGAGTAGAAGAGACGTTTACATCTAACAGTTTCAACGGTGAAGGGGTTGGAACGGGATGCCAGCCTCGTAGGACGTTTAAATTCATGAGGCCTAGGGACAAGCGAAAGCAGCTCATCGGAGCAATTACCGTGAAAGTATTTGTAAAAAAGACAGAGCGAGGCAACGTCGCGTCTGTGAGAGAGCGACTGCAGACGAGATGACAGATCAGGGCCAATTACATTGCATATCCGTCTCTGGATCTTATCAAGAACCCTGAAGCAAACAGCAGGGGCTCCAGACCATATATGGCAGCAATACTCCATGCAAGGGCGAATGGTCGATTTATAGATTTGGAGGATCAATTCCGGGGAGAAAATTTTCCTGGCTCGGCACAGGGAGCCAACTTTTCTTGCGGTGGATGATGCAATTGACTCGATCCACTTGGACATGCTATTCGCCGTTTTCTCTTTGCTTCTTTTACCTTCAATATTTCTTGCGAGTATGAAATTCTTGAAACCCTCTTTCCACTATGTGCCCGAGAAGTTCTTTCTGGTCCTACTCACAAGAGTTTTATCGTTTCCATTTTAGTTAAAAACTTCCTTATTACTCACATGTTCAATCTATAGTATCATCAGCATCCTTCTGTAGATCCGCATTTCTATTGTCTCAGGTCTCTTCATCTGTAAAGAAATTGCCCCGCATTCACTGTCATATATGGACGTTTGCTGGGCACTTCGTCGTGGTGTAATGGTTAGCAAGCTTCTCTTGCGAGATCAATTACGATTTAGTAGTGAGTTCGACCCTCACTGGGTGCTCCACACTTTCGCCCTTGTGCCACATCTAAGCTATGCTTAGAAAATCGTAGCGCTCTTCGATGTAATGTAATGGTTAGCAAGCTTGTCTTGCTAGATCAGTTACGACGGAATAGCGCGTTCGATCCTCACTGGGTGCCCCATATTTTAGTCCTTGTACCATATCTAAGCTACACTTAGAAAATCGTTGGGCGCTTCGCTGTGGTATAATGGTTAGCAAAAATGTCACGTTATATCAGTTATGACAGAATAACGAATTCGAGGCTCACTGGGTGCTCCATATTTTAGGCCTTGTGCCATAGCAGTTGAGTGCTCTTATTTTTGTTTCCAACGAATTTTTTATGTTTTTTCCCTATTACGTTTCTGGAAGGCTTCTCTTGCCATTGCAATGCATCTTCGGATTTCGGTGTCACATTTCCCATTGTCTGTTATAACGCTTACCGGAAAGTTTATCTTCTGTGCTTACTTTAATTTGAGGCCTCCAATTTGTAGCTGGTATGTTGGACTGCTTCTCTTCCTAACTCTCTCCCTAGACACCTCCCTTTGTCCTCACTGCCCACCGAATATTTCTATCACCACCAGGCCAGTACCGACTACTTTGGAAAGCCCGGATTTAGAGTTATAGCCTTTATGTCAATGGATATAACGTTATACTGCTTCTATGTTCCGCGTCTTTTCAGGACGTTGGCGATCATGGCTTTCCAAAATCTTCCGGCTATATGCTTTCCAGTCAACTCTAATCTGTTATTTGCTGTCCTCCTGATTACTCTTTTCTCTTCATTGTTAATGTTTCTGTTCCTAATTGTTCCACACCCAATAACCGCTTGTGTCTTAGTGGCTTTTCTGCCTTGTATGAGGTGAAATAGATTACTTTACCCCCACCCCCACCCCCCCAAAAAAACACCGCACCGCCATCCATTTACTCAAGATCGCCTGTTAGGTTATGCGTTGTTTTGATCTGCCCCTCTTGCGTTTAATCTGTCTCGTGAGTATCAAATTTTCCAAGCTCTCTTTTCTCATTATGTGCCCTAGAAATTTAACAGACTAAATATTTAGAAATTCTTTTTTCTTTTCTTTTTTCATGGTGTGAAGGTTAGTTTTTCGGTTTGTAACTGTAAGAGGAAAGATGGCGCCTGTCAGAAGGCTAATGTGAAACTATCACACGAAACATCATTTGTGATGGATGACAATATTTTTCTCTTGAATATAATAAAATAAATTCACAGTATGGACATTTAATATCGGTGAATATCAAACTCTACATTTCGACCACAGGGACTTAGAAATATTTGATCAGAAAAAAAAAAATCTAAATTTAAAAAAGCAAAAACAAGAATCAAATTCTCAGGGAATCCTTCAGGAAGCATTGCTTCGTTCGCTTGTTAATATGGCCATATCTGTGAGCCATCAATTAGCGTTCCGTATGACGACTTTACCGCCATTTTCGCAAAGCTTATCATCTGTTCAACTACAGGAGGCGTTCCTCAGTTAATTGCTCTAATAGCAAGAGAAAATATTAAAAAATTCTCATTCACTCTGCGAAGTCATCATTATTAAATTGCCGGAAAGCGAATTTTTGCTTATTAATTTGCGGAAATAATATAAACAGACATTTTCTGAAATCTTATGATTTGCTCTCACAGAGGTCAGCAAAATGACAGAAATAAGTCGATAAATATTAATATGATCAGTAAATGACTGCGTGTAACCTAAAATGGGGAGGATCACTTAAATCATTTTTTTCGCACAGGCTGCTTCAGGACAGAAGCGATTATGGCTCCCCACATCTTCCTTTTCTTTATTACCTATGATATTCGAGGGAAATATAGCGACATAATTTTCCGTTACTTTCTCTACAGCTTGGAATTCAGAATAAGCAATCATGGCTCACCCCAGCTTCCTTTATTAATATCTGTGAATTTATATGATTTCTTTGGGCAGACAGCGGAGTGGTTTCCTGTTGTATTCTCTATGGTTTGGAATTCAGAATTATTTCATTTTTTTTCTTATACAAAACTGAAACAAAAGATCACTTACAATTAGAAACAGACACTGATACTTCTTGAATATAACGAGGAAAAAGGGTTCAAAAGCATAAGAGATAGGGGATGACAGCAGGCTAACTACCTACCCAACTTTTGTGAACGGAAGGCTGAACGAGGGCGAGAGGGTTGCTAAATGGATAGAGGTTGTTAAGAATTACAGATGATAGGGGTTTGTAGAAAGCCATGGTAGTCCACGTCTTCAACAAACATAGCATATAGAAGTTACCCAAGGCTAAAGAACCCAGTTTACTCTGGCATTTAATTTTAAATAAGGGGATTAAATAGCATTTTCCTTCAGGATGTAGGCGATCGTGACTTAGATTCCATTTTTTTTTATCTGCGAATTAACATCTTGGGTATGTATGGGTGATGTGATTAGAATTCATTCGAGCAGAGTTCAGCCGGGTTCGTTAACTTCACTTATATGTAAATACTCTTGGAAACGGTATGAATCCCTCCCTTCGTATATCCCTAGCTATGGGTTAAATAGTGAACAGAAGGGGTTTTTTTTAGCTTTCGATGGTAACCATTCTAAAAGGATGACCGAGTTCACAACCTAAGGAGGGTCGTTTGGAGACATTGTGGTACACTGCATACCAGTTCTCTGTATGAATTCTTAAAAAAAGAATTATTCTAAGAATTCAAATTATGAATCAGTTTTTAAATTATTCACAAAGGGCTGATAAGACGTAAAAAAGAAGAAGCCAACCATGCATTCTTGGAAAGGATAGTTGAGTGGTTTCCCGTTGACTACTTTACGGTTTGGAATTTAGCTTTTCTTCTCTTCGATGTGTTGCCGGGCAAAGGTAAACAGCCTAATTCACAGTCATAGCTTGGTTGGCGGACAAGAGACAGTTTAATCCCTACTAAAATTCACGCGAAAGTGATTGCAAAAAATAGAACGAAATTTGAACTCTTGCTTGCCGATTCCATTTTTCGAGTCTATATACATTCCACTATATGCATATTCTCCAACTATTGGTTGCAAAAAGAAAATTCCCGATTGGTGGTAGAGAAGAAGTAGTCCTGTTCCAAGAATTTTCGTTACAAGAAAATTAGAGTAAAATTATTTTTTCAACTACGTTAAAAATCTAACCATGAAACAACAAATAAAATTATGGAGTCAGACTACATATTTAAAAAAAATAATTTTGTTTTTCGTTATGTATAAAGTAATCCCATATTCTTCATATAATATATTTTTCATATACAAACGAAATTAGAAGATATGGCTATTCCATCTACCACAATACCTCTTTTCGTTACCAGCATGCTGATTGGGACTTCTCCGTGACGCTCCTTGGGCCGACATCTTTAAACTCCCAATTGAAAAATGCGCCACTGAGGTTTCTTCTTGGGTCAAAGCCGGCATGGACGCTTTCATCCTTTATCAGAAATACCAAGTGAAACCTCGAATCGTCTTCATAGTTCACACCAGCATGCTCGGCCGCTATAGCACACAGGAACCACTATTTTCGGTTATACCAGTGTGACGGCTCTCGTCACAACAGGCGCCTATTCCCTGCTGCTTCCAATAAATGTAAGCGAGTCCTCGAAGGAGCAAAGTTCCTGTTTGCCGAAAGAATGAAGTACCGCATAGCCTCTAAAAACTTTGGCTCTTGCGATTACTGGCGCCTCTGTAATAGGGCATTACATAAGTGTAAGGCCTCTATTCCTCCCCCCCTTCAATCAATATGAGGTGTTATCATCCTCTGATGATAAAGCTGAATGCTTTGCCCGTAAATTCTCCTCAAACTACTCTTGACTCATCTGAAGTATCCCTTCCTAACTTCCCTCATAGAAGTGAGATTCTGTTGAGTGATATGCATATAACCCGTTCCATGGTTTCTGCTATCATCTCTAACCAAGATCCCCACAAAGCAAAGCATGTGGACCCGATGGTATCTCTGTAATAGAGATTAAGAAATGTGCTCACGAACTGGCTCCTGTTCTCTCTAAACTGTATAATAAATGCCGCCTGCTTTCCTGTCTGCTGGAAGTCATCATCTGGTGTTCCAGATTTTAAGAATTCTGGTGAGCCGCCCGACCCTTCCAATTATCGCCTTCTCACTCTTTCTGGGAAACTCCTGGAGGCCCTAATCAATGCTGAATTGGTTCATCATCTCTCATCGCAGGGCCTTTTCTCAGACAAGCAATAGGGTTTTCGTTTCCCCAGGTCAACTGCTGATGTACTGGCAATATTTGAGGAAAGAATTTATCATGCTCTAGATAAAAACGATGAAACAACGGGCTGTTGCATTGGACATCTCGAAAGCCTATGATTGGGTCTGGCATTCAGGTCTTCTCCACAAGTTGAAAAGTTACAGTGTCTCAGGACACCTTTTTTGAACTGATCCAGTTTTTCTTATCGAATCGTGAAATAAAGGTTATCCTAAACGGCCACTCGTCTAGATCCTTTCGTACTAACACCGGTGTCCCCTAGGGTTCCATCCTTGGTTCTACCCTGTTTTTAATTTTCATTAATGGCTTTCCTGATGGCATCCGTTCTTAACTTGGTATCTAGGCTGACGACACAACAATTTACTCCTGCCTCGATAGTAAGGCAGACAAGGTCAAAATGGCAGCCGCTGTTCAAAACGACCTCAAGTTCGTAGTTAACTTGAGTAAAAGATGGCTTGTTAATTATAACGCCTCCAAAACTAAAGTTCTCCCCTTTAATCACCTGAGAGATCCCTTGCCGCCTTCCATCAGAATGGCTGATGCTATCCTCCAGGAAAATGACTCGTTGTGCCTTCTCGGGATCATGTTCTCAGCTGATATGACGTGGAATGACTATACTGAATCAATTGCTAGGTCAGCTGCTACGTCGGTTCACTATATCGGGCGAGAAATCTGTCTTATATATCCAAATTTACCATTCGTCCATGCTTAGAATATTGCTGCCACATATACCTTGAGCTGCTTGATAAGATCCAAAGAAAAATCTGCAATATTATTGGTCTTGATCTGGCCGTTCAGCTCCAGTCACTTTCTCACTGCTGTAAGGTTGCCCATAAATTCTCTCGGGCGGCATTTAAGCTAGCTGGGGAGGAGTAGATGCGATAGGCAATAATAAACTACAGAAGAACTCAAAATTGATCACTGGATTTAAGTATTGAATTAATGTTTAAGCTTACCTTTTCAAAGATCAACGATAATTCTTCTGCTGCCGCTTAATTTAAAGACGATTTGATGCACGTAGGTCCTTATTTTCTGTACAAATAATTATCTTTATTTCATGGCTGACAGAATAGAGGACAATTTATGAGATAAAATTAATATAGCGTAAAGATGAGAAAATAGAAATTAGAATTAGTTATGCATTCGGCATTTGAAGAGTTAGAGAAACAATAGCTAATTAAGTAAAACCTATATTATGGAATCGATATGAATAAATGCTAAATTGGAGCTCAATTCCTTCCACGAATTCTGAGATTAAAAAGTCCCATCTCCATTTTATAATAATTTGGTATTTACTCGAGCCCACCCACAAGTCGCGTTGTGATACAAAGTCGATTTAATGTGGGGAGCCCGAGCGCGAACACCCGGGAAAGGAACAAAAATTGCCCGCAGCCCATGCAACTGTCGGTTGCGCTGGCTTCGGTGTGTGCACCAATCCTTCTCTCTAGTGCATCGAGAAGGCGCGGCCTCGGGCAGCTGTTCCCCAGGGCTGGTACCTCTCAGTATAATTTTCCTCAGTTGCGGCTCTGTCCTTTGACGGAGCGCACTCTGCTCAAAGACAGAGACGCAACTGAGAGATGATAAGTAATGCGTCAGAAACTCCTCCAAGGAGGAATTTACACGCAGTATTTACTCTGTCCCCCTACTAGGACGAAATGTGACACAAGGTCTTTTTTTTAGGTGGGGACCCGAGCGTGTACACCGGGTCAAGGGACAAAACTTCCCCGAGCCCTCGGAACCGTCGGTTGATGGCTGCAAAATTGTCTAAATCATGACCTCTACAGGGTAGTTGTCTAGGATCAAACAGGTGAGCTGCCTTGTAAAAGTTATACAGTTCAAGCGACAAAGATATGGTACTGCCGACGAATGCTGTAGAATATCATAGACTGTATCTTTGCAACGAGGACTTTTTAAGGAAATATGCAATAAAAGTTTACTTATGCTTACCATCACAAGCGACAGTTGACATTGGAGACACATGAGGAAAGATGGCTGGAAATTTTAATACACTCAGTACATAACGAAGGCAAGAGAAGGTTGGAAAATGGTGAGTGACCAACCTGATGGTCTGAAGAGATGGCAGAACAGAGGGAAAAGATTGTAAACGACGAAAAGTTACTCCGAGTAACAAAATGTAGGAAGTTGTGGAGAGCCTTGATCACCTGAACAGACTAGCTATATAAAAGAAGCACAGTCTATGAAATCAGCTTTATGGCTATTGTTACATGGCTATCAGTTATTCATATTACAATATTTCCTAGGATGGCACATGGACACATATATGGAGCAACCAGTGGGGATCGGATTAAACGAAGTAGGTTTTTTTTAATCATTTCACCCCAAGTAAGGCGCTAATGTTAGTAAGACGCAAGGGTATGTCGGGTGTAAAAGTGAATGCCAAGACTTTATGAAGACAAAGAACAGGTTCACGAAAAGTTTGCGATTGACATTGCATTTAATTTTTTGAACATTGTAGGTGTCAGGGAAGCAAGAAATTGGAAGAGAGTCCCACAACCGAAAAGTGCGAGGAAAGATGCTCTTAGGATAGAACTTAGGGTTATATCTAGCCATTTCAACAGTAAAACCATAAGACCCATCAAGCAGTAAACCTGAATTTATGCAGTCCAGATACCAAGGATGAGAATTGATTCGAACAATTACCATGATTAGCTTGATAAATTTTGTTTCATGGCAATGCATTTAAAATAAACAACTATATCTCTTATCTAAGAATGGGAAGACATTTCTTTCCGTCTTTCAATATTACTGCTTTAACACTAGCCTTGAAAGAGTATAAGGCTTTTTCAAATTCTTGCCATTTCTATAACCCTGTCTCTCAGTTTTACTCCCTTCTAACAGGCTTGTTTTTCGTCCACTCTCCTTCTTCCTTTTCTGAGAGTATGGTTTTTCATCCAGTCTCCATCTCTTCCTTTTCTGACAGGTTTGATTTTCATTCCGTCTCTTCCTTTTTCTGACACGCTTCTTTTACGTCCACTCTCTCTTCCTTTTCTGACACGCTTCTTTTACGTCCACTCTCTATTCCTTTTCTGACACGCTTCTTTTACGTCCACTCTCTATTCCTTTTTCTGACACGCTTCTTTTACGTCCACTCTCTATTCCTTTTTCTGACACGCTTCTTTTACGTCCACTCTCTATTCCTTTTCTGACACGCTTCTTTTACGTCCACTCTCTATTCCTTTTTCTGACACGCTTCTTTTACGTCCACTCTCTATTCCTTTTCTGACACGCTTCTTTTACGTCCACTCTCTCTTCCTTTTCTGACACGCTTCTTTTACGTCCACTCTCTATTCATTTTCTGACACGCTTCTTTTACGTCCACTCTCTATTCATTTTCTGACACGCTTCTTTTACGTCCACTCTCTATTCATTTTCTGACACGCTTCTTTTACGTCCACTCTCTATTCATTTTCTGACACGCTTCTTTTACGTCCACTCTCTATTCATTTTCTGACACGCTTCTTTTACGTCCACTCTCTATTCATTTTCTGACACGCTTCTTTTACGTCCACTCTCTATTCATTTTCTGACACGCTTCTTTTACGTCCACTCTCTATTCATTTTCTGACACGCTTCTTTTACGTCCACTCTCTATTCATTTTCTGACACGCTTCTTTTACGTCCACTCTCTCTTCATTTTCTGACACGCTTCTTTTACGTCCACTCTCTCTTCCTTTTCTGACACGCTTCTTTTACGTCCACTCTCTCTTCCTTTTCTGACACGCTTCTTTTACGTCCACTCTCTATTCATTTTCTGACACGCTTCTTTTACGTCCACTCTCTATTCATTTTCTGACACGCTTCTTTTACGTCCACTCTCTATTCATTTTCTGACACGCTTCTTTTACGTCCACTCTCTATTCCTTTTCTGACACGCTTCTTTTACGTCCACTCTCTCTTCCTTTTCTGACACGCTTCTTTTTCGTCCACTTTCTCTTCCTTTTCTGACACGCTTCTTTTACGTCCACTCTCTCTTCCTTTTCTGACACGCTTCTTTTTCGTCCACTCTCTCTTCCTTTTCTGACACGCTTCTTTTTCGTCCACTCTCTCTTCCTTTTCTGACACGCTTCTTTTACGTCCACGCTCTCTTCCTTTTCTGACACGCTTCTTTTTCGTCCACTCTCTCTTCCTTTTCTGACACGCTTCTTTTTCGTCCACTCTCTCTTCCTTTTCTGACACGCTTCTTTTACGTCCACTCTCTCTTCCTTTTCTGACACGCTTCTTTTACGTCCACTCACTCTTCCTTTTCTGACACGCTTCTTTTTCGTCCACTCTCTCTTCCTTTTCTGACACGCTTCTTTTACGTCCACTCTCTCTTCCTTTTCTGACACGCTTCTTTTTCGTCCACTCTCTCTTCCTTTTCTGACACGCTTCTTTTTCGTCCACTCTCTCTTCCTTTTCTGACACGCTTCTTTTTCGTCCACTCTCTCTTCCTTTTCTGACACGCTTCTTTTACGTCCACTCTCTCTTCCTTTTCTGACACGCTTCTTTTACGTCCACTCTCTCTTCCTTTTCTGACACGCTTCTTTTACGTCCACTCTCTCTTCCTTTTCTGACACGCTTCTTTTTCGTCCACTCTCTCTTCCTTTTCTGACACGCTTCTTTTTCGTCCACTCTCTCTTCCTTTTCTGACACGCTTCTTTTTCGTCCACTCTCTCTTCCTTTTCTGACACGCTTCTTTTACGTCCACTCTCTCTTCCTTTTCTGACACGCTTCTTTTACGTCCACTCTCTCTTCCTTTTCTGACACGCTTCTTTTACGTCCACTCTCTCTTCATTTTCTGACACGCTTCTTTTACGTCCACTCTCTCTTCATTTTCTGACACGCTTCTTTTTCGTCCAGTCTCTCTTCCTTTTCTGACACGCTTCTTTTACGTCCACTCTCTCTTCCTTTTCTGACACGCTTCTTTTTCGTCCAGTCTCTCTTCCTTTTCTGACACGCTTCTTTTACGTCCACTCTCTCTTCCTTTTCTGACACGCTTCTTTTTCGTCCAGTCTCTCTTCCTTTTCTGACACGCTTCTTTTACGTCCACTCTCTCTTCCTTTTCTGACACGCTTCTTTTTCGTCCAGTCTTATTACCTTGAAGAAAACTAGCTTTGTTATCCCTTTTGTCTACTTGTATGACTTTATTCTTTTATAACACTATCTAACGTAATATTTATTTTCAGTTTCTTTTCTCTAGTCGGTTTCACTTAACCAAGATCTCTACATAATACAGCCCTCTATTTCTCATGATATCTCTACTCTCCAAATATCTTTCTTTGTTTTATCTTTCACTGTCTCCATTTTTTCGTGGAAAATTCATTTTCGCTATCCCACCTCAGGAGACGGAGGTAATCAAATGAAGTTCGTCCATTGTTGCTAATTAGGCGACACCTTGTATTACCCATGGGAGATCGCGGAAATCAGACGGACGACATTGCACAGAAAAGGAAATGAGAAGATGCATTCCGGTAACATTGTCGGCGTAAAATAAAGGAGAGTAATTTAAAGTTAAAGATAAAGAAAAAGAAACTTCTTTTTTAAAATCATTTCACCCCATGCAAGGTAGTAAAGCCACTAAGACAAGGGGTTATTGAATATGAAAGAATGAGAAAAGAAAAAAGAAACGAGAAACATTAAGGAGCGGGAACAATAGAAGAATAATCAAGAAGATAGTAGATAACGATTGATATTACATTTAAATTTTTGATGTTCAAATATTTCGTGTGCATAATTTGGAAAAACGCCTTTATTAATCTTTATTTCTATTTTTCTTAAATCGGTATCACCCTATGCAAAGCGTAAAGCCACTAAGACCCAAGCAGTTACAGGGTGTGGAAGAATTAGAAACAGAAACATTAATAATGAGCGGGAAGAGAAAAGAGTAATCAGGAAGACTGTAGATAGCGATTGACATTGCATTTAAAGTTTTGAGACTGAAAAATGGCTGGAAAGCATGAAGCCGGAAGGGAGTTCCACAAGAGAGAAATGCGAGAAAAACTTAGCATAGAACTTCCGGTTACTCTGGCTAATCCAACTTTGAATCGATGAGACCGCCAATCCAGTACTGCGCTTAAATTAATAAAGTCTAGGTACCATAGCGAAGAGTGATATTATTCTGTGAAAATACAGGAATGTGGCACAAGGCCAAGGGGGGATGAGGAAGTTTGGTATTTTTCTGTATTATAATTAAACTTAGCTAGCCACAATTATTGACCCAAACATACAATAATATCCCTTACACCAAAACGACACATTCTTACTTACTATTCTTACTACATCCACCATAATACCACAATGTCTCTATGAAGTCCTAACTAGTCCCCATATGTATTTTTTTGTCCGTGGGGGGAGAGGAATAAAACAATTTAACACTCCAACCACAATGTATATTTACAATATATGGTAAAACAACTTACAAGAAACTAAACAAAATAATGTTTGTAATACCCCCCAATCCGTATATGTGGCAGAAACATCAGTTAACTGGGCGGAATTAATGCGGGACTACGTAACTTAAACAAGCATTCATCAAACCACTCAATGAAGCACAAACTCATCGAAACGCATCAACAAATACAAAATGCACACACGAAATATAAAAGCCGCCCCACATCCACCAGAGAACTGACATCTCTGATCACTTAACGGGGAAGGGGAGGGAGGGTGGAATTGAGTGGTTGTTCTGTGGCGCCGATGAATGAGTGTGGGGCAAAAATAAAAGGGGGGGTCGATGAGCGAAGGGTTCATGCGAACAACTACCATGAAAGTATTTATAAAAAAAAGGCACAGACAAGTTACATTACGCTGATGAAAAAAATAACTGAAGCCAAGACGCCAGGCCAGGGCCGATTCTTCTTTGGATTTTAGCAAGAATCTCTAAATATATAGCAGGAAACCCAGACCATATATGACAGCAATATTCTCAGCATAAGCGAATGATAGACTTATGTAAGATTCTGGAGACAAAAATGTTTATCATGATACAGTGAACCAACTTTCTTAGCAACAAACCTAGCAATGGATTCAGTATAACATTTCCACTTCATGTCAGCTGAGAATGTTAGCCTGAGGAGGCGCAACGAGTTACTCATGGAGGTTAGCATCAGCCATAATTTCAGGTGATTAATAGAGAGAAGTTTCGTTTTGGATGCATTAAAATTAACAAGCCTCAGTTAACAAGTGGTTATTTTTTTACTTTTATTTATTTATTTATTTTTTTTTTTTTTACACAGGTTGTTGGAACGGTATCGTATTTCTGAAATACGATATATTTGACAGGATCGGTTAACGGTCATAAGCCGTGCACAAAAACAGGAATAGAAGCAGAAGGTAGTGGTGCATTTTCATTTGCCCGTGAATTAACGAATCAACAATTAGCGAGAACACGAGGTCTACACTTAAAAAAGTAGTTTCTTTCAAGATTATTTAGAGAGAAGTTTTCGCATGGTAGGAAACACATTGGTGTGTAAAAGGTTAGGATTGGAAAGTTCTCTCACTCAATTTACCTTAGCTTACGGTCATATCACGTTGGAACATTGGCTCCTGTACGATCACCGAAGTTAAGAAAAGTCGAGCCTGGTCAGTACGTTGGTGGGTAACGGCTTGAGAATAGCAGGTGTTGTAAGCCTGGATGTGCAGGTGGTGTAAGGGATAATGGCTCGGAATTGATAATCAGAGAGCCGAGTTCCAATTTCTGTTGCGTTCGTTATATTCGCTTATGGGCAAATACCCTTGGGAAAGGTATGAATCCACCTCTTCTCTCCAAGATATGGGTTAATTAGTAAGGCTTGCATAACTAAAACCATTGTTATCTTCCCGCAAAAAAATTGCGTACAAAATATTTAAATGTTGGCATTAAATAACTCAGAGGTTGATATGCTGCTACGCAAAATCAACCAAATCACTTTCACTCTCTCCGTCACTAACAAGTAACCGGCAAAATTTCCTTACTGGGGACAATAAAAGCAGGTCATACAGAACACATGCGTTGTGCTATTTATGAATAAAAGCGAAATCTTTCTTTTGGTGAAAAGACGATTGACGCGACTTTCATTAAGACACTGTGCGACTTTGGTATATTGGCCTGAAGGTAGACGTGAGACTAACGCTGCGATATGACCAACTACAGAACAACAACCATAGTCGCTAAAAACCAGTTCGAGCCACATGATGTCATGACATTCACCCACACAGCTACCTACTGCGACATGCGCATACATACATACATACATACATACATACATGGTAGAAGTCGACTAGGGACAGAGTAAGACCAACTCTAAGACTCATAACCCCTCAACGAACGCTTTAGGGATGATTTCCCTGTCGTTGTTTATGCCTTAAATGGTCATGAGTCTTAGAGTTGGTCTTACTCTGTCCCTAGTCGAATTCTACCATATATATATGTATGTATGTATGTATGTATGTATGCGCATGTCGCAGTAGGTAGCTGTGTGGGTGAATGTCATCACATCATGTGGCTCGAAATGGTTTTTAGTGACTATGGTCTTCCAACAGCAAATTGATTATGCGGATGTTTACTTTTATAATGCGGATGGAGTCCACTGGCTTACCGACAGACACACATGTCGTCGGCCTATTCCATTTTCTTTCCCCTTATGGCGGTGGTACAGATGGCAGTGAATCGTAGAGAGTTTGACGGGACCATTCGCGTGAATTTGATTTTGGTAGATCGGACGGAGAAGCCCACAAGGTTGGCCAGAAACGCCTCTCTAGCGACCCAAAGGGGATTGAGACAGACGAGATCTGCAAACCTGGTTGCATTGGGCTATCGGATGCTTGGTCCACCTTGTTTAGGTCAGCCTAATTGGTGCTGACCTCTTTCGCCGATTTGGTCGTTGGCATCGTATAGATCTTTGTCTATTCCGCCGTTGGGATATTCGAGGGTTGGTCACGTTCAGTCTGGTCATTCCTCTTTCTACAGGAGTCGGAACCCCAGAAGACTTCGCTCTTGGAATCCCTGAGACATGTAAGCTCTCTACGACGATATATATTTTACACTTGATGTAGGAGTGAACAGTTCCTTATCAAATTTCCAACTTTGATTTATTACTTTAAATCAATAAAATTAAGGCAATGGTCCCCAAACTTTTTTTCAGCTGCCGCCATTCTTGGATCCAAGGCCATATTCTGAGCTCATCATCCCACATGAAGACATTTTTCTTGTTATTAGGTAGAGTGTAAATTTAAAACAATTAATTTAAGCGCATTTCGACATTTCTTAGATACCATTAGACGAATATTTTTGACTATATTGCTTCTATTGTAATTGTCCCTGCAGACATCGGCTGTCGGATCAGGCTGGCTTCCTGGTCAGAAAATATCAGCAAGATACATTGATATTTTTTCAATGAGGAAAAAACAAAATTTAAAAAAAGCGTTCGTGTATAAAGTTTATGCTAGTTTTATACGCTGTCAGACATATGCTTGTTTTTTTCTTTTTGCGAAAAGTTCACCTGATTATAAGGCTACAATGGCGACACCGACGGACGCTTTCTTCTAACCGCCTCCTTGTAACTTTCTATCGTCGGATCGAAAATAGACGAAAAGAAGGAAAATGCAGAGAATATCTATCGTCATTATATATATATATACATATACATATATATAATATACATAATATATATATAATATATATATTATATATATATTATATATATATAATATATATATTATATATATATATATATATATATATATAATATATATATGACCATGTGTAATATATATATTGGTTATATTCATATATATATATATATATATATATATATATATATATATATATGACGATAACTAATATATATATATATACATGAATATAATTATTTATATATATATATATATATATATATATCGCCATGTCTAATATATATATATATATATATATATATATATAATCACCATGTCTAATATATATATATATAACCATGTCTAATATATATATATATATATATATATATATATATATAATCACCATGTCTAATATATATATATATAACCATGTCTAATATATATATATATATATATATAATCACCATGTCTAATATATATATATATAACCATGTCTAATATATATATATATATATATAACCATGTCTAATATATATATATATATATATATATATATATATATATATATATAGATATAACCATGTCTAATATATATATATATATATATAGATATAACCATGTCTAATATATATATATATATATATATATATATATATAGATATAACCATGTCTAATATATATATATATATATATATATATATATAGATATAACCATGTCTAATATATATATATATATATATATAGATATAACCATGTCTAATATATATATATATATATATATAACCATGTCTAATATATATATATATATATATAACCATGTCTAATATATATATATGTATATATATATATATAACCATGTCTAATATATATATATATATATATATATTGGTTATGTTCATATATATATATATATGACTATAACTACTATATATATATATATATATGAATATAATTATATATATTATATATATATTTATATGACCATTATATATATATATATATATATATATATATATATATATATGTATATATATATATTAATCAATACACGCAGGTACATGAATTGCAAATTCCCTAGACGTCACCCTCAACCTGTTCAAAAAACTTATGAATCATATAGAAAGAATAATGACACCCCCCCCCCACATACATAAACAGAACCTCCAACCACCCACCTTCAGGCAAATACCCATATCCATCAGCCGCAACGTACCGGACAATTCACACATTTTTAACAAGAAAACGCCATATAACAACGCTCTAAGAATAAGTAGATACACACAACAACAATACATACCCAACAACCACAACGCAAAAACAGAAAAAGAAACAATTTGTTTTAACACACCAAACAACAAAACACACCTCTGCAGGACATTCCTCTACTTAATAAAAAACCCACTTACCCTTAAACCCCTTAGCAAAAATATTCAACAAAAACAACGTAAAAGTCAGCTATATATATATATATATATATATATATATATATATATCATTCTATCTCTCTCTCTCATATATATATATATATATATATATATATATATATATATGTATGTGTGTGTGTGTGTGTGTATAAAACATAACGCAAATAAAAAAGCCACAACAAAAAGTAACATCTTACAATTTACAATAACGCAATCAAAACTCCCCAATGCACCTGCAAAAATAAAACCACATGTCCGCTGCAAAGGAACTGCCTGCAAACGAACATAGTATATAAAGCCAAGGTAAATGCAAACAACACTACTATGTACTACATCGGCGCCACGGAAGGACCATTCAAACAAAAAAAATACAACCACGACCTCTCGTTCTCCAACAGAAAATACTCCAACAGCACCACGCTATCCTCATTCATATAGTAACTAAAAGAAAGAAACATCATAGCAAAAATAAGCTGGGAAATTATGAAAACCGTACCTGTCTACGACAGCATAACAAAAAGATGCCGACTTTGCCTACACAAAAAAGTAGCAATAAACCCCCATACTCAACAAAAGGAATTACTGAACCTAAAATCGGAAATAATTTTAAAATGCAGACATGAAAATAAATACCTCATATCACAGTTCATAACAAACGGATAATAATCCGACCCCCTAAAAAAAACAAAAAACCAGCATACCAATTATCACAGATCGATATAGTCACCAACATTGTTCCCTAAACTGCCATCGCCCCTATGGACGCGAGGGTACACTTCAATATAATTTTACACGACGACTATTACTTTAGTTACCAATATAAAAAATGTATTCCGAAAAATAGCTTCCATTATTATCACTTTAGATCTTCCCCAACAACATTAGTACTGAGTTTTGTCTTTGTTGCTATTATTGTCATTATCTATTTATTACTACTATTATAACCATTGTCATTATTTAGTTATTACCACTTCAATCATTTTTTATTTTTTCCATAATTACCATCATTATTATCACTCATTACCACCTCCATCATTATCATTATTTACTACTATTATTATCTTAATCTATCATTATTTATTATCAGTTATTATTATCATAATTATTTTACTACCATTATTATTATTGTTCATTATTATTATTATCACTATCATTATTTATTACTACTACTGTTATTATTATCATTATTCATCATTATCACTATTATATCCTCCCCAACACGATTAGTATTGCTTTTTATCTTTGTCATTACTCTCATTATTGTAATTATTTTATTCTTACTATTTTCACCATCATTTTTATGTTTAC
>OZ038519.1:46088301-46103301 GCA_964036315.1 Acanthosepion esculentum | reverse complement strand
AAGAAAATGTGAAAGTAAAAGTAAAGGAAGAAATGTGAAAGTAAAAGTAAAGGAAGAAAAGGTGAAAGTAAAAGAAAAGGAAGAAAAGGTGAAAGTAAAAGAAAAGGAAGAAAAGGTGAAAGTAAAAGAAAAGGAAGAAAAGGTGAAAGTAAAAGAAAAGGTGAAAGTAAAAGAAAAGGAAGAAAATGTGAAAGTAAAAAAAAGGTAGAAAATGTGAAAGTAAAAAAAAGGAAGAAAATGTGAAAGTAAAAGTAAAGGAAGAAAAGGTGAAAGTAAAATAAAAGGAAGAAAAGGTGAAAGTAAAATAAAAGGAAGAAAAGGTGAAAGTAAAAGAAAATGTGAAAGTAAAAAAAAGGAAGAAAATGTGAAAGTAAAAGTAAAGGAAGAAAATGTGAAAGTGAAAGTTAAGGAAGAAAATGTGAAAGTAAAAGTAAAGGAAGAAAAGGTGAAAGAAAAGGTGAAAGAAAAGGTGAAAGTAAAAGAAAAGGAAGAAAAGGTTAAAGTAAAAGAAAAGGAAGAAAAGGTGAAAGTAAAAGAAAAGGTGAAAGTAAAAGAAAAGGAAGAAAATGTGAAAGTAAAAAAAAGGAAGAAAATGTGAAAGTAAAAAAAAGGAAGAAAAGGTGAAAGTAAAAGAAAAGGTGAAAGTAAAAGAAAATGTGAAAGTAAAAGTAAAGGAAGAAAAGGTGAAAGTAAAAGAAAAGGTGAAAGTAAAAGAAAAGGAAGAACATGTGAAAGTAAAAAAAAAGAAAAAAAGGTGAAAGTAAAAGAAAAGGAAGAAAACGTGAAAGTAAAAGTAAAGGAAGAAAATGTGAAAGTAAAAGTAAAGGAAGAAAAGGTGAAAGTAAAAGTATAGAAAGAAAAGGTGAAAGTAAAAGTATAGAAAGAAAAGGTGAAAGTAAAAGTATAGAAAGAAAAGGTGAAAGTAAAAGAAAAGGAAGAAAAGGTGAAAGTAAAAGAAAAGGAAGAAAAGGTGAAAGTAAAAGAAAAGGTGATGGTAAAAGAAAAGGAAGAAAATGTGAAAGTAAAAGAAAAGGAAGAAAAGGTGAAAGTAAAAGAAAATGTGAAAGTAAAAGAAAAGGAAGAAAATGTGAAAGTAAAAGAAAAGGAAGAAAAGGTGAAAGTAAAAGAAAAGGAAGAAAAGGTGAAAGTAAAAGTAAAGGAAGAAAAGGTGAAAGTAAAAGAAAATGTGAAAGTAAAAGAAAAGGTGAAAGTAAAAGAAAAGGAAGAAAATGTGAAAGTAAAAGAAAAGGAAGAAAATGTGAAAGTAAAAGAAAAGGAAGAAAATGTGAAAGTAAAAGTAAAGGAAGAAAAGGTGAAAGTAAACGTAAAGGAAGAAAAGGTGAAAGTAAAAGTAAAGGAAGAAAAGGTGAAAGTAAAAGAAAAGGAAGAAAAGGTGAAAGTAAAAGAAAAGGAAGAAAAGGTGAAAGTAAAAGAAAAGGTGAAAGTAAAAGAAAAGGAGGAAAATGTGAAAGTAAAAAAAAGGAAGAAAATGTGAAAGTAAAAGTAAAGGAAGAAAAGGTGAAAGTAAAAGTAAAGAAAGAAAAGGTGAAAGTAAAAGAAAAGGAAGAAAAGGTGAAAGTAAAAGTAAAGGAAGAAAAGGTGAAAGTAAAATTAAAGAAAGTAAAGGTGAAAGTAAAAGAAAAGGAAGAAAAGGTGAAAGTAAAAGAAAAGGTGAAAGTAAAAGAAAAGTTGAAAGTAAAAGAAAAGGAAGAAAAGGTGAAAGTAAAAGTAAAGGAAGAAAAGGTGAAAGTAAAAGAAAATGTGAAAGTAAAAGAAAAGGGAGAAAAGGTGAAATTAAAAGAAAAGGAAGAAAAGGTGAAAGTAAAAGAAAAGGAAGAAAAGGTGAAAGTAAAAGAAAAGGAAGAAAAGGTGAAAGTAAAAGAAAATGTGAAAGTAAAAAAAAGGAAGAAAATGTGAAAGTAAAAGTAAAGGAAGAAAAGGTGAAAGTAAAAGAAAAGGAAGAAAATGTGAAAGTAAAAGAAAAGGAAGAAAATGTGAAAGTAAAAGTAACGGAAGAAAAGGTGAAAGTAAAAGAAAATGAAGAAAGGGTGAAAGTAAAAGAAATGGTGAAAGTAAAAGAAAAGGAAGAAAAGGTGAAAGTAAAAGAAAAGGAAGAAAAGGTGAAAGTAAAAGAAAAGGTGAAAGTAAAAGAAAAGGAAGAAAAGGTGAAAGTAAAAGAAAAGGAAGAAAAGGAAGAAAAGGTGAAAGTAAAAGTAAAGGAAGAAAAGGTGAAAGTAAAAGAAAATGTGAAAGTAAAAGAAAAGGTGAAAGTAAAAGAAAAGGTGAAAGTAAATGAAAAGGTGAAAGTAAAAGTAAAGGAAGAAAAGGTGAAAGTAAAAGAAAATGTGAAAGTAAAAGAAAAGGAAGAAAATGTGAAAGTAAAAGAAAAGGAAGAAAAGGTGAAAGTAAAAGAAAAGGAAGAAAAGGTGAAAGTAAAAGAAAAGGTGAAAGTAAAAGAAAATGTGAAAGTAAAAGAAAAGGAAGAAAAGGTGAAAGTAAAATTAAAGGTGAAATTAAAAGAAAAGGTGAAAGTAAAAGAAAAGGAAGAAAATGTGAAAGTAAAAAAAAGGAAGAAAATGTGAAAGTAAAAGTAAAGGAAGAAAAGGTGAAAGTAAAAGAAAAGGTGAAAGTAAAAGAAAAGGAAGAAAATGTGAAAGTAAAAGAAAAGGTGAAAGTAAAAGAAAATGTGAAAGTAAAAGAAAAGGAAGAAAAGGTGAAAGTAAAAAAAAGGAAGAAAATGTGAAAATAAAAAAAAGGAAGAAAATGTGAAAGTAAAAGTAAAGGAAGAAAAGGTGAAAGTAAAAGAAAAGGTGAAAGTAAAAGAAAAAAAATGTGAAAGTAAAAGAAAAGGAAGAAAAGGTGAAAGTAAAAGAAAAGGTGAAAGTAAAAGAAAATGTGAAAGTAAAAGAAAATGTGAAAGTAAAAGAAAATGTGAAAGTAAAAGAAAACGAAGAAAAGGTGAAAGTAAAAGAAAAGGTGAAAGTAAAAGAAAAGGTGAAAGTAAAAGAAAAGGAAGAAAATGTGAAAGTAAAAAAAAGGAAGAAAATGTGAAAGTAAAAGTAAAGGAAGAAAAGGTGAAAGTAAAAGTAAAGGCAGAAAAGGTGAAAGTAAAAGAAAAGGTGAAAGTAAATGAAAAGTTGAAAGTAAAAGTAAAGGAAGAAAAGGTGAAAGTAAAAGCAAAGGAAGAAAAGGTGAAAGTAAAAGAAAAGGTGAAAGTAAAAGAAAATGTGAAAGTAAAAGAAAACGAAGAAAAGGTGAAAGTAAAAGAAAAGGTGAAAGTAAAAGAAAAGGTGAAAGTAAAAGAAAAGGAAGAAAATGTGAAAGTAAAAGAAAAGGAAGAAAATGTGAAAGTAAAAGAAAAGGAAGAAAAGGTGAAAGTAAAAGAAAAGGTGAAAGTAAAAGAAAAGGAAGAAAAATGTGAAAGTAAAAAAAAGGAAGAAAATGTGAAAGTAAAAGTAAAGGAAGAAAAGGTGAAAGTAAAAGAAAAGGTGAAAGTAAAAGAAAAGGAAGAAAATGTGAAAGTAAAAGAAAAGGAAGAAAAGGTGAAAGTAAAAGAAAAGGTGAAAGTAAAAGAAAATGTGAAAGTAAAAGAAAAGGAAGAAAAGGTGAAAGTAAAAGAAAAGGTGAAAGTAAAAGAAAAGGTGAAAGTAAAAGAAAAGGAAGAAAAGGTGAAAGTAAAAGAAAAGGTGAAAGTAAAAGAAGAGGTGAAAGTAAAAGAAAAGGAAGAAAAGGTGAAAGTAAAAGAAAAAGTGAAAGTAAAAGAAAAGGAAGAAAATGTGAAAGTAAAAGAAAAGGAAGAAAAGGTGAAAGTAAAAGAAAAGGTGAAAGTAAATGAAAAGGTGAAAGTAAAAGAAAAGGAAGAAAAGGTGAAAGTAAAAGAAAAGGTGAAAGTAAAAGAAAAGGAAGAAAAGGTGAAAGTAAAAGAAAAGGTGAAAGTAAAAGAAAAGGTGAAAGTAAAAGAAAAGGAAGAAAATGTGAAAGTAAAAAAAAGGAAGAAAAGGTGAAAGTAAAAGAAAAGGTGAAAGTAAAAGAAAAGGAAGAAAAGGTGAAAGTAAAAGAAAAGGTGAAAGTAAAAGAAAAGGTGAAAGTAAATGAAAAGCTGAAAGTAAAAGAAAAGGAAGAAAAGGTGAAAGTAAAAGTAAAGGAAGAAAAGGTGAAAGTAAAAGAAAAGGTGAAAGTAAAAGTAAAGGAAGAAAAGGTGAACGTAAAAGAAAAGGTGAAAGTAAAAGAAAAGGAAGAAAATGTGAAAGTAAAAGAAAAGGAAAAAAGGTGAAAGTAAAAGAAAAGGTGAAAGTAAAAGAAAATGTGAAAGTAAAAGAAAATGTGAAAGTAAAAGAAAAGGAAGAAAAGGTGAAAGTAAAAGAAAAGGTGAAAGTAAAAGAAGAGGTGAAAGTAAAAGAAAAGGAAGAAAAGGTGAAAGTAAAAGAAAAGGTGAAAGTAAAAGAAAATGTGAAAGTAAAAGAAAAGGAAGAAAAGGTGAAAGTAAAAGAAAAGGTGAAAGTAAAAGAAAAGGAAGAAAAGGTGAAAGTAAAAGAAAAGGTGAAAGTAAAAGAAAAGGTGAAAGTAAAAGAAAAGGAAGAAAATGTGAAAGTAAAAAAAAGGAAGAAAAGGTGAAAGTAAAAGTAAAGGCAGAAAAGGTGAAAGTAAAAGAAAAGGTGAAAGTAAATGAAAAGCTGAAAGTAAAAGTAAAGGAAGAAAAGGTCAAAGTAAAAGAAAAGGTGAAAGTAAAAGAAAAGGAAGAAAATGTGAAAGTAAAAGAAAAGGAAGAAAAGGTGAAAGTAAAAGTAAAGGAAGAAAAGGTGAAAGTAAAAGTAAAGGAAGAAAAGGTGAAAGTAAAAGAAAAGGTGAAAGTAAAAGAAAAGGAAGAAAATGTGAAAGTAAAAGAAAAGGTGAAAGTAAAAGAAAAGGAAGAAAATGTGAAAGTAAAAGAAAAGGAAAAAAGGTGAAAGTAAAAGAAAAGGTGAAAGTAAAAGAAAAGGTGAAAGTAAAAGAAAATGTGAAAGTAAAAGAAAAGGAAGAAAAGGTGAAAGTAAAAGAAAAGGTGAAAGTAAAAGAAGAGGTGAAAGTAAAAGAAAAGGAAGAAAAGGTGAAAGTAAAAGAAAAGGTGAAAGTAAAAGTAAAGGAAGAAAAGGTGAAAGTAAAAGAAGAGGTGAAAGTAAAAGAAAAGGAAGAAAAGGTGAAAGTAAAAGTAAAGGAAGAAAAGGTGAAAGTAAAAGAAAAGGTGAAAGTAAAAGTAAAGGAAGAAAAGGTGAACGTAAAAGAAAAGGTGAAAGTAAAAGAAAAGGAAGAAAATGTGAAAGTAAAAGAAAAGGAAAAAAGGTGAAAGTAAAAGAAAAGGTGAAAGTAAAAGAAAAGGTGAAAGTAAAAGAAAATGTGAAAGTAAAAGAAAAGGAAGAAAAGGTGAAAGTAAAAGAAAAGGTGAAAGTAAAAGAAGAGGTGAAAGTAAAAGAAAAGGAAGAAAAGGTGAAAGTAAAAGAAAAGGTGAAAGTAAAAGAAAAGGTGAAAGTAAAAGAAAAGGTGAAAGTAAAAGAAAAGGAAGAAAATGTGAAAGTAAAAGAAAAGGAAGAAAAGGTGAAAGTAAAAGAAAAGGTGAAAGTAAAAGAAAATGTGAAAGTAAAAGAAAAGGAAGAAAAGGTGAAAGTAAAAGAAAAGGTGAAAGTAAAAGAAAAGGTGAAAGTAAAAGAAAAGGAAGAAAAGGTGAAAGTAAAAGAAAATGTGAAAGTAAAAGAAAAGGAAGAAAAGGTGAAAGTAAAAGAAAAGGTGAAAGTAAAAGAAAAGGAAGAAAATGTGAAAGTAAAAGAAAAGGAAGAAAATGTGAAAGTAAAAGAAAAGGTGAAAGTAAAAGAAAAGGTGAAAGTAAAAGAAAATGTGAAAGTAAAAGAAAAGGAAGAAAAGGTGAAAGTAAAAGAAAAGGTGAAAGTAAAAGAAAAGGAAGAAAATGTGAAAGTAAAAAAAGGAAGAAAATGTGAAAGTAAAAAAAAGGAAGAAAATGTGAAAGTAAAAGTAAAGGAAGAAAAGGTGAAAGTAAAAGTAAAGGAAGAAAAGGTGAAAGTAAAAGAAAAGCTGAAAGTAAAAGAAAAGGTGAAAGTAAAAGAAAAGCTGAAAGTAAAAGAAAAGGTGAAAGTAAATGAAAAGGTGAAAGTAAAAGAAAAGGAAGAAAAGGTGAAAGTAAAAGAAAAGGAAGAAAAGGAAGAAAAGGTGAAAGTAAAAGTAAAGGAAGAAAAGGTGAAAGTAAAAGAAAATGTGAAAGTAAAAGAAAAGGTGAAAGTAAAAGAAAAGGTGAAAGTAAATGAAAAGGTGAAAGTAAAAGTAAAGGAAGAAAAGGTGAAAGTAAAAGAAAATGTGAAAGTAAAAGAAAAGGAAGAAAATGTGAAAGTAAAAGAAAAGGAAGAAAAGGTGAAAGTAAAAGAAAAGGAAGAAAAGGTGAAAGTAAAAGAAAAGGTGAAAGTAAAAGAAAATGTGAAAGTAAAAGAAAAGGAAGAAAAGGTGAAAGTAAAATTAAAGGTGAAATTAAAAGAAAAGGTGAAAGTAAAAGAAAAGGAAGAAAATGTGAAAGTAAAAAAAAGGAAGAAAATGTGAAAGTAAAAGTAAAGGAAGAAAAGGTGAAAGTAAAAGAAAAGGTGAAAGTAAAAGAAAAGGAAGAAAATGTGAAAGTAAAAGAAAAGGTGAAAGTAAAAGAAAATGTGAAAGTAAAAGAAAAGGAAGAAAAGGTGAAAGTAAAAAAAAGGAAGAAAATGTGAAAATAAAAAAAAGGAAGAAAATGTGAAAGTAAAACTAAAGGAAGAAAAGGTGAAAGTAAAAGAAAAGGTGAAAGTAAAAGAAAAAAAATGTGAAAGTAAAAGAAAAGGAAGAAAAGGTGAAAGTAAAAGAAAAGGTGAAAGTAAAAGAAAATGTGAAAGTAAAAGAAAATGTGAAAGTAAAAGAAAATGTGAAAGTAAAAGAAAACGAAGAAAAGGTGAAAGTAAAAGAAAAGGTGAAAGTAAAAGAAAAGGTGAAAGTAAAAGAAAAGGAAGAAAATGTGAAAGTAAAAAAAAGGAAGAAAATGTGAAAGTAAAAGTAAAGGAAGAAAAGGTGAAAGTAAAAGTAAAGGCAGAAAAGGTGAAAGTAAAAGAAAAGGTGAAAGTAAATGAAAAGTTGAAAGTAAAAGTAAAGGAAGAAAAGGTGAAAGTAAAAGCAAAGGAAGAAAAGGTGAAAGTAAAAGAAAAGGTGAAAGTAAAAGAAAATGTGAAAGTAAAAGAAAACGAAGAAAAGGTGAAAGTAAAAGAAAAGGTGAAAGTAAAAGAAAAGGTGAAAGTAAAAGAAAAGGAAGAAAATGTGAAAGTAAAAGAAAAGGAAGAAAATGTGAAAGTAAAAGAAAAGGAAGAAAAGGTGAAAGTAAAAGAAAAGGTGAAAGTAAAAGAAAAGGAAGAAAAATGTGAAAGTAAAAAAAAGGAAGAAAATGTGAAAGTAAAAGTAAAGGAAGAAAAGGTGAAAGTAAAAGAAAAGGTGAAAGTAAAAGAAAAGGAAGAAAATGTGAAAGTAAAAGAAAAGGAAGAAAAGGTGAAAGTAAAAGAAAAGGTGAAAGTAAAAGAAAATGTGAAAGTAAAAGAAAAGGAAGAAAAGGTGAAAGTAAAAGAAAAGGTGAAAGTAAAAGAAAAGGTGAAAGTAAAAGAAAAGGAAGAAAAGGTGAAAGTAAAAGAAAAGGTGAAAGTAAAAGAAGAGGTGAAAGTAAAAGAAAAGGAAGAAAAGGTGAAAGTAAAAGAAAAAGTGAAAGTAAAAGAAAAGGAAGAAAATGTGAAAGTAAAAGAAAAGGAAGAAAAGGTGAAAGTAAAAGAAAAGGTGAAAGTAAATGAAAAGGTGAAAGTAAAAGAAAAGGAAGAAAAGGTGAAAGTAAAAGAAAAGGTGAAAGTAAAAGAAAAGGAAGAAAAGGTGAAAGTAAAAGAAAAGGTGAAAGTAAAAGAAAAGGTGAAAGTAAAAGAAAAGGAAGAAAATGTGAAAGTAAAAAAAAGGAAGAAAAGGTGAAAGTAAAAGAAAAGGTGAAAGTAAAAGAAAAGGAAGAAAAGGTGAAAGTAAAAGAAAAGGTGAAAGTAAAAGAAAAGGTGAAAGTAAATGAAAAGCTGAAAGTAAAAGAAAAGGAAGAAAAGGTGAAAGTAAAAGTAAAGGAAGAAAAGGTGAAAGTAAAAGAAAAGGTGAAAGTAAAAGTAAAGGAAGAAAAGGTGAACGTAAAAGAAAAGGTGAAAGTAAAAGAAAAGGAAGAAAATGTGAAAGTAAAAGAAAAGGAAAAAAGGTGAAAGTAAAAGAAAAGGTGAAAGTAAAAGAAAATGTGAAAGTAAAAGAAAATGTGAAAGTAAAAGAAAAGGAAGAAAAGGTGAAAGTAAAAGAAAAGGTGAAAGTAAAAGAAGAGGTGAAAGTAAAAGAAAAGGAAGAAAAGGTGAAAGTAAAAGAAAAGGTGAAAGTAAAAGAAAATGTGAAAGTAAAAGAAAAGGAAGAAAAGGTGAAAGTAAAAGAAAAGGTGAAAGTAAAAGAAAAGGAAGAAAAGGTGAAAGTAAAAGAAAAGGTGAAAGTAAAAGAAAAGGTGAAAGTAAAAGAAAAGGAAGAAAATGTGAAAGTAAAAAAAAGGAAGAAAAGGTGAAAGTAAAAGTAAAGGCAGAAAAGGTGAAAGTAAAAGAAAAGGTGAAAGTAAATGAAAAGCTGAAAGTAAAAGTAAAGGAAGAAAAGGTCAAAGTAAAAGAAAAGGTGAAAGTAAAAGAAAAGGAAGAAAATGTGAAAGTAAAAGAAAAGGAAGAAAAGGTGAAAGTAAAAGTAAAGGAAGAAAAGGTGAAAGTAAAAGTAAAGGAAGAAAAGGTGAAAGTAAAAGTAAAGGAAGAAAAGGTGAAAGTAAAAGAAAAGGTGAAAGTAAAAGAAAAGGAAGAAAATGTGAAAGTAAAAGAAAAGGTGAAAGTAAAAGAAAAGGAAGAAAATGTGAAAGTAAAAGAAAAGGAAAAAAGGTGAAAGTAAAAGAAAAGGTGAAAGTAAAAGAAAAGGTGAAAGTAAAAGAAAATGTGAAAGTAAAAGAAAAGGAAGAAAAGGTGAAAGTAAAAGAAAAGGTGAAAGTAAAAGAAGAGGTGAAAGTAAAAGAAAAGGAAGAAAAGGTGAAAGTAAAAGAAAAGGAAAAAAGGTGAAAGTAAAAGAAAAGGTGAAAGTAAAAGTAAAGGAAGAAAAGGTGAAAGTAAAAGAAGAGGTGAAAGTAAAAGAAAAGGAAGAAAAGGTGAAAGTAAAAGTAAAGGAAGAAAAGGTGAAAGTAAAAGAAAAGGTGAAAGTAAAAGTAAAGGAAGAAAAGGTGAACGTAAAAGAAAAGGTGAAAGTAAAAGAAAAGGAAGAAAATGTGAAAGTAAAAGAAAAGGAAAAAAGGTGAAAGTAAAAGAAAAGGTGAAAGTAAAAGAAAAGGTGAAAGTAAAAGAAAATGTGAAAGTAAAAGAAAAGGAAGAAAAGGTGAAAGTAAAAGAAAAGGTGAAAGTAAAAGAAGAGGTGAAAGTAAAAGAAAAGGAAGAAAAGGTGAAAGTAAAAGAAAAGGTGAAAGTAAAAGAAAAGGTGAAAGTAAAAGAAAAGGTGAAAGTAAAAGAAAAGGAAGAAAATGTGAAAGTAAAAGAAAAGGAAGAAAAGGTGAAAGTAAAAGAAAAGGTGAAAGTAAAAGAAAATGTGAAAGTAAAAGAAAAGGAAGAAAAGGTGAAAGTAAAAGAAAAGGTGAAAGTAAAAGAAAAGGTGAAAGTAAAAGAAAAGGAAGAAAAGGTGAAAGTAAAAGAAAATGTGAAAGTAAAAGAAAAGGAAGAAAAGGTGAAAGTAAAAGAAAAGGTGAAAGTAAAAGAAAAGGAAGAAAATGTGAAAGTAAAAGAAAAGGAAGAAAATGTGAAAGTAAAAGAAAAGGTGAAAGTAAAAGAAAAGGTGAAAGTAAAAGAAAATGTGAAAGTAAAAGAAAAGGAAGAAAAGGTGAAAGTAAAAGAAAAGGTGAAAGTAAAAGAAAAGGAAGAAAATGTGAAAGTAAAAAAAGGAAGAAAATGTGAAAGTAAAAAAAAGGAAGAAAATGTGAAAGTAAAAGTAAAGGAAGAAAAGGTGAAAGTAAAAGTAAAGGAAGAAAAGGTGAAAGTAAAAGAAAAGCTGAAAGTAAAAGAAAAGGTGAAAGTAAAAGAAAAGCTGAAAGTAAAAGAAAAGGTGAAAGTAAATGAAAAGGTGAAAGTAAAAGAAAATGTGAAAGTAAAAGAAAAGGAAGAAAAGGTGAAAGTAAAAGAAAAGGAACAAAATGTGAAAGTAAAAGTAAAGGAAGAAAAGGTGAAAGTAAAAGTAAAGGTAGAAAAGGTGAAAGTAAAAGAAAATGTAGAAAAGGTGAAAGTAAAAGAAAAGGTAAAAGTAAAAGAAAATGTGAAAGTAAAAAAAAAAAAACCCCAAAAATAGAAGATAAAAGTAAAAAGTTGTTTTATCAAAATCTGTACCCATTTTGCACTAATTTGGCTGTCATATGTATGTCTGGCATAACTTTATCAGATTGGGTGCCATGATGGGTAGAGTGGACGTCTACCGTCGTGTTGTTAGCGTGTTAATCCTTTATTCAGTAACAAAAAACAGCTGCGCTTTTTTCTGAAACTGAAAACGTTTTAATATTATGGATGAACATGTTTGACAGAACTATTTTTCAAACCCACACAGTGACATTTGTTCTGGTAGAAATCTGATCGCTGTCGGGTTTCCATACAATATTTAATCGATCGTCCGCTACAAGGCCTTCTCTTTTCCTAAACCCAAAGTACAGAGGCGTAAAAGTTGACCTTTTGCGTTCTTTATTTGGATTTCATTTGTACGTGGCCTTTAAGATCATTGCCAAGAATTTATTATTCTTTTCGCTTATTGTCCCTTATTCCTTGAATGTTTCTTTTAAAAGAAATAAAGAAACAAGGATTATAAATAAAGAAAATGGCGGAAGCATGAAGGCCTCGGAAAAGGAGGGAATAGAATAAAGCGATGTGTCAAATGTCGGACTCGGATCAGAACAAGCGAAGAATGAGGGAAAGGAATTAGAGAAAATAAGGGAGGATAAAATATTTTGTTGAAGTAAAGAGAAAAGAAAGAAAATGAAAGGAAAAAACTTGGAAAAATTCTAAAATTAAAACATCTAAAAATGTTAAGTTAAATTTATAAAAAGGTATAGAATGAAAGTATAGTACATTTATGAGGGGAAGAAAAGGGTAAAGGCAAAAAGGTGAAGGAAAAGAGGAAGGCAAAAAAGGTGAAGGAAAAGGGAAAGGCAAAAAAGGTGAAGGAAAAGGGAAAGGCAAAGGTGAAGGAAAAAGGGAAAAAAGGTGAAGTAAAAAGGGGAAAAAGGTGAAGGAAAAGAAGAAGACAAAAAAGGTGAAGGAAAAGAGGAAGGCAAAAAAGGTGAAGGAAAAGAGGAAGGCAAAAAAGGTGAAGGAAAAGAGGAAGGCAAAAAAGGTGAAGGAAAAGAGGAAGGCAAAAAAGGTGAAGGAAAAGAGGAAGGCAAAAAAGGTGAAGGAAAAGAGGAAGGCAAAAAAGGTGAAAGAAAAGAGGAAGGCAAAAAAGGTGAAGGAAGAGGGAAGGCAAAAAAGGTGAAGGAAAAAGGGAAAGAAAAAGGTGAAGGAAAAAGGTGAAGGAAAAAGGGAAGGAAAAAGAGGAAGGCGGATGAAAAAGGAAAGGCACTGGAATTAAGGAAAGATATAAGGGAAAGAAAAGAATGAAAAAGAAATGAAATAAAGAAAAAGAAACCAAGAAGCAAAGGAACGGAAAGCGAGAGGATAATGAGATAATAAGTAACGTGAAAAAGAAAGAGTAACGAAATCATTGAATGAATAAAGAATAAAAAAAGACGGAAACTGAAGATTGCGGGGAAGAAAAAAATGGAGAAAACTGTAAAAAATAAAATAAAATAAAATTGTTAAACAAAAATATGTTCAAAGAAAAAAAAGAAAAAAAAAGAAAAAAGAAAAAAGAAAAAAGAAAAAAAGAAGAAAAACAAAAAACAAAAATTACCAGTGCCGGATAAACCGTAATAACAAGTTTATTGATATTTTTGTGTGGGATGGAGATCAATCTGTAAATCGATTTCTTTAAAACCATTTTGCAAAAAAAATATTTTTGGGGGTGGATACGTCATTTCATACAAAAAGTCAGTAATTTAGAGATCGTTCGTGACATCTTCAGATTGTTATCATTACAAGAAAAATAGCAACAGAAAAGGGATTATTAAAAGACAAAAAACAAAAACAGAAAACGAAATCTATAAAATAAAAGAAATCAGCCTGACTGTGAGTAGAACAATGCAATAAAGTAAGACAGAGAATAATCTAAGTCGGTCAAATTTCAATGAAATAAAACGGAACGAAATAACACGAGACAATGCGAGAGTTGGTGTTGTGATTCAACCGGACACTTTCGATAAGCTTTTGAAAAAAAGGAAAAAAAGAAAAGAAAAGTATCCAATACTTAGCTCACGACTTTTTTGAATCGATGAAATGCGTTCATTCTTAACTGTTGCCTTACGGGTTCTGCCAATTGGGCAGGTGAGAACACGTAATGTTTTCGAAATTCTGGTTGAAAGGTCAGAAAATATTTTGGCACGATTTTTACGAAAAGAATGAGCGGGAAAAAGGTCAAATGATAGGCATAGAAAAGCAGGAATGAATGAGAAACTGAAACGAATAAAAAAATTAAGGAAAAAAAAGATTGAGAAAAAAGTGACGAAATAGGGAGAGAAAAAAAGGGGAAAAAAGAGAAAAATTTGGGTAGTGGGGAGTATAAACGAGATGAACGACAATGGAGTAATGAATACACTTCCCAACACATGTTTTGGTGCAAGCCAGCTTGTGCTCTTTCTAAGCTAATTTTGGGACATTAACTCCAAAAATTAAGTATATTTTTACTAGCTAGCAACAAATTTTGCTGTACAGAACTTAATTAAAAAATGACTATTTGTAGGCAAATTTCCGCATATGTTTAAATTAATTCTTCATATCACCTGCAAAGAACATAATTGAATTTCTGAACACTCAAACATCTCATATTTATATTCTGATAATGTATGATGATAGTGACTGTGTAATTTTATTGTTCTAAATGGAATCAATATGAAGTCCTTCGATATATCCGCTTTACATCGCCCGAATCAAACATTTGCATTCCTATAGTAAAATCATTAGCAATGGATTTACATTATACATATAATAGCCTTATTCTATCAGAAATGCCTGCATTCATTCCTGACCACTGACAATCCTTTCTTTCTCATTTTCAATGCATTCCTACAGTAAAATCATTAGCAATGCATTTACATTATACATATAATAGCCCTATTCTATCAGAAATGCCTGCATTCATTCCTGACCACTGACAATCCTTTCTTCCTCATTTTCAATGCATTCCTACAGTAAAATCATTAGCAATGAATTTACATTATGCATATAATAGCCTTATTCTATCAGTAAAGCTTGCATTCATTCCTGACCACTGACAATCCCTTTCTTTCTCATTTTCAATGCATTCCTATAGTAAAATCAATAGCAATGCATTTACATTATACATATAATAGCCTTATTCTATCAGTAATGCTTGCATTCATTCCTGACCACTGACAATCCCTTTCTTTCTGATTTTCAATGCATTCCTAGAATAAAATCAATAGCAATGCATTTACATTATACATATAATAGCCTTATTCTATCAGAAATGCCTGCATTAATTCCTGACCACTGACAATCCCTTTCTTTCTGATTTTCAATGCATTCCTATAGAAAAATCATTAGCAATGCATTTACATTATACATATATTAGCCCTATTTTATCAGTGACATTTGCATTCATTCCTGACCACTGACAATCCCTTTCTTCCTCATTTGCTAGTATTCATTCCTGATCACTGATAATCCTTTTTTTCTGATTTGCAATGCAAATCATATAAACTCGATCAATGAAATTTATTGAAAGACTTTAGCTGAAGAATTTTAAAATTTGATGATTTAATCACCCAGTTCCAATTTTAAGCCAAAATGGTGCGAGTTGCTGACAGAATGACAAGTTCTCACTGCAGTAGGACAAGTTGTTTACACCAGTCACTATGCAGGGATGCAGACATTAAAGAGAATTCTCTTCTCGTTACACAGTATTTATATAACCGGAAATAACATTTACAAGTTTCTTGATGTACAACGAGTTTTGATTCAGCAGTCTGGTGCGGCACTACGGAGTGTAAATCAATCAATAATAATCGATAGGCCAAGCTTTAAGGTTTATGACAGGTTCGATGATTGCTATGGACAGAACACAAAAAAGCTTGTGGTAATGCTCTAAACTTGGATAAATTAAATGAACTCCTTGGCCTGATATTCGAATGTAGAGTGTTCTAATGAATGAAATAGCTCCCCTCGTCCGCTATTTCGCCTATCCATTTCTCCTTCTCGGCATTTCGTAAGTCTTTATGCCTTTGCCTCACTCTCTCTCACATCACAGGTATCCATTGATTTTCGTTCGACCATTACGACTGAGTAGTGGGTTCGAGAAAGAGAGAAAGGCACGGAATGTTGAGAAGGAGAGAAAGGCACGGAATGTTGAGAAGGAGAGAAAGGCACGGAATGTTGAGAAGGAGAGAAAGTCACGGAATGTTGAGAAGGAGAGAAAGGCACGGAATGTTGAGAAGGAGAGAAAGGCACGGAATGTTGAGAAGGAGAGAAAGGCACGGAATGTTGAGAAGGAGAGAAAGTCACGGAATGTTGAGAAAGAGAGAAAGTCACGGAATGTTGAGAAGGAGAGAAAGGCACGGAATGTTGAGAAGGAGAGAAAGGCACGGAATGTTGAGAAGGAGAGAAAGGCACGGAATGTTGAGAAGGAGAGAAAGTCACGGAATGTTGAGAAAGAGAGAAAGTCACGGAATGTTGAGAAGGAGAGAAAGGCACGGAATGTTGAGAAGGAGAGAAAGGCACGGAATGTTGAGAAAGAGAGAAAGTCACGGAATGTTGAGAAAGAGAGAAAGTCACGGAATGTTGA
>OZ038519.1:46065801-46083301 GCA_964036315.1 Acanthosepion esculentum | reverse complement strand
GAGAGTCAAAGTGAGAAACGAAATGTTGAGAGAGAGAGAGAGAGGGAGAGAGAGGAGTTGTTGAGAGAGAGAAACAGACTATATGTTGTGAAAGATTGAATGCAAAGAACCGAAATATTGAGAAAGAGACGATATATTGAGTGATAGAGGGAGAGTCAATGTGAGAAACGAAATGTTGAGAGAGAGAGAGAGAGAAAGTGAGAGAGAGAGAGGAGTTGTTGAGAGAGAGAAACAGACTATATGTTGTGAAAGATTGAATGCAAAGAACCGAAATATTGAGAAAGAGACGAAATGGTGGGAAAGAGATAGGGACGAAACGTTGAAATTGACACTGACAAAAATAGGGAATGGGTAAGATACAGACAACATGAGAGAGGGAATGAGTAGGACAGAGAGAGAGAGAGAGAGAGAAAGAGAGAGAAAGAGAGCGAGCGAGACATACTTCTATTAATGTTGGTATTTCGTGAAAGGGAATTTGAGTAAAACGTTGAGCCAATTTTTAACTAGTTTAGTCTGGCCTAACTCCCCCGCGTGTCGGTTAGCTGTACTTAAATAGGTTTAAAAGTTCAGATGCGCCATAATTTAGATTCTATACAATGAAAACCTAGATCATAAAACTAATTGCAAATTTCGGCTCGGACACCGTAAAAATGCATTTTTCACGTCTCTTAATATTCTTGTTCATCGCAGATAGACTGCTTGATTGCAGCTGACGGAATTAAATGAAGGAAAGCGAGAAGAAAGGACTGCACGTCAATTGCAAGCCAATAAAATGCATGGTTGTTAGCAAAAGGAACAGCTCAACATACAAATTACAAAATGGAGATATCAAAATTAAACAAGTACACAAATTTAAATACCTGGGAAGTGTTTTGACAGATGACGGAAAGTCCAACACTGAAATCCGAAGGCGCAATGAGATAGGGAATGATGCATTCCAAAAGCTAAGCAAAGTATTAAGAAACAGGAAAATCTCGTTAGAAACAAAAATAAAAAATACTGAACTGTTACGTAATAGCAGTCCTCCAACATGGCACTGAATGCTGTACAATCTCTTCATAAATGAAGAGATTTGAAGAAACAGAAATGTTCTACAGAAGGATGCTGAGGATACCATGGCCCGGATACATGAAAATATTTTATAGAAAATGAAAATAAGGACACTTATATTTATCACAAAGAGACAGCTGAAATTTCTAGGGCACATAATGAGGAATAAAGGACTTGGAGAATTTGATACTCACAGGACCCGACTGAATGGGGCGGGAAGAAAACAATGCGTAACCTACCTCGTGAACTTCAGCAAATGGATGACAGTATAAGGTTTAGGATACATTACAACATACAAAATTTATTAAGATCTACAAAGAACAGGAAATTGTGAAGAGCCATGATCCCAACGTCCTGGATAAGACAGCAGAAAAACTTCAGGATTTTAAACTATACGACTGAATTTGAAACATTGATTCAAATAGAGCTTTTAACTAAAGAAATTATGACGACATTCTGTCTGAACGAATATGCTATGCAGTGTTAATGATATACAGAGAAAAACAAGAAGAAATCGAAACAATTTAATTCCCCGACAGACATAATATTGAACAGACTAGAACGTTACAATGGTACTGGAGGCAGATTCAAGTAAGCAAAATAAATAAAAAAGAAAGCAAAAAAAAAAAAAAAAACTGTCAAGAACGATGATAAAAACTTGTATACTGACGCACTTCTGATAAACGCCAAAATGGACTTTGCACTCTGTTTTCAGAGAAACCAGATGAATAAGCGGCTTGATCTGAGAGATAGCGTATTAGTTATAGGTCGGCGCCTTTACTCGATGCCAATGGCTGCCCCCGACATGTAAATAGATGGCCATCCCAGGAGGAGCTTACGGTCACATCACGTTAAAATACAGGTCCCCATACGATCACCAAAGTTAAGCAACATCGAACCTGGTGAGTACATAGAGTGACTGCATGGGAATACCAGGTGCTGTAAGCTTGGATGTGCGGTGGTGTAATGTATAATGGCTTGGAATTATTAATCGGAGAGTCGAGTTCAAATTTCCGTTGGGTTCACTCAAATGCGCAAATACTCTTGAGAAATGTATGAATCCACCTGTCATCCCCTCAGCTATGGGTTAATAATACTTGTATTAGTGAAATCTTTATTATGTTTAAAAAATGCGTACAAAATATTAAAATTTCAGTATTAAATAAGCTTTAGACGGTAATATGCCGTTAAACAAAAACGGCCTACCAACCAGCTGCACCGAATATGTATATGTGAGAGAAAACGAATGAGAGGTAGATATATAAGTACCCACCTGAGAGAGTCTTTTACATCTTTGTGAGAATGTAGAAGTCACGTTCGGAGAAGAAACCAAAAGCCACACATCCACTCGTTGATAGTAATGAACGAAGTCCGGAGTTGACTAATCATTAAGGATAAGTATAAGAAATTTAGACTCGTGCTTTTATTAGTCTATGACGGTGGAGTAATGGATAACGGCTCGGATTGAGGAATCGGAGAGCCGAGTCGAATCCTTTCACTTACGTGCTAATACTCTTGAAAAAGTTATGAATCCTCTTCTCCCCCACCAGCTATGGGTAAATAACAGAACTGACTGGGTTCTACAGCCTTGGCAACTAGTCTACTGCAGAAAAAATGACAACCTACTGCGGGAAAAAATCTGCCTCGTCAGTCATGTATCGAAAGTTACATGATCACCTAAGCGTGTATCATGCATGGCACATAACTAGCTGATATGACTACTTGTTCGAGTCGATGTGCAAATGCCCACGGCACGCCCACAAGGTAACGAAAGTTGAAAATAAGCACCATGGCGAGAAATGAGGTCTCGAACATTGCTTCCAATATAATTAGGCGTTCATTTCAGGGATTCCTTTGCATAGTGTAGTTAGGCAGGGAGATGACACTTGGAAACAACTCGCTGCCGATACCTAAATCATGTCACGCGGGTGGTAACTCCGACGTGCAACATCTGAACTGCATTGACCGCCTTCACCCGATAACGGACAGCCCGGCTCTACTTATAGGGACAGTCTGTATCAAGTGCGGTTCAGCACTCTCCTCAATCCCACCTGTGACCGTTAATATACAGGATGGTCCGAAAGTCTTGTCACCTCTACATAATATAATTTTCTATTTCAAATGGCCGACACGAAAATGATGGTGCTCATACAGACCTACTCGATATGCGACTGCGTCAATGAAAGTGAATAAACGGAATCCAGTACATGTGCATTGTATTACTGTTTTATTTTTTCTTCTATTGTTCTCGTTAGGTTTTTGGACAAGACTTTCGGACCACGCTGGAGAACCGCGACCGGAAGTTTTCACTGTCCGGTTTGTTGTCGCTTGATCACAAAATTTACATTTTTATACGTATTATCTTATTCTCTTTTGGTCGTGAGTCGTCGTCTTCAAGATCCCATTTTACAGACCTTATTGCTGAACATAAAACATTTAAGACTGAGATAAAAAAACAAAAAATCACTCATCATTCCCATTGTGTGAAGGTCTTAATCATAGTGACACATCTGGTATTTCTAAACTGGGGAAGAAAATAACTGAAAACTTTGCATTAGAGAACTGGAAAATTAATGAACATGCACGAAGCAAGACATCCCAGATATAATATTGATAGACTATGTGAAAAATGCAGAGGAAAATAACCTACTTTCATTGAAGACTATGATGTTACTGTTTTCAAAGTAGTTGATGACGACTTGAAGTAGAATGAGAAATTGATTAAGACACCCAGGGACTGCAATAAAACCGAAAAAAGTGCAACTGTTAGATCAGATACTTCAAAAAACAAGAAAATAAAACCGGAACACCCAGTTTCCTTTATTATCTTTGAATTGGTATGCCTTTCTGAACAATTTGAATGGTTTACGCTGTCTTCTCCAGTTTGAAATTCAGTTTTCCTTTTTAGAGAAACCAGTCTACCCCGCTATTTAACCCTTATCTGGGTGGGGGGTGTAGGTCAGAAACTGATTCATACCTTACTCAAAGGCATTAGTGCGAAAGTGAACGAAACAGAGAGGCTCAAAATTTGATCCCAGCTTGCCTATTTGAATTTATATGCCGATATCCGTTACACTACCCGCACACCTTGCAGTTTTCAAAAGACCGACAAAAAGGATTGCATTCATATTGTGATTTCTTTTTATATTAGATTAAGTGCAGTCAAGCATTATCAAATTTTCGTCTTATTTTTAGACGTTTTTCATCGCAGCCATTTTTAGACCGCTGTCTTCTGGAGATCTGAACAGTTGCAATGGAAAGCAACTAAAACTAAACTGAAATACTGCTCTATACGTCATTAAAAGGGTTTGCAGATATGTCACGATCATGGCTGCGTAGAGAACACGTGAAGAAAAAAAATGGAATCCTTATAAACGGCAACTTAGAACAAACGTATTAGAACACACTACAGGGGGTGACAGAACTAATTTCAACTCGATGGTAATTTGCAGTTCGAGCCCCGCGCTAAGTTTCTAATAAAAATTTCCCGAATAGTTCCATCTGGGTGTAAATGTACATGCTTAATTCGAAATTAACAAAGAAATTTTGATAAAATCTACCGTTTTGGAGTTATCGACAATAAAAGTTCGGGCACATTCGCGTCGCGCTGGGGGAAGTTGAAATTAATTCTGCAACCTACAACCGGATGTCTGAAAAATGTATACAAAAGTCAACTTGCTTTCTTTTCAGATTTACGTGTTAATATTACCAATGTCATTCAGGCTCAGCTTTGAACAAAGAGAGTTCATCTTGAAATGTTACCGGAAGTACAAAAATCATGTGTATTACCCAAGGGAGAGTTTCTATATTTGCCAAATGGAAAACGGCACTATGGGTTTGTGGGCTGCCTGCATCACAGCTGGGCCAAGGCAGGCCTGTATTTTTTTTTCAGCAACTGTTCGTTTTGACTCCCGGCGATTAAGTAACAACTGACTGCTTTCGTCACTGCGAACTGACGTCATCCAGCGGCCGTCACGTAACCCTCATGAGGACATCAACCATAGGGAGATGATAATCATCATTTGCATTCCTATAAACTTTCAATCTAATATGTTTAATTACCACCAATGAAAAACTTACATTTATGTTACATGCTACTTATGGTTGCAAGAGTAACTAACGAAAATAACAAAATATGGCCGGTGAAACAGAAAGAAAAGGAGAGACGGCATGTTAAACTAAACATTTATCTGTATAGCCCGTATAAATGAATCAAGGCAGAATGTCTTTTGCGGGTGAGAGAAGCGAGAGTTGGTTATGTACGGGCCTGGCGTTGAAGAGTGTGTCACTTCGGTTGCCGGGGAAGCCGCTGGTGAACTCCGTGTATTAACATGAGTGTCGGCGAGCAGGTCCTTTTAAGCAGTCAGGGTGGAGATATGACAGCGTTTTTTTTTTTTCATGCTTTTGAGGCAACGTTCATATTGGCTTCGACGTTTAAATTTAATTCTTTCGGTGGGGGATGCGATGCTCGGAGCCCATGCGCAGACAGCGATTTTTAAAAACTTTATTTTGTTTTCATAACATGCACATCAAGGTGACAGGTGTCGATATGGAATAATCAGAAAAAGTTCTAACTTTAAGCAGAGTATAACATTTATCTTAGCCCACGGATGAATGTTAATATTAACAGTAAAAATGTCTGTTTCCAAGAGAAAAAATTTGGCATTCATTGAAAAAACTGTTAGTGTTAAGATTAGTTGAAATTTTTCTTGCTGGGTTCACCGTTAAAGTTCGTTCTATTCTTGATATGAGTTTCCTTTCAAACCTTTGGGCTGACGGCCAAATCACATTGAAACACCGGTTCCGATACGATCACCGAAGTTAAGCATCGCTGAGCCTATTCAGTATCTAGATGGGTTGTGCAAGCATTGGAGGTGTGGGTGGTGTAATGGTTTAGAATTGGAAATCACAGATCCGTTCCAATTCCAGCCGGGTTCGTAATATTCGCTTGCGTGCGAATACCCTGAAGAAAAGTATGAATCCACGTCTTCTCCCCGCAGCTATGGGTTAATTAGTACGAATTGTATCAGTAAATAATCATCTCTCAAAAATTCTTACAAGTATTTTATGGCTTTAAATAACCTGTAAAAAGTTGATAAGCCATAAAAAACGAATCAGTCAATTAATCAAGTTGACTATTACTACTGAATAGTGAGTTTGATCCTCACTTGGTGCTTAATACAGAAATTAACATTAAATAACTCAACAAGGATTCACAAATTGTAAAATCTACCAACCTGACTAAACAGGTACCTTGGTATATTTTGTGATGTCAACGAATACCCGTTGTCACTTCGTAATGCCTGTTGTAGTAGAGACTTTGTAACCGCAGATACAACTATAGTAAGGCCGTTGAACAATACTGGTCTCAGACATTCGAATAACACTCGCAGAAATAATATTTGCTGGATAATACTTGCTCGAAAAGTAACCACCGAATAGTGATCCGTGTAGTGAATAGTATAGATAATAGCGAAATGTATATTAATAGAGGGTAGTGTAGAAATAGTGATCAGTATAGAGAAATAGTATAGTGGATAGTATAGATAATAGCAATCCATATAGTAATAGAGGATAGTGTAGAAATAGTGATCAGTATAGAGAAATAGTATAGTGAATAGTATAGATAATAGCAATCCATATTGTAATAGAGGATAGTGTAGAAATAGTGATCAGTATAGAGAAATAGTATAGTGAATAGTGTAGATAATAGCAATCCATATAGTAATAGATGGTAGTGTAGAAATAGTGATCAATTAGATACCACGTTTATTCCCATATATACATTTCCTTTGCCATTACGTGATCAACTTATTCAAAATGGGATCGCCTGTGTTTGCTCACTGGTGATCTGTGTTCAAACTCCAGTGTCGGCAGCGACACTTTATTCCTATATAACAATATAGTGTTGTGGTTAACAAAGCTAGGTTAGTTGACCATTATTACTGATTAGTGATTTCGATCGTCACTAGGTGAAAAAAATGAAACCTTTTTTTTTTAAACTCTGGAAAGTTAATAACTTGATTATATTATTTAATTTTCTATTTACATGTGCTACCCATTTTTGTTGTTGCTGCTGTTGAAAGTCTTCAAGTGATGCAGTTTTTTTATTTGGTAAAAATCTGTGTTTGTGTAGTGTCAGTCTTATAGGGACTGATGAAGGATTGGTATGTTTTTGAAGATTTAAAAGGTATTATTTGTTTGAAGTCATTTTGAACATTGATTATTTTATCCAACAGCAAGCCAGTAGAACCAATGATGACGATATTGAAAAGAAGACGTATAAAATAAAAGAAAAAAAGACAGAAAGAAAAGAGCATCATTGAAAGAGAAAAATGAAGAAAAGATTGAAAGTAGAAGGAAAAATAGGGAAGAATATGAATAGATTTACCCTTTACTTTTGCGTGATCTAATTTAGAAAGATTTCGTGGCTTAGAACCGGTGTTGGTAGATGATGACGACAACAGCGGCGCCATTGGTAACGAGAAAATATTAAACCGAAAGAAAAAGATCAGATTACATGCAACAATTAAGAGAAAAGAGAAGAAATCACGAGAAAGATAAATTGAAAAAGGAGAAAAAAACGAGATGAGGAAGGAGAAATCTAAAGGGTAAGAAAAGAAAGAAAAGGAGAAAAAGAAAAGGAGAAAGAGTAAAAGATAAGGACAAAAGAAAAATAGTAAGAAAGAAGCTAGAATAAAGGAAAAAATGAAAGAAAGGTAAGAAGAGAAGAATAAGAACGAGAAGAAAAAATAGAAGTAAAAAAAAAAACAGAATGGCTGGTAGCGTTAATCCAAAATGGCCGCTTAAGTGACGTGACAGAAGTTGTTAAATCGTAATTAGCCAAATTTTATTAGCTAAGTAGCAATCTGCTGGATTTCCTGAAAGCTTACAGAAAAAAAATTCATAAAAGAAAAAAAAAAAACTCCTGTAATGGGAAGAATGTGAAAAAAAGAAAAAGGAAGCAGTTAAATTGTTTTGTGCTTCATTATATAACCAAGAAAATATACTTACATTGAGAAAATTATGATAATGACAATGGCAGAAAGGTGAAAGAGGCAATAATAATAAAAAAAAGTCTTATTAGGAAGTACATACAGGACATGTGTAAAATTATTGTGCACCTGCATTTATAGTTTAAGCGTTTGATAAAGTACGTCACAGAAAACTGTTCGAACCGCTGGGCAACCTTGACATATTTAGGAAGGATATTAGAACAATCCAGTACTTAAACTGGGAGCAAATCGCCTGCATACCAATAGAAAATGGATTCAGTAAATATATATAAAAAAATGTAGAAAGGTGTATAAGGCAAGGGTGTCTCCCACCACCGAACTTATTCAACCGTGAGGTGATTCTGAGAGAATTAGATGTCCTACCAGGATTGTTTATTGACGGCCACAAGCTTAACAACCTAGATGACAGTGTTGATAGCAGATGCAGAAAGGAAATTACAAAAACTCCTACAAAATGTAGTGAAGGAAAGCGTGAAGAAATGACCATCAATTACAAGAAGACAGACAACATGGTTGTCAGTAAAAAGAACAGGATACCATAACCGAACGAGTACAACAATTTAAATATCTCGGAAGCGTTTTAATAGACGACGGAAAGTGCGACAGGTGTATCCGAGGGCGCATTAGGATGGCGACATATGCCTTTCAAAAGTAAAGCAAAGTATTAAGAAACAGGAAAATTTTATTAGAAACAAAGAGTACTGAACTGTTACGTAATATCAGTCTTCATATATGGCAGTGAATGCTGGGCAATCTCCTCACGGATGAGGAAGCGAATAGAAATAACAGAAATATCGTTCTACAGAAGGATGCTGAGAAAGACATAGACTGAACATGTGAGCAAAGACAAAGTTTTAGAGAAAATGGGAACAAAAAGGATACTTATATTTAACATCAGTAAGAGAGAGCGGAAATGCCTAGGGCACAAAGTACCAAATTCTCCAAACCCTAAGAGGACATATTGAAAGCAAATGGGACTGAGGAAAACAACGTATAGCCTACCTAAAGAGCTTATGTAAATGGATAGCATGTTTTAGGAGAGACAACAAAAAGACAAAATTTACTAAGTGCTACAAAGGACAGAAAATTGTGGAGAGCCATATGCGTCAAAGTTCTGAACGGATAAGGCATGTAGAAGAATGAGCTTGTGTAAGTGGATAATCAATATTTAACAAAAATGGCTCCAAATAAATAAACCCTATAATTCTTAAAACCATCCACCAGACTAAACACTGCTGCCACAAAATGGCAAAAATAAGAATGGTGAGAGTAACAGTCTCCAAATAGGAAGCATTCTTCATTCATTCACGAAACAGCGCATGTTGGCAGAAATTTGTAAAAATCATTTTCTGAAAACAGTTTTCAGGAAAACAGACTTGTCAAATCAAATAACTTATTCTTTCTAGTGTAGATGGAAGATTCCTTCATAGCCATTTGTTTAGGGTAGTGTGGAAAGTGAACGTTTTAATTACATAATTATTTACTCTAGTTAATTCTGCTTCTCATTTTTATTAATGTCGCTTTTGGAAGTTTTTGAAGCGATTTGGTTTTTGTTTCTTGGTAAAGCTCTTTGCTTGTGAGATTGTAGCACCAGCCTATTGCGTCTGGTGAAGGATTGCCTTCCTGAAGAGATTTTTACCAAATAACAAAAACCACATCATTTTAACACTTGTAAACAAGTCAACAACAAAAATGAACGGTAAAGGAAAGAATGATACACTCAAGTTGTTAACTTTCTACACTGCGAAGAAAACTCCCCACCAGCAATAGAAAGAGCTATAATATTTAGTGGTGAAGTCTGTATTTCCTAAAAAATTCTTTTTATAAAAAGATTTTATAAATCTCTACCGACCATAATGTTAACTGTTCAATGAGTGCGGAATGTCTGTTGTATGCAAATGCTTACTTTTACTATTATCATATATGATCGAGGATACGTCCAGTTTCCGCACGATAACCGAAGTTAAGCAATGTCGAACCTGGTTAGTATCTAGATGGGGGCACTTGAGAATACCGTATACTGTATACTGTAAGAATCTCCTCCAATCCAATATATGTTTTGGCTTTAAATAAGTCACAGAGTGGAGATAAGCTGTAAAAACAAAATCAATTTACACTACATAGTTCGGACGGTTCTCATCTTTATTGTCATATTCACGACGTTTCGGCCGTTGTACACTCGGGTCTTCTTCAGGTGATGCATGTTGGAATTTCGAACCGAACGCTTTCTTTCGTCCATCGGGGAAAATTATTCTAGTTCCACAAGGCCCAGTGGATAAAAGCGTTGCTTGAAGTAATCCAGTGACTTGACACCAAGATTTGCGAGTTCAATACCTGGCCACAGCAGAGGTGAACAGAAATTTGGAGAGTTGAGTTACTAAAGTGAATTCACTGAAACTGAGATATCCAGAAAAGGCATGGCACGGGGAACTAGAAGCTTCTACTCCGGTGGACGAAATGAAGGGTTCAGTTCGAAATTCCAACGTATATCACCTGAAGAAGAAAAAAATGAAAAAAAAAGAGAAGGAAAGAAGGAGAAAGAGAAAGAGAGAGAGAGAGAGAAGAGGGAGAGAGAAAGAGAAAAAAGGAAAGCCATGACTTATTCCATCTTGAAGGAACATGGAATTAAATATATATTAAATAGATATTAAATATGGTCGAAATATTGGGCAGAATGCAAATGAAGAAAATATATTCTTTAATACAAATTCAAAGAAGAATCTACAATGTTATTGGTCCTGACCTGGGATTTCGTCTCTAGTCATTTTCCCGCCGCCCTACCATCGTAACATATCTTCCCTTTTGTAGAAATATTTTAATGCTAATTGTTCTGATGAGCTTGCCTCTTTGATAGCTCGACTTGACGAGTTTAAGCGCAGTACTAGATTGGCGGCAAGGTCTCATTGTGTTACAATTGAAATGACTAAATGTAACTATAACTTGTATGCTAGAAGTTTTTCTCGCCTGTGGAGTTCTTTTTGTGTGGACCTTAATTTGTATGTAATATTAGTAATCCTATATGGCAGTGAATGCTGGACAATCACTACATAGTTGAAGAAGTGTCTTCAGGTAGCAGAGAAGTGGCTCTACAGAAGGATACTGAGAATACAATACACAGCACGAGTAACGAGGAAATCTTAAGAAAAAGAATACATAGTTAAAAATCAGAAAGACACAGTGGAGATTTCTCGGACAAATAACGAGGAAAGAGGGCCTAGAGATTTTAACACTCACAAGATATATTGAAGACAAGTGAAGTAGCAAGAAACAACAAATAACCTAGTCAGAAGTCTCGTCGGATGGAGGGAAGTGGCATCGTTAACCATTACCTCAAATAGTTGATTTTACAGTAAGGTAACCGTTGTTGGCTTATTTAATAGAGAATTGCCTGAAGCACCCAGCGAGAATCGAAATCACTAATCGGTCATAATGGTCAACTAGCCTAGCCTTGTTAACCACTACTCTATACCAAGGCACCTGCTTAGTTAGGTTGAGGGATTTTACAATTTGTAAACCCTTGTTGGATTATTTAGTGTTGATTTTTGCATGAGGTTCAAACTCACTATTCAGTAGTAATCAACTAGATTAATAGGTCAACTAGATTCATTCATTTTTTTCGGCTTATTAACCTTTTGCAGGTTATTTAAAGCCAGAACATTTTTTTAGATTGTAAGATCTTTTGTTGAGATAATAATGGTTTAGTGATACAAGTCTTACTAATTAACCCATAACTGGGGGTGGAGAACTGGATACATACCTTTTCCAAGGGTATTTGCGCGTAAGTGAATATAACGAACCCAACTGGAATTAGAACTCGACTCTCCGATTAACAATCCCGTGCCATTATCAATTAAACCTTCAAATCCAAGCTTACAGTACCTAGTATTACCAAGCGGTCACCCACCTAGGTACTGACTGTGCTTGACGTTGCTTAACTTCGGTGATCTTACGAGAAATGGTGCTTCAACATGATGTGGCTGTAAGCTGGTTAACGATTATTCTATATCAAGACACCTGTTCAGTCAGGTTGTTTTTTTATTTTTATTTTTTATTTTTTACAAGGTATCAACTCTTGCTGAGTTATTTAGTGCCAGATATTCTATGGGGCACCCGGAGAGGACTAAAATCACTCTTCAGTAGTAATTGTATACCAATGCGCGCGACAAAAATATAGTAAAGATTTACTTAAAACAACAATTGTTGTAGAGAGCCTTGATCGCTCAAGTCCTGAAGGGAGATGTTGCATGGAATGAATACGGCTCGTGATATCGCAGGTTGCAGAAAGGAAGGAATGAAAAAAGAAAGTGAAATAAAGACGGAGGTAAGAGAAGAAAAAGGGTTGAAGAAAGGAAGACAGAAACTCAGTTATGACAAGAAACGAAAGAAAGAAACGAAACGAGAGAAAGAATGAAAGCGAAAGAATGAAACAAGCGAACGAAAGAAAGAAACAAGCGAAAGAAAGAAACAAGAGAAACAAGCGAAAGAAAGAAACAAGCGAAAGAAAGAAACAAGCGAAACAAGCGAACGAAAGAGACAAGCGAACGAAAGAAACAAGCGAACGAAAGAGACAAGCGAAAGAAACAAGCGAAACAAGCGAACGAAAGAGACAAGCGAACGAAAGAAACAAGCGAACGAAACAAGCGAAACAAGCGAATGAAAGACACAAGCGAAACAAAGAATGGCAGCAGTAGCAACAAATGAATATATGTGCGAATAAAAGACTACATGAAATACAAATGGGAAAAAGACTAAAAAACAAACACTGTATTGTTTGGATGGGACTTGATTTTAATCTTGTGCAAAATGGCGACCCTGTTGAATGAGAAAGAGGTTACAAGGATGTAATGAAAGCAGAGAGAGAGAGAGACAAGAGAGAGAGAGAGACAAAAGAGAGAAAGAGGAGAGAGACAAAAGAGAGAGAGAGAGGAGAGAGACAAAAGAGAGAGAGAGACAAAAGAAAGAGAGAGGAGAGAGACAAGAGAGAGGAGAGAGACAAAAGAGAGAGAGAGGAGAGAGACAAAAGAGAGAGAGAGGAGAGAGACAAAAGAGAGAGAGAGGAGAGAGACAAAAGAGAGAGAGAGGAGAGAGACAAAAGAGAGAGAGAGGAGAGAGACAAGCAAAAGAGAGAGAGGAGAGAGACAAGCAAAAGAGAGAGAGGAGAGAGACAAGCAAAAGAGAGAGAGGAGAGAGACAAAAGAGAGAGAGGAGAGAGACAAAAGAGAGAGAGGAGACAGACAAGCAAAAGAGAGAGAGGAGAGAGACAAGCAAAAGAGAGAGAGGACAGAGACAAGCAAAAGAGAGAGAGGAGAGAGAGACAAGCAAAAGAGAGAGAGGAGAGAGAGAAAAGCAAAAGAGAGAGCGAGAGGAGAGAGAGAAAAGCAAAAGAGAGAGCGAGAGGAGAGAGAGAAAAGCAAAAGAGAGAGCGAGAGGAGAGAGAGAAAAGCAAAAGAGAGAGCGAGAGGGGAGAGAGAAAAGCAAAAGAGGGAGGAGGAAAGCAAAACAAAGAAAGAGAGAGGGGGAACGCAAACCAAGAGGGACAGAGAAAGTAAAGAAAGAGAGATCGGTAAAAAGCAAAGTAAAGAAAGAGAGATCGGTAAAAAGCAAAGTAAAGAAAGAGAAAGGGAAAAAGCAAAGTAAAGAAAGAGAAAGGGAGAAAGCAAAGTAAAGAAAGAGAAAGGGAGAAAGCAAAGTAAAGAAAGAGAAAGGGAGAAAGCAAAGTAAAGAAAGAGAAAGGGAGAAAGCAAAGTAAAGAAAGAGAAAGGGAGAAAGCAAAGTAAAGAAAGAGAAAGGGAGAAAGCAAAGTAAAGAAAGAGAAAGGGAGAAAGCAAAACGAAGCAAAGAAACAGAGGGAGAAAAACGAAGATAGAGCAAGAGAAAAAGTAATGCAAAGAAAGAGCGAGAGAAAGCAAAGCAAGAGAGTGAAAGCAAAAGCAAAGAAACAGAGAGAGAGAGCGAAAGCAAAGAAACAGAGAGAGAGCGAAAGCAAAGAAACAGAGAGAGAGCGAAAGCAAAGAAACAGAGCGCAAGGCAGAAAGAGAGAGAGAGCGCAAAGCAGAAAGAGAGAGGTTAAAGAAAAGAAAGAGAGAGGTCAAAGAAAAGAAAGAGAGAGAGAGGTCAAAGAAAAGAAAGAGAGAGAGAAAGCAAAGCAAAGCAAAGAAATAAAACAGAGAGAGAAAAAAGTCAAGCAAAGAGAGAGAGAGAGAGAGAGAGAAAAGTCAAGCAAAGAGAGAGAGAGAGAGAGAGAAAAGCCAAGCAAAGAGAGAGAGAGAGGGAGAAAAAGCCAAGAAAAGAGAGAGAGAGGGAGAAAAAGCCAAGCAGAGAGAGAGAGAGAGAGAGAGAGAGAGAGAGAGAGAGAGAGAGAGAGAGAGAAAAAGCCAAGCAAAGAGAGAGAGAGAGAGAGAGAAAAAAAAAGCCAAGCAAAGAGAGAGAGAGAGAGAGAGAGAAAAAAAGCCAAGCAAAGAGAGAGAGAGAGAGAGAGAGAAAAAAAGCCAAGCAAAGAGAGAGAGAGAGAGAGAAAAAAGCCAAGCAAAGAGAGAGAGAGAGAGAAAAAAAGCCAAGCAAAGAGAGAGAGAGAAAAAATCCAAGCAAAGATAGAGAGAGAGAAAAAAGCCAAGCAAAGAGAGAGAGAGAGAAAAAAGCCAAGCAAAGAGAGAGAGAGAGAAAAAAGCCAAGCAAAGAGAGAGAGAGAGAGAAAAGCCAAGCAAAGAGAGAGCGAGAGCAAAGCCAAGCAAAGAGAGAGCGAGAGAAAAGCCAAGCAAAGAGAGAGCGAGAGCAAAGCCAAGCAAAGAGAGAGAGAAATAAAGCCAAGCAAAGAGAGAGAGAGAAATAAAGCCAAACAAAGAGAGAGAGAGAGAGAGAGAAAAAGCCAAGCAAAGAGAGATAGAGAGAGAGAGAGAGGAAAAAGCCAAGCAAAGAGAGAATGACAGAAAAAGCCAAGCAGAGGGAAACAGAGAGAAAAAACATGCAAAGAGAGAGTGAGAGAGAGAGAGAGAAGCCAAGCAAAGAGTGAGAGAGAGAAAATAAAACAAAGAGAGAGGAGGAAAGAAAAAAGAGAGAGGGGGAAGCAAACCAAGAGAGAGAGAGAGAGAAAGTAATGAGAGATGGAGAAAATGCAAAGTAAAGAAAGAGAAAGCAAAGCGAAGCAAAGAAATAGAGAGAGAAAAACTAAGAGAGAGCAAGAGAAAAAGTAATGCAAAGAAAGAGCGAGAGAGAGCAAAGAAAGAGAACGAAAGCAAAAAAAATGAGAGAGAGAGAGAGAGAACGAAAGCAAAAAAAATGAGAGAGAGAAAGAGAACGAAAGCAAAAAAAATGAGAGAGAGAGAGAACGAAAGCAAAAAAAATGAGAGAGAGAGAGAACGAAAGCAAAAAAAATGAGAGAGAGAGAGAACGAAAGCAAAAAAAATGAGAGAGAGAGAGAACGAAATAAAAAAAATGAGAGAGAGAGAGAGAACGAAAGCATAAAAATGAGAGAGAGAGAGAGCGAAAGCAAAAAAATGAGAGAGAGAGAGAGCGAAAGCAAAAAAATGAGAGAGAGAGAGAGCGAAAGCAAAAAATGAGAGAGAGAGAGAGCGAAAGCAAAAAAATGAGAGAGAGAGAGAGAGCGAGAGCAAAAAGAATGAGAGAGAGAGAGCGAAAGCAAAAAAATGAGAGAGAGAGAGCGAAAGCAAAAAATGAGAGAGAGAGAGAGCGAGAGCAAAAAGAATGAGAGAGAGAGAGCGAAAGCTAAAAAAATGAGAGAGAGCGAAAGCAAAAAATGAGAGAGAGAGAGAGAGCGAAAGCAAAAAAATGAGAGAGAGAGAGAGAGCGAAAGCAAAAAAATGAGAGAGAGAGAGAGAGAGCGAAAGCAAAAAAATGAGAGAGAGAGAGAGAGAGCGAAAGCAAAAAAATGAGAGAGAGAGAGAGAGAGCGAAAGCAAAAAAATGAGAGAGAGAGAGCGAAAGCAAAAAAATGAGAGAGAGAGAGCGAAAGCAAAAAAATGAGAGAGAGAGAGCGAAAGCAAAAAAATGAGAGAGAGAGAGCGAAAGCAAAAAAATGAGAGAGAGAGAGCGAAAGCAAAAAAATGAGAGAGAGAGAGCGAAAGCAAAAAAATGAGAGAGAGAGAGCGAAAGCAAAAAAATGAGAGAGAGAGCGAAAGCAAAAAAATGAGAGAGAGAGAGAGAGCGAAAGCAAAAAAATGAGAGAGAGAGAGCGAAAGCAAAAAAACAGAGAGAGAAAGCAAAGCAGAAAGAGAGAGAAAGCATAAAGAGAGAGAGAGAACAAAGCAGAGAGTGAGCAAAGCAGAGAGTGAGCAAAGCAGAGAGTGAGCAAAGCAGAGAGAGAGAGAGAACAAAGCAGAGAGTGAGCAAAGCAGAGAGAGAAAGAACAAAGCAGAGAGTGAGCAAAGCAGAGAGAGAACAAAGCAGAGAGAGAGAGAGAGAGCAAAGCAGAGAGAGAGAGAGCAAAACAAAGAGAGCGAGAGAGAAAGCAAAACACAGAGAGAGAGAGAGAGAGAAAGCAAAACACAGAGAGAGAGAGAGAGAGAAAGCAAAACACAGAGAGAGAGAGAGAGAGAAAGCAAAACAGAGAGAGAGAGAGAGAGAGAAAGCAAAACACAGAGAGAGAGAGAGAGAGAAAGCAAAACACAGAGAGAGAGAGAGAGAGAAAGCAAAACACAGAGAGAGAGAGAGAGAGAAAGCAAAACACAGAGAGAGAGAGAAAGCAAAACAGAGAGAGAGAGAGAGAGAGAGAGAGAAAGCAAAACACAGAGAGAGAGAGAAAGCAAAACAGAGAGAGAGAGAGAAAGCAAAACAGAGAGAGAGAGAGAGAGAAAGCAAAACAGAGAGAGAGAGAGAGAGAGAGAAAGCAAAAAACCCTTGGTTCTAATCAAATCTCGCGTCGTACAATATCTTCGATATTTTTCCCTATCTTCATCTTGTGACATTATTCAATTTGGGATGCTCCACTTGGGAAGTCAAGTGAACGAACAACATTTTTAAACTATGATTCTTTTCTTCATTATATTTTTTTATTTCTTCAGTTCTTTTTAATTTCTTTGGCCTTATTTATATTTTATGTTTATATATCAGGACAAGAACTTGGCCTTATGAATCGTTCTTTGAGAAGAAAATGCATTCTCATCAAAATTCCTCGTCAACTTCACTTTACGACATGATTTCATTATTTCACCATCACACAAGACTACACAGTAATACCATGACTGGTTTACTGGTTAGTTCGCATTACATACTGTTTTAAAGTAGGCAGTACGCGTTTTTAACTTTTTATTCTTTTTGTAAATCTGTATCTTTTCACCCATCTATGGGTTAAATAACAGACTGGACAGAGTTCTCTGAATATGGATGGGAACTAGTTTGAGAGTATAAAAATTAAATTCCAAACCATAAAAAAGACAAAGAGAAACCATTCCTTTATCTTTCCCAAGAAAGGGTGATAAT
>OZ038519.1:46025801-46060801 GCA_964036315.1 Acanthosepion esculentum | reverse complement strand
TGTGGAAACTCGTCAATCTTTTACGACCGCGCTTACCCCAACAAATGGGAGGAGTGATAGTCAGGCTAGGGAAGACGTCCCTCACACTCCGCGCCAAAATTGAGCCCTCCGTCAAAACGCTGTGTAGGAAAGCCAACTTGGTGATAACACGCCGGGTGTGACAATCCCAGACCCCCATGACATGGACGCTGGTAACAGGCTTCTTTACGAACCCAATGTTTGCGACCACCCCACAAGACGGTGATAAACAAAGGCTCGATTGCCTCCATACGGGTCCTTCAAAGCAGAAGTACAGCCAAGCGGGAAAGAATGAAAGGCAAAATGTAGCACACACCTAAGCCCTACCCTTTAAGGACAACCTCCTTCGTTGCCAAGTCCGGACCGACGCTCCAACCTTTAACTGTACTTCTGGCCATTTCTTCTTCAGCTGGAGTCCGGGCTTGAATCACACTCCAAGAATGCGGACGGATCCATCAGTCCAAACAAAGGACCCCGGAAGCGCGACCCCTTTCCAGGCACCTAACCGTAGGCCAGACTTGTTACGATTAATCTTGGCCTCTGTCACCTTCTCGTGCCGTTCAAACGCGTACCGTTAATATCGCGACGTCACGACACGAAAATAGATACGTCATCAGCATATGCAGAAACCCTGTCTCGAGTTCTACCAGGGAAAACAGGTATTCCCCGTAGGGCCGGACTGCACGCCCTGTCCCTCAGCTGACGAAGGAGGGGCTCCAACGCTAAAGTAAGGGCGACAGCAGACAACCCTGTAGAACCGATCGTGACTGCACAGAAGCGCTCGACCGCTTTCCATTCACCTGTACCACAACACTGGGGGAGCGATACAGGAGGCTGATCCACCTTCAGAAGTCTGGTTCGAATCCGGCGGCCAGCAGGACAGCAGCCAGGTACTGATGGTCAACCCTGTCAAATACCTTGGGCTGATCCAAATTTATCAGCGTGGCTCGCTTGCCGTCTTTTACACCCTCTATGATCGTGCGGATCAGATGCAGGTTGCTTTGAATTGTTCGTCCTCTCACAGCACAAGTCTGCTCAGGTCCCAACAAGCTTGCAACAACTAACTCCGTCAGGATCTTAGCCGAATCTTTAACTCTGTGTTTAGCAGAGTTAGTGGCCTGTAATCATCTAAATCCAGCCCAATACTCTTGCCCTTTTTCAACAGTGTGATCACACCCCTGGGAATCCGGTCGGGGATGAACCCCAGCCGGTTGTTGAACATTACTGTCAAAATCGGAACAAAGATGTGCGACAGCCTCAAGTACATTTCGTGGGGCTACCATCAAGTCCCGGAGACATGCTTCTGTCGACCTTCTTCAATGCCAAGTAAACTTCACCCTCCGTGTTCTCACCATCACAGCTAGCCGCTTCAGTCGGCGAAAGCCGAGGAAAGTCAACCAAATAGCTGCGAAACTCGTCGCCACTGAGACCAGGCTCCTTGGTAAAACAGCTCTCGAAATACCGCCGAAACGCCTCGTACATGTCCTTGGTCGATCCCATTATCCGGGGTAATGACCTCGTGAATGTATCGATCGGAATCTCGACGGATGTCCTCCTTGCAATTCTAATCCCATGTTCATGGCTTCACTAGACATTTTGTTTAACTACTTGACCCTGGTAGCCCTTGCTAGCCACGCGCTGCAGGGCGTACATAGCTAAGGATATCTCTAGGGAATCCCTCCCAGCCACCGTCCGAGAGACTATCTTCTAGATTTTTCGCCTTTTTAGCCTTATCTAGAGCGAGTCGTTGGCTATATTCAGTGGTGAAGGACCTAACCCTAACCTCCCACTACCTATTCCCAATAACCGCCCCCCACTAATTCACGCTGCACTAGTCTAATCCGCTTTTGCTGGAAGTACCGCCTGTCCAGTAAGGACACGTTGAACTTCCAGTGTCCAGCAATTCTAGGCCTACTACCTACCATCCCGGCACAGAAGTCTATGATCCGAATAGTATAAACTAAAAAATAAACAAAAAAAGTAAATCTAGGTCTACCCTTTTCCCTAACATTATATCCAAGTAGCTGGCTACCTGAAGAGACAACCATTTATGAGCCCACATCCACATTTCCCGGCCCGGATGATCGATCAAGCTACAATCGCTCGATGCCTTCCCGCTAGTTCCCGGCCCCCTGTATATCTTGGGGTTCAGGGTGGCATTCCAGTCCCCCATTAAGACTAGGCGCGACAAATCCACCAGGAACGCCCCATCTGAGGGAAAACGTCGACACGCTTCTCATGATCGTTGGGCGCATAAACCGCAATGACCTGAAACGAATCACTGCTCACGGCAATATCGACCACGATCAACCGGCCCTCCGTGCCCACATGGACATGGTCCACCTTCGCACCCAGAGAACCAGTGACTAACAAGGAAACACCTCCGGCCCGCCTGTCCTAGTATGCTGAATAGACGATAAAGTCGTTAGACAGCACACCAGCATCGACGTCGCAAACAAAGTGTGCCTCCTGGATCACGGCCGCATCCATACCAAAGGACAAGAGATCACGAAGCAGACGGAGAGCCTTATTTCGATCTCTCAAGCCCCTAACATTCAAGCTAGCTAGCTTGATAGACATCTTTCAAACTAGTAATTTATTGAAATAATGTATCTATAAACAATAAACAAAATGTCGTTAGCAATTAGAAAAATTTAGAAACGCTATTGTATATTCATATAGTCAATTGAAATTACTTTATGTTTGAAGAGAATATGTAGAAATATTGTTTGTATTGTTGTATATATAGAAATAAATTCAACCACAATTTTGATTTTATAAATGCTACACTCATAAAAAAAAAGAAAATAATTCACTCAGAAGGAAAATCCTCGAGAGAGCAGCCACTGAATATTATCCAAATATTAATCTACGCCCAAGATTTTTTTCCCAATTTCACATTTCCTAACAAAATCACTACTCTCCAAGGCCAACATACACAACAAATATTTCAAGAAATAAAAAAAAATTGGTCGAATCCCCAAATACAATACAAACAATATTTTTACATGTGAAAATATTCCCTTCAAACAAAGTAATTGACGTAATTTTTCAGTTGAGCGTATGAATATACAATAGCGTTGCTAAATTCTTCTAGTTGCTAACGACATTTTCTTTGTTGCTTACATATACTTTGTTACAATAAATTTATTTCGTTTTTTGCCTTGAATAAGTCCACATTGGACGAAAGGCGTCAACTATAACTAGTTTTCCTATTGTTTTTTTCCTTTAGACACACACACACACACACACACACAGTGGTGGTGGGGAGACATATTCGTACACATACAAATTTTTAATTTATTGTATTTCCAACTAATGAATAGACATACTTTTCATATAATTAACTGTATACAGATGCATACTAACTAAATATGCGTTGAAAACAGGAAAACTATTGATTTAATACAAATAAATCTCATTTATCCATTTAAATGAGTGAAAAAAGTATTCGTACAATAGAAAAAAGAATACATAATCTTTATTTGAAGACCAGCTTGGACCAGCGGCCCGAGTGAAAATACCCGGGTCCCCACGTTAAAAAATGACCTTGTGTTACAACCTGACTCAGAAGGGGGTAAAGTAAATCTACTTACCGGGCACAGGAATCTGTCCCTGTGCTGGTAGTATCACGGCTGTGACTAGCTTGGACCGACTCTGACTAGCTTGGACCAGCGGCTCGAGTGAAGACACTCGGGTCCCCACGTTAAAACCGACCTTGTATCACAACCTGACTGAGTAAATACAAAATGCTCTCTCGAGTAGTTTGTAACACATCTATTTATCATCTCTAAGTTGCGTTTCTGTCTTTGGGCCGAGTGCGCTCAGGGGTGGCTTCGTCAAAGGACAGAGTTGGAAATGAGGAAAATTATACTGAGAGGTGCCCAGCCCTGGGGGAAGAGCTGCCCGAGGCCGCGCCCTCTCATTGCACTAGAGAGAGGGATCGGTGGTCACCAGCGCAATCGACAGTTGCCGGGGGTGGGGGGAGCAATTTTTGTTCCTAGCCCGGATGTACGCGCTCGGGCTCCCCACATTAAACAGACCTTGTGTCACAACGCGGCTTCGTGAGGGGTTGAGTAAATACCAAATAAAGTAGAGCTGGGGCTTTTTAATGTTAGAATTCGTGGGAGAATTGAGCTCCAATTTCGCATTTATTCATATACATTCCATAATATAGGTTTTACTTAATTAACTATTCTGTTTCTCTAACTCTTCAAATGTTGAATGTATAACTAATTGTAATTTCTATTTTCTCATCTTTTCAATATAGTAATTTTATCTTATAAATTGCCCCTTGTTCTGTTACCCATGAAATAAAAATAATTGTTTGTATGGAAAATAAAGATCTACGTACATCAAATCGTCTTTAAATTAAGTGGCAGCAGAAGAATTATCGTTGAACTTTTAAAAGGCTAGCTTAAACATTAATTCAATACTTAAATGCAGCGATCAATTTTGAGTCATTCTGTAGTTTATTGTTGCCTATCGCATCTACTGCTCCCTAACTATTTTGTTGGCCAATCCAAGAGTCTTCCACGGGGGCTAGCTTAAATGTTTTTAAGCTAGTTTATAATAAAACGTGCACGGCAATTTTGGATACAAAAAGAAAACAAGAGTTACTCCCCTTGAACTATGAAAGAAACGATAATGGCTGGTATAATATATTAATATATATTTTTAACCTCGCTTAATCTGGCATCTGAATCTGAGCTCAACGAAAATCGTTCCCTTCGCATAACATTTCTAAGGCTTTTGAATGAGCTATGAATCATTGAAATCAGACCAGTGGGGGCGGAAGAGTTTCTTGGACACAAACACGCGCAAACACACACACTGTACTTTATATATAAGATATATCACTAATACATTTTGTTCCTCGTCGTTTGGTACATTTTACATCGAGCACCGTTTAATTACCAGCAGCCCTCACTGGGTGCTGTTACATGTCTCAGCCAATTGCCAATTACGAGGCAGTGTTGATTTCTCTATCGACATATATGGATAGACTGAAATGGATAAAAAAATATTTCGATCCACTGGTTGATGTGTCAGATTTAATAAACACACGAACGGGAAATTACAACGCTACGTCTGAACGCCTACACAATTCATCACTCACAACAACGGAACCAAATTAATTTGTTGTCTATTCGGAACAAAAAGAAACAAATGTATTCCTTGCATTCTGTTTTATATTTGATAGGAAAATGGTCGCCCGGGATTTCTCCCACCATTTCCGACACACTATATCAGATCTAATTAGCTAAGTTAATGTTTTTACAAGAATATTAACATTACATCTTTAGTATATACATCTTTATATTCTATGAACCAGATATGGGTTATAGACAGCAGGACAGATAGGACTCTCGAGCCATGGTTGATAACTCATTTCAAAGCCCAACCATCTGAAGCTGCACAAAAATGGTTAGACATGAGGTACAGATGCTATGTCTTAAAAAAAAAACAAGATAGATTTCAGCAAGCATGGAGCGTGAGGATCCAGAATGCTGTTGTCGCCAATAAGACTGTTGCGGCCAAGACTCGTCATGCTGCTGTCGCCAATAAGACACTTCCGGCCAAGACTCGTCATGCTGTTGTCGCCGATAAGACCCTTCCGGACAAAACTCGTCATGCCACGCACATTGTTGCAAACCAACCTCATTCCGTTCGTGTTCAATTGACGAGATGTAAATTCTGCTCGAACAGATTCCCACAAAATGTCACCTTGTGGAACAGATTCCCAAGAGGATGCTTTACCGATCACTAGAATCTAAACCTGTTCAACTCCACGGGTAATCGTTATCTTCCCTGCATAAACTGTGCCTTTATCTCTTACTCTCTCAACATCTACCTCGAATGAATCTTGGGCCTTGGACAGGGTAAACATTATTGTTAACAAACTAAAACGTTCAATCTCAGTGCGTTCATATCTTTGTCCACGCCTGTCTGTCCATGGCCACATCTGTCTACGCCTACCTGTCCATAGCCACCTCTCTGTCTACGCCTGCTCGTCCATGGCATTGGGCCGAAGTAAGTTGGATAGAGGGACAAATTTATCATACGATAAATTTACCACATGCATTTTAGCTTATAATATCTATTTTCTAGGAATATTTACAATAATTACGCGACTGACAACTTGTCAATTATATTGTAAATAAATATATAACGGTATGTTTTTCATTTCAGATTTGTAAAGATCTGTCATGAGTCGTAAAGATATAAAAGGGAAAAGACAATATTATATCGAGTGATGTTTACACAATGTTAGAAATTGAGAAAAATGTTGAACAAATATAACAATAATTAAAATCGCTTCCACAATGTTAGACCGATTCCTGTACAATCACCGAAGTTAAGCAACGTGAAGCCTGGTCACTACCTAGATGGGTGACCGCTTGGGAAGGCGCTGTAAGTTTGGGTGTGCAGATGGTATAATAAATAACGGCTTGGAATTAGAAATCTTATAGAGAGTTCCAATTCTAGTCGTATTCATTAGTCTCCTACGCGCAAATACCCTTAAGAAAGGTATGAATCCACCTCTTACCCACCAAGCTATAGGTTAATTAGTAAGAATTGTAAAACAATCATTATCTCCAAAAATAAAATAACATTGCGTTAGAAACCTTTCGATTTCGGCATTAAATAATGTTTTATTTTTTATAGTTTTATATGCCGCTAAAAAACGAAACAACTTTTAGGAAATGTATGAATTTCCCTCTTCTCCCCCCAGCTATAGATTAATTAGTAGAACTTGTATCAGTAAATTATTATTTTTTAAAAATTCTTACAATATAAGAATATTTTTTGGCCGAATAAACCGCAAAATGTTTGATAAGCCATAAAAAAAAATCAATCAATGAAATCAATACAGGATTAGATCTTTGTTCTTGGATGCGTGTAAACCTCTATCTTTATTACTATTATTATTATTATTATTATTATTATTATTATTATTATTATTATTATTATTTCTACCATAGCTCTTGCTGGAGATGATCAGTTTCAATGTAATTGATGCAATTAAAAGAATTAGTTGTGAGGAGACATTTTTGGCTCTCTCTGGATAGCGTAGGCGTTGAGCTCTTTAATTTACTGCTTAGGCAGTTTGTCTTTTGGTCTTTTTTTCTTTGTGATTTTTCTTGTCTAAGGTTTTAGTTTCTTTGGCAGGTAGTCCATTAGTTACACCAACATTTAGGCATATACATTATATATATATATATTATATTATATTATATATATATATATATATATATATATATATATATATAATATTATATTATATATATATATATATATATATATAATATTATATTATATATATATATAATATTATATTATATATATATATAATATTATATTATATATATATATATATATTATATTATATATATATATATAATATTATATTATATATATATATTATATTATATATATATATATAATATTATATTATATATATATAATATTATATTATATATATATAATATTATATTATATATATATAATATTATATTATATATATATATATATATACATATATATATATATATATACATATATATATACATATATATATATATACATATACATATATATATATATATACATATATATATACATATATATATATATATATACATATATATATATATATATACATATATATATATATATATATATACATATATATATATATATATACATATATATATATATATATACATATATATATATATATATATATATATATATATATATATATATATATTATATAAATGGAAGTCAGCACTTAGAGGCGACAGTCTGTTTCATGCTAGTGCAATCGCCTGACGATTGCACTAGCATGAAACAGACTGTCGCCTCTAAGTGCTGACTTCCATGTCCACTTTTATATTTACACACGCTCTATCTCTGATATTGAGCACTTTACCCCATAAATATAGCACACTTTAAGACTATATTTCTGCATATTATATTATATATATATATTATATTATATTATATATATATTATATTATATATATATATTATATATATTATATTATATATATATATTATATTATATATATATATTATATATATTATATTATATTATATTATATATATATTATATATATATTATATTATATTATATTATATATATATATATGTAACGTAAATCATTCAAACGAAAAACAAATACTGAAGCTAATTATACGGCAAGAATCACTCTCGCAAACAATATTTAATAATAAAATACAATCAACTTCGAATCCGTTAATGAATGGTATGATCCTTGTTTATAAATTCCGGTTTTATCAGGTCTTATTTTTTCTACGAGCCGGGCTTTCAGTCGTTTCGAACGACCATCATCAGGTAGACATTTCAGTGTGTTTTTTGTTAAATTCCGAGTAGTAATGCGACATCGGAAGATTGTGCAGTCCGAATGAGTGTTTTTTTAGCAATGAGATATTTTTAAATGTAAGAATAATTTTGGATCGTGCAGTCGCGACGCTGAGGTTGAAATTTTTTTAAATTTGAAAATTGTGCGTTCTTGTACTGAAGAAAGGTGGCATGAACTAAATTGTTCAATAGTTACAGTAAATGTCAAAGTTATTATCAGGAATTCGCATTTAGGTTCAAGTTATTTTAATATCAATTATGTAGTGCGTGTTCAATTTATGTAACGTAAATCATTCAAACGAAAAACAAATACTGAAGCTAATTATACGGCAAGAATCACTCTCGCAAACAATATTTAATAATAAAATATAATCAACTTCGAATCCGTTAATGAATGGTATGATCCTTGTTTATAAATTCCGGTTTTATCAGGTCTTATTTTTCTACGAGCCGGGCTTTCAGTCGTTTATTTAATAATAAAATACAATCAACTTCGCATTACTACTCGGAATTTAACAAAAACACACTGAAATGTCTACCTGATGATGGTCGTTCGAAACGACTGAAAGCCCGGCTCGTAGAAAAAATAAGACCTGATAAAACCGGAATTTATAAACAAGGATCATACCATTCATTAACGGATTCGAAGTTGATTGTATTTTATTATTAAATATTGTTTGCGAGAGTGATTCTTGCCGTATAATTAGCTTCAGTATTTGTTTTTCGTTTGAATGATTTACGTTACATAAATTGAACATGCACTACATAATTGATATATATATATATATATATATATATATATATATATATATATATATATATATATATATTATATATATAAAGATATTTTTGTAGGTACAAAATTTTATAACAGAAATGAAGGTGTTAAGCTTAATATTACTAGACATATTAAAATACAAAGCAAAGAATAAAAAGGGGAAGCAACCGGTTTCGCTCCCGCTCATCAGGCTTCTACGGGAGATTTTAATGTCATTAAAAAACAGAATATGCAATGAAAATGAAATGAGTATGAGGAGAAAAAAAGGAGCTAGGGGCAAATGACGGTTAATATTACTAGAGATATTAAAATACAAAGCAAAGAATAAAAAGGGGTAGACTGTTCTAGTACCACGTGTCATATCTAAGTGGATAAAGGCGTTAGTTAGATCCAGTGACAGGGCCCAAAGCGTGTGAGTTTAATACCTGGTTAAAGCGGTGGAGAACTTTGAGAGGGGAATTAACATGAGATAACTGACATCTATTAGACGTGGCACGTGGAACTAGAACAGTCTACCCCAGTGAGCGAAATAAATGGTTCAGTTCGGCATTCCAACCACCTGAAGAAGACCGGAGCGTACAACGGCCGAAACGTTGTGATAAACATGGCGACAAAGATGAGGACAATAGTCCGAATAATGTAAATAGTGTACATAATACCTCATCTCAGAAATATAGAAATATATTTTTTTTCCTCTATTCTTTCGCACTCAGTAAGCACCCCCCTACTCTGCGTATTAGCGGCTTTGTTCCCTTGCTTAGGATGAATTTTGAAATAAAATTAAACAAAAAAAAAAAAAAAAAAAAAAAAAAAAACGAAAGAAAAAGTCAATCCCCCCTAACAGAAATTACTTATGACCGAACCTAATATTTGTAGCAGTGATTTGTAACCTTGACAAATTCTGGATAGCGAAGCAGAGATTTGAGCTGGTAAGAATAGACTACGAACATTAACAGTTGCTACAGAAAAACCATCAAAAGATCTTCGGGAAATTGTAGAAATATTAGTCCAGTACCAATAAGTACTCCGTTCGCAAGATTTTGGCCAGTAAGTCATGTAATACTGATGCATGGTAACTCAAAATAGTGTTTGTTTAAATACGGTAAAGAGCCAGGTGCCATTGAGCTGAGGTTGTAATGGTATTATTAGCTGTTTCCCTATTAGGAAACATTTAACATTTGTTGACCAATCAGTCAATAATGCTTTCAGATGCAGTCTACAAAATCTTTCTCTTAAAACAATTTTTCAAGAAAATAGGTTTCACAAGTTCAGTATTTGTTATCGCTCTTTCAAGCACTGAAGGGATTTCCTTCCTAATCTTTTATTCGAAGTAGTGTGAAATGTCAACATCTTGGTCATGTCGTTTTCTTTACGTGTAACATGTGTTATCCATTTTATTTATTACTACTGTTGGTAGTCCTCAACTGATGTGGACTCTGTTATTTGGTACAGTTCTTTGTGATTTTGTAGCGCCAGTCCACAATGTTCAAAGGAGGATGATCTTTGCCAAGACCCTCAGACTTCACTTGCTCAAAGCCATTCTAACCATTGGTCTTAGAAAGCGATTATATAAAGCCTACAGTTTAAATATTTCTAAACTGGTTTGAAGCCATGCATGGCATCCATATGAAAGTTTTGATCGGATGAGAATATTACTAGAATTTTCTGGTTGATGTTTTGGTTTAGTGGCAAATTGCGGCGTTGAGCGAAACTATCTCTAGCGCATCCTATTCTATGTTCAATTTATTTTTCTGCCTTACTAAATTTATTGTAACTGATCTATACGCGACACGGTGGTTGAAAAGGGGTGCAGAATTAATTTCAACTTTACTCACCGCGACGCGAATGAGTCCGAACTTTTAATGTCGATAACTCCAAAACGGTAGATTTTATCAAAATTTGTTATTTTCGAATTAAGTATATACATTTCCACCTAAATGGAACTATTCGGGAAATTTTTATAAGAAACTGAGTGCGGGGCTTGAACTGCAAATTACCCTTTTGAGGTTCCGAATCCTCCAAATCTATAAATCGACCATTCGCCCTTGCATGGAGTATTGCTGCCATATATGGTCTGGAGCCCCTGCTGTTTGCCTCAGGGTTCTTGATAAGATCCAGAGACGGATATGCAATGTAATTGGCCCCGATCTGTCATCTCGTCTGCAGTCTCTCTCTCACAGACGCGACGTTGCCTCGCTCTGTCTTTTTTATAAATACTTTCACGGTAATTGCTCTGAGGAGCTGCTTTCGCTGGTTCCTAGGCCTCATGAATTTAAACCTCCCACGATGCTGGCATCCCGTTCCCACCCCTTCACCATTGAAACTGTTAGATGTAGACGTCTCTTCTACTCCAATAGCTTCATGTCCCACACATCTCGCATGTGGAACTCCCTTCCTTAATCCTGTTTCCCTGACAAATACAATCTCCAACTATTTAAATGTAACGTCAATCGACATCTCCAGCTGCCTTGATCTATCCTCTTCCCTTCTCCACATCCTTTCACCTTTCATTCCTATCTGCTCTCGCTCCAAATCTTCTGTAACCACCCTGCCTTGATCGATCCACTATCTTTCTCCACATCCTCTCCTTTACCACTCCTATCTGCTCTTCCTCCAAACCTTCTGTAACCCCCTGCGTACTAGTGGCTTCCAGCCTTGCTTGGGGTGATAGGCTTAAAAAAAATTAGTCCTGTCAACCCTTTATTTAGCTTTTGAGAGGCGTCTTTCACTATTCCAAATGTAGACTACAAGTGTCTTTTTGTTTCCATTTTATGTAAACATGAGGTAGCCGCGACGCGAATGAGTCCGAACTTTTATTGTCGATAACGCCAAAACGGTAGATTTAATCAAAATTTCTTTGCTATTTTCGAATTAAGTATATACATTTCCACCTAAATGGAACTATTCAGGAATTTTGTTATTAGAAACTGAGTGCGAGGCATGAACTGCAAATTATCCTTTTGAGGTTTTGAGTTGAAATTAGTTCTTTGACCCGTTGAAAAATCATTGGGTTAGGCTAACCGGAACTAATTGCATCATCAATATTTGCGTATGAATTTCATTTTTTAAAGATATTTTGTCATTAAAGAACAACCAAATATATGCAATTTTAAATTAGAAAAGCTAATATATACATATTTTAAACAAGCAATTGTTTGTAAGGTGAAAGCTTTGTTTTTTATTGCAAAACATTACTTTTAATTAAATACATAATTAAAAAACAAAAACACACATAAATTGACAAAAGTATAAAATATATTCAGGTACCAATGATATAAGTACATTTTCAAGGTACCACTTTTGCAAATAAAAACTAAATCCTGATTTAAGGATCAGTTTGACTGTGTGTCGATATTATGAACAGCGTCCTCTTCAAAGTCGATAAAAAAAATTAATATTTTTCGATTCTGACAAATGCCTTGGCTTAAGGTCTAGGTCTTTTGCTGAAGGTTGGGCCAAGAACTGAACCCATAAAAACGCCATCTCGATGCACACGTATGTTATTTCTGCGATCATAGAATGGGACTTCGGTGGTTCAGGTTAAAAGTAATTTTAGTATTTTAGGTATAATTTTTAAATGGTGGGAAATGAAGTGTTCTATATATTTTTAATAATAATATCAATGGTTAGTGAACAGATTTTCAACGTAAAGTGATGCTATGGTTTCATTAATTAGGTTTTTCGGATTTAATATTTGTGTAAGTTCAAGGGTTGATGTAATACCGTATTTGTTTTGTGTGTGTTTGTGTGTGTGCGTGCGTATGTGTGTATTTGGTTATATAATTTAGACATATTATGTCTGTTTATTTTACTAATAATCCTGTCAAGTCCACAAATGTATTTCTTGGTGGTAGTAGAAAATTGATTATGAAAAAATCCAAATATTTCTAATTTTTCCAGGTACTTTCAATCTCGTCTGAGACCATCTTCAGTGGCTGCATATTTAAGGATGTGTTATGCGTTAATACCGTAAATTCAAAATATAATTTAGCCCGATGCAACTGAGGTAACTTAATACAATTAGAAAAAAAATTGATTAAAAATTTTTTTAAAGTCTTTTTAAAAAAAAAATATCACCCCAGTTACCTCCATTGCATAGAGGTAAAAAAAATTGAATTTACGGTGTTAACGCATACCACATCCATAAAAATACAACCCCTGAAGATATTTTACATCGAGCACTGCTTTCATCACTCACTGCTTTATATATATATATATATATATATATATATATATATATATATATAGAGAGAGAGAGAGAGAGAGAGAGAGAATTAATACAATTAAAGTAACTTGTTCGATGTTATTTTCAGCATCCCGACTCCAGTGTTTCGGAGACGAACCCTCCAGGAATAACTCCGTCCACTCGTTAGTTATGTATTTCATATATATATATATATATATATATATATATATATATATATATATATATAGTGACTTGTGAAAGCAGTGCTCGATGTAAAATAACGGAGCTAAGTTGTATACAAAAAGAATTTTATCACTATTCCTCATCGCTCGTTCTTCTCAGCTCGATGAAATTTTAAGTGGCATTAATGGTAAACAACTGTGTGTGTGTGTGTGTGTATAATATATATAATATTTCATCTCTGAAATGCTCTCTATATATTAATAAACGCCTTCTTTATTTACCAACCAAAATGGTGGAAGTTCACAAAACCAAAATAAAATACATCAAATGTCAATGATGAGTGTTCTTTACCTCTGTCTACGACTACTTCATATCCACAAGTTCGTTATCGCGAAGCTGCACATGCGCACTCACTGATGTAGCAGCCATTTTTGTTTTGTATATTCGTGCCTGAGATCTCTCGCTTTATCTTAATGTGTAAACTTTTGGTTCGCTTTCTTCGTTTCTCCCATCTCCCATATTATTTATTTGTTGTTTGCTGAGTGCTCCTTCCGCCTCACCGAGTAAATGAGCTAACGCCATCTATAAATTATGCTCGAACGAGAAAATTGTAGTCTGTAAGGAAGTAACGTAGAACAACAAACAGTTGTTCTCATGATGTAAATTATTTCACTACCTATCTGTTACCGGCCTTCATCTATCAAGGTTGAGGCCGAATAGCAGACATTTTTATGATTCACTTACTTGAGAATTTAAATTTATTAAAATCTGTTTAAAACTTAAAATCATTGAAATTAACTTTTCATTGTAACACTTACAGTAACCCACACCCATGCATAATACGAATTTTCTTCTAAAAAAATATGCAAAATTCGGGCTGCGTATTATGCACAGCTACAAAAAAATCTTTAAAAAATTGCCGTTTCATAGGTCGAAGTCAGTTGCGAAATGACTACACACCACAAACGTACGACAATTTGACACTAACATTCGGCGATTGCGACTCCATAAGGATGACAAATACAGTCATATGTACCTAACAATACTTACAAATGTAAAATAAAATAAAAATTTTCATAAAACTAAATTAGTATAATATTCTATGTTTAAAACCATTTTTTGTAAGAGTAGGAAACACTGGCCGTAATGAAATTGGAGAGGTACAATTTGTAAGGTTTATCAAACAAGGGGTGCGTATTATGCGTGAATATAAGCATTTTCCCACGCTTTCAGCACAATTTTATATGTGCGTATTATGGATATAGGCGTATTATACATGAGGAATTACGGTATTTGTAAGAAAGCTCAAAAATTGATTAATAAACGATTTGTTTAAATCAAGTAATATTACGAATTTTTCAGTTATTTGTCTCAATCTTTCAGTGTAAAAAGTTAGACTTCGTTATGAATTTAATTCTTTTCATTTAGTGCCGCTGTAGTCGCTACTCCCCTCCATCTTAAAATTGTGATTCATGGTGACATTCCAGGTAGAATAGTGTCGGTTCTTCTTACGTCGGAGATATTGAGGTTACTCTGGTGGATTTGATTTTTGTTTTATCGTGTTTTCGAGATAATATAGAGAAAATAAACAAGGAAGTCAAACTCATAGGTAAGTAATGAAATAGTGTTTACTACACAAAGGTCCACTTAGCAATTGCCTTAACGCTAACTCTCCCTAACTCCACTTATTTATATAAACAGACGGTTCCATTCATTTAAGTCAAATTTATACAAAGAATTAAATAGTAATGTTAATGTGATTAATGGCAAAATCACTTCGCTAAAAGGACTTAATGAGACATTAACTTACTATGAATTCCTTAAATAATAAGATCCTTACATTCGAGTTGTTGTTAGATGGGATACACATACCAAGTACTTCCGACAATTTTAAATTGCCATCTTCAGGGCGCAATTTTCTTATATATAGGCAAATACTAAGACGAGTATGTGTAGACCGAAAGATGTTTTTTTTAATATTATGCTGTTTATTGATAGTTGAATATGTTTTGGAGCGTTTCTCATCATTAGGTTCACTCCACGTTGGGACATCTTGCGTGAAGCTCCAGATCAAGGGAGATCGATAATCAATCATTCATTTTCTTATCGCACCGACAGTTGACTTCTCACCTAGCAGCTTGCCAATCGTCTTGTAGCCCATTCCAGTCTTGTGCAGGTTTACAATTTTGTCCCGGATGTCCTTAGACAATTTTTTCGTCTCGCCCATTGTGGAGATATTAGATTCTGATTCACTGAAGGATTCTGTGAACTATTGTCTTTTATACAGGTAATGAGTACTTGATTAGGAGTAATAATTGAGTAATAGGACTTGTCTATATGCCCCCTGGTCACATAACCAGTCGGTGGGGCCTGAATCTTTGCTGGTTGGTAGGAGGTGAAAAATTTATTTTTTCAATTAAGAAAAAAAAAAATTAATATAATGTGAATTTCTATAATTTTTTTAATATTCTGTCTCTCACTTTCAAGACGGACCTACCATGAAAATTATAGACCGTTCCCATTTTTGTAAGGTGGCACAATCAGAAAATCAGCAAGGGATGAAATACTTATTTTCCCAACTGTAGATAGATATATAGATGCCAGAGATAGATAGGCACGATCTGTAAATAAAATAATTTTATCAAAAAGGTCCTCTGGCGGTTGGACGGGGAAAGATCCAGGAAACTTAGTACAGATTTAAATAAGATAAGTGATTATATATATATATATATATAATTATTTATTTAAATATTATAACATAAATATGTTATAAAATCACTACAAAAATAGCCATTTTGTTTCAACACTCTCGGTGTCTTATCAAGTGATGATGTTGAATATATATATATATATATATATATATATATATATATATATGTGTGTGTGTGTGTGTGTGTATTTAGGCAGCAATCCTTCTTTCATGCACATTTCATTAAAAACGACTGACTAAATAAAAGCACCTTGTCAGTCGTTTTTAATGAAATGTGCATATATATATATATATATATATATATTATCAGATGAATGACAAAGTGGAAAAATTCTGTGTAGCTCTTTTCGTCCTCTCGAAGAACTTCACTGATAAAGTGGAATAAAATTCTGTGTAAAGACTTCCTCAATTTAAGTCCTTCCTGAGGACGATAAGCATTCCACAATTTTCCCACTTTGTCATTCATTTGACAGACATGGTTCTGATAATTAAAAATTTATATATTATATTCTTCCATATATATCACCTTTCCCACAGACCAAACGTCGCGAGCCTCTCGTCGCTCTATTGCTATTTCCATGGAAAATGTTCAAGGCTAACACCCGCCATGCCATGCCCATTGTAGTGAACCACCCTCATTCCCTTCGTACACCATTGGTGAGATGCAAATTCTACTCGAGCAGGTTCTTTTCATGCTGCTTTGTGGGACCGATTTCCAAGAGGATGTTTCCCCCATCAGTACACTTTTAACCTGTCAAAGTCTAGAGGTAACCGCTGTCTTCCCCAAATAACCTGGGCCTCTTAATCTGTAACCACTTAACTCTAGTGGTTTTGGGGCCTTGTTTCGTTTCATAATAGAATATATAGTTATAATTTGAAATTTAATTAAAAAAAAATTAAAAACGAATGAATCTTTTTTTTAAGAAACTTCAGCTCACGTGTTTTTTTGTAATGGGGATTAATAAAATATCACGTGGTGTTCATCAGTTCATTGACGTGAAGTCCCCAAATAATGGAGGTTAATAATATGTTTCGTCGGGGTGACCCAGGTAATGGTTGAACTATGGGAGAAAGGTTTATTCTCCCATTTGCCCCACCTCATTCTCGGCTTTATTATATTCGTGATATAACACCGTATTTCACGGACTGAACGGAATGGTTGGAAGGAAAAGGAATGTCAAACACGCTTGGTTCTCAGAGTTTCATATAGCTATGTCGTACACAAAATTATATACACATTTGTCCCACGCAGAGAATATATAACATGTATGCCACCACAAATAGAGTGAAGGGGGAGATTAAAAAGATGTAGTTTTGCTGCGTCACGTGCTGAAGGAGGCAGATTTAGCCTCAGTCCACCCCGCCCCCACAAAAAAGACTGTTTTGTTTGACTCTTAGATGCTGACTGGCCTTTTGTATCCCTACATTTGTAATTGTGTGGGTTTAATAAATGTAGACAAAAAAAAAAAGACCTTGTGAACTAATTTCGAATTATGTGGACTGCCCAAAAAATTACCTAATCATTTTTACTACCGCGAGAATTACTTGTGCAAATCTCAAGGTTGGAAAATTGTTAATCAAACCTTAATCAAATCTTCGTACGCATTGATAGAACAGAAATTCATTCAGTGAGCTTTTACATTGCGTCATTGTAACATTCTGATTTTTGGATATTCGTTATCGGAAGCTATTCAAATGAATAAAAAGGCTTTCGGGACCTGATAGGCAAATGCAAGTGGATCTGCGTAAACAACTCAGGAAACATTGTTTCAACAACGCTACAACTCGATCTGATGTTATATTCAAATAAACCTAAGCAAATAATCCTTTAGGAACTTGGCGGCAATTGCGAGAAGTACATCTGGCTAGCACACGAAATGAAACCCTTGAAATATCAAGTTCGTCGAATGAACGAGCGAAGTTCAAATAAAATCTTTCCTTCTGGCGATGCAAACTGTCGAATCCACTGAAAGTGATCTGCCTTTTGATAGGCGTTCAACAGACAGAGCACCTGAAAATGTGGAACGTGTACAGTCAGCAACCAGAGCTTGACAGTAAAAAGCAATCATCCATTGATAAAAAAATAACTATACTCTCAAACCCCGTTTTCATGAATGGATATAGAAAAATACACATTACTCTATGACTGATAACTATTACCGTTGCTGACATGTCTTCTTGCATTTTAATTTATCAGATTCAATTTATAATATACAATGTGGGTACCTCGAGGCTGTGTAATGGTTAGTAAGCTTTGTCGCTAGAACAATTACAACTGAATAGAGTGAGTTCGATCCTTACTGGATGCTCCATACCTTCGGCCTTGTGTCACGTCTAAGCGACGCTTAGAAAACACCTATAAAAACATAGAAGTTAGCAATAAAGTTATTATACAGTTACTTACAATATCAATTAAGACAAAACCCATTAAACAACAGTCCTGAAATTTATTAAAATGGTTCTGGTTAATAACAATAAAATGCTATGGTAAACAATAGTAAATTAATTACCGATACTGTTCGAACTGCAAGCCACCTGCTTCAATGATTTGATTTACCATAAGTAACTTTATAATGAGTTTATTTCCGCCATATATATATATATATATATATATATATATATATATATATATATATATATATATATATATATATATAATTTTTTAAAAGTATGATTCCTGTGAAAGAATCGTACTTTTTAAAAATACTAAAGAACTTCGGATTATTTACCTAACGTGTTCTTTCCTATTTTTCTGCATACCTGCACACACACACACATATATATATATATATATATATATATATATATATATATATACATAGCATATATATATATATATATACAGCATATATATATATATACATACAGCATATATATATATATATATATATATACATACAGCATATATATATATATACATACAGCGCATATATATATATATATACATACAGCATATATATATATATATATACATACAGTATATAAATATATATATATATATATACATACAGCATATATATATATATATACATACAGCATATATATATATATACATACAGTATATATATATATATATATATATATATACATACAGCATATATATATATATATATATATATATATATACATACAGCATATATATATATATATATATACATACAGCATATATATATATATATATATACATACAGCATATATATATATATATATATATATATATACATACAGCATATATATATATATACATACAGCATATATACATATATATATATATACATACAGCATATATATATATATATATATATATATATATATATACATACAGCATATATATATATATATACATACAGCATATATATATATACATACAGCATATATATATATATATATATACATACAGCATATATATATATATATATACATACAGCATATATATATATATATATACATACAGCATATATATATATATATACATACAGCATATATATATATATATATATATACACATACAGCATATATATATATATATATATACATACATACAGCATATATATATATATATATACATACAGCATATATATATATATATATATACATACAGGATATATATATATATATATATACATACAGCATATATATATATATATATATACATACAGCATATATATATATATATATATATACATACAGCATATATATATATATATATATACATACAGCATATATATATATATATATACATACAGCATATATATATATATATATATACATACAGCATATATATATATATATATATACATACAGCATATATATATATATATATATATACATACAGCATATATATATATATATATACATACAGCATATATATATATATATATACATACAGCATATATATATATATATATACATACAGCATATATATATATATATACATACAGCATATATATATATATATATACATACAGCATATATATATATATACATACAGCATATATATATATATATACATACAGCATATATATATATACATACAGCATATATATATATATATACATACAGCATATATATATATATATATACATACAGCATATATATATATATATATACATACAGCATATATATATATATATACATACAGCATATATATATATATATACACATACAGCATATATATATATATATACACATACAGCATATATATATATATATACACATACAGCATATATATATATATATATACACATACAGCATATATATATATATACACATACAGCATATATATATATATATATACACATACAGCATATATATATATATATATATACATACAGCATATATATATATACATACCGCATATATATATATATATATATACATACAGAATATATATATATATATATATATATATATACATACAGCATATATATATATATATATATATACATACAGCATATATATATATATATATACATACAGCATATATATATATATATATACATACAGCATATATATATATATATATATACATACAGCATATATATATATATATATATACATACAGCATATATATATATATATATATACATACAGCATATATATATATATATATATATACATACAGCATATATATATATATATATACATACAGCATATATATATATATATATATATATATATACATACAGCATATATATATATATATATATATACATACAGCATATATATATATATATATATATATATACATACAGCATATATATATATATATATATACATACAGCATATATATATATATATATATATATATACATACAGCATATATATATATATATATACATACAGCATATATATATATACATACAGCATATATATATATATATATACATACAGCATATATATATATATATATATACATACAGCATATATATATATATATATACATACAGCATATATATATATATATATACATACAGCATATATATATATATACATACAGCATATATATATATATATACATACAGCATATATATATATATATATACATACAGCATATATATATATATATATACATACAGCATATATATATATATATACATACAGCATATATATATATATATACACATACAGCATATATATATATATATACACATACAGCATATATATATATATACACATACAGCATATATATATATATATATACACATACAGCATATATATATATATATATATACATACAGCATATATATATATACATACCGCATATATATATATATATATATACATACAGAATATATATATATATATATATATATATATACATACATACAGCATATATATATATATATATATACATACAGCAGATATATATATATATATACATACAGCATATATATATATATATATATACATACAGCATATATATATATATATATATACATACAGCATATATATATATATATATATATATACATACAGCATATATATATATATATATACATACAGCATATATATATATATACATACAGCATATATATATATATATATATATATATATACATATATATATATATACATACAGCATATATATATATATATACATACAGCATATATATATATATATACATACAGCATATATATATATATATATATATATACATACAGCATATATATATATATATATATATACATACAGCATATATACATATATATATATACATACAGCATATATATATATATATATACATACAGCATATATATATATATATATACATACAGCATATATATATATATATATACATACAGCATATATATATATATATATACATACAGCATATATATATATATATATATATATACATACAGCATATATATATATATATATACATACAGCATATATATATATATATATACATACACATACAGCATATATATATATATATATATACATACATACAGCATATATATATATATATATACATACAGCATATATATATATATATATACATACAGGATATATATATATATATATATACATACAGCATATATATATATATATATACATACAGCATATATATATATATATATACATATAGCATATATATATATATATATATATACATACAGCATATATATATATATATATATACATACAGCATATATATATATATATATATACATACAGCATATATATATATATATATATACATACAGCATATATATATATATATATATACATACAGCATATATATATATATATATATATATATACATACAGCATATATATATATATATATATATATACATACAGCATATATATATATATATATATACATACAGCATATATATATATATATATATATACATACAGCATATATATATATATATATACATACAGCATATATATATATATATATACATACAGCATATATATATATATACATACAGCATATATATATATATATACATACAGCATATATATATATATATATACATACAGCATATATATATATATATATACATACAGCATATATATATATATATACATACAGCATATATATATATATATACACATACAGCATATATATATATATACACATACAGCATATATATATATATACACATACAGCATATATATATATATATATACACATACAGCATATATATATATATATATATACATACAGAATATATATATATATATATATATATATATACATACAGCATATATATATATATATATATACATACAGCATATATATATATATATATACATACAGCATATATATATATATATACATACAGCATATATATATATATATATATACATACAGCATATATATATATATATATATATATACATACAGCATATATATATATATATATACATACAGCATATATATATATATATATACATACAGCATATATATATATATATATATATATACATACAGCATATATATATATATATATATATATACATACAGCATATATATATATATATATATATATATACATACAGCATATATATATATATATATACATACAGCATATATATATATATATATATATACATACAGCATATATATATATATATATATATACATACAGCATATATATATATATATATATACATACAGCATATATATATATATATATATATATACATACAGCATATATATATATATATATATATACATACAGCATATATATATATATATATATACATACAGCATATATATATATATATATATATATATACATACAGCATATATATATATATATATATATATATATATACATACAGCATATATATATATATATATATATATATATACATACAGCATATATATATATATATATATATATACATACAGCATATATATATATATATATATACATACAGCATATATATATATATATATATACATACAGCATATATATATATATATATATACATACAGCATATATATATATATATATACATACAGCATATATATATATATATATACATACAGCATATATATATATATATATACATACAGCATATATATATATATATATACACATACAGCATATATATATATATATATACATACAGCATATATATATATATATATACATACAGCATATATATATATATACACATACAGCATATATATATATATATATATATATATACATACAGCATATATATATATATATATATATATATATACAGCATATATATATATATATACATACAGCATATATATATATATATATATATACATACAGCATATATATATATATATATATATATATACATACAGCATATATATATATATATATATATATATACATACAGCATATATATATATATATATATATATATACATACAGCATATATATATATATATATATATATATACATACAGCATATATATATATATACATACAGCATATATATATATATATACATACAGCATATATATACATACAGCATATATATATATATATATATATACATACAGCATATATATATATATATATATATACATACAGCATATATATATATATATATATATACATACAGCATATATATATATATATATATATATATATATATACATACAGCATATATATATATATATATATATATACATACAGCATATATATATATATATATATATATATATATATACATACAGCATATATATATATATATATATATATATACATACAGCATATATATATATATATATATATATACATACAGCATATTATATATATATATATACATACAGCATATATATATATATATATATATATACATACAGCATATATATATATATATATATACATACAGCATATATATATATATATATATACATACAGCATATATATATATATATATACAGCATATATATATATATATATACAGCATATATATATATATATATACAGCATATATATATATATATATACAGCATATATATATATATATATACATACAGCATATATATATATATATATATATACATACAGCATATATATATATATATATATACATACAGCATATATATATATATATATATACATACAGCATATATATATATATATATATATATACATACAGCATATATATATATATATATATACATACAGCATATATATATATATATATATATATACATACAGCATATATATATATATATATATACATACAGCATATATATATATAAATATACATACAGCATATATATATATATATATATACATACAGCATATATATATATATATACATACAGCATATATATATATATATACATACAGCATATATATATATATATACATACAGCATATATATATATATATATATATATATATATATATACATACAGCATATATATATATATATACATACAGCATATATATATATATATACATATACATACAGCATATATATATATATATACATATACATACAGCATATATATATATATACATATACATACAGCATATATATATATATATACATATACATACAGCATATATATATATATATACATATACATACAGCATATATATATATATATATACATATACATACAGCATATATATATATATATATACATATACATACAGCATATATATATATATATATACATATACATACAGCATATATATATATATATATACATATACATACAGCATATATATATATATATATACATATACATACAGCATATATATATATATATACATATACATACAGCATATATATATATATATACATATACATACAGCATATATATATATATATACATATACATACAGCATATATATATATATATACATATACATACAGCATATATATATATATACATATACATACAGCATATATATATATATACATATACATACAGCATATATATATATATATTCATACAGCATATATATATATATAAATATACATACAGCATATATATATACATACAGCATATATATATATATATACATACAGCATATATATATATATATACATACAGCATATATATATATATATACATACAGCATATATATATATATATACATACAGCATATATATATATATATACAGCATATATATATATATATACATACAGCATATATATATATATATACATACAGCATATATATATATGTATACATACAGCATATATATATATATATATACATACAGCATATATATATATATATACATACAGCATATATATATATATATACATACAGCATATATATATACATACAGCATATATATATATATATACATACAGCATATATATATATATACATACAGCATATATATATATATATACATACAGCATATATATATATATATACATACAGCATATATATATATATATACATACAGCATATATATATATATATACATACAGCATATATATATATATATATACATACAGCATATATATATATATATATACATACAGCATATATATATATATATACATACAGCATATATATATATATATACATACAGCATATATATATATATATACATACAGCATATATATATATATATACATACAGCATATATATATATATATATACATACAGCATATATATATATATACATACAGCATATATATATATATACATACAGCATATATATATATATACATACAGCATATATATATATATACATACAGCATATATATATATATATACATACAGCATATATATATATATATACATACAGCATATATATATATATATATATATACATACAGCATATATATATATATATATACATACAGCATATATATATATATATATATATACATACAGCATATATATATATATATATACATACAGCATATATATATATATATAATACACATACAGCATATATATATATATATATACATACAGCATATATATATATATATATATACATACAGCATATATATATATATATATATACATACAGCATATATATATATATATATATACATACAGCATATATATATATATATATATACATACATACAGCATATATATATATATATATATATACATACAGCATATATATATATATATATATACATACAGCATATATATATATATATATATATATATACATACAGCATATATATATATATATACATACAGCATATATATATATATATACATACAGCATATATATATATATATATATATACATACAGCATATATATATATATATATATATACATACAGCATATATATATATATATATATATACATACAGCATATATATATATATATATATACATACAGCATATATATATATATATATATACATACAGCATATATATATATATATATATACATACAGCATATATATATATATATATATACATACAGCATATATATATATATATATATACATACAGCATATATATATATATATATACATACAGCATATATATATATATATATATACATACAGCATATATATATATATATATACATACAGCATATATATATATATATATACATACAGCATATATATATATATATACATACAGCATATATATATATATATACATACAGCATATATATATATATATACACATACAGCATATATATATATATATACACATACAGCATATATATATATATATACACATACAGCATATATATATATATATATACATACCGCATATATATATATATATACATACAGAATATATATATATATATATATATATATACATACAGCATATATATATATATATATATATACATACAGCATATATATATATATATATATATATACATATATATATATATATACATACAGCATATATATATATATATATATATATATACATATATATATATATACATACAGCATATATATATATATATATATACATACAGCATATATATATATATATATATATATATACATACAGCATATATATATATATATATATATACATACAGCATATATATATATATATATATATACATACAGCATATATATATATATATATATATACATACAGCATATATATATATATATATATATACATACAGCATATATATATATATATATATACATACAGCATATATATATATATATATATATACATACAGCATATATATATATATATATATATATACATACAGCATATATATATATATATATATTTATACAGCATATATATATATATATACATACAGCATATATATATATATATACATACAGCATATATATATATATACATACAGCATATATATATATATATATACATACAGCATATATATATATATATATATACATACAGCATATATATATATATACATACAGCATATATATATATATACACATACAGCATATATATATATATATACACATACAGCATATATATATATATATACACATACAGCATATATATATATATATATATATATATATATATACATACAGCATATATATATATATATATATATATACATACAGCATATATATATATATATATATATATATATATACATACAGCATATATATATATATATACATACAGCATATATATATATATACATACAGCATATATATATATATATATATATACATACAGCATATATATATATATATATATATATACATACAGCATATATATATATATATATACATACAGCATATATATATATATATATACATACAGCATATATATATATACATACAGCATATATATATATATATACATACAGCATATATATATATATACATACAGCATATATATATATATATATACATACAGCATATATATATATATATATACATACAGCATATATATATATATATATACATACAGCATATATATATATATATATACATACAGCATAATATATATACAGCATATATATATATATACAGCATATATATATATATATATACAGCATATATATATATATATATACAGCATATATATATATATATACATACAGCATATATATATATATATATACATACAGCATATATATATATATATATATATACATACAGCATATATATATATATATATATACATACAGCATATATATATATATATATATATACATACAGCATATATATATATATATATATATACATACAGCATATATATATATATATATATATACATACAGCATATATATATATATATATATATACATACAGCATATATATATATATATATATATATACATACAGCATATATATATATATATATATATACATACAGCATATATATATATATATATATATACATACAGCATATATATTATATATATATACATACAGCATATATATATATATATACATACAGCATATATATATATATATACATACAGCATATATATATATATATATATATATATACATACATACAGCATATATATATATATATATACATACAGCATATATATATATATATACATATACATACAGCATATATATATATATATACATATACATACAGCATATATATATATATACATATACATACAGCATATATATATATATACATATACATACAGCATATATATATATATATATACATATACATACAGCATATATATATATATATATACATATACATACAGCATATATATATATATATACATATACATACAGCATATATATATATATATACATATACATACAGCATATATATATATATATACATATACATACAGCATATATATATATATATACATACAGCATATATATATACATATACATACAGCATATATATATATATATACATATACATACAGCATATATATATATATATATACATATACATACAGCATATATATATATATATATACATATACATACAGCATATATATATATATATACATATACATGCAGCATATATATATATATATACATATACATGCAGCATATATATATATATATACATATACATGCAGCATATATATATATATATACATATACATACAGCATATATATATACATATACATACAGCATATATATATACATATACATACAGCATATATATATATATACATATACATACAGCATATATATATATATATACATATACATACAGCATATATATATATATATACATATACATACAGCATATATATATATATATATACATATACATACAGCATATATATATATATATACATATACATACAGCATATATATATATATATACATATACATACAGCATATATATATATATATACATATACATACAGCATATATATATATATATACATATACATACAGCATATATATATATATATACATATACATACAGCATATATATATATATATACATATACATACAGCATATATATATATATATACATACAGCATATATATATATATATACATATACATACAGCATATATATATATATATATACATATACATACAGCATATATATATATATACATATACATACAGCATATATATATATATACATATACATACAGCATATATATATATATATATTCATACAGCATATATATATATATTATATTCATACAGCATATATATATATATAAATATACATACAGCATATATATATACATACAGCATATATATATATATATACATACAGCATATATATATATATATACATACAGCATATATATATATATACATACAGCATATATATATATATATACATACAGCATATATATATATATATACATACAGCATATATATATATATATACATACAGCATATATATATATATATACATACAGCATATATATATATATATATACATACAGCATATATATATATATATATACATACAGCATATATATATATATATATACATACAGCATATATATATATATATACATACAGCATATATATATATATATACATACAGCATATATATATATATATATACATACAGCATATATATATATATATACATACAGCATATATATATATATATACATACAGCATATATATATATATATACATACAGCATATATATATATATATACATACAGCATATATATATATATATACATACAGCATATATATATATATACATACAGCATATATATATATATATACATACAGCATATATATATATATATACATACAGCATATATATATATATATACATACAGCATATATATATATATACATACAGCATATATATATATATATACATACAGCATATATATATATATATATATACATACAGCATATATATATATATACATACAGCATATATATATATATATATATACATACAGCATATATATATATATATATACATACAGCATATATATATATATATATACATACAGCATATATATATATATATATACATACAGCATATATATATATATACATACAGCATATATATATATACATACAGCATATATATATATACATACAGCATATATATATATACATACAGCATATATATATATATACATACAGCATATATATATATATATATATATACATACAGCATATATATATATATATATATACATACAGCATATATATATATATATATATACATACAGCATATATATATATATATATATATATACATACAGCATATATATATATATATATATATACATACAGCATATATATATATATATATACATACAGCATATATATATATATATATATATACATACAGCATATATATATATATATATATATACATACAGCATATATATATATATATATATATATACATACAGCATATATATATATATATATATATACATACAGCATATATATATATATATATATACATACAGCATATATATATATATATACATACAGCATATATATATATATATACATACAGCATATATATATATATATACATACAGCATATATATATATATATACATACAGCATATATATATATATATATACAGCATATATATATATATATATATACAGCATATATATATATATATATATATACAGCATATATATATATATATATACAGCATATATATATATATATATACAGCATATATATATATATATATACAGCATATATATATATATATATACAGCATATATATATATATATATACAGCATATATATATATATATATATATACATACAGCATATATATATATATATATATACATACAGCATATATATATATATATATATACATACAGCATATATATATATATATACATACAGCATATATATATATATATACATACAGCATATATATATATATATACATACAGCATATATATATACATATATATATACATACAGCATATATATATATATACATACAGCATATATATATATATATATATATACATACAGCATATATATATATATATATATATACATACAGCATATATATATATATATATATATATACATACAGCATATATATATATATATATATATATACATACAGCATATATATATATATATATATACATACAGCATATATATATATATATATATACATACAGCATATATATATATATATATATACATACAGCATATATATATATATATATATACATACAGCATATATATATATATATATATACATACAGCATATATATATATATATATATATATACATACAGCATATATATATATATATATATACATACAGCATATATATATATATATATATATACATACAGCATATATATATATATATATATACATACAGCATATATATATATATATATATACATACAGCATATATATATATATATATACATACAGCATATATATATATATATATACATACAGCATATATATATATATATATACATACAGCATATATATATATATATATCATACAGCATATATATATATATATACATACAGCATATATATATATATATACATACAGCATATATATATATATATATATACATACAGCATATATATATATATATATACATACAGCATATATATATATATATACATACAGCATATATATATATATATACATACAGCATATATATATATATATACATACAGCATATATATATATATATACATACAGCATATATATATATATATACATACAGCATATATATATATATATACATACAGCATATATATATATATATACATACAGCATATATATATATATATACATACAGCATATATATATATATACATACAGCATATATATATATATATATATACATACAGCATATATATATATATATATATACATACAGCATATATATATATATATATATATACATACAGCATATATATATATATATATATATACATACAGCATATATATATATATATATATACATACAGCATATATATATATATATATATACAGCATATATATATATATATACAGCATATATATATATATATATACAGCATATATATATATATATATACATATACATACAGCATATATATATATATACATATACATACAGCATATATATATATATACATATACATACAGCATATATATATATATACATATACATACAGCATATATATATATATATACATATACATACAGCATATATATATATACATATACATACAGCATATATATATATACATATACATACAGCATATATATATATACATATACATAAAGCATATATATATATACATATACATACAGCATATATATATACATAGACATACAGCATATATATATATACATAGACATACAGCATATATATATATACATAGACATACAGCATATATATATATACATAGACATACAGCATATATATATATATATACATATACATACAGCATATATATATATATACATATACATACAGCATATATATATATACATATACATACAGCATATATATATATATATATACATACAGCATATATATATATACATACAGCATATATATATATACATACAGCATATATATATATATATACATACAGCATATATATATATATATACATACAGCATATATATATATATACATACAGCATATATATATATATACATACAGCATATATATATATATACATACAGCATATATATATATATACATACAGCATATATATATATATACATACAGCATATATATATATATACATACAGCATATATATATATATATATATATATATACATACAGCATATATATATATACATACAGCACATATATATATACATACAGCACATATATATATATACATACAGCATATATATATATATACATACAGCATATATATATATACATACAGCATATATATATATACATACAGCATATATATATATACATACAGCACATATATATATATATACATACAGCACATATATATATATATACATACAGCATATATATATATATACATACAGCATATATATATATATACATACAGCATATATATATATACATACAGCATATATATATATATATATATATACATACAGCATATATATATATATATATCTACATACAGCATATATATATATATATCTACATACAGCATATATATATACAGCATATATATATATATACATACAGCATATATATATATATACATACAGCATATATATATATATACATACAGCATATATATATATATATACATACAGCATATATATATATATATACATACAGCATATATATATATATACATACAGCATATATATATATATATACATACAGCATATATATATATATATATACATACAGCATATATATATATATATACATACAGCATATATATATATATACATACAGCATATATATATATATACATACAGCATATATATATATATACATACAGCATATATATATATACATACAGCATATATATATATACATACAGCATATATATATATACATACAGCATATATATATATATACATACAGCATATATATATATATATATATACATACAGCATATATATATATATATATATACATACAGCATATATATATATATATATATATATACATACAGCATATATATATACATACATACAGCATATATATATATATATATACATACAGCATATATATATATATATATACATACAGCATATATATATATATATATACATACAGCATAATATATATATATATACATACAGCATATATATATATATATATACATACAGCATATATATATATATATATACATACAGCATATATATATATATATATACATACAGCATATATATATATATATACATACAGCATATATATATATATATATACATACAGCATATATA
>OZ038519.1:46018375-46020875 GCA_964036315.1 Acanthosepion esculentum | reverse complement strand
TTTATATCTGTGAGGACAGTCGCTTCTGTCGTACTTAACCTATGCAGTTATAATGGAATAAATAATTATCAACCCCCTTACAATATATATATATATATATATATATATATATATATATGAGAATAATGTAAATTAAAATTTCATTTTTAGTTCCCACAAGTCGAGATGCAAATAAGGCATCAAAACAAGAATGCATCTTTTGTAGTGGGTAGTTATTTTTGTCCACATGTATATATATATATATATATATATATATATATATATATATACACACACACTAGCCGAATTACTCAAACCTACTGCATGTCACATTTTTTGTAAGAAAATGATGATTGATTGTAAATCATTGTTATAATTTGTGTAGAAAAATTATGCATTTCAATATTACTCAATGATCATGCCGATGTTACCTCCATCTTCTGGCTTTCTCCTATATTTTGTATTTAAGTCATTCCCTTGTTAAAAATTTAAATTTAATTTATATCAAAGTGAAAAAAATCGTTGTGCCCCTCGGGAACCTCCCCCGCTTTGCTCAAATTGAAATATACTTATCCAAATACCTTGGGTAATGTAGTTTTAGAATATATATATATATATATATATATATATATATATATATATATAGTTATTAGGGGTGGTCTAGCTCCAAAACCCTAGGAGGTGTTCGATAACAAACATACAAAGACTACAACATATATATATATATATATATATATATATATATATATATATATATATTACTCGTAAAAATGAGAAACAGCAAGACGTGGAAACAAAACGAGTATTTTTTATTATCTGGTTGTTATATGGTATTGTGGAAACCAGGGACAGGATCTGTAGGTGTTGAACAGATGCAAATGTGACTGAGCAGGCGTCTGTAATAGGGATAAGCTAGTGGTTAATTGTCGACATCAGATTTTTTTATCATTTCCCTCTACACAAGTCAGTAAAGCCACTAAGGCAGAAGAGGTTACTGCGTGTGAAATAATAAGGAAAACAAAGAGAAACATTAAGGAACAAGAACAATGGAAGTGTAAACAGGAAGAGAGTAGATAACGATTGACATTGCATTTGAATTTTTGAAGATCAGAGTTGGCTGGAAAGCATGGAACCGGAAAAGAGTTCCACAAGCGAAAAGTGCGAGAAAAGAAACCGTTAGCATATGGCTACGTCTAGCCAATTCAAGTGTGAATTGATGAGATCTTGTTAGTCTAGTACAGCGCTTAAATTCATAAAGTATCATGGCGGAAAGTTCATCCGAACACTTATGTCGAATGGCTATTTTCAAACACGCAGGCTCTCCTCACTTCGATAATATTTATAACACAATGCTTGTGTATTGCCTCGATCTATTGGCTTTGTGCCAGTTAGACTCTTTAGACTATCGAAACTGTTGGACTATTATGTGTAAAAGACAATTCATCCTGTCTGGAGTTGTACATTCAAATAATTCCCATTTTCTTTGAGATTCCCGATAGTACATTGACGTGCCAAAAGACATGAGTTAGCGGCACGTAAAAGTAATGCGGATGGTACCACCTTGTCATGATAAAACGCAGACCCTGTGCTCTGCCATCTGGCATATAAATGCTGCAAGGCAATGTGAATTAATGAAGTTCGAACGTGGCATAATAGTTTAGGCAAGAATCATGAGACATTATATTTCTTAAATTGTGGTGATATTTAAGATTCCTCGATCTACTGTTTTAGGCATGTACCGGGAAGGAAGGCAACGCAACAACTAAGACGCAAGGGGTTACCGAGGGTGAGAGAATTTGGGAAAAATATTATGAAGAAGAGAGAACAATAAAAAAGAAAAGAAATTAATGCATAAGATATCGATTGATATGGCATTTAAATTTAAAAAAATCAAATTTGACTGGAAAGTAAGAAGTCAGAAGATAGTTCCACAAGCGAGAAGTGTGAGAAAAGAAACAGCATGGAACTTACGGTTACACCTAGCCATTTCAACTCTGAATTGAGGAGAACTTGCCACCAATCTAGTACTGCACTTAAATTCATAGGTACCATAGAGAAAGGGTCATCAGAGCAATTACTATGAAAGCATTTATAGAAAAGGCACAGGGAAGCTACGATACGACGGTGGGAAAGTGACTGAAGCTGAGATGCCAGGTCAGGACCAACAACATTGCAGATTCTTTGGATTTTATTAAGAATCTGTAAATACATAGTAACACCAGGCCAGATGTGGCGGCAATATTCAAAGTAAGGACGAATGTTAAACTTATAAATGTATAAGATAGATTCTGTCGAGAAGACTGTCTAGCGCGACAGAGTGAACCAACTTTCATAGCAGATTTAGCAAATAATTTAATATAATTTTTCCACTTCATGTCGGCGGTAAACGCTAGCCCAAGAAAGTGCAGCGACTCTCCTGGAGGCTAGCATCAGCCATACTCATCGAAGGTAAAAAGTGCTCTCTCAGACGATTAAAAGCTGTTAGAATTAACAATCCATTACTTGCCCCAGTTAACGACAT
>OZ038519.1:45988375-46010875 GCA_964036315.1 Acanthosepion esculentum | reverse complement strand
GAAAAAAAATTCTGCTTGCTGGTAGCAGTGATATATAAAAAATATATCACTGCTAAAAGCAAGCAGAATTTTTGCGGTGCTTATTAGAAAACGCTCGGTATCAGTAATGGAGCTAAACGTATTTAGTTGAATGGATATGAGTTTGTGAACGTCGGTTTCAAAGTTTGTCTGCGGATGGAGTAAGCGTGAAACCGACGGTCACAAACTCATATCCATTTAACAAAATAATCCCGCGAAACTTTAGTTGTACGCCAAAACGTAGGTACATGTATATGTACTAATTAGTACATATCTTTGCGCTGTATAACCACATCGGACACTATTATGTTTACATGTCATGTATGAATATGGTTTATTTGCTTGCCCGCGCATATCCTTCTTTATATCTAGCCGTTCGATTTATCTATCTATATCGCTCTCAAAGATATATATATATATATATATATATATATATATATATATATATATATATATATATATATATATATATATATATATATATATGCCGAATAGAACCTTGCTTGGCTGTGAATGTCTTCGTAGACGGTGGATATAAAGTACGCCTGATTAGACAGTGGTTCCTCCTACCAAGGTGAGCAGAGGTTCGAAACACACTGTTTAAAAAAAAAACAAAAAAAATTAAAAAAAACAAAAGAAAATTCTACGTTAGTACGGGTCTCCGCTAAAACAACGCTTAAAATAATAAAAACATGTGGGATTAAAAATAAAAACCCATTAACGCTTTAAATGTTATATATATATATATATATATATATATATATATATATATATGTGTGTATGTGTGTATATGTGTGTGTGTGAAGCTTGTTACGCTAAGTCCTGTTTAGCCGAACGTTGAAATCTGCCATTATTCAAGACACCTGCTGCGTTTATCCATTCGTCGGTGATCGCGTGACCTGATGTTGCTACGCTACGACAAAGGTTTCCCAGATTCAGGCTTCGACCAGTTTTTGATCTTAGCGTAATTGCAAGTAACCAAGACAGAGAGAGAGCGTAAGAAATGGCGCCTTCATTGGTTTCTTCAATGGCTCGTAGTGTCCAGATTACGAATGGAGGGGCAACCATCAAGGTTAATGCACGGAACATTTGTTATTCAGAAATCACTTTTTAATCATTCATTTTATTATTTGTTGGTCTCTTTTGCTACTGCTGTTTTTCAGTCTCTGTGTGTGTATACATACATACATACATACATACATACATACATACATACATACATACATACATACATACATACATTATATATATATGCTCCAAATCTTCTGTAACCCCCTTGCCTTGATCGACCCACTGTCTTTCTCTTTCTCCACATCCTCTCCTTTACAACTCCTATCTGCTCTTCCTCCAACCCTTCTGTAACCCATGCGTGATAGTGGCCTCCAGCCTTGCTTGGGGTGATACGCTTAAAAAAAAAAAAAAATTATTTATATATATATATATATGTATGTATGTATGTGTGTGTATGTATACATACATACACACACTGTCCTTTATTCTCGCGTATATGCACTAATAAGACGATGGGGGAAAAGTTATCTGTCATATACCTCACTACTTATAGTTAGTGTCATCGTAGCGGAATAGGAGGGAAAAAAAGGAATGGGACAAAGGCTATAAAAAATATATAACTGGTGCTGCGACCAAAGGATTGATTTTTCGCAATGAGGTCATTAACGATTCTTCCCGCAAACCACTACTCTGTGTAACAAACTCCCAAGAGGATGTTTCCTCGATCACGATAATCTTAACCAGTTCACGTCTAGCGTTAACCGTTATCTTCCCCTCCTATCCATGTAAACTACTCTTTAATGTAACCCTCTACTTCGAATGGCCCCCGGGCCTTGTACAGTTTGAACCATACTGTAAAAAAAAAAAAAAAAAAGAAAGAAAAAAGAAGCAAATTCGCTCTATAAGGAAAACGCGGCTGTTCTTACTTTATTTACCAACACTGTACGTCTCCTGCTGATATCAAGATGCAAAAAGAAACACTTTTGGAATGAACTACTTGACTTGTTTAACAGCCGACGGCATAACAGCATTTACGTCAATGACGTTGAACGAGATGTATTTATTAACTAATCGGCACCACGCCTCATTTTATCTTATATAATCCGTCGGCTCAATGATAGATGAGAACTTTTCGCCAGTCAGGGTTCAGAGGTAATTTCCAGCAAACGCTTCTCAGGCTTTAATAGTCTTGCTGACTTAATAATAATAAATCTATATTATAAAAAGAAAAGCTAATTCTCTGTCCGTAATGTATAAATAAAGGGCCTGGTTATCCTTGAGGCTAGTATAGGCCGCAACCTAAGGCCTGGTTATCCTTGAGGCTAGTATAGGCCGCAACCTAGGGCCTGGTTATCCTTGAGGTTAGTATAGACTGCAGCCCAGGGCTCCTCAAGCTTTTATTAAGCAATGATTTTAATTTTCTAGATGTTATAACTTCTAAATAGTTTCATAAGCTGAAATAATATCAATATGATAAACTCATATTTATTTGACTTTGCAGGAAGCAAAGCAAGGAAAAGAATGTTTTAGTTTGTGTTCTTGTGTTTCAAGTAGATAACATGTTTGTTTTTAGTTCAGAATGTTTAAATCTTAGAAATGTTTATAAAGCAATGATTTGAATTTTCTAGATGTTAAAATTCTAAATAGTTTCATAAAGTGAAATGATATCAAATGACAAACTCATTTATTTTGATTGTTTATTGTTATAATGCTGGTTATAAAAAAATCTGTTTTTTTTTTTTTACTACGGTGTGTTGAAATGTGCTAATTTGATTTGCGATAAATAGTAAAATTGGCAAACAAAAGATATAGGTACCTCCAAAAATTCGTATACCTAAGGTATAAATGTATTTTCATAAAGGAAAAATCCTTTTCGAAGCTTTCCAACCGCTCCAATTGAAAGCTAAAGGATTAAATTTTCTAATTCCAGAAAAAAATACTGTGGAGAGTTTCAAATAGAAGTTTGATTGATTTTTAATCGATGCTTCCGAGAAACCAATCGAAACGGCCAATCTTAACTTTTTTTTAGAGAAATCTAAACGAACTTAATTTTCGAAGTTTTGAAAATCCCGCTAAAATAAGATATACATTTCTGAAACGTTACTTTCATAAAATTAGTAAATTTAAAGTTAAATTAATCTGTTCTGAAAGAAATATCACTTACTTATAGCATAACATTTCTAGACCTCAGGCTCTTGTTATTTTCACGTCTCCATCGATAAATTGATGGCTGAATGTGTTGACAGGTTTAGTACAGTGCATCTAAAGTGTCAGAACGTTTTTCTTTCTTATAATAATTTAAAATACTATAAAAAATTTCTTACATTATTGAGTTACCTCTATCTCTTTCATTATTTAATAGCTAAGATAATGATAAATAATTTTATTAATTATTAATATTACATTATTACATTTTTAATTTAATAACTGAGGCAATAACTAATAAAAGTATTATTATTATTATATTAATAATTAAAATATCTCACTGAGTTATTAATTGTTTAAATTGATAAATGAGATAATTTTATTATCTCAATTTAATTTTTAATTTAATAACTGAGAGTGAGATAAGACCTTTACATGAAAAGGGGCTTTCCCCAACGAGGAGACAAGCTTTGAAACACGTGACCTCTTAACCATAATGTCACTTATGAGATATACTAAAAAAAAAAAAAAAAAACATTTTGACGCACAAAAAATATTTTTAATCATGGTAAAAAGTTTTGTAGCGTTATTTGTATTAAGCTTTTAATTTTCGCTTAGTAAATATAGTCTTCACTTAAAAACTTAACAACCTACCCCACACTCTGCGTGGAAGAATTTTAAAACATTTAAAATTAAAGAAAAATGAAGAAAAAAAACAAAACTAAAAGAAGAATGCAAACAATTCTTGTAAAACTTCTTTATTCATAGAAAATTTGTTTTTCTTCAGATAAAAATGTCATTAATGTATATTATTTATAAAAGCAAATAAAAGTCTATCTAATAATAAAAGCCTATCTAATTTGGTAATTAAATAATTTATTGCAGTTTTTATTTTACGATTTGGAGCAGATTTTTAAAAGGTTGTTGGCAGTAGTTGTGAAAAAAAATTGATGATTTAATTTCTCCAAGGAGTCCTGCTTATAAGTAATATAAAACAATTTGCGAACTGTTTGAAATTCTAGAAAATTTCATAAAATTAAATTATGTGTGTGTGTGTGTGGGGGGGTAACAGATGTAAAAAAAATATTTTTACCAAGATTTTCTAAAAATAAAAATTTTAAAAATAAATTCATTCAGACATTTATTTGATTTTTGCAATAATTGCATAATTAATGAGTTTTTCCCCTGAAACAAAAAAAAAAAGAATTTTTGACCCAAATTTAGAACGTATTAGAAAGGAAAATGTCTTTTTTTAAACAATTAAAAAACTACTTTGTTCTTTCCTTTTAATAATAACAAACATTTTAACGATGAATTTTTTTTTTAAAGTTTGGGACCTTTTATCATTATGCTATACTGATTTTTTAGCGAAATATTGGAGGTACCTACAAAAGATAGCTATTCTATTTTCTAAAAATTGCAACAAGCTATGTAAATGTTTCTAAAATATATCACGAATCAAAAAAAAAATATTCAAGACGGGTGCGGGCGAGTTAGTGGGTGGCTCCGTCTGAGGGGGTGGACATAATTTAATTAGCCTAGGTCATAATCCGGCCCTGTATATGTGTATGTGTTGTGTATAAGTGACTTACATGTGCTTGTGTTATTTAATGTATGTACACGCGCGCGCGCACACACACCCACACACACACACTTTGACTAAGTTTGAAATACAACATTGGAATAATAGATTTCCGTCCCGATCAGTCTGGAAAGCTCCTACCTGTGTCTGAGTAATTCTGTCAAAGTTTGAAAAAAAAAACCAAAAAAAACGTAATGCAATTTATTAAGTCTTACCAAAATATATTTTACTGAATTTTTTGGAAAATATTAAAAATAAAATTAGACTATCTTTAGGTCTGTCATTGACTTAAGATATACATACGCACAGAATTTGTATGAAATTGAAATGAACATCTGTCTCGTGAGAGACCTTTTCCTTTCCGTCTGGCAACAACCCCAGGTTAACGGGGGAAAAAACAGTATAAATCCAACTGTGTGACACTTTGAAGCCAGTTATACGACTCCTTTAAGATGAATACATTTTCTAATAATCGTACTATTTTGAATGGACGATTTAAATATGAAATTTGATCATCTTGCCATCAGCGAAGTGACAGGTATGAAATTAGTATCGTAAAATGGCGTTTCAAATAAATGACGTCTGTATTTAAAGTGAAGATATTTTCTAATAAATGTAGTATTTTAAAATTAGATTTGAAAATTGATTATCTTGCCGTCAGAAAAGCAACAGGCCATGCAAAATTAACAAAAACAAACAAAGAGAATAAAGAAAGAAACCAAAGTAATTGAATGCCGGATTCTCACGATAAAGTTGCTTTTCGGTTTGGGTGATTACTAATTTATTTCGAGAAACATCAGACCGCGGCGGACATAAATAATAAAGCGAGTAGATAAATATTAGAATAACGGTGTGAAATGATATCACATAACAATCCCTGTATGAGGATAAGATGAAGAAATGACGTAGCAATACACAATCTGACTAACTTTGGAATAATATATTCCCATACTAATCAGTCTTGTTAAATACCCGTATCTTAACAATTATGTCAGAGTTGGAAAAAATGTCAACTTAATTTTTTAAAACCATAACAAAATGATATTTTATTGATCTTTTTGGAAATTATTCACTAACGAACAGAATTATTTTTAAAAAAATTAATTAAATTAAAATATTTTTACGTCTGTCATTGAATTACGATATACATGGACATACGTATATACACACAACATCAAACTGAAATTAAAAAGAACATCTGTGTCGCGAGAGATACTTTCCTACTTTCTGTCGGGAAACACCACCACTACCGGCTACACACACGAAGCTTGCCGACTTGGTCAACGAAGAAAAAAAAATCAGATTTTGTGTCCTTAGTTTGTGTTATATATATATATATATAATATATATATATATACATATATATATATATATATATATATATATATATATATATATATATATACGACAAACGGTTCCATTCTGAATGAAGCACCATTCTTTGAATGTCTGCTGGGTCTCAAGTTCACTCCAGACCTCAAGACGAACTCTTAAAGCAGGTTGAGTCAAAAGGTTTTTCGTATATATACTGATGCTTTTTAGAAAATTCTATCTCCATGTTATATCATTAATTTGAGAAAACCATTTGCCCACTCATTGAAGTCTTTATTCTTTATTTTCATCTAACATATAAGAATTAATTATTTATTCTTCATTTTACAGCTTTGATAATGAATCATGAAAAAGAATTGCAATTAGAACCATTTTAAGTTACATGTGGGGGTAAAAGCGCCGAGAGCAAGGGCAGCGGCAAAAGAAATTAATGATGCGGAAGGCCAAGAAATATGTGGCACAAAACTGGTTTGGATGTTTCAAGGAAGATGAAACTAGCTTTGAAGATAGACAAAGATCAAGGAGATCTGTTGTGAAAGATGAGGCTTTGCTTGAAATGGTTGAGCAACAGCCAAGCATTAGCACTTGTACATTGTCGGCAGAAATTGGTCTTTCACAAAACACAATCAAACGACACTCCCATAAGCTTGGCCCTGTGAACAGATGTTGTCAAGAGGTTCCTCATGAACTGAACAATGACCAGCCTCAACGACATGTAAAAATTTTCAAACTACTAGCAATTTCTCAAGATGCCCGTTTTTGGTGTTGAATTGTAACTGGGGATGAAAAATGGATTTATTTTCACAGTCCGAATAAGAGTAATCAGTAGCGTTGTTCCGGCCACGCTTCAGAGACGGTTGTCAAACAAGGGCAGTTTGAACAGAAGGTCATGTATGTTTGGCGGTATTTCGAGGGGTGTTACACTTTGAGCTTGTCTCAAGTGGCTATGCTGGGAACTCTGATCTTTATGCTCAACAACTGCAGCGAGTATAGATGATTTGAAAGGCCGCTACCCGGCAATGAACAATCGAAGATGCGCACTCTTACAGCATGACAATGCACCGGAACACACTGCCTATGTGACCAAGTGCAAAACTGACAGGCTTACAATCCAGACCATCTTTTCCGAGTCATAGCTTATTTTTTGTGTGGAGGGAGGTTTAACAATGTGGATGAGCCTGAAAATGAGTTCAAGGAGCTTTGTTTCTAAATCAGCCAAATGGTAGAGGCATAAAATTGAGTTTCTGGCACAACGATGGCAACAAAATAGGATTGATGAATAAATGCTTGTTGTATGTAATTTGCATTGAACTATTAATTAAAGTTTCAAATACAAAGAATTTACTCGACTTAGTATACAATCTATTGCTGAAATGGTCGGTTCATTCCATCACTTCAAGTAGTACCTAACTCCTACCATTCTTCATCTTTACAAGTCAGCGGGGAAGAACAAAAGGAGAGAGAGAGAGAGAGAGAGAGAGAGAGAGAGAGAGAGAAAGAGAGAAAGAGAGAGAAAGAGAAAGAGAGAGAAAGTGGTAGCTGTGTGGAAAAATAGACGAAAGAGAGATGTTTGAGATTGCAGCAATTCTGTTCAAAAGTGACTAAGAAACCATAACACAGCTGATGACACTAGAGTAAAAAAGCATCATACTTCTGAATAGAAATATGACGAGAACAGAATTTTAATCTGGAAATATCTTAATAAATAAATGTTTTCCATTAAATTATCAAAATGGTTTAATTCTTTTGATACTATAAAGTGATTCGTTTCCATTCTTAGATTAAGTAATAGTAGAATAGGTTCCTAAAGATTACCTGCCTTTATATCAGGTCATCCCATAAGTTCTGTCCGAATTTTGAATAAAGAAAACAAGTGACCAAATATTACATTCAATTACAGATTCTATCAACAATGTATTTTCACTGATTATCTATGACTTCCTTCCATCTATTAACAAGCCTACTAATTCCATTACTGTAAAATTCTTTTGGCTTTGATTCGAAGAACTCACAAATGTCAGTTTTAATCTCTTCTTGTGTTACAAAAGCTGTTTCTTCCAAATGATTCTGTAAGCTACGAAACAAATGGTAGTCTGAAGGAGCAAGGTCGGGAGAATAAGGTGGATGAGGAATTTTCTCCCAACCAAGTTCTTCGATCTTTTGTGACGTGATTCTTACTGTGTATGGTCGCGCATTGTCCTGATGAAACATAACCCGTTTTCGATTCACTATTTTTTCCTCAAAGCTTGGTTCAAACAGTGTAATTGCTGACAGTATAATTGAGCATTAATTGTTGCATTGGGTGGTAAGAATTCAAAGTGGATTATTCCTTGGCAATCCCACCAGATTGAAAGAAGAACCTTTTGCCCATGAAGTTCCCTTCTCAGCTGTGGCTGGGGTCCTTCCCCTTTACCAAGCCACTGTCTACGACGCTTAACATTTCGATAAAAGATCCATTTTTCGTCACCAGTCAGAAGTCTATCCAAAAAAGGTGAAACAATTTAGCGAGAATGGAGAGAAAAGCAGATGTCAACTCGGGATTTGAGGTTGTTTTCAGACAATTCATGAGGCACCCATTTTCCAAGTTTAGGAACTTTTCCAAGTTGTGGAAGATGACGATGAACAGTTGTATGGTTTGAACTGAGAACCACTGCCAATTCCTCAACTGATAAAGCAGGATTTTCTTCAAGGGCTGCTTCAAGAAGCTTTTCATCAAACTCAACTGGACGTCCGGTTCGATCTTCATATTCAAGGGTGAAATTTCCACCTCTGAATTTTGCAAACCATCTTCTGCAAGTTCTTTCATTCACACATTCCTCTCCATAAACTGAGTGAATGTTTCTAGCCACTTCGGCTGCTGAGTTTCCTTTCTTGAACTCATAAAGCATTATGTGCCTCAAATGATTCTTGGGTACTTCTATGTTAGCAGGGTTTTAATCAAACAAAATTTAATTTTATTGTTCTCTGAAATAAAATTTGATCAGTTTAAATGCATCTAAACATAAAAATAATGTTCAGCTCCATTAGACATTATAAAATACTCTTTAAATTTCGTTCATTTTAACAAAAAGTTAAAATTCGAACAGAATTTATGGGATGATCTAATAGAATCGGCTTCTGGAAATTTGGGATGCCATTTTTGGTTGTAACTATGGAGGTCATAAAAAAAAATAAAGACGGACATACTCCGAATAAAGCAGTGAAAAATAGGAAGATTTTATTGCGCCAATACTGCAAGTAAGACAGTGAAAGAGAGAGTGAGGCGTGAGAGAGAGAGAGAGAGAGAGAGAGAAAGCGAGGAGAAAACAGTGAGAGAAAGAGAGGGTGAATAAGTGAAAGAGAGAAAGTGAGTAAAACGCTGAAAGAGAGAGTGAACGAGAAAGACGCTGAAAGAGAGAGTGAACGAGAAAGACGCTGAAAGAGAGAGTGAACGAGAAAGACGCTGAAAGAGAGAGTGAACGAGAAAGACGCTGAAAGAGAGAGTGAACGAGAAAGACGCTGAAAGAGAGAGAGAGAGAGTAAGACGCTGAAAGAGAGAGAGAGAGAGTAAGACGCTGAAAGAGAGAGAGAGAGTAAGACGCTGAAAGAGAGAGAGAGAGTAAGACGCTGAAAGAGAGAGAGAGTGAGCGAGTAAGACACTGAAGAGAGAGAGAGAGTGAACGAGTAAGACACTGGAGAGAGAGAGAGAGTGAACGAGTAAGACACTGGAGAGAGAGAGAGTGAACGAGTAAGACACTGGAGAGAGAGAGAGTGAACGAGTAAGACACTGGAGAGAGAGAGAGAGTGAACGAGTAAGACACTGGAGAGAGAGAGAGAGAGTGAACGAGTAAGACACTGAAGAGAGAGAGAGAGAGTGAACGAGTAAGACACTGGAGAGAGAGAGAGAGTGAACGAGTAAGACACTGGAGTGAGAGAGAGTGAACGAGTAAGATGCTGAAGAGAGAGAGAGTGAACGAGTAAGACGCTGAAGAGGGAGACGGTGAACGAGTAAGACGCTGAAAGAGGGAGACGGTGAACGAGTAAGACGCTGAAAGAGGGAGACGGTGAACGAGTAAGACGCTGAAAGAGAGAGAGAGAGAGTGAACGAGTAAGACGCTGAAAGAGAGAGAGAGTGAACGAGTAAGACGCTGAAAGAGAGAGAGAGAGTGAACGAGTAAGACGCTGAAAGAGAGAGAGAGAGTGAACGAGTAAGACGCTGAAAGAGAGAGAGTGAACGAGTAAGACGCTGAAAGAGAGAGAGAGAGAGTGAACGAGTAAGTAAAAGAGAAAGAGTGAGTAAGACAGTGAGAGAGGGAGAGAGAGAGCAAGAATAAAAAGAGGTCAAACTTATTATTGCAGGGTCTGTTTGCGATAATGTTTAAAAAGCACGTTGAATGTGCTTCTCTTTCGAGAGATCATGTTCAAGAGCAATGACTCTGACGTCATGTTTCAGTATGACGTCACGAACTCTTTTCAACCACAACAACAAGTTAACATTTATAAAAATTCAATTTCTGATGTTCTTTCCTTCCTTCCCTTCTGGCGTTGCCATCTCCGCTTAGCGCCCTGGTGTTTCCTAAGAAAATGTTATACAAAACCGTTTTCTTTTTATGTACTGAAAATGATCTTTTAATCTTTTTCCCGGTGAATCATCAGTCTCCTGGCCGGGTGTGGTCACAGGGTCACTGCGTAGCTGAGTACCTGACCAGTTCAACATATCAGGGTTGAAGGCCTGAGAGGTATTCATTCGAGCGCACAGTGCCTTAGGCATGCAAACCTGCAGGAGCCCATCCCTCTTCTGATCAAATTGCAACCGATATCCTCGAAGTCTCACCTCGATGACAGACACGTGGTAGTTTATTCCGTCGGGTGGTGGGTCGCTCCACCGTTGACTTCACTGGTTGCATAAATAGTCATTGCGTCCAGGGAACTTCAACGTGATGTAATGGTTAACAAGCCTGTCTCGCCAAAACAATTGCGATTGAGTAGCAAGTGTAATTTATGAATAAAACTTATAAGTGTAAAAAGTGTAATTTATGAATAAAACTTATAAGTGTAAAAAGTGTAATTTATGAATAAAACTTATAATTTATGTTATAAAGTTTATAATTTATGAATAAAAAGAAAATTGAAGTTTGTTAAAATTTTCAAAAGATACTATTAAAAATATCAACTTTGGTTACTACCCTTTACTTTCTAAGCTGTGATCTAAATGCTAAGCTGGTTATCCAACGATGGATCTATTGGAATAATTAAGCAATTTAATACTAAAGGAAGTTGAAATGGTATGGGCACGTCATAAGAGCCAATAATATTTCCACTGCCTTCCTAGATGGTGCCGACTTGGGCAAATGAAGAAGAGGTAGACAGAAGGCGAAATGGTCCGACAAGGTCACCAAGTGAACTGGAATATCATTCACAAAGCCTTAGGCATTGATGCATAATCAAGAAATATGGAGGAAGCTGGTCAGACGCTCAAAGACATTTGGTCACGGACTGATGATGATTAATGACAAAGACCATCAACGAAACAATGGCTTATTTATAAAAATCACAAACAGGAGGGAGTACAAATTGAATGCGATTTATTTATTTTATCTTATTTAATATGGGCTGTTTATTTGCTTTGGGTTTTTCTTTACGGCATATCAACCTGACTCTGCCCAAATTTATTTTTGCTGGTAAGATTTTTGTTCAAAAATGTGTTGCCGGTAAAATTTCTGTAAAAAAAACGTATTGCTGGTAATAAAACTTATTTTTACACTTTCATAGTGTCTTGAGCACAGTTTGAGGTTCACTATTTGCCCAGAGCTGGGACCCTAACAGGTGCTGCCACCCTGGGTCAGAGTGGACCTGGGAACACCAACAATTAAGAGGTGGTTCCACGCTCATCAAAACCTCCTGATCACAGGCCTTGCTGTCGGATGTAGTTTATCGTCTTACCCAGTACGCTGTTTATTTTGTATAATAACTTCTACAGTTTTTGAGCCTTTCCTTTCAACTGGTACTATAGAGTATTTTGGCGTCCTCAACTAATATCTGTCTTATGTTGGTAGTTACATTTTGTTCGTTCAGGATATATTTCTTAAGACGGATTTGTTCACCTGTGATACTAAAGATGAAAATCAAATTATTTTCGTTTGGACAGTAGCAAGAGAAGTATAAATAATATAAAATTAACTAATATATGTTTCACAAGTATTTCTAATATATAAAACTTGCTTTTGTATGTCCGCTGTAAACACTAAAGATTAAACATAAACTTTTGTATGTAAGCGCGCACATTAAAACTTGACATCAGTACGGTTTTCGGTATTTGTCCGAACCCTCTCCTTGAACGGAAATGAGGAAAGTAGAAAATGGAAATAATTACTTCACAAAATCTGATACAAGAGTATATGATATATGCATTTCTATACATCAGGACAATGACAAATGGAAAGAATTCTTTGGAGAGCTATCTCGATTAAGGAAGACCCCTTAAGTTGGGCGGGATATAAGACACATACTGTTGTATCCAATAATGATGCATTTCTCATGAGCGAGTAGCGCAACGGTAATTGTTACAGAAAATGGAATCGGAGAGACGATTTCAAATTCCAACTTAGCCTGTTGTGTTTACTTCCTCACACGTTATTGCCAAAGATAGACAGAATTCTCGGGGCTTGGATGGAATCAGGTTTAAGACAGTTATGTGCCATGCATGATAGACGCTTAGGCGATCATCTTTCTTTCGATACATGACTGACGAGGCAGATTTTTTCCCGCAGTAGGTTGCTGTTTCTTTCTGCGGTAGACCAGCTGCCACTCATAGTTGCCATCCAAGGCTATAGAATCTGGTCTGTCCTGTTATTTACCCATAGCTGGGGGGAGGTAGAAAAAGAGGATTCATACCTTTTCCAAGTCTCCGATTCTTCAATCGGAGCCGCTATCCATTACTCCACCGTAAGGAAAACTATAAATTCCACATTAATTCCCAGAATATGGTATCTAAACTTTTTGAATTTAAGCGAACTATTATAGGGTATTCAGTAAAACAAGCGGTAAATTCAGGAAGACGTGAGACAATCGTTGAAAACTGGTGACGACTGATCTGACTGAAAAATTAATCAAGAAATTCTGCACATTTCATCAATCCCCACGTTGGATGTTCTTTGAAAAGTACGATAACTTGACGCTCAAAATCAGCGAGTTGTTTAGCCATAGGAGAAGGGCAGAACGAATAACGAAAGTTGTCTGCAACTTTAAAGTTATGACTTTAAATGACTAGTCACATGATCGAGAAGCAATTAAATCAATTATAAAAGAACCAATCAGGGTTAAGTAATTACGAGAGAGTTGAATGATTATTCAAGTTCATGATTTATTCAAGAAATTTATTCAAGGTCACTTATTCCCGAAAGATAAAACAGTGATAATAAATTTTCCGCTTTTTCACTGGTCATCCTGTATCAGGTTTTCTGTCTGAATTTCTGTAAGGTCATTATTTACACTATTTATATTCGGACTATTTTCTTTTTTGTTTGTTTTACAGTAAGGTTCACTCTGTACTAGGCCCGGGGGATACTTGAGGAAGAGAGTTACGTTAAGGGCTGGTTTATATGGATAGGAGGTGGGGAGATAACGGTTAACTCTAGACTTGAATCATTAATTCTCTCTCTCTCTCTCTCTCTCATACACACACTCTCTCATACAGACACAAACACACAGGGTTCACAGTCGAATGATTAGTCAAGGACATGAATATTCAAGAAATTTATTCAAGGTTACTCAAGCTCAATTATTCGTGAAAGATAAAGCAGTGATAATAAATTTGCCGCTTTTTTGCGGAGCACCCTGGAGACAAGGTTTCATCATTTTACAATTGAAATGGCTCGATATAACCGTAAGTTCTTTGCTAATAGTTTCTTCTCACTTCTTGTTTTCCAGTCAACTTTGGTCTTCAAAAATTTTAATACAGTAGTGTTTTTTTAAATATTCTCTAATACTCAGTAACCCCTTGCATTATAGTGGTTTTATTGCATTGTATTGGGTGAAATGATTTAAAAAAAGAAGGGAACTCGCTCCCAAGAAGGTATGGCAACTTACAGATAATAATAAATAAAGAGAGCGATTTAAGAACAGAAAAGACAGTGTTTGATAATATTTCGACAATATATCTGCCTTCTTCAAGTTATGTTTAAAAACTTCCATACAAGTATAGAAATATAAAAAAAAATCTACAAAGGTCGGTTGTCTTGAGAAACACGGTTGTACTGGTAATCAACGTGTCAAAACGAACGAAACGCAACCAGCGTGAATGGCATGCAATTGAAACGTGATAAATCGTGCTCGTCTTGAAAATTTACGTTCATTGATTATGAGTTACTTAAAGAAATCAAACTGATTGATTAATTTATCATTTTTCTTTTTCACTTCTTAAATCGAGCTCTTCGCTAAGTGTTGAAAAATACTGTAAGATTTACGTCAATCACTTTGTTAATAATAATAATAAATAATAAATAATATTTTATTCAAGGTTATTCAAGATCTATTATTCTTGAATTATTCTTGAAAGTGATAATAAATTTGCTGCTTTTTTACTGGGCACCCCAGTAGATTGGCGGCAAAAAATGTTCCCATGAGTAAAGCCCACACCTTTATATAAAATAGTTTTTTTTTTTTTAATTGGCCAGTGGAAAATGTCATGATACTTTTTCTGACCTTAGGTCTCTGGGTGGGACCCGGAAAGAAATTTGTACACACTAGAAATCAAAGGAAATAACATAATAGTAATAATAACTGAATAATGCTCCATAAGCGGAAATTGTCCCCAGATTCTCGAACGTTCATATTTCGTATACTAACGTAGAGTAATTTCTAAAGAATAGATTTTTAGTTACTAATCCGACAGATTTTAATCACTTTAAACATTATGTTTTTTTAGTGGATATCCATATTTGAGTAGTCATTTATTAAAAAGTATATTTTTTTCCGTCTACCGGCCTGAATATTCGAGAAATCTTATTAAAGAATATTCAAGCCGGTAGACGGAAACAAATATACTGTTTAATAAATACGTCTACTCAAATATGGGAATCCACACACACACACACACACACACACACACACACACACACACAAATGTTTAAAATGATAAATCTGTCGGATTAATAAATAAAAATCCATTACTTCTCTATAAATTGCTTTGTTTACGTTTGGATACCTAACTGAACAGAAATGAACGTTCGAAAATCTGGAGAAAATTTGCGCTTATAAGGCACTATTCGGCTTTGCTCGATCGGCAAGAGCCTTCGTGGCTGAGCTGGTTTAAAATAATAATAATAATAATAATGATTATAATAATAATTATAATAATAATAATGATAAAAGGAATTTGTGGCGAGCCATGATAGCTTGCATCCTGAAGACATATGGCACACACAAGAAAAAATAAAATAAAGTTTAGTCGCAGAGTCCTATTTTCCAGACAATACCTCTTCCTAGGTGACGGGTAGGATTAATCTTTGGTGGCTGATGGTGTACCGAAAGGGAAAATACCGTGGGAACGGAGCTATTTTGGGTTTCTGGTCCTATGTGTAAGATTCTCACTTGAAATGAGCCTTGGGATATATTTCGTTTGGGTTGGTGTTCAGGTGAATCACACATTATCATTTAGGCTGGCGGTTGTCTCCCCTTGAGGCAGGGGTCACTAGAGGGAAATGCCAAGGCGCCACAATGTGTAAGTGTTGAGACAGCCGAACAATTTTCGTCTAATTTTAAGTCCGCGTTGGGCTCTCACTTTAAATTCAGTCTTGTGCCATGTTTTATGCGAGTGGAAGTATAGATAAAATTCAAAGACGGATTTTATTATTTTTAGCACCTTCCCCATTTTTGTTCAAAGAGAGGGTTCGGACAAATACCGAAAACCGTATTCCTGTCACGTTCTAATGTGCGCGCGTACACACTAAAATTTATATGTTTAATTTTTAGTGTTTAGAGCGGACACAAAAACACAAGTTTTATATATTAGAAATACTTGTGAAACATATATTAGTTAATTTTATATTATTTATACTTCTCTTGCTACTGTCCGAACGAAAATAATTTGATTTTCATCTTTAGTATCACAGGTGAACAAATCCGTCTTAAGAAATATATCCTGAACGAACAAAATGTAACTACCAACATAAGACAGATATTAGTTGAGGACGCCAAAATACTCTATAGTACCAGTTGAAAGGAAAGGCTCAAAAACTGTAGAAGTTATTATACAAAATAAACAGCGTACTGGGTAAGACGATAAACTACATCCGACAGCAAGGCCTATGATCAGGAGGTTTTGATGAGCGTGGAACCACCTCTTAATTGTTGGTGTTCCCAGGTCCACTCTGACCCAGGGTGGCAGCACCTGTTAGGGTCCCAGCTACGAGCAAAAAGTTAACCTCAAACTGGGATCAAAACACTAGGAAAGTGTAAAAATAAGTTTTAATACTAGCAATGCAAATTTGTAAAAAATTATTACCGGCAATAAATTTTTGAAGTAAAAAAAAAAAAAAATACCAGCAATATATTTTTGAAAGAAATATTACCGGCAATACATTTTTGAAAAAAATCTTACCAGCAATAAAAAAAATCATGGCAGGGTTAGGTTGATATACTGTAAAAAACCAAACCAAATAAACAGCCCATATTAAATGACATAAAATAAATAAATCGCATTCTATTTGTACTCCCTCTTTCCCAATAGCCGTTACACATGCATCACGCTAGGTCAGAGGTCAGCAAACTTTTGCTAACTAGGATTTTAAAATCATTCAGTGTGCCAACAGCATACGTATTTTTTTATACAAGTAACGGTCAATATACCTGTTCTACAATATATTTTATATAATAATATATAGAATAATACGTAAACCACATTAATAGAAATAAAATGTTTTAAGTTTTTTTTTTTTTTTTTTAAAGTTTTTATTATTAATGGGAGGACCAAAGAGTTAACAGTTAAATATCTTTCCGTTGTAGTAGTTATTGGTTCGGACTTTGTGATATCATTTGCGGCTCCGTGCCATTGGAAAATACTTCGTGTGCCGTAGGTTGCCGACCCCTGCGCTAGACCATTTTAAATGTCTAACGTCCTAATGTATACCAAGATGGTAGACAAAACTAGAACTGTTCTTGATAATGACTGGGAAGTTGAAAGTACAAAATATAAACTATTACTTCTTTAAATAATGATCGGCATTCGAAATTATCATTGTTATTGAAATATTTTGCTAATGTGAAACATAAATATTTAATGATGCAATAGGTAAATTTGCATCGGGATTTTGTAATCAGAATTAGTTTTGAGCGTATTCTACCATTAGCTTAAGAATTATGATTCACCGGCAAAATTCAGAGAGGAAAACTGTGAAATTGTCACACGTACAACGTACAACTAGTATCTACAATTACGAGAAAAAAAATAAGAAGTCAAAAACATAACCAACCAAAAAAAAAAAAATTAAAAATAATGTTAGGAACAAATTTACAAAATAATTTATTATATCACCATTCAAATTTTATATATATATATATATATATATATATATATATATATATATATATATATATATATATAGAGTCATCCACAGACAGACTGTTTCGCTGTATCACAGCTGATCAGCGTACCTAGACGTCCTGTTGCCTCTAGCTAGGATTGAAACCCGACTGAAGTCGGAGATTCTACCACCAAGCCGTTGCCGCACAACAGGGATGAAAGCGAATTTAAGCGTATTTATTTTTAGATAAACACACATTGACTAAAAGAACTCGATTCGATTTACCGAAGAGTCTTGCATTATTAGCCGTAATAGTCACTGTTTACAAACCGACACTTCCTCCCCAGAGAACTCAACTGAAATAAATTTTTCAGGAGCATATACATATATATATATATATATATATATATATATATATATATATATATATATGTGTGTGTGTGTGTGTGTTAATGGTTAAAATTGAATCAGACCAGGAAAAAGTAGTATTAAAAAGTGCTCAATACAAGCGTGAAAAAGTAAAATAATAGTAAAAATAACATATAGAGCTTTTAACTATAAAATCAGGAGATCAGTTGAATCCTCTACCTTGGTTTCAAATCGGCTGGGGATACCGTAAGGTTGAAACCAAGGTAGCGGATTCAACTGATCTCCTGATTTTTAAAGTATATTTATATATATATATATATATATATATATATATATATATATATATATATTATTATTATTTATTATTAATATTACATGTAAAAAGTTTGTCACAGCTGATTGATGTTATCTTTAGCGTCCTGAATCTAGGGTTTTTCTCAGACGGACTCTCCGGACATCACTGCGCGACACTCGTCAGGCGGCACCAACTACTAACAGCTCATACTTCTCGATTTTTTAGAATGCACATTTCATTGGTTTAAATTTTTTTATAGTGTACGTGCTACCATGCGCTCGTCTGTTCATACGTGTAGAATATCGTGATTCTTTGTCTTTTTCACTTTCCACTCTCTCCTTAACCCTCTTCTCCCTTTTTTCTCTTTTCTTTCAATTGTAGCCATATTGACTTCCGGTTTTCTAGACTTATACTGTCGTTAAAGTTTTATCAAATTCAACCGACGAAGTCTGTCGGTCTTAGGTTTTGTTTTTTACTTCCACTTTTCGAGAAAGTTGTTGCACATCTGAATCAAAATTGTAGATAAATTATTCAATGTTGATGTTTGACTGTTTCGATCATAGTCAAGGACTAAGTCTTAGTATCGTGGAATAGGTTTTGTTAACTACAGACTAGCATTTTTAAAAACAATACTTTCATACTGATGTATACGAATATAAGTGACATTATGTAATTTATAGTTTCATAGAGAGTTATAATGGGCCCACCCATGGCGCTAAGGTCCAGGAAAAGAGATCAAACTGAACGGGACCAACCCTCGAATACCCCAACGGTGGAATAGATAAAGCTTTACACGATCAAAATGGCCAAACCGGGCAGCGACTGTCAACCAAGTGTTTGGGCTTCTCCGTTACGTAGAATTGTCCACCAAACTCAAATTCACGACAATGGCATCGTCAAACTGATTCCCAGCCACCTCCGCCACTAGTGGTAGTGGTGGTGGTGGGGAGAAAGGAAATAGGAAGAGAGAATGACGATACTGATGCCCGGATGCGAGCGGGTGCCGACGATAGCGTCAGAATACATCCACAAACAAATACACCCACAAAAACGAATACGCCCACAAACAAATCAAATGTTTGTGAAACCTGATTAACCAATCAAAGTCAAACACAAAAGTACAAATACCAGAATTTATTTCTTCTTTTACTCATTCTTTGAGTAAGCTTTAATAAAAGTTAAACATGTTAGATTGATAAACGTTTCTTATTTGTTATTGATCTTATCATTCTGTCGGATTCTGATCCATATTTCATCTTATATATGAATGAAATAAAGATTCGTTTGTTTTGTTTTACGGCATATCAACCACAATAGGTTATTTAATGCAGACAATTTTTTGCTGGTAATATTTTTTTCCTTCAAAAATGTATTGCTGATAATATTTTTTCTTCAAAAACGTATCTCTGGGAATAATTTTTACAAAGTATTTCTGGTATTAAAACCTATTTTTACACTTTCATAGTGTTTTGATTCCAGTTTGGGGGGTTAACTATTTACTCATAGCTGGGACCCTAACAGGTGCTACCACCCCGGGTCGGGATGGACCTGGGAACACCAGCAATTAAGAGGTGGTCCCACGCTCCTCAAAACCTGATCAGAGGTCCCTGCAGTTGGGCGTAGTTTATCGTCTTACCCAGGACATGGGTGTAGTTTATCGTCATACCCAGGACGGTAAATAAAGATAGATACAAGCAACCGTACATATATACATTTGCCAATAAAAACTTTATTTAATATAATAATTTGTAATACAAAGCTATAAAGTATCTATTAATAAATATACATTTTACCTTCCGTCAAAAGCACGACTTAGTTCCATGTTCAATATAATCTTCAAGTACTTATAATTCTAATGGTTCATTAAGATCGTTAATATTTTCGAAAATTCTGGGTTTCGTGGAAGAAACGTTATATATCGAGGTATAGATCTGGATTCAAATTCAAAAATTATAGGGTGGGGATAAAAAGAAGAAATAAAATAAATTAAAAATAAAACTTGGAGATGCCGAAATATTTAAAAAAAAAATTCAGTTCGTCACCATTATAAGCGTCATATATATATATATATATATATATATATATATATTCACACAATTACTAGTGAAACTACAACAGCGGTACCCCCAACTATGTCCACATCAGATGACTAGTTTTCGTTCATAGCTTCGATGCCAAGGTATCATGACCTTACCCAAGATATCCCAACAGTACCTCACTATATCCACCAGGTTCTGTTGGTTCTCATTCACCTTATGCCAAGGCAAATGTGAGAATAACACCCGGGTATACAATGACTACAACAGGATAAGCATTAGTTGAAAAGCAAATATTTCAACCCCCATTTCTGACAGAGCATAACAAAAAAAAAAGAAAAAAGAAAAAAAAGCAGGATTCAATAATCAGACAAATAGGTAAATCGAACTTAATGTTTAACCAGTGCGGGGCATTAAACTCTGGACCCAGTATTCAATTTTCAACTAAGAGCTGGTGCCCCCGGGTCATTCTATTCAAGTTACAAAAAAATCCCTCACTGAATCGTGAACACACTCGCAACCTTCAACCGTTCAAATTTTTACAACCTTTTTGCTTCAACTTGGAAAAATATTTATCCACCAGCGATAATAGTATCAACGTATTATCTATGCCCCAGGGATTCAGTCGAGCAGCTTAGTGGTCTCACGGATGAAAACGAGACATCCACTTCGACCCTGTCGTTTGTTTAGAGTGGGGATTGGTGATTTCCTGTGGTTATCCTGAGACCGAACACTGAATATTCGGCAAGCCCTAACCAGAAAGAAACACAAGGCAATATTTCATTTTCAAATCATGTAATGAACTGAAAAACTAAAGAAAGAAATAAAACGTCGACATAAATAAATAAACAATTATTGGTTATTCTTACCTTAAAATAACACCACCAAGTTCCTGACGGTTATCATTTTTTCCTTGATGAAAACCAATATGGCTTCCGTTAAGCAGCACAAAAATATCTTTCACCGCCAAAAAAATGGCTGTTTAAATATCGCAGAAAGAAACCAACAAATACTAGTCTGGTGTATGACTACTGCTGACTGACGAGTGGACAATGCCGCCGAAAAATTGTTTAACCAATACGGCGAATAAACATAGCATCCCGTGTTCGAATTCTACCCGTGTATTTAACGTTTCACTACTGTCCTAAAACAGCCCCCTCCTGTCAAAGAATGCACATTTAATCAATTTATTTCTAAACGAATTTCGAAACATAAGCTATATATTAGTGGAGCTTCAACGTAGTGTAATGGTGGACAAGATAAGATTGTCTTGCAAGAACAATTACGACTGAATAGTAAGTTCGATCCTCACTTGGTGCTCCATACTTTTGGCTTTGTGACACATCTAAGCTAACGCTACGCTTAGAAATTCGCCATAAGTTATATACTAAGAGACTGAAACACATTCAACACATTACTGGATAGAAAAAGGTTTAAAGTTATTAAAATAAATGAACATTTTTTCTACCTTGTTCAAGAAAATGAATAAAAACAAGGTGGAAGCTTATATTTAACAACAAGAAGAGGCAGTTGAAGTTTCTGGGACACTTAATGAGAAAGGAAGGCCTGGAGAATCTGATACTCACATATCGAATAGAGGGAAAAAGAGACAAAGGAAAACAACACATGACGTACCTGGCGGGCTTAAGCAAGTGGATGACACAACGTGGTCTGGGGGAGGTGGCAGCAGGACGAAACTTATTGAGAGCCACAAGGGATAGGGGGAAGTGGCAATCCATGATCGCCTACGCCCTGAAGGGACACGGTACATATCAAGAAAAAGTAACGGAGCAGTCTTTTTTTACTTTGCTTCTTCCCATCCTGATTGCTGAAGATAGGACAATTGATACTGGTTTGATTTCAGTGTTATCATCCTCCGAGACTATCGTATAGGAGGATGACAACACGATAAACTACATCCGGCAGCAAGGACTCTGATCGGTACATTGGAGGTTTTGAGGGTGATAGCATCTATTAGGGTGGCAGCTATAGGCAAATAATGAACCACCCCACAAAAAAAATCAAAGCACTAGGGAAGGATAAAAACACATTATTATAGTGAAAATACCAGTGGTTAAGAAAAGGGGATTCGGAAAATTCTTTAAGAGGTAAAAAGTATAAAATTAATAAACACGATTTCCTCCACAAAAGAAAACAAAGTCCAGGTAAAATAGACACCAAGGCTATTCTGCTAGTCCCGGTAAAATAGAC
>OZ038519.1:45968375-45983375 GCA_964036315.1 Acanthosepion esculentum | reverse complement strand
TAAATATTTGTATGTATAAAAAGAACATATAAACATAAAAATGTCTTAATATATATATATATATATATATATATATATATATATCACTTTATATATACAGGGTGCGGCAAAATGATTCTAACCCATTTTTAGGTTTAATAAATGCGAAATGTAGCAAAGAACGAAAAATGTGTTTTTATTTTTGAAATGTCCTGTTACTTCATATATATATATATATATATATATATATATATATATATATATATATATATATATATATATATATATATATATATAACAGTTCCCGCCTTAGGATAACACAATAAACACGAAACAACTGATCTTCCTACCTATCATATCCTAATGGCGAACATATATAAATAGTCGAGCTACAGCCCAACGGTCGCTCGACTGTTTATGATTGTGTTCAAACTCGAAACAGACTGTCACCACTCGGTTCTGACCTCAGTGTCAACTCTTATATTTACACACGTTCTATCCCGGATACTGAGCACTTTTACCCATAAATATAACATACTTTAAAACTATATTTTTATCAAATTTGTTTTTCTAAAGAAGTAATAGATCTTTTTTTATGAACCCGACAGATTTTATCACTTTATTTTACGTTATTTTTAGTGGATACTCGTATTTGAGTAGACGCCTCGTTTATTTATTAAACAGCATATTTATTTATTTATTTTCGTCTACCGCCCTGTATATTCGAGAAATCTGCACCTCCCTGGGCAGAGGAAATTAATGGGCTAAGCTAAATACGATAAGCTTTTAACTTATTAAAAAGACCAGTATGCCAAACCCTGTCAAAGGCCTTCGAGATATCCAACGCAACAACCCGAGCTTCATCAATCTTATCTGAAGGTTGATTGATTCTTTCAGCTATAATCGTTAATACATCAGCAGTTGACCTAGAAAAAAGAAAGCCATATTGTTTTTGTCTGAAAGAAGACCCTGCGAGATGAGATGTTTAAGCAATTCAGAGTAAATTAGAGCCTTAAGCATTTTGCCAAAAAGAGGTAAATTCCTGTAGTTAGAAGGATCAAACGGTTCGCTTGAGTTCTTAATGACTGACACTACAGAAGATTTCCAACAAGCAGGAAAGCAAGAAACAGCAAGGCATTTATTGTAGAGTGAAGAGAAAACAGGAAATAGATCAGGAGAACATTTCTTAAGAACTATTGCAGGATACCATCAGGTCTACATGTTTTGTGAGAATCCATTTTATCTATGATAATAACAGAAGCTATGGACGGAATTATATTTATATCACTCAACAGAGGCTCAGTTCTAAGGGGGAAGTCCGGTATATAAAAAAGTAACATTGTTCCGACGCACAAATCTGTGTATTATTTGTTAACAAAATCTTTCAGCCGATCCATTCTTCGATTTTCTTTACGTGTGATTCGTGCAAAAAATAAAAAAACTCTCATAAATACACTACAGTTCAAAAGTTTGAAGCCACTATCAGAATTAGAATGGGATGAACTTGACAGAAGAGTGAAAAAAATGAAAAAGAACTCATTGAAAAAGAATGGAATGAATTATCAAACTTATACTTTGAGAAACTTTTGCAATGAGTCCCCAAAATTTGTGCTGCAGTAATCAAGGTTAAAGGAAGATATTTTGACGCGAGCAAAATTCAATCATAATTTTTTTTTGTCATAATAAAATTTCTAATAAAAGATCATGAATCATTTTATTTAAGCATGTATAAGAATTTTCTCTTATTTAAAGTACAAAACAGCTACATTTGGGGCCAATTTAAAAAATTACCAGAGATGGTCTCAAACTTTTAAAATGTAGTGTGAGTGAGTGTGTGTGTGTGTGTGTGTGTGTGTGTGTGTGTGTGTGTGTGTGTGTGTGTGTGTGTGTGTGTGTGTGTGTACCTTAACCGATTTGTCCATTTCATAATGTGTGATGTCATTTGTTTATATTTGATACGCCATTAGCAGTTATGAATGTACGTGAGAGATTCATGGAAGATTGAAGTTTATAATCAGTAAATTCGACCTTTCCAACCGAACGATCTTCAGTGGCTGAATCGGTTAAGGCACGTCAGGCTATATGACGTTTCCGTATATGATACAGGTTCGAATTCTGTCGGAGGATGAATATTTTCTATGAACATTCCTCGGACATTCAGGCCGGTAATACTGTTTATTATAAACAGAACATTTACTTAAATACTTGTATCTATAAAAAGAATGTTAAACATTTATATATATATATATATATATATATATATATATATATATATATATATATATATATATATACACGGGAAAAAAGCGTGAAATTGTAAACAGTGACTGTTATAGCTAATAATGCAAGACTCTCAACGGATTGAGTCCTCTGGGTCACTGGCATGTTTATGAAAAATAAATACGCAAAAATTCGCCTTTCTCTTTACTTATTCGGCCCACATCTCATCAAAAGAATTGTTGGCAACCCAAACAGAATATTAATGAAATTCACAAGGGGACAAACAGCCTTGGAGGTAACTAGAAACTACGACATAAGAAAACAAAGATTTATTATTAAAATGGGCGAAGAAAAAGGCGCAGGGGAGAAAAATAGCAAAAGAAATAATTCCAGGAAGTATAAAATGGAAAAATCAGGACTCAAAAGCCTCCCAGTAAAGAAGGAGAACGGACAAATTTCTCCTGTCGACACAGAGTCGGTCGGTGTAATTTGATATAGACCGTCTCCAAAACACGAAGATGCTTTGCCGACCGTGCTTTGCACAAATTGGAAAACCTCGAATCTGTATATTTGTCAGCGCAATCTGGATTGTTTGAAAGGTGAGGGCCTGTCGCAGAATCCTTTAGCGTCTGCGTAAAATGTGTATTACAATTAACAACGCCCTGTCTAACATTAACAGGCACAATTCGCGTTTTAAGGCGCTGATCCGCCCTATGTAATCAGCGTCACACTGATATATATATATATATATATATATATATATATATATATATATATATATATATATATATTTATATATATATATATATAAAGAAATATATATATATATATATATATATATATATATATATATATATATATATATATATATATATATATATAACGAACCGCTCTTCATTAAAGAATTGAACACTGTTGGCTACTGGTGTTTGTTTATATTCGCATACAATACGTTTGAATGCCCCTTCCTCTCTGCCGTGCGCCGATAGCTTAGGGGTAGGATTTCCGACTGATGCCAAATCAGTAGGGTTTTGATCCCGGCTTGAAGCAACCAGATGTTTCGCCACACTGATGAGCTTTGATACAACGAAACAGGCCTGTATGTGGATGGCCATATTAAAAATTATATATAAGGTGATTGAAAAGTAACTTCCCATTTTAAAATACTTATAATTTATTTATTAACATTATTTTTTTCAAGAAATTGATATGAGAACGATAGGAAAGCAGCGAATATCTATTTAGTTGCCATTAAGTCATATGACACATATAGCCAAATCGTTGTTTATAAAAATGTTCTAATGTAGTGTAGTGAATTGTATAACTATACAGTGGGTTAGGGACCAGAACCGGCCCCGAATAGTTAGAATCCGCGAGTATTTGTACCCCACCTAAAAGTGCTTATAAGTACCTATTTTGATTGTTAAAAACCCATATTCCTTAAACTTCATCCTAAACACGTTAGAAACATTTCAGACCCTTTTAAAAACATTTTGAAAAATAGTATTGGTGACCATATTCGTAAATTTTCTTTCATGTGTAGAATAAACGTTTTTAATTATGCATAGATCGATACAACCATTGAAAATACTGTATAAAATATGTGTAACAAGATATAAGATATAAAATTTAAAACATTTTCGAAATACAGAACTGTGATGATGCCCCTAGACTTAGCATAAACCATTTTAAGACCCCAGCCGCAGCCCCTAACAAAGAACAAAGCCCAAGCATTACGCACGTTTTTGCGTTAGTTTTTTACAATGAAGATGTACAATTCTGCCAATTTTTACCATAAAATGGACTATTATATGTCTTAAGTCACTTAAATAACAGGAAAATAATACAAGAATATTTTAAATACTTTCTATGGAAAAATACGCGAATTGAGTGAGTTCTCAGCAAATAATTTGTACATATGTTCTTCAGAAAAACATGCGAATATTTGAAGCTAATGGCGATTTTATTGGATAAATTTAATCTTTAGTGCTTCAACATATTTTTGTGTAATGTTTGTAAATATATATATAAATGAGATGTTAGTATTATCTTCATTTTTGCCTAATTTAGATGACAATTTATTCATCGCATTCTGTATACTCTGCTGCCACTTTCCACAGATACAACACCGTCAACTTATCGCTATTCTATCATGAGTTCCATGGCAAAAGTTCAGATGAGAGATCCATTCTATAGTTCTACCAGTTTAGACTTTTATTACTTGGACATGTCATGTTACCCCCACGACGTTGAATCATTCTCATTTCCCTCGTATTCCAATTGTAAGGAGGAAGTGTGGCGAAATAGGAACATAACCTACATTTGGCTAAGAGGACACGATGTCTCGCCTGCCGCCATTTGTAATTTAGGTAAAGCGCATGCGCGATTCTAGTGCTTTTAAAACTATCGCTAATTTGCATGTGTGGTTAAAAAACCTGAATAAAATGTGGACCGCACAGATGGAGGGAGAAAGGATCTACAGAACTTGACCTTTGCTGGATCGGGCTCGTTGCGGCTCTCCAAAGAAAGTTCCACCTAGACATTTTTTTTTGTATCCAAAAATTGTTACTGACTCCTTCCTTGAACATTTGAACATTACAATTTTAAACTATTTAGGTCAAGGGCCAATCGTTATTCATTCATCAGAAACCTGAAAGCGTTCGGCAAGCTCAGCGTAGGCTTGGCTGCTGTCCTCCTCTATAGCCGCCTTTAGGGCCTCATCACCTGTGACCGGCCACTGCGGGGTTCATCACAAAGGGACAGATCTTCCGAAATGAACTTCTAAAACCGATGGCAGGCGGTGCCATTCACTCACAGCATTAACCCCAAAGGCTTAACATATTTTGATGCGGCTACGGACAAGCCCACCTTACGGTCAAAAAGCAGACAATCTACGTTTTCCCTCCCGCTGTCCACGCTATGACTGATGTGTGTGCGCAACGCACATGCATTGATCAAAAGCAATATCGCCATCCCAACCCTTCACCGCTTTCCCGTCACGTGACGCCATCATTTGCGTGTCAGTGACCACTTCTTCCCACACAGCGTAAAATAACGGCAAGGATTTTTTTTGGTTACCTTAATTTTAGTTAAGAAATCATAACGGTATGCTTTGCGTATTGAAAATAATACGAAGGGGAGCTGAAAACTTCTTGCCTCGACGAAAAAGCGCTTCCTCAATATCGTCTTTTACTCATTTGGTTAGATTTTCCGATGTGAGCTCACACTCACAAGACATACTAAAAACAAGATTGATGGAGTAGAACGTAGAGTAACCTACTTAAAGTTGTTAGGGTTAGGGTTAACCCTAACCCTGTGTGAATGAACGGCTGAAGAAGAGAGAGTTAAGATTTAAATTTAAAGGTCAAGAATTAATAGTGCCACAAAAGAAAGGAATTGTGGAGGGCTATGCTGTACCTTGATATGAGCAGCAAAATGAGAACAATCTACTCTTGTAGATTGTATAACAGGATCAGTCCGAAATTTGCTGACGGTTACCCGGATCGATAAACACCTGATGAAACAAAACGCTGTGATCATCACAAAGATCCAGACATTAGCCAGACTGTACATATTGCAAATATTAATGTCGACATACCAGAAATTCAAACAGAAAATGTTAAGTACTGTTAATAGTATTTAATGCCGAAATTTAATTTGATAATACTTAGGTCCATAGGTCGACATTGGTCGCGTTACCACATGATTTCATAGGTGAACATTGACCGCGTTTCCAATTGAGTCCATAAATGAACATTGGTCGCGTTTCCACTTGAGTGCATTCGCGTTTCCACATGAGTTCATAGGTGAACATTGGCCGCGTTTCTACTTGAGTCCGTAGGTGAACATTGGCCGCGTTTCCACTTGAGTTCATAAATGAACATTGGTCGCGTTTCCACTTGAATCCGTAGGTGAACATTGGTCGCGTTTCTACTTGAGTCCATAGGTGGACATTGGCCGCATTTCCACTTCAGTCAACAGGTGAACATTGGTTACGTTTCCACTTGTGTCCCCAGTCATTGTCATTGCAAGTGTGAATTTGTTTTTCTTTTTTCTTGTTTTGTGGGGCAGGTCTTATCCATCTGCATGGATTGAAGTCAACGTATTCTAGACGCCGCCAGGGAACGAGGTCTATGTTGCGTAATCATGCTTTTTGCTGAATTTAACCTCATTCAGTCTAACGTAGAATGTTATTTGGAATATTCTCTTGCTCTAACTATGGTGGCTGGAAGATTGTGTTGCTCCAGTTATTCTCGATGGTATGCAACTACCTGTACTGAAAGTCACAATTAGGAAGTCATTTTTGTTTTACATAGGCCGAGACCATTGGTACCAGTAAGATAGATGCAACTATCTTAACCACTAAGCTGGTCCGGTCACGCCTTTATGTAGGCAGGTTTCGCTTAATTCAACCAGGTACGTGTGCGATGCTGTGATGCTATTTTTTTATCCCTCCACCATAGTTGCAGGCCTGAAACAAGGACACGGTTAACGTAGAGACGCGCACGGGTGCATGTGGTTAGTGTCAGAAACTGTACAGTTCCTCCGGTTACTTTACTCTTTTGCGATGCCTTTCGCATCAGGAAAGATGCAGCATGTGGAAGTGTCTTAGGAACTGGAGATTTTTTCCTCATTTTCGCTTCGTCTCCCAAAAGAGGACCGAGTTCTTCGGATGGTGGAACAGAAAGGTTTATTCCCTCTCCTTCGCTTTTCCCGTTTCTTTCTTCAGATTATTTTTTCTGTTTCTATCTTCCTTACTATCTTTTCTTTTCCTCTCTTTCAGCTTCTTTTCTTCTGCTTATAGCTTTCTTTTTGTTACCTTTTTCTATTTCTATCTTCCTTTCTATTCAGCTTTCATTCATTCTTTCTTTTTCCCTGACTATCTTACTTTCTATTAAATGTCTTTCTTTCTTCCTTTCTTTCTTCCTTCCTTTCTTTCTTTCTTCCTTCCTTTCTTTCTTTCTTTCTTTCACTCACTTTTTTCTGTTACTTTCTTTCTTTCTTTTTTTCTTTCACCCGCGTTTTTCAGTCTTTCTTTCTTTTTTCTTTCAGCCGCTTTTTTTCTATTGTTACTATTTTCTTTTTCCCTGTTACTATCTTTTTTCTTTCTGTTTCTCTCTTCCTTTCTCTCAGCTTGCACGTAAAAAAATTTTCTTTCATGTTCTCATCAATCATGGCCTCCTGAATGCGAGTGTTTGCATTTTGATTAAAAATTCATTATTACTCGATATTTAAGCCCAGGTTAATACCCGGAATCTGTTAAGTAACCGGTCTTTGCTTATTTAACTGGAACAATTCTATCTTGCTACACAAATTCATCATAATAATTGAATATCCACTTCCGAAAAGGTTTCTGTGTAATTTTTCAATATTATCATATGCCTGTCTGTTAATCTGTCGCTTTGTTTGACTGTCTTTTCGTCTGTCTCTTCATTTGTCTGTCTGTTCTGTCACTGTTTAGTTTTTCAAATATCTGGCTGTTCACCTATCATTTCATGTGTCTGTCTGTTCGTCTCTCGGTTCTTCTGTCTCTTCATTTGTCTCGGTTCGTCTGTCACATCCTTTGTCTCTAGGTTCTTCTGTCGCTTCGTTTCTCGCTCTGTTCGTCGCCGCTTCGTTTGTCTATCGGTTCTTTTGCCGCTTCGTTTGTCTCTCTGTTCGTCGCCGTTTCGTTTGTCTCTCGATACATCTGTCGTCTGTCCCATTGTTTGTCTCTCGGTTCGTCTGCTGCTTCATTTGTCTCTCGGTTCGTCCGCCGTTTCGTTTGTCTCTCTGTTCGTTTGTTGCTGTGTTTGCCTCTCGGTTCGTCTGACGTCTCGTTCAACTGTGTTTTTCATCTCTGTCTTTATTTGTTTGTTCATCTGTCGCTTCGTTTGTCTGTCCGTCGCTTCGTTTATATCTTCATTTCTCTTCATCTATCTTATCGTCTGTCTTTCAATCTACTTCATCATATACTAGTGGTGTAATGGAATGTCCCACACTCCCTATCGCCTATGTAGACTGACTATATCAGTAGATACATATAGTAAGCACAGGATATACTTGGCGGACTTGATTCGGTAATTACTCGTCCCTGCTTCGCCAAAAGAAGTTTCCGAAATGGTCTTGCCTAAAGACCATTTCGGAAACCTGACCGAACTCCGTCCCTCTCTCCCTCAACCTCCTCCGCCAGTTCAATGTCTAATCCCCCTCACTCATCCACTTCTTCGCCGCCTCACCCCACCAGGGTAAAGGAAAAGAAAATCATTCCATGGTCGAGATTCCATTTGTAAGGTAGAAAAGTAGGAACTGGAAAAGAACCTGTCTAAGAAAAAAAAAAGCCTTATTGGGACTTCTGTTTAAAATCACAACTGTTGATGGAAAGTCGACAGAAGTCCCCCGCAATTTCCCTGCTACCCCTGGGGTAATCACTTGCATAAGAGACATTGGGGGCTACCTCAGGGTGTGGAGTCACCTATACGAGACCAAGGACACTTTGCCCAACATAAGGTGGTAGATTCACCATATTTAAATAAACTCAGGTATTTTTATGCTGGGGGGTCTCCTACTCCATCCCTCCTTATATAGGGTAGCAAAATTAACCTATCCTATGGACGTTGGCGGAATTTTCCTGGAAGGACGGATGACATCGGAGTTGAGCACAGCGAGCCTGGGACAATCCATCGGAGTCCTTACCAATGCAGATTTCCGTCCCGTATGTGAATAGGTCAATTGTTTTTTTGTTTTGTTTTTTTGCTCTTTTCAGGTCTAAAAATGGTTATCAAGATAGCCAATCTGAATGCTGAGGGTCTGAGGGATAGGAGTAAGACTTCCCCCTTGCTTTGTGACCTCTTGTCTTTCGGAGTGGATGTCGTCGCGATCCAAGAGACCCACTTTGTTTGCAACGTCGATGCATGTGTGCTGTCTAGCGACTTTGACGTCTATTCAGCATACGGGGACCGACAGGCCAGAGGGGTTTCTTTGCTGGCGATGCGTACCCTGGATGCGAGGGTGGGCCTTGTCTATGAGGATACCGGGGACCAGTTGATCATAGCCGATTTAGCTGTGAAAAGTGGTTCGTTTCGGATGGTTGCGGATTATGCGCCCAACGACCGGGAGGAGCGCGTCTTGTTTTTTCGGCAGTTGGGGCCGTTCTGGGAGATTCATCGCGCCTAGTCTTAATGGGGGACTGGAATGCCATCCTGGACACCAAGTTAGACAGGGGGCGTGGAGCTAGCGGGAGAGTAGGTGATCGTAGCTTGGTTGATCTGATCGGCGAGTTTAGTCTCGTCGATAGATACCGGGTCGATCACCCCCGGGGGAAGATGTGGACATGGGATCTTAATTGGCCTTCTACTCAGGTGGTTAGCTACCTGGATAGAATGTTAGTCAGAAGGACCGACATAGATCTACTAGATTGTCCCACGTTCCACTGATTAGGCTATTCGGACCACAAAGTCGTTTGTGCCCGGGTGGTGTTAGATCGTAGGCATGGAATGCCTGGCTACTGAAAGTTCAATCTGGGACTTCCTGGAGCAGCTAACTAGGGTAGTGCAGCGGGAACTAGTGGGGACGGTTATCGGGAATAGGTGGTGGGAGAGGCTTAAGGATAGGATTAGGTGATTTGGACGACATGAATCCAGGAAGTCTTGGGAGATGAACGTATTTCTCAACAGGATCTAATCCGATTCTTTGAGCATCAGCTCAAGATGAAGATTAGAACTGATAGAAAACGATTGGTTTCGACAGATTCCATCCAAAGGTGGGTGACTGGGGCGAGCTTGGTTCGTGTGAACGGGGCTAGTCTTGATTTTCTTTTTTTAGGTCTACCTAAGTAGCATCGGGGTGGTTTCCTATGCATCCCTACCCTGGTTAAGATAGACAAGCTTTGTGTACCTAGTTAATGTGAGTAAATGTAGTTCCCGGCTGATTTTTTGGATATAATCCAAATTGAGATTCCCAACCTCCCCAGTTTGTTTTTGCACCCCTGTTTTGATCTCGACTGGATCAAATTTTTTCTCTTTCCTTGACCGCATTTATTTTATCCTTTCCCTCTCCCTTAGCGAGAGAGCTTTTTGATTCTGTCTAAAGGCAGAATACAGCGGTCTCTCTTTTATGAGGGCTGGACGGGTCCAACTAACACCAGTTATCTTTATTTTGTTTGTTTTGTTATATTTTAGTTTGTTTTGGGGTTCATTCCCATCCCCTCTCATTTTATGTCATCCATACATTTTGATGTATTTATAATTTTAAAATCATGAGATTTTTATGTCATGGGGTGCGTCTTTTAGGTCCAGCCCTGAGAGTATGCGGTATTATGGTACATGGAGGATTCATTGGCGATGGATAAGATTTTGTGGTGAATGTGTCAATTGTACCAAATGAATGGGTCGTGAATCGGATTATCTAGGTATAGGATAGTAAGTGACAATCAGCCTCAACCCAATTTTCCTTTTCGGCCTTGTGCCACAATTTTGTATTCTGTGCAAAATAAATCCTCTTGCTTCGGCAATTAGTTGAAGGTTCGTCTCTAGCAGTGCTAGTCGAACTCCCTGCTTTCGGGTAAAAGGAACCAAGACGAGGCTATACCGAAGGACAGTCCCGTCTGGGGTGGTAGACAGCTACCCGATCCCGTTTTTACGGGGTCTACGTGGAATTTTTTGCCGGACCGTACGGGCTCGGTTTTGCCCCGCATTAAAAACGGCCTTGTGCCACATCCTGCCTCGCTGGGAGGTAAGGTAAATATCCTTGCTTCGGGAATTAGTTAGAGATTCGTCTCCAGCTGTGCTGGTTAAACTCACTGCCTCCGGACAGAGAGGATCCTCAGTCGACGAGCAGAGTCTCTTCTCGGGAAACAGCTACCCGACCCCGTTTTATACGGGAAATTTCTGTAGGCTTGGATACCCAACATTAAATTCGGTCTTGTGCCACATTTAACCGCGTGGGGCGGTTGGTAGATATCCTTGTTTGAGAATTATTAGCTTGCTAAACGATTCCCTGTATTTCAGTAGTGTATTCATTTTTTTTTACAATAAACCTCTCTTTCATCTACGTCCGTGTTTCTGTTCCTTTCACTCGAGTACTACCTATGTCTGTTCGTAACCTTCTTTAAGGATATAACAATTAGTTACTTACTTTGCCTTATTACTTATCTTTTTACCTGCATCAGCATCTGCTAGTCTTTTAATTTTCTTATCGCCAGAATTACTGCTAGTGGTTTTATTGTCTTTTCATCTGCATCTGTGAGTTCTTCATCTGTCTTATTATCTTCACATCTGCGTCAATATATACTAACCTCTTCCTCTGTCTTATCGTCTGTCTTATTGTCTGCATTAACATCTGCTGGTCTATTCACATCTATTATCATCTGCCTCCCGTGAGTCTCTTCGTCTGTCTTTTCATCTGCATCAACATCTGCTCGTCTCTTCAACTGTCTTTTACTCCGTCAACAACTGCTAGCCTTTTCATTTGTCTTGTCTGTCGTATTGTCTGCATAAACATCTGGTCTATTCACATCTATTATCATCTGCCGTCTGTGAGTCTCTTCGTCTGTTTTTTCATCTGCATGAACACCTGCTCGTCTCTTCAACTGTCTTTTACTCCGTCAACATCGGCTAGCCTCTTCGTCTGTCTTCTCATCTGCATCAACATCTGCTTGTCTCTTCATTTGTCTTGTCTGTCTTATTGTCTGCATCAACATCTGCTGGTCGATTCACATTTATTATCATCTGACTTCCGTGAGTCTCTTCGTCTGTCTTTTCATCTGCAGCAACTTGTACGTGTCTCTTCATCCTTTTCTTCAGATGAATATATTTGAATATACTTCAATTGCTGCTAGTGACATCATCAGTATTCTCATCGGTCTGTCTTTTTCATCTACCTCAGCATCTATTTGTATGTTCATCTCTCTTATCACCTGTCTCTCTCTCTGCATCTGTCCCTCTAATAAACCTTTTCATTAGCCTTTACTTTTCGCTATTCTCATATTTTATGCCACCTCTCCTTTCATTTTCTGCATCCTCCATTCCACAATTCTTTTTCTGAAATAATTTCTTTTTTCGCTTTTTTCCGTTTCTTTCTTTCTCCCGCTTTTTTTTGTCGCTTCTTTTGTCTCTCCGTTCGTCTGCAACTATTTGTCTGTTTGATCATCTGTCGCTTCATTTATATGTCTGTCGCATCTTTTGTCTGTCTGTTCGTCTGTAGCTTTGTTTGAATTCCCGCTTTTCTTTTCTCATCTTTTTCATTTTCTTTTACCCTTTTTTCTGTGTCATTTTAAATTCTTTTATTTTTTCTCCCTTGTTCTCTTTTACTATCTTACTTTCTATCAGATTTCTTTATTCACCCGTTTTTTCTATTTCTTTCTTTTTTCTTTCTTTCTTTCTTTCACCAGCTTTTTATCTCTCTTTATTTCTTTAACACACTTTTTCTGATTCTTTCTTTCTTTCTTTTATCTTTCTTTCTTTCTTTCTTTCTTTCTTTCTTTCTTTCTTTCTTTCACCTGCTTCCTTTCTTTCTTTCTTTCTTTCTTCTTTTCTTTCTTTCACTCGTTTTTTTGTCGCTTCGTTTGTCTCTCGGTTCGTCTGTCGCTGTTTTTTTTAAATGTCTTATAAGTCTGTTTGATCATCTGTTGTTTCATTTATATGTCTGCCGCATCTTTTGTCTGTCTGTTCGTCTGTCGCTTCGTTTGATTTCTCGTGTTTCTCATCTTTTTCATCTTTCTTTCGCCTTTTTTCTGTGTCCTTTTAAATCGCCTTATTTTCTCTCTCTTCTTCTCTATCTTCCTCCCACCACCACAACACTTTGCCGAACCTTCAATTCTTCTTACTTTCTTTCATTTTCATTCGTTCTTTCTTACAGCCTAATATTTCTTTTCCTTCAGTTCTTATTCGGTCTTTCTTTTCTTTATCTCTTTTCTGCTTTCATTCAACTGTCTTTCAAACTTCATTCTTTTTCCCCCCATTTTTCTAATTTAAAAAAAAATTGTTCTCATCTTTATTTCTTCTTCGCTCATCATTCTCCTCCCCCTTTTCGCCCTCTTCTTCGTTATTTTTTTCTCGCTCTTTTACTCTCTTCAACATTCAAAATGTTCTTCCATTTTTACGCAGTTCTCTTTCCTCCGTCTTTCCTGCAAGTGTTAGGTCTCCTGTCAGGAAAGTTGGTTCCCTGTGTCGTGCGAGACAATTTTTTCCAGAATCTTTCTTACACAGTTATAATTCTACCATTTGTCTATGCACTGAATATTACTGCCATATCTAGTCTGGTGCTTCTGCTATGTATTTAGAGATCCTTGATAAAATCCATAGAAGAATCAGCAATGTTATTTGTCCTGACCTGGCATATCGGCTTCAATCCCTTTCCCACCGCCGTAACGAATTTACCCTATGCTATTTCTATAAATATCTTCATGGTAATTGTTCCGATGAACTTTCCTCTATGGTACCTAGACTTTATGAATTTAAGCGCAGTACTAGATTGGTAGCAAGGTCTCATCATTTTACAGTTGAAATGGCTACATTTAACCGTAAGTTCTATGCTAGCAGTTTTTTTTATCTCATACTTCTCGTTCTGACTTCTTGATTACCAATCAACTTTGGGAGAGCCGAGTTCAAATTCCAGTCGGATTCGTTATATACACTTACATGCAAATGACCGAGGCAAAGGTATGAGTCCAATTCTTCTTCCCCCCAGCTATGGGTTAATTAGTAGAACTTGTATCAGTAAATTATTAATATCTCCCCAAAATTCTTATAACCTAAAATATTTTCTGGTTAAAAATAACCTGCAAAATGTTGATACACCGTAAATAACAAATCAATCAATCCAGTCAACTTTGATGTTCAAAAATTTAAATGCAATGTCAATCATTATCTTCTGTCTTCTTAATTCCTGTTCTTTTATTGTTCTCTCTTCTTAATAGTAGTTTTTCTCATTCTCTAACACTCAGTAGCCACCGTTTACGTCTTAGTGGCTTTATTGCCTTGCTTGAGGTGAAACTAAAAAACCTTTCAATGGCGGTTTTTCAATTCACAGCCTCTTCTATGATCTTTAATTCCGTGTTTTCATTCATTCCTTTTTCTTTCTTTATCGACATTTTCTTTCGTTTATGTTCTCTTTCCTTCCTTCCTTTGTTTTTATTTTTACTTTTACCTTCCTTCTTTCCCATGGATCCTTTCTTTCTTTTCGTCTCCCTCTTCTGAAACCTTCCTCTCCTTGCTTATAGTTTCTTTCCATCTATTTTTTTTCACTTTTTCTCTCTTGTTTCTTTCCTTTATTCATTGCTTTCTTCCTCCATTCCTTTACCTTTTATCTTTTCCTGCATTTGACATAGCCTTCCTGATTTCCGTCTATTCTTTCTTTCTCTCTCTCTCTCTTTCTTTCTTTCTTTGCCTTCTCGCTTCATTCTTTCTCCTTTACCTCTGTTTCATGCCTCCTTTCTTGTTTTTCTTTCCTTTCCTCCGTTGCTTTCTTCTTCTTTTCCTTCTCAGCACTTTATTTCGCACAGTTCTGAACTTTACTTCGTTTCTCCTCCTATTCACTGGTTCTTTTATTTTCTTTCTTTTCAAAGTCTTTCGTTCGGCAGATTCATTCTTTCTGCCATTCTTTTTTTCTTCGTATCTATCCATCTAGATTTTCTTTATTACTCTGTTTTTTTTTTTATCTTTCTTCCTCCCTTTTTATTTCTCTGGGTTTTTTTTTACCTTTCTTCCTCCCTTTTTATTTCTTTGTTTCTTTGTTACCTTTCTTCCTCCCTTTTTATTTCTCTTTTTTATCTTTCTTCCTTCCTTTTTATTTCTCTGCTTTGTTTATCTTTCTTCTTCCCTT
>OZ038519.1:45820875-45963375 GCA_964036315.1 Acanthosepion esculentum | reverse complement strand
TTTTGGAGTAACTTACTTTTTAAAATTTATGGTTGTTAACGGCACAGGAAAGATTCATAGAACTGATACAACGAAAATTAAAAATTAAAAATTAAAAATTGAACCCTCTACCACCCCTTGTCTAGATGAATGGATTTATCGGTAACCTTGGAAACCTTCAAACTATGAATCTTTCCTGTGCCGTTAACAACCGTAAATTTTAAAAAGTAAGTTACTCCAAAATTCGCTTGATGAGGAAATGGAACTAATGTCTTTGGTTTAATAACAAAATTAAATTCAGGGGCTTTAGCTTCCATTTCTGAAACATGGTTATCACTGTGTAGCGGTAAAACCATATTTTAAATCTATTAATTTATAATATTAATGCTCTGTAAATTTAAATTTACATAGAGCACTATTGTGTAAAAATAAAAATATCTATAAGAACACCGGATTTTATATCTTACTGTTCTTTCCTTTTTATTTATATATACATATATATATATATATATATATGTTTGAAGACGACTGACAAGGCACTGAGATGAAGCGTTTTATTAATTTTTTCTTACATTTGTACTTGTATTTTCTTTGCTGGACATAAAAACTGTTTGAATATTCTATAATATATCCGTGCGCTTTCGGCTATTCTATTAGACATTATCAAGGATTTAAAAAAAAATTCTGACTGGATGTGTATATATATATATATATATATATATATATATATATATATATATATATATATATATATATATATATATATATGCATCGGGATATATATATTATTTTCAGATAGAGTGTATCTGTAGAAGAACAAAATGAATAAAAAGAGACAAAAGGAAAAAAAACTTTTTTAGCCGAGTCGGCTAAGAAGTTTTTGAGCTGATCTCTTTTTATTCATATATATATATATATATATATATATATATATATATATATATATATATATATATATATATATATATATATATACATTATCTAATTTATGTGAAGGTAAGCAGAATTTAGTCCTTAAGAGTGATCAATAGATACCTCGAGCGATAATTGTTATTGTCAATAAGTAAAGTAATACTAAAGAATATAATAATGCGATATTCTTATCTAAGCCTGATAAACGACTACATTGTAAAACTTTTAGCCTCTCACATATAATTATTGCGAACATTTTATTCAATGATTATATATATATATATATATAAGTGATTTAAGAAACAGCAGATATTTTATATATAGTGCTCAGTATTAAAATTATAAAAAATAGGGCGTTAATCATATTATATGAAAAGATTAGTTAATATTTTAAATATCAATTTTTATTCCGACATCGATGTTTCTTAGTAAAATTTCTAGTCTTCAGTGGGTAACAAACATTGGAAATACCGTTTACAAAGACTACACCCTGAACATCGATGTAGGATAAATATATATATATATATATATATATATATATATATATATATATATATATATATATATATATATATATATATATATATATATATATTTGAATTGGACAGAGTCCGACAATTTATTTAAAGACATTTATGATATGTTTAACGTTCTTTTTTTTAATACTTGTATCTATAAAAAAAGAAAAAAAAAGAACGTTAAACATATCATAAATATCTTTAAATAAATATATATATATATACGCACATACATACATATATATATATATATATATATATAGAGAGAGAGAGAGAGAGGGGGGGGAGGGGGACAGAGTGAGATAGTATATCTTAATTCAAGCATGTTTGGTTGAATAATCTAGACATATGTCTATTTTATTTTAATCCTCTCAAATCAAATTCTCGATCAATTTCTTCGTGTTGTTACAAAACTGGTTAACGAGAGAGAGAGAGAGACACACAGAGAGAGACAGAGAGGGGGGGACGTGGAACAGTCTGTAAAAACTACTGAGAGAGGGAAAGTATGACGCTAAAATCTGAACACACATCGCAATAGTCAAAGTTGCTTTTCTGAAATTGAGAGATGCATTAAAGAATCGAAAAACCATCCTTAAATTTTTTTTTGAAGTGCTAAACTGCTACGTAACGTCAATTCCCCGTCTTTACAGTGGATACACTGACCAATTTTGTTACAGATGACGGAAAAATTTAAAGCCACCGAGATGTGGTTATTATGGAGGAATGCCAAGAATATTATGGACAGAACATATGACAAATGAGGAAGGGTTAAGAAGAAGGACTACAAAGAAATTCATGTCAATAACCAAAAAGTTTTCGTATGCATAATTTGGAAAAAGACTTTATTATTCTTTTTTAAATTGGTACCACCCCCATGCAAGGTAGTAAAGCCACTATGACCCAAGGGGGTGTAGAAGAATTAGAAATAGAAACATTGATAATCAGCAGGAATAGAAAAGAGTAATCAGGACATTAGATAGTGATTGACATTGCATTTACATTTTTGCCGACTAAAGTTGGCTGGAAAGTATGGAGACGGAAAGGAGTTCCACAAGCGAGAAGTGCGAGAAAAGAAACAGCATAGAACTTACGACTACATCTCGCCGGTTCAACTGTAAATTGATGAGATCTCGCCGCCAGTCTCGTACTGCCCCTAAATTAAGAAAGTCTAGGTATCATAGTGAAGAGCTCATTATTATTATTATTTATTATTATTATTATTATTTATTATTATTATTATTATTATTATTATTAATAAATAAAATCTTCACAGCACTTATCTGTGACCGACTATACGTTTCACAAGGTTAGATAGGAATATATTATTATTGACAGAGCTTATTTGATAAGTGTCTATAAATCCATATTTATATATGCTTATCAAATATGCTATCAACTAAATTTCCAAATTTAAAATATTTTTTCGATAACTCGCAAAACCATGACAGAAAGTACCCGCCTGTGCTCTATTTCAAGAATCAGACCCAAAAAATGAGGCATTTCTACTATAACTGGAATGGGGCTTCCCAATCCTAGCATTGGCAGGGTTCAAAAGCATCTGTTAGGAGATGGATTACTTACTTTCAACACTACAACTCCTCTCCTACAGACGACGCCAGCCTATCGCTATTCTTATGGAAAATGTTCTAGACGAGTTACATTCCCTAGTCCCCTCCTAGTTCAGACCTTCACGGTGAAGACCAGCCATACCATCTACATAGAGTCGACTCATCCTCATCCCCTTCGTATTCCATTGGTAATGAGGAATTTCCAAGAGCCGCTGCTTTCAGAAACAGACTCCCGGGGGGATGTTTCCTGGGACGCTACAATCTGAACAACGTCAATTCTAAGGTCAGCTGTTGTTTATCCTTTTCATAATCTGTACTTCTTACGTCCATACAACAACCTCATTCTGTAAACTTCTACCTTGAGTGGCTCTTAGGTCTTGTATTGGATGAACAATAACATAAAAAATGATACTTTTTAAATGTTATATCAGGTACATTTAGTTATGCCTTATGAACGAGAATCATTGTTTTGACGAGTTTACAAGCACCATTTGCATTGTCAGGTACAATTACAGTGAGGGGGAAGTATTCATACACATACAAATTTTTAATTTATTGTATTTCCAATTAATGAATCAAGCATACTTTTCATATAATTAACTGTACAGATTTATAATAACTAAATATTCATAGAAAAACAGGAAAAATTGATTTAATAGAAACAAATCCCATTTATTCATTTTAATGGGTGACAAAAGTATTCGTACAATACAAATTTCAGATATTAAAACTTTTAAATTGCTTTAATACTCTAGATTATTCAAGTGGAATCTTCTAGAATGTGCCAATAATGTTATCAGTAGTTATTTTTAGCCTAAAAATAAAAACAGAACATTCTGTAATTGATATTCATGCAAGAAGGTTTTCATCATGGCAAGAGGTAAAGAATTGACAAATTCGCAAAAAGAACTGATTATTAAGCTCTGGAAAGAATGTAAAAGTTACAGGAAAATCTGAGACAACCTGAATATTCCATTTACTACCATTAGTTCATTCATTGTAAGGTATAAAAGAATTCGAAACTGTTGAAAACCAAAGAAGAACAGATTTCTGCAAGATCTTCGAGGAATTTAGTGCGTCAAATTAAACAAATATCGTCAAATTAAATAAAATCCAATGGTAACTCGTCGAGAGTTTGAGGATGATTTACTTTCATCAGGAATCTGTGTCACCAAATGGTCATTAAGCAATGAAATTTATAGGAACAATCTAAATCATCCTCCCCTCAAAAACTCCACTGCTATTGAAAAGACACAGAGATGCAAGACTAAAATTCGTTTGTGAACATAAGGATGAGAAAAATCATATTGGGAAAGAGTATTATGGACAGACGAAACCAAAATCGAGTTGTTTGGACGTAATTCTAGAAATCATGTATAGAGAAAAGATGGCGATGCCTTCAAACAAAAGAACACAGTTCCAACAATTAAATTTGGTGATGGCAGCATCAAAGTTTGGGGATGTTTTTCTGTCAAAGGTACTGGCAACATATCAGTAATAGAGGATAGAATGAATGCCACAGCAAATTTAACGATTTCAGTTGAAAATCTTGAACTTTCTGCTGATTGGATCTTCCAACAAGATAATGATCCTAAGCACACTGCAAAATCTACGAAGAAATGGCTTGTTCAAAATCATGTAAATATACTGAAATGGCCAAGTCAGTCCCCAAATTTAAACCTAATCGAGAATCTGTGGCCTTATTTGAAAATTCAAATCCAATCGAGAGCTCCAACAAACATCCCGCATCTGAAGACCATATGCGGAGACGGATGGAAGAAGATACCAAGTAAAAGTTGCAAATCATTAATTGAGAACTATAAGAGGTTGGTTGCTGTAGAAATGAATAATGGCTATTCTACAAAGTATTAAATGAAGATGATGTATTCTTTTTTTGTACTGTACGAATACTTTTTTTCAGCCATTAAAATGGATTTTTTTCTATTAAATCAATTGTTTTCCTGTTTTCTATGCATATTTAGTTATTATGCATCTGTGTAAAGTTAATTTTATTGAAAATATGTTTTTCCATTAGTTGGAAATACAATAAATTAAAAAAAATTATGTGTACGAATATTTGTTTCCTCTCACTGTATTTTTGTGCCTGGTATAGCTGCACATTCCAGGCAGTGCAGAAGACGTGGAAAGTCCTGCTCAGATCGAACGGCCATAACTTGAGAAATTGACTATGATGAGAGTGACTTGTCAACACTTGTTCTATAAAGATATCCATCCACAACGACGTGTATCATCAGTGTGGCTCAAACACATCCACATATCCAGAGGGCAGCAAATGTATGTTATACAGTATTATAGGGTTCATTTAATACTTTAATTCCTTAAAATTATATTTAATAGATTTATTTCCATAATTTTTATTATAATTGTATATACCGTATCTACGAACACTAATGGGTATGTCCCAATCCTCATAAATACATTGGACACTATTGTAAGGGGGGTAATATGCTGTCGAAGTAGTTCACCACTAGCAGTGGTTTACCTACTTCACGCCGCTGGCGAGTATTGTATTCTGTTGATGTTATAAATATTACCATTTCATTTCCAACATCTGTTTTGGTTATTCTTCATTCAGTAAACCTTTCTATGTTACAACAATAATACATTTATTGTAATTTTTATTTTTCAATAAATAATAGTAGAAATAAATGTTTTGCGTTTAAAGAGGAGTTTGTGAATTATGGAGATAAAAAGTTTGAACATTTGAGGAATTGATATGTTTATTATAGATATGTTATTATTGATACGTTTGTATAATCAATAGTTTTTGTGAGTTTTTTTTTTCCTTACTGGTTACCTAATTTCGCACACCCTGCATATATTCCCTCTACTGCAAACGTTATACCCATGTTTGAGTAGACGTCCTGTAACTTTTAAACAGTGTGGATTACGTCTACCAGTTTGCACATTCGAGAGACTTGACAAATAAAATTGTGCTCTCCAACAGGGTTCGACTGACTGATTTGTTTTTTTTTACGGCTTATCAACATTTTGCAGGTCATTTAAGCCAGAAAATATTTTCGAATTCCAAGCCGTTATCTATTACACCACCTGTACATTTAAACTTACAGCAGCTGGTATTCCCAACTGGTCACCCATCTAGGTACTGACTAGACTTGACGTTGTTTAACTTCGGTGATCGTATGAGAACTGATGTTTCAACGTTAATGGCAGATCAGGGATAAAGAGAGATAGCAAAACAACAAACACTGCTAAGAGCTACAAAGGATAGGAAATTGTGGAGAGCCATAATCGTCCATGTCCTGAAGGGACACAGCACATGAAGAAAAAGACGTATGTTTAATTGCTCTCATCCACATATCTACGAGTGTTTTTAACTTGCCAATTGAAGCTGTTTTCTATACAAGAATATCCGTTTTGCTAATATCTATCTAGTTTAGCTGAGACCAGTACAAATCTGAAAGTGGGCGTAGGAAGACATCTCCGCTGTGTTCATAGTAACACTCAAGTCGGAAGATTTTTTTTTTAGAAACGATGAATTTTTCTTTTTCGGGACAAGAAATTGGTTTCTTCAAGAAATCAATTAAAATGATTGATGTGACATTAATCTAATTTTGTTACAGAGAAAGGAAAAGCTATTTTGGGACAGGCAAGAAATTATTTACACTATTTATATTCGGACTATTGTCCTCATCTTTGTTGTTACCACAGCGTTTCGACCGTTCTGCCCTTCAGCCTTCTTCAGGTGTATATCGATCCGGGTAACCAACAGTTAGTTTTGTTCTCGTTCCACTGCTCATGCCTAGAGATATATTATTTTTTTATTTAGTACTCCTCGACAATTGCTTGTCCATTTCCGCTGAGTGCAACTACACACTGACTGATCCACGATGGCCTAGTGAATGAAAGCGTTGGTTTCTGAATTTGGCAACATAGTGATTGCGAGTTCAATCCTTGGGTCGGGCAGTGTGTACTTGCACTCAGTGAAAACCGGTAAGCAATAACTGAACAGTACTAAATAAAAAATAACACGACGATATCCCCAGGGTTCAGTTCAGAATTCTCAGCAGGTTACCCAGATCGCTAAACACCTGATGAAGGCCGGAGAATACAACAGTCGAAACATTTTGATGACAACAACAAAAATGAGGACAATAGACCGAATATAAATAGTGTAAATAATAAGTTTTCATCCCAAAAATTCAAATAAAAATTGTACAAGAAATTGTTTCAGTTTTGCTTTTAGGTGGCCAAAGAAATTTCACAGTCCGCGCCCGAAGACTAGCAGTGGCATGATTTTTGGGACACACTTTATGTATGGTACACATTATATTCTATACTGTATCGATTGATTTGATTTTTATGGTTTATCAGCCCTTTTCATGTTTTTTAAAGTCAGAAATTGTACTTATTTTTTTTTTGGCGTGGGAGATAATAATGATTCACTGATACAGGTCTTACTAATTAACCCATAGATGGAAGAAGAAGAGAGAAATTCATATCTTTTCCAAGGGTATTTGTGCGAAAGTAAATATAACGAACCCAACTGGAATTCGAACTCGGCTCTCCGCTTTTCAATTCTGAGACGTTATCTATTACGCCTCCCGCACTTTCAATCTTACATTACCTGCTATTACCAAGAGGTCACCCATCTAGGTACTGACCAGGCTCGACGTTGCTTAAGAGAACTTGATATTGCCGTAAGTCCACTGTGTACTATAAAACTTAAAAACCACACACACACCCACATATATATATTTTCTGTTTATACGTTATTTTTATGGATACAACTTATTTGAGTAAATGCTCTGTTTTTAATTAAACAGTATTAATTACATTTACAGGCCTGAATGTTCGAGAAATTTTGTAGAAAATATGCATTCTCCGACAAGAATCGAACCTATATCCGATACGGAAACCGTTATATATATATATATATATATATATATATATATATATATATATATATATATATATATATATATATATATATATATATACTTGAGATAGAAAAATATTTATAAACGTCCCTGTCGATGAATGAAACCGTCTATAACTATGTGCATAAAAATAATGTTATTCTTTTTATTCCACCTCCATCCATCAAGCCTTCTGTGGCCCACCGCGGATCGAATTATCATCTCTCAGTTGCGTCTCTGTCTTCGGGCAGAGCGCGACTCGGTTGTGGCTCTATCTTCAGACAGAGACACAGCTGGGGAAAATGAAATACTGTGAGATGCCCGATCCCGGGAACAGCTGCCCGTGGATGCACTTCTCCCATTGCACTAAAGTGGGTGGGGTCTGTAGTCATACCGATGCCACTGCAATCGACGGTTGCGGGGGCTGGACATTTTCTTCCCTAGTGTGTACGCGTTCGGGTTACCCCACATTAAACCCGACCTTGTGTCGCATCCCGTCTCAGTGGCGAGACTAGAGTGAATACTACCTCCATCCATCAAATATAATATTCTCAATTAAAGTTCCATTCTACATCATAAAGGCAATATTTACACTAATGGTGTTGGTATGGGAAATCCACTCGGTTCGTGCTTCTCTGACTGTTAATGTCCCACGAAGAAAACAAGGTTTATGAAAAAAGTTACTAAACCCCAAATATATGCCCGTTATGTAGATGATAATTTTATTTTAGCTGAAGACAAAAAGACATTGATAATCTCAAAACCACATTTGAAAACAATTCTGTCCTTAAATTTATCTATGAACTTAGTCCAAAAATTAAACTCCCAGTTTTAGACATCTCGTAGAATTCAGTAGTGACACATTCACTACTTCGTTATACAAAAAAAAAAAACACTAGTAGAAACTCTTGCCACCTTAATTTTATGAGTGAATGTAGTCTTAGATATAAAATAGGTGTTATAAAAAATCCCTCAAGAGAGCGTACAAGAATTTATAATGAGATAGAAACGCTAGTTAACGGTTTCCGAACAACCTCATCGATCACCAGATTAGACTATTTCTTTCTAAGGTAAGCAATAGCAATTGCACATACAGGTAAAAACAATAATATTAATATAACGAAATAAAGGGTTCAGTTCGACATTCCAACCCCCTGAAGAAGGCCGGAGCTTACAACGGCCGAAACGTTGTGGTAAATATGGCAACAAAGATGAGTATGATAGTCCGAGCAATGTAAATAGTGATTCCCACCACTATAGAAATACTTTACACACTTTATGACCAGAAAAGAAAAAACATTTGTACGCATACAAAAAATAAATAAATAAATAAATAAAAAGTTTATTCTCAATACCTTGTCAGTCGTCTTTAATGAAACTTATATATATATGTGTGTGTGTGTGTGTGTGTGTGTCTGTCTGTCTGTCTATGTGTGAGTGTGTGTGTGTGTGTGAGTATGTATGTATGTATGTATGTATGTATGTATGTATGTGTGTGAAGAGACCGACATAGATAGGTAGATCTTAACGGACTGTGATAGATAGATCTGAACAGAAGTAGACAGATAGATTGATCTGAACAAACCGAAAGAGAGAGATATATGTGAACAGACCGAGATAGATAGATAGATAGATAGATAGATAGATAGATAGATAGATAGAACAGACTGAGATAAATGGATAGATATGAACAGACCAAAATAGATATATATCTTATAATATATTTATATATATATGTGTGTGTGTGTGTATACGTGTGTGTTTGCTTGCACACTCACGAAACTTCCTTTAAGATTATTTTTATTGAATTTTTTTTCGATTTCACAAATTTTTCTGGTTTCTATGGAGAATTTGAAAAATTCAGTCAATAAATATACAGCAATAAAAAAGATTGTAGGGAATGAATAGATCTAGAAAAAACAAAACTTTGCGGTGAAAATATTTTCCGTGTAAATTCAAATAACACTGGAAAAAATCAAGTGGATTTATCTGCCAACTCAATACATCAATCAGCTGCTACGGCGTGGAACCAAGTGGATGTAGCAACGAGACCTTGTTAGATTCCGTGAGAGATAAATCCTAAAAAGGTTCAATGACAAAGTAATTGAGCCAGCCACAGCCGCACGCACACACACACACACGCACACACACACACACACACACACACACACACACACACACGAATATCACAGTCTTGTACGCACACCTTTCTAGAAATTAAACATCTATTGCTGGTGATAAGATTATTCTTTCTTGTTTTTTTTTGTTTTAATGTTTTTTGTTTTAATGTTTTTGTTTTAATGTTTTTTTTTGTTTTAATAGTTTTTTTTGTAATTGTTTTTTGTTTTAATGGGTTCTTTGTTTTAATGGTTTTTGTTTTAATGGTTTTTGTTTTAATGGGTTTTTATTTTAATGGTTTGTTTCAGTTTGAGATTGAGTTAATTATTGGCGTAATCATTATGATTTTGGTAATTGGTATCTCTTGCCTTCGTCAGTTGTCTATTGCATATATACATAGCTAAATCAATGTCAGTAGTGTAATTAATCAAATCGATTCAATATTCAGAAGCTCAAAAATTCAATTAATAAGTATGCGTCATATATATACAGGGTGAGGCAAAAGTCGCGCACTATTGGCGTAATTGATTAAAAGTATAATTATGCATGAAAATTTTATTTACTAGTTATTTAATTGTTGTATATGCTGTTCAAAATGTCCTCCTACTCTTTTACAAGACATTTTAATTCTGTGCCTGCATGATTCATTAACAGGTCGGAGAATTTCCTCTGCCATTTTACGGCTTTCATATTTAATTCTTTCTCAATATTTCTTGGTCGGATCTGATAAACGGTTGATTTCAAATGGCCCAACACAAAAAAATTCAAGGGTCCGGTGACTTTGGTGGCCACCCAACAGGACCTATCAAAACAAATTAGATATTTCACACATGATTAATTAATTAACTCCAATGGTGCGCGACTTTTACCTCACAATGTATATATACACACACACACACACACACACACACACACACACACACACACACACATATATATATATATATATATATATATATATATATATATATATATACTTGAGGATGAAACAGTAACCCAACAGTTAAGGTTTAATATTGAAATTAAACTTGAATACAGATGACCAGTTTCGAAACATTGTAATTTCTGTGTCGCGATGGAATCATATTTTTTAAAAAATAATTATATAATCGTTTCACCCCCAAGCAAGGCAATAAAGCCACTAACACGTAGGGGTTTACTGAGTTTCACGCAGGGAGTTACTGAGCGTGAAAGAATATAAGGAAAATAAAACATGATTAAGGAGAGAGAAAAACAACAGAAGAAGAATTAAAAAGACAAAAGATAATTGCGATTGACATTGCATTTAAATATTTGAAGATCAAAATTGACTGGAAAGCAAGAATCCGGAAAATAGTTCCACAAGCGAGAAGTACGAAAGAATAAACTGTTTGCATAGAGAACTTACGGTTACATGTAACCATTTTAACTGTAAAATGATTAGACCTTGCCGCCAATCTAGAACATAGAAGAACAGTTAGCATGAAATTATTTATAGAAAAGGCACAGGGAAGCTACATTACGAAATTAAGTGACTGAAACTGAGTTGCCAGGTCAGGACCAATAACATTACAGATTCTTGGTTTGGATTTTATCAATGATCTCTAAATATATATCAGGAGAACCAGACTATATATGGCAACAATATTCAAAGTATGGATGAAGGGACACAAAATATTGGGGAAAACAACAGAAAACCTGCCAGGTAACCAAAGAAAAACTTAATAAAAAGAAAAACTAATACCCAATAAAACAATTTATATTTAGACAGTATATTTTCATTCATGCCTGTTTGGTTGAATAATCTAGACATATTAAGTTTATTTTTATTGTTAAGGGGTCTCCCCCTTTTTCACACAAATGGACTCAACCGAGGTAGACATAAACTACCACCAGTCAATACCCAGAGTACGTTAAGACAGTCGAGAAGTCTGTATCAAGCCTGTATTAGAGTAGTATTAGAGGAGGGTAGCACAAGAGTCATTGTCACGAGCACCTAGACTCAGTAAGGAGTCATACCGCGATACTTCAATACCAAGACTGTATATATATTATTGCTACTAACCCGTATTCCTGGATCTACTAACCCGTATTACCAGTTTGTATTATTACGTTAATACATTTATTTTCCTGGCGTTTGTTATTTATTGATATCGGATTTCATCCTGGAATCCACAACATTTATTTTTATCCTCTCAAATCCACGGATCAATGTCTTCGTGTTGTTATTAAACTGATTAAGAATGACGCCGTAGTTTTGATTATTTCTTTTATTTCCCCAATATTTTTTAATCTCATCTAAGACCATCTTCAGGGGTGAACTGCTAAGACAAAAATTAATGTAATTCATAGTTGTGAGTTTTTTTTCTTTATTTTTGTAAATGCGCATGAAATGCGACCCGTTATAGTGAATTTAAAAATTAACTGTTAAGAATATGTAAGGGAGGTAACTTAATTTATATTTTTTTATAATTAATATTTAAATTTTTTTTTTAATTTACAATTTGAGTATCCCAAAATATTGCTTTTTATAGGCACTTTAAAACATTGTTGCTATACTCGTAATTAATCTTATTTAGTGATGATTGCCTTCTTTATATTAACCGCTTCAGGAATAATATGTCCAGATTATTCAACCAAACATGCTTGAATACATATATATATATATATATATATATATATATATATATATATATATAGGGTTAGGTAAAAGTCGCGCACCATTGGAGTTAATTAATCATGTGAGAAATATATCTAATTTGTTTTGATAGGTCCTGTTGGGTGACCATCAAGGTCACCGGATCTCACACCCTTGATTTTTTTCTGTTGGGCCATTTGAAATCAGCTGTTTATCAGATGCGCCCAAGAAATATTGAGGAACTTAAAGAAAAAATTAAATATGAAAGACATAAATGGCAGAGGAAACTCTCCGACTTGTTAATGAATCATGCAGGCACACAATTGAAATGTGTTGTAGTTGCCTTGTCTCTCAAAGGCCGAAACGCAGCGGTTAAGATAAGTTTTTCTTTTGCCTTCTTTTCATATTGTCCTTTTACAGATATACTCTATCTGAAATGTTTACATATTTGTAGTTGTGTATTTTGTTTGCCTGTTAGTGTTGTGGGTGAAATAAGGTGGATATTTGAAGTTATTATAGATGTTTTCTATGTATACATTTTTCTTCAGATAAATATTGGGCTGAAGATTCTTGGAGCTAGTAATCAAAATCATAATTATTCCAGATTTTATTCTGTTGAAGTAGTGAGAATAGAAATTGATAAGGTCATTCTCGTTGGTAGATTTTCTGCAAACCCTCAACTGAATGTTATTATTAGTTCTATGTAGCATGATATCTAGGAAGGGTAAAGTGTTGTTAATCCTAGATTCAAAGGTAAAATCTATTGTGGGCTCAACGATATTAAGTTTGGTAACAAAATTAGATTAAAATATGTTATGTGGATATATTAATAGAGAATCATCTATGTATATAAAATAAGAAGAAACACAGATAGATAGATAGATAGATAGATAGATAGATAGAAACAAGGGTGAGACATAGACAGAAACAGAGATAGATCATAGGAAGAATGATAGATAGGGTGAGACATAGAAACAGAGATAAATAGAAAGAAGGATAGATAGAAACATAGATAGATAGATAGATAAAAACAAGTATAGATAGATAAAACAAGTATAGATAGATAGATAGATAGATATATAAAACAAGTATAGATAGATAGATAAAAACAAGTATAGATAGATAGATAGATAAAACAAGTATAGATAGATAGATAAAAACAAGTATAGATAGATAGATAGATAAAACAAGTATAGATAGATAGATAAAAACAAGTATAGATAGATAAAACAAGTATAGATAGATAGATAGATAGATAAAACAAGTATAGATAGATAGATAACAAGTATAGATAGATAAAACAAGTATAGATAGATAGATAGATAAAAACAAGTATAGATAGATAAAACAAGTATAGATAGATAGATAGATAGATAGACACTGCCTCGGTGGAGATAGATATATACCAAGAAACTCGATAGTCATGCGGACATAGAGAGTAACACGTTTGTACAGTGTGTGTGGGTGTGTGTGACTTTTGATCTATTTGTATTCAAAGAGAGAGAGAGAGAGAGAGAGAGAGAGATAATTTCTTCTCTCTCTCTCTCTCTCTCTATCTTAATACAAATAGATCAAAAGATCGATACTGGCAGAGCTTTACGCAAGCGCACATTATTTCATTGTTTCTGATGATTTTAGTTCATTAATGATCTGCTTGATTCCTACTGGGGCGTGGGTGGGTACCCCAACACGTTTTACAATCACTGGAACCAATCAGGACACGTGCTTGTAAAATGAAAGAAATTCGAACAGGAAGTTGGTTAATAACCCGTCATGCTTCAGATCAGACTTTCAATGTATTGGAATGAAGATAATATCAACAAGTCAAATTTGATTTCTTTTCTGGATCATATATTCTTCTTCTTCTTCTTCTTCTTCTTCTTCTTCTTCTTTTTCTTCTTCTTCTTCTTCTTCTTCTTCTTCTCATCTTTTTGCCTTTTCTTTACATCTTTTGGGCTCTTCCTTTCCTTTTCTTGTCTCTTCTTCTCTATTCTCTCAATTCTTCATCTGTGAAGAAGGAACAAAGAAAAGAAAAAAAATGCAAAGAAAAAGCAAAGAAGAAAAAGACGATAAGAGAAAACAAAGAAAAGGAAAAATGGAAAGGAAGGTAAAGGAAAAGAAGAAAAACAACTAAAAGAAAAAAAAGACTACAAGGAAACAAACAAGAAAAAGAAGACAATGAAACAAAAAAAAAGAAAGATCAGGGAAAAAGAAGAAGAAGCACTACAAGAAAAAGACGAAAAAAGAAGACAAGAAAAAAAACAAAAAAGGAGACAATGATGAAGAAAAAGGAAAAATGCAAAAGGAAGAGAAAAGTAAGGAAGCGAAAAAGAAGAAAAGCGAAAAATAAGAACTAAGAGGAAAAAGAAGGAAAAGAAAAATGAAAAAGAAGAAAAAAGAAAAAGAAGAAAAAAGAAAAAGAAGAAAAAAGACGACAAAGACAAGAAAAGAAAGAACGAGAAAAAGAAGACAATGTAAAAGGATTATTATTACTACTAATATTACTTTTACTGCTTCATTCTTATACATTGTTGCCTGACTGTGCAGGTCTGTTTTGGGGAAATACTAAATTGCCATTTACTAAACATAAATGATTAGAAAAACGCTGATGAGGCTTTGTCATGGGCGCTGCTATTTCGGCCTCGATCGGATACTCTGCAGTACAGACTAAACGACAATCACAAAACAGGTCGCATTTGTATCATATTATATGTCTACGCTGTGTGAAAATAGCACTAAGCGCTGGTTAGTTTATAACCGAAAAGCTAAGAGCTACTATTTCATTTCACACTTTGGCATGCAAGTTTTGTAAATGCGTTTAAATACGTCTTGAAAACATATATCTTCTTCGATGTGCAGTGTTCCTTCAGGACGTTTGGCGACCATGGCTTTCCACAATTTCCTGTCCTTTGTAAAACTTATTAAATCTTGTTTTTTTGGTATCTCTCCTAATCCCTGTTCTGTCAACTATTTACACAAGCTCGTTAGGTAGGTTATTATTGTGGGAACCTGACATACCTACAAATGGACTCTTCCACACTAATATAATGTGGCTACCAATTTCTAGTAAGGAGGAAGTCACCAGGTGTGAGTCACCAAGAGTGTATCACCGAGTGAGTGTATGAATGAGTGAGTCAGGGCACCAGTGAGAGAAGTACTCTCCAGTCCACATACTTTGTACTACGTTTCCGTGAATAATATACCGTTTTAACTTTATATCCGAGTCTGTGTTATTTTTCTATGGTTTCAACACCATAACAGTTATGTGCTTTTTTCATCTGCCCCTCTTGCCTTCAATATGTCCTGTGAGTGTCAAATTCTCTATGTCTTCTTTCCCCATTACGTGTCCTAGAAATTACAACTATCTCTTTCTGATGTTAAGTATAAGAGTCATTTTTGTTTCCATTTTCTCTAAAACTGTTCAGTCTATGGTATTGCCAGCACCCTTCTGTAGAATCGTATTTCTGTTGCTTCAAGTCTCTTCTTCATCTGTGAGAAGATTGTCCAGCATTCACTGCCATATAGGAGGACTGATACTACATAACAGTTCAGTACTCTTTTCTTTGTTACTGTTGCTGCAAGTCTCTTCATCTGTGAGGAGATTGTCCAACATTCACTGTCATATGAGAGGACTGATATTACATAACAGTTCAATACTCTTTTCTTTTTTTCTGTTGCTTCAAGTCTCTTCTTTATCTGTGAGGAGATTGTCCAGCATTCACTGCCATAATGGAGGACTGATATTACATAATAGTTCAGTATTCTTTTCTTTTTTTCTGTTGCTTCAAGTCTCTTCTTATCTGTGGGGAGATTGCCCAGCATTCACTGCCATATATAAGGATTCATTTTCATAACATTTCAGTATTCTTTTCTTTGTTTCTGTTGCTTCAATTTTCCTCTTCATCTGTGAGAAGATTGTACAACATTCACTGTCATATGGGTGGACTGATATTAAATAACAGTTCAGTACTCTTTTCTTTGTTTCTAATTGTTATCGGAACTTACCTATAACGACAATGGACTCTTCCTGACTCTATAAATACTGTGCCTCTTTGAGAGAGAGAGAGGGAGGAGGAATGAGTTGAGACCTAACGAGTCAAGACATTAGTTCACTCTAAACCAGACTGACAGTTAATACTAACACCTTCAACTTTCTGTTGTAATATATCTTTGTTATTCCTACTCTTGTGTTCGTGTTGTTCTTCCTTTGTCCTAACTTTGGACGATAACCGTGGTGCGAGGTTATTGGACCATAACAGTAGCGACGAGGACTGAAGAAACAAACTACACGCAGAGAAATCCTAAAAAAGTATACGAAAACTAAAGAAACAAACTCTACGCGGAGAAACCCAAAAAGTATACTCAAGAAACAAGTTCTACGTGGAGAATCTACAAAAAATCTTTTACTATCGGTCGTCCGTAACAGGCGACGTAGGTAGTGAGAAAAAAAAAGAAAAAAAGTTACACGCGAACATAAAAAAAAACGAGAAAATTTTCTTTTTGGACACCAACTTTACAATAGTAACAAAGACCTGAAGTCTGAACTAAAAGAAAAATACTTACACATAATTACGGTAAATATGGAAGACTTTAAGGCAACCATATTGGAAATTATGAAAATACAATTTGAGCAGCAACAGGAAAACGAGCATAACAAATAATGGGCAAAATTCCGAAAATGAAACAGTTCTCTCGCAAAATGCTATATGGAGCTCTATCGAAGACTTCATGTATGCACCGAACGAAGACAAAACGTTCGCAGCTTACTTCAGAAGGTACGAAGATTTATATGAGTTTGATTGCGGGAAGTGGTCAGACGCGAGAAAAGTACGTCTACTACTAAGAAAATTAGGGTCATGCGAATACACTAAATTCGTAGACTACATCCTACCAAGGAAAACAAATGAGTTAACCTTCAAGGAAGCCATAAAACTGTTAACAGAACTTTTTAGCCCAAATACCTCATTATTCCATAAAAGATGGAAATGTCTGAATCTAACAAAAAAGGACAACGAAGATTACATAACATTCGCTTCCATTGTAAACAAACATTGTAATGACTTTAAGTTATCTGAACTCAGCCCGGACAATTTTAAATGTTTAATATTCGTTCAAGGCCTGGTTCCGACTAAAGACGCGGATATCAGACACAGAATTCTAACAAAACTGGAGAGTGAACCAGAATTGACGCTACAAAAATTGGCTGAAGACTGTCAGAGATGTATAAGCGTAAAGAAGGAATCGAAAGATATAGAAGAGTCTGGCATCGCTCACATACGTAAAGTACAACGACAAACACGTTTTTGTCCCTCCACAAAAACAAACCAAAACAATTTTCCCTCCTCAAAAACAGGTCAAACAAATTTTTCGACTTCAAAAAATCAATATCAGAAAAACCTACCACCCAGTCCATGCTATCGCTGTGAGCCTTTGCATTGGTATAAAGATTGTCCATACCGCTTTAAGACTTGTCTGTCGTGCAAAAAAGTGGGTCATAAAAGTTCTCATTGTTGGACTAGGAAAGAATGCAAAAGCAGAGTAAGAGTCACTAGGACTGACGAAGCGGACGAGACAAACATACGAAAATACGTGCAAGTAGAAATGTTAAACAGAAAAGTCAGACTACAATTGGATTCCGGATCGGATTTAACAATTATTAACGTACAAATATGGAAAAAATTTAAAAAACCGACCATGTTGAGAACCGATAAAATTGCTAGGTCGGTAACTGGGAGAAAAATAAAATTTGAATGAGAAGTTACAAATGTGACATTCAATGGAATGACCAAAAAATTAAAAATGTATGTGCTAAGAAACACAGAAAAATTATTTGGAACGGACTGGATGCAGAAATTCGACCTTTGGGATTTACCAATAAGTACGTACTGCCAAAAAGTGAAAAGTTTATCGACCTAGGCAGATAAATTAAAGGAGAAACTAAAAGAGAGTTTCCCCGAAGTATTTTCAGCCGGCCTCGGGAGGTGTAAAAAATGGCAGCAAATATAGAAATAAAAGAAAATATACTATCTATCTTCAAGAAGAAAAGCAACGTACCTTTTGCTTCAATAGAAAAAATAAATCAAGAGTTGGATAGACTCGAAAAAATCGGTATATTGACAAAAGTGGAATATAGTCAATGGGCCGCACCTACGGTTTACGTCAAAAAGAAATCGGGTGAGATACGAGTATGCGCTGATTTCTCAACGGGATTGAACGCAGCAATAAAGGATTACCACTATCCTCTACCCAGTTCAGAAGAAGTTTTCACAAAATTAAACGGAGGAAAATTTTTCGCAAAAATAGACTTGAGCGAAACGTACCTACAAATACTAGTCGATGAGGAAAGCTCGAGATTATTGTGCATAAACACACACAAAGGATTATGCAAGTTCCAAAGATTACCATTTGAGATTAAGGTCGCGCCGGCAATATTTCAACAAATAATGGATACTATGCTAGGCGGACTTGATTTCACGATTGCATACCTGGATGACATACTGATAAATAGTAAAAACATTGAACAACACTGGGAACACGTTCAAGAGGTTTTCAGGAGAATACAAAACTATGGTTTCAAGGTAAAAGAAAACAAATGCGATTTCTTTATGAAGGAAATAAAATATCTGGGCCATATCATCGATGAAGAAGGAAGGCGACCAGACCAAGAAAGGACAAAGACAATAAAAAAAATGCCAGCTCCAAAAAACGTAGCCGAATTACAAAGCTTCTTAGGCTTAGTGAATTACTACCAAGAATTAATTCCAAACATGCATAAATTACGCGCACCCCTTAACGAACTGTTGAAGAAGGAAAATTTTGGGAGTGGACAGATGAATGCCAGAAAACGTTTGACAAAATAATTAAGACGCTAACAGCGGGTCTATTTTTAGCGCACTATGACCCAAAATTAGAAATAATAGGTGCCTGTGATGCGAACGCCTATAGAGTCGGGGGAATGTATACTGCATAAAATGCCGGATGGGACACTAAAACCCATCGCGCATGCTTTAAGAACTTTGATACCAGCAGAAAAAAATTACTCACAAATCGAAAAAGAAGGGCTGGATATTATTTTTGCAGTTACAAGATTTCATAGATATATTTACCGGAGATTTTTTTACTTTACAGACGAACCACAAGCCGTTACTAACAATATTTGGATCGAAGAAAGGTCTACCCGTTTACACGGCAAATAGGTTGCTAAGATGGGGTACAATTTTACTGAACTACAATTTCAAATTAGAGTATCTTCCAACGAACAAAAATGCAGATGGTCTCTCGAGACTAATACCTAAGAAAACGGAGCCATTGGAAGATTCCGTAATTGCAGCCCTACGACATGAAGAAGATATCAGGACATCAGTATGTAGTACAGTTCGAAACCTCCCCGTCACACCACAAGAGATAAGAAATGAAGCAATAAATGATGAATTCATAAAAGAAACAAAAACAAAAATTGCAGAAAAAAATAAAAAGGTATCAGACAGTTTTTCGTCATGTGACAATGTTCTACTATATAACGAAAGGGTAGTAATTCCAAAAACACTACAAAGGCGAATCCTAAAGGACTTCCACATGGGCCACCCAGGAAAGAACAGAATGAAATCGTTAATGCGTAGTTACGTATATTGGCAAAACATGGATCAGGACATTACACATATGGTGTAAAAATGCAAGGGTTGTTAGCAGCAAAAGTACCGCCGATCATCCATAACCCTTGGCCAGAGACAGATCGACCATGGTCAAGAATACATGTAGATTTCGCAGGTCCAATAGATGGTTTCTACTGTTTGATCATAGTAGACAGTTATAGCAAAGACCGGAAGCGTTTCGTTGCAGAAAACCTACTTCTGAAACTACCATAAGTTGCCTCCACGAGCTGTTTGCTCGTTTCGGAGTGGTTGATTGTCTAGTCACCGATAATGGGACACAATTCACATCTGCGGACTTTCAAGAATTTTGTGAAACTTTTCAAGTTAAACATATCAAATCCCCGCCATATCACCCATGATCAAATGGGCAAGCGGAGAGATTTGTAGACACACTCAAAAGAGCGTTAAGGAAAGCATATGACGTGCCTACAGAAAAGGCGTTGCAACAATTTTTACAGGTATATCGAATTACACCAAACAGTGCCAAGCCATCGGCATTATCACCCGCGGAAGTGATGTTCGCCCGAAAAATCACATCAGTATTTGACAAATTGCTACCAAAACAAACAAAACAAATATCAATGTCGTATGTACCTAAAAGAAAATTCTACCCAGGAGAGTTTTTTCAAAACGTATAAAAACAATACATCCTACTGGGAGCAAGGTACAATTGAGAAAAGAATCGGGAACATGGTTTACACAATACAGGGCCCGAAATTCTCACATAAAAGACATGTAAATCAAATAAGAAAGAGGCTGTTGGATGATTCTAACGGTCCACCTGAGGAAGAAGAAGTGATGGATACCATATTCGATACATTCGATATGCAAAGGCGGCAAACAATGTCTGAACCACGAAAATCGACCAGGAAAAGAAAAGTCACAGAACCTTTGGTAATAAATCCAAAGAGAAAAAATACTAAAGACCCCTGCGACGCAAAAGCTTTGGAAGTGGGGTATTATGGGAACTTACCTATAACGACAATGGACTCTTCCTGACTCTATAAATACTGCGCCTCTTTGAGAGAGAGAGCGAGGGAGGAGGAATGAGTTGAGACCTAACGAGTCAAGACATATTAGTTCACTCTAAACCAGACTGACAGTTAATACTAACACCTTCAACTTCTTGTATTATATTTCTGTTGTAATATGTCTTTGTTATTCCTACTCTTGTGTTTGTGTTGTTCTTCCTTGGTCCTAACTTTGGACCATAACCGTGGTGCGAGGCTATTGGACCATAACACTAATTCATTTTTCCTGTTTATTAATACTCTGTTTAGTTCTTGCAAGGTATCTTTCACTTTAACAATGCATCTTCGTATTTCGATGTTACATTTTCTGCCATATGGTAAAACACTTCCCAGATGTTTAAATTTTTGTACTTGTTTGATTTTGACATCTGAATGCCTACACTCCTCTCGCTGGCAAGTAGACTAATTTGTCTTACATTCCACAGCTCTAACCGAATACAGAAAAATGATCACACCTTAAATTTTGCAGAGATATCCCCACCACAGGTAATTCCTTTCTCACTCTCGTGTAAAAGTCGGTATTTCAAAATGATATACTGATCAACAAACACGCCTCACAAAATTATACTACTATAGTGAGATCAGCCACTATTTTTATATATATTGCGTTTGTATATCTACTCCTCTCCACTTTATACACATACATAATTCCGTTAATAAAAACATTATTTTTGTCTGATGAAGTTCTTCTAGAAGACGAAACGCGTTACACAATTTTTGTTCGACTTTGTCATTCATTTGCCCAACATTGTTCGGATATATTGACATTCATACCTAACACACACACACACACACACATATATATATATGTATATATATATATGTGTATATGTGTGTGTGTGTGTGTAAAATTTACAGATATAACTACAATGTATCTCTAATGTGCCAATATGAATGAAGACAAAAAGAAAACTTATCTTAACCGACATGTTTCGTCCTCTGGCAGAGTTTATCAAGGCAAATGTGAGGACTTCATTTTGCAATAAGTATTTACAAAGTCTCTCAAAAACCTAAACCGGTAGAAGTCAATCCTCAAACACTTGTATCCACTAAAATACAATTTTTTTAACAATATGTACCCTGCCGATCCGCCACGCATTGCAACACACACACACACAGACACACATCCAAGTTCGAATTCCAGTCGGGTTCATTAAATTCAGTTATACGGAAATACCTTCGAGAAAGGTGCGAATCCATCTCTTCCTTTCCCCATAAATATGATTTAAATAGCATGGCATACAGTGCTCTTTAGCCTTGTTTATCAACCATTCGAGGAGAAGCACATCTCTGAATTCAAAACTAGTGGAGGGTCGTTTGGAGATCTTGTGGCACATTACCTTATAGGTTGTCTGCTCTCGGTTCGTTCGAAAAGTATGATTGGTTTTGAACAAGCCTTCATCTTTATAATCAAATCTATATGCGGGTAGTCTAGCTGTTCGATTCTCTAAGAACTGGGCTACAGGAATCTCATAGGTCGAAAAATTCTCTCTCTCTCTCTCTCTCTCTCCCTCTTACATACACACACATACACAAATATATATATATATATATATATATATATATATATATATATATATATATATATGGTGTACTCTCCGGCCGTATTCGACGTATGAGGATCAGCAAATCAGTTCCTAGGAAGCGTCAGTCCGAACACCTGCACATACGATTTGATTCTATTGGTGAAGGTTTTGGGTAGAACCAATACTGAATACAGAGAGAGAGAGAGAGAGAGAGAGAGAGAGAGAGAGAGAGAGAGAGAGAGTGACCTGTTGCCCTACGTGTCACAAGGTCCCGAAACAACCTTCCGCTGCTTTTGAATTCAGAGTTGTTCGCTACCCACTACTTCACCGGGCCTCCTATATATATATATATATATATATATATATATATATATATATATATATATATATATATATATATGCTTTGAATGCCTGACCTGCACTAGGGTGTGCAAGTCCAGGTCGGGCCATACAAGGCATATGAAAATGCACATTGGAAGTGATGATGATCAAAGTCAACTTCCACCACCTGGAGATGATTTGATATGCCATATATGTGACAAGAAATGCAGATCGATGTCTGGCTTTATGAACCACTGTCGTTCACACAACTGTTGAATGCAATGTGTTGTGTGGGACGAGTTTAACTGAAGGGATGGATATGTCAGTGATGGTCATACTCGCTCTGTGAGTCGACAGCCTACACACACACACACACACACACACGCACACGCACGCACGCAAACACACACGAAAAAAGGAAAACAGAAACTAAATGAAATTGTAATCACATCAACGCAGACATTGGTTTAATCTGACGAAGTCCTAAAAGACGAAACACGTCACACAAAAAAATGTTTTTCATACATTTTCATAAAATTGGTCTGATACATAAAACATGATATATCCTTTTCCCATATATATATATATATATATATACTCGACTCCCCCGTCAAATTCAACATATGATGATCAAGCACATTAGTTCCTAGGACACCATCACATAAGATTTGATTATAGTGGTGAAGGTTTTGTGCAGAACCATCCACACTTTTTGAAGGTCCCAATACAGAGACCTGGTGCACTACATGCCACAAGGTCCCCAAACGACCCGCGCAAGTTTTGAATTCAGAGTTGTCCTTCTCCTAGACCAGTCGCCATCCAAGGCTATAAAACCCAGTCTGTCCTGCTATTTACCCATAGCCGGAGGGAGAAGAGGAGGATTAATACCTTTCCCAAGGGTATTAGCATGTAAGTGAATGTAATGGATTTGACTGGAATTCGAACTCGGCTCTCCGATTCCTCAATCCAAACCACTATCCATTACTCTACCGTGCGTGGAAGAATTTATTTGCATTTGCCTTGGTTGGTACAATAAGTGGGAAAATTGCCAAACAGATTAGCTCTGTAGTTGAAAATTGTTATTTTTCGGCTAATGTACGTGTTGTCTTTTCTACCAGGCCTGCATGGATGTCTATTCAAAACGATGTTTTACCCCCCCCCCAACACACACACCATATTAACAATTTGATTTATCAATTTAGATGTAGTTGCAGAGCCGACTACATAGGTAGAACTACCCTATAGCTCGACACGAGAATACATCATCACGTACCTAGGAAAGTTAGAAATAGTTCATTCCAATTGGGTGACATGATCAACAACACATATAGTTCTGCCATCGCGGAGCATTTTAGAAATAATCCAAATTGTGCTACCAATTTCAGCACTCACTCTTTTACCATCCTTAGTCGTGCTCACCGTTTCTTACATTTAAAGGCATAAGAAACAATCTAACTATTTTTAACACAATTTCATGGCTTCAATTATATATATTTGGGAAGCAATTGGATGCCTTCAACTACAGATGAAATGTCTTGTTGTAAGTTTTACTATAAAAATTTATTTTTATACCTTCATAGTGTTTTACTTTTTGCGGGTGGGGGTCACTATTTATTCATAGCAAGCACACTAACAGGTGGTACCAACTCGGATCAGGGTGGCCCTGGAAACAACAGCAATTCAGATGTGGTTCTTCGCTTTTCAAAATCTCCAATATCCCAGTCAGAGACCTTGCTACCGGATGTAGTTTATCGTCATACCCAGGACTTAGTTTTGTTGAAATTATATTTTGGAATACAGTTTGAAGTTGTGGGATACATTCATATCACGAAACAGTTCATTCATGTTGATTGATGTATTGTTGGTAATTCTACTATAAATAGGTACTGTTGGTAATTTTTTCATATAAAAATGTATTGCTGGTATTTTTACTATAAAAATGTATTTTTATACTTTTATAGAGTTTTGTTTATGTTTGGAGGGTTTACTATTTGCCCATAGCTGGGACCCTAACAAGTGCTACCATCCCGGGTCAGGGTGGACCTCTAAACAACAGCAACTAAAAGGTGGTTCCACGCTCCTCAAAACCTCCAATCTCCCAATCAGAAGCCTTGCTTCTGGGTGTAGTTTAAAGTCATACTCAGGGTTATGAGAGCTGGACAGGGAATGTTTGGTAAATGAATGGAAAAAGGGAAAAAATCTTCTGTGACGCATTTCGTTCTTCAAAGCGACTTCAGATGAAAAAAGTTTTTTTATATATTTAGGAGATAAAGAGTTTTTTTTAATATATATTTAGTAGAAAGAACAATATACAAACGTTAGTTATAACACCGAGAGAAACGCAGAAAATGAAGGGATCCCTAACTTAAAATTTAAATTTCATGCATCTGATGTGTCAAGATTCACAACCTAGCCGCCTTCATTCAGCTACCTAGCGTTTCTTTTTTTTTACCGCTTTTGCTTTTATATATCCCACATTATTTTGTTAAGTAAGGCGTTATGTTGTATGAACCTGGATGTAAATATACCATAGGAAACTCAGAGATCATCTCACTTACTGTACAATTCCGACTGAAGACGTCCTGGGTATGACGATGAACTACATCTACGTACTGGGTAAGATGATAAACTACATCCAACAGCAAGGCCTCTGATTAGGAGGTTTTAATGAGCGTAGAACCACCTCTTAATTGCTGGTGTTCCCAGGTTCATCCTGACCCGGAGTGGTAGCACCTGTTAGGGTCCCAGCTATGGGAAAATAAGTAACCCTCAAACTGGGGCCAAAACTTGTAAAAATAGATTTTAATACCAGCAATACACTTTTATAAAAAAATTATTAACAGCAATAAATTTTTGAAGAAAAAATTATTACCAGCAATACATTATTACAAGTAATAATTCTTTGGAAGAAAATTTACCAGCAATACATTAAAAAAATTACCAGCAATACATTTTTGAAAAAAGAAATATTAACAGTAATAAATTTCTGGAAAAATATTACCAGCAATAAAAATCTTGTCGGCATTAAATAACCCATTGAGGTCGATACGCCGTAAACCAAACCAAGCCAAGCCGACTGAAGAAATTACTTTTTAAAGACAAAACGTGTCACATAGGTTTTCATTCCCGATTTGTCATTCATTTACTCATTTTGATACATTTTGTATAATACAACATACTGCTAGTGTTCGACGTACATCAGGACCGACTTACGATCAGGTGGTTGGAACGGAACATCATTCTAACTTAGTGACTAACTGTATGGTTAGTAGCTTGTATCTGAGTATGCTTATCTGCGAGAGTGGCTAGCTATTATCTGCTGCAGACGTCTGCTCATGCGCATTTGCGATTCAACACCCAGAGAGCCGACCTGCATATATTGCAACTATGAGGAGCGGACCCTACAGTGTGTATGTGTGTGTGTGTGTATGTCAGTGAGAGAGAGAGAGAGAGAGAGAGAGAGAGAGAGAGAGAGAGAGAGAGAGAGAGAGAGAGAGAGAGAGATCTGGTGCGATCAACATTTTATACAAAGCTAGTACGCTCACGGTAACTTCGACGGCTTCCAAGCAATTTCGTTTGCCCATTTTCACACAAAGCTTGACTCATCCCTTGGGTATGATTTTTAGGCACTACCCAACGGTGTCACTCGTTGATATTATCACAAACTGCACTTCTTTGACAAATCAACCACGGGGGAAGATTCGAACACGAGTTTCATGGTTGAAACACTAACGGTCTGACGAATCTGTCACGCGTCCACCTAGTAAAATCCATATCAATCTCATAATATAGTTTATCAATGCACAGCTGCCGAGAGTTGTCACTGTTGCTAGGGCGACCATGTTGATACACACATAGCAACTCCAGGGTAGCCAAATGTATTATCATTTATTAAGACTAACTTGGTGATCTATTAGCATTAGAAAAAAACAGTGGGCCTACATACAATTCTGTGATAAGACAATAATTTATTATACAGGGTGCCCCACAAAAAAACAAAAAAACAAAAAACAACAACAACAAAAAACAGGAAACTTGGTTCAGTTTATTTCGTTCTTGGAATTTTTGTTACAGTTATTTGAAACAAAAGCAAACGATAGAAATTTAGTAGCTTAAAACAGAACAGAAACACAAATGTTAGATGTGGTATTCAAACTTAAAAAGTTCACTTTTTTATATGTTAATTTTTTTATCATATAGTAAATCTAAAATTTCCTATTTTTGTGGTGCACAATGTACAACCAAATCATGATCATCATTATCATCATCATCATCATCATCAAGAAAGCACACTCTGGCACCTCGACGTGGTGTAATGGTTAGCAAGCTTATCTCGTTAGGACAATTACGACTGAGTAGTGATCCTCACTGGGTGTCCCATACTTTCGGCCTTGTGCCACATCTAAGCTTAGAAAACCGCCATCGATATAGAAGACTCCAATTAAAAAGACCGCTTACCTAAAAAACATTAACTTCCAGGAATACGCTGGTCAACTGTTTTTGGCGCTATATATTCTGTGTTATAATACATAACGCTAAACATTATTCTTTTTTATTTTTTTACTCTGTCCATTTCTGATGTTTCTTCAGGTTGGGGAACAATTTTAGTAGTTAAATTGGTTTCTAAATTTGTTAGAAGATTTTTATCTTCTAATCCTATGTCATTGTGTTCGCCTTGTCTATTAGTCCCCAAAATATTTTTGGTGTTCTTGTTAGAATTTTTTTAAAAAGAAATTGCTTTCGCCAACGATTGATCTCTGAAGAAGGGTTTCCCGAAAGGTTCCTTAGATGCCTTTTTTTAGTATTAAGTCGCTATCATTGGTATTATTCAAGTCTTTAATTATATATATATATATATATATATATGAAGAAATATAGTCTTAAAGTGTGCTATATTTATGGGATAAAGTGCTCAATATCAGAGATAGAGCGTGTGTAAATATAAAAGTGGACATGGAAGTCAGCACTTAGAGGCGACAGTCTGTTTCATGCTAGTGCAATCGTCAGTCACCTGAGGATTCCACTAGCATGAAACAGACTGTCGCCTCTAAGTGCTGACTTCCATGTCCACTTTTATATTTATATATATATATATATATATATATATATATATATATATATATATATATATATATATATATATATATATATATAAGCACACACATGTCAATCACTATCATCTGTCTTCTTGAACCTTGTTTCTTTTTTGTCCCTCGTCACTTCTCCTCATTTTCAGTTTTCTCATTCATTTTCATTCCCTGTAACCGCCTTGCTTGGTGTGAAATGAGTAAAAACGTAGACAAATGAATTGGGATGAAATATAGATTAGAACCCGACAGAATGATAAGATGAGGAACGTTTCCTATTTGTTCCATATCCTATTCGCGCCGGAATCTCCAATAGAAACATTTCAGAGTGTTTGAGGTTAGCGCAGAGGAATCGGAAAGAGTTGGAAGTGTATAATGGTGATTATGAATATAAGGCAGCTCGGAAAGCTCACACTGATCGTTCTGATGAGAAAAAAACTACCGAATTTCTTGGCGAGGGCCTCAGACTCTAAACGGAGGCCTACATCAAGTATCTTGAGGAGGAAGTGCTGCCCTAGGTCAAGAGGGTGGCTACTGGAAAACCTTATGTCTGGCAACAGGACTCTGCATCATGCCACACAAGCATGAGAAGCCATGGCTGTCAGACAATTTCTGCGTCCACATCACCCCTTGCATCTGGCCACCTAACTCTCCAGGCTGCAACCCCCTTAATTATTATTGGTGTGGCGCAGTTGAGCAAGAGACCAACAAAACTCCTTTTAACACCAAAGATGAACTGAAGGCAAGGATTATGGCAGCATTCACCAACTTAAACAAGGAGACTGTCCAGAAGATTTCCAGGAGATTCCAAAGTTGTCTGGAGGCCGTGGTCAAAGCCAATGACGATTTTATTGAATTGTATTTAAAGATAGTTTTGTGTCATTTTGGTAAATATATCTGTTAAAATAAGATGTTAGTGTTATTTTCATTTTTGCGTAATTTATATGACAATTTATCCATCGCACCCAATATATATATATATATATATATATATATATATATATATATATATATATATATATATATATATATATAAGCGTTGGTTCGTGAATTTGGTGATATATACAAATATACACACACACGCTCATATATATATATATATATATATATACACGCATGAACGCATATACTGATATATATATATATATATATATATATATATATATATATATATATATATATCAGTATATGCGTTCATGCGTATATATATATATATATATATATATATATATGAACGTGTGTGTGTATATTTGTATATATCACCAAATTCACGAACCAACGCTTTAATCAAAGTTATTATTGATTCCTATATTAACACTGTCTATATCTCTGATACTGAGCCATCTTCTTTAAATATTGCAACTGTTAAGCATATACTAGACCACCTAAAAACTTTTTTAAATGATACAAAATGATGAGGTAACAATATTTTCAATTTTATTATAAATTACACATTTTAAATTGTAAAGACCTGTAAAAGAAGGTTTATTGTTCCACTGTACTTCATAGTTAACGCATAACTTAAAAAATTGGCGTAATAGCTTCAAACCTGTGTCGTCCTTTTCAAATAAGCATATTTTTTATTATGCATACTTGTTTCTTCCACGTATTTATTTCAAAACACGCAACGGCAGCAAATCAGCGTACATCTGTTTATTTAGTTGCCATTAAGTCATATGCCACTTATTGCCTCTTCACCTTTCAAGTTGTTGTTTATAAAAAAAGTGCTAATGTAGTGTAGTGCATTGTATTGATATATATATTTATTTAATAATTTTGTTATGATGTGTTATGAATGTTTATTATTTTTCACACACATAATAGTTGGAATCTAATATGCAAATGTTTGTTTATATACGCGGATTGATATAAGAATGTGTATCGGAAACAATTATTGAATTTACTATCAAAATGCCGTAAAATCAGAAAAACGGTCCTAGCTAAAGGAACCCCTTGTCTAATTTTAATGGAATTTGGCACTGCCCTCAGCAGGGGTTTCAGGTGCAATATGCTCCTAAATTGGCTCGGATATTATGTATCGTTTAAGCTGTATCTTGGGAACACATAGACATACATATATACAAGATTAGTGTTTTAGTATTATATGAATAAAATCTCCACATTAGCCTGTAAAACGACAAGGAAAAGAAACAAGTGCATCTCGGATCTAACTATATATGTCATGAACTATTCTGTTAGCAAAAGTTAATTTTGACATCGAGGCACAGGTATGGGTCACCTAATGAGAATTGAATTCACTGGTAATAGAAATAAAAATGCAGTCAATAATTAAAAATGTGTTCAAGCGAATAAATCCTGTAGGTCTTAGAGGGGACCTTACTTTTTCGTGCCTCGTGAGGTGACGTTACAGAGTCACAAAGAAAAAACAGTACCAAATAACAGAAACCATATTATTTGAGGACTTTCAACAGCAGCAACAACTGAAATGGATAGCACTTTTCGCTCAAAGAGAAAATAATGACAAACATGATGTTGATGTTCCGCTCTACTTCAAACAAAGATATAATCTGCTCTTATATTGATTAAAGTATCATGCATTGTTTAAGCTGAATCTCGGGAACACATATACATATATATAAAATTAGAATTTTAGTATTATATAGATAAAATCTCTGCATTAGACTGTAAAGCGACAAAAAAGAAACAACTACATAAAATGCACTAAAAAACAACAACAGAAAAACGACCCTAGCTCAAGAACCCCTTTTCTAATTTTAATGAAATTCGGCATTGCACATGGCAGGGGTTCAAGGTACAACATGCCCCTAAATTGGTTGGAGTATTATGTATCATTTAAGCTGTATCTCATGAACACATATACATGCATGTATACAAGATTAGAGTTTTAGTATTATATAAATCAAATCTCCACATTTGCCTGTAAAACGACAAGGAAAAGAAACAAGTGCACTCGGATCTAACTATATGTCATGAACTATTCTGCTAGCGATTCTGTTTGTTTTTTTTTTTTTGTTTTTTTTAATAATTTTGAATCTCCTCGTGTTTATTTAATAGTAGCAAAGGTAAATTTTGACATCGGGGCACAAGTATGGGTCGCCTAATGAGAATCGAATTCACTGGTAATAATCGGCGAATGAAACATGCTAACTATTACACCAAGTCAAGTTGCCCGGCCACGATAAAACCGAATGATCTACATGTTCACGCGCTATTTACTTTTGGAGAAATTCGATATCGCTCTCTAGTGGGGAAAGAAACGCGGCCATGTATGAAACAAGACAAAGAAGATAACCACTGCATGTTTTTATATCGCCATTTGTCATCGTCATCTTTTCTTCTCCTCCGGGAATTTTCTTATTTTTATTCTCCTTCCTATTATTATTGTTTTGAGTTTGCTTGATTGCTTTACGAGCTGTCTCCAAATTTCACCATGAAACCTCAAGAGACTGCAAGTCAACAGATCAGGATTGTTGGTACACTTGGTTGAACGTGTAGCTGACATTCCCAGCACCATTTTCTTATGATTTTCTATAGTAGTTTAAATTTTCATTAAAATGTGTATGCGTCTGCACAGCTAAAATTTATGAATTGTTAAAATGAATAAACTGATATCAGTCAATTATGAGCTATGCGTGATACACGCTTAGGCGATCATGTATCTTTCGATACATGACTGACGAGGCATATTTTTCCCCGTAGTAGGTTGCCATTTCTTTTTGAGGTAGACCAGTTGCCATCCAAGGCTATAGAACCCGGTCTGGTCTGCTATTTACCCATAGCTGGGGGAGAAGAGGATTCATACCATTACCAAGGGTATTAGCATGTAAGTGAATGTAATCGATTTGACTGGAATTCGAACTCGGCTCTCCGATTCCTCAATCCGAGCCGCTATCCATTAATCTACTGTGCCTCCTTATAGATCCTTATAGATATAATAGTTTGAAAAACTAAAATTATGTCTCAGTTCACAGAAGTCCCTTCAAAATATAAAGAAGCAAATCATTGAAGGGTTCTGTGAGGCATGGTAGAGTGATGGATTGCAGCTTGGATTAAGGATTCGCAGAGCCGTGTTCGAATTCCAGTCGAGTTCATCACATTCACTTACGCCCTTTAGAAATGTATGGATCCATCTCTTCTCATGGGTGGATAGTAAGACAGACTGGGTTCTAATCTCTTCTACCTTCACCCCCAGCTATGGGTAAATTCTAGAACAAGCTTAGTTCTATAACCTTGGGTGGAACCGGCCTCAGAGAAGGAAAATTCAAAATTGTACGTAACCATGGAGAAGCACATACTATGCAGTTAAGGAAAGGGTCATTCACATTGACTTGATGATCCCGAATACGGTCGATTCCTTTGTGAGAAAGTGCATGCAAATTCCAGTTTTCAAACTGCAATACGTCTGGAATTTACATGCATGCAAATTCCAGTCGTATTGTTCAGTAAGCTGTCACACTAATAAATCCTACCACACCCTGAAGATGTGGGAAGTACACATAAGTGAACTCTTTTGCATTATACCAGCCAAACTAGTTTCACCTGTTAGTCCAGAAACAATTTTTTCTTAATTTTTTTCTATATGGTTTCTCAAGCCTTGATAACAATTGGCGGCATGGTGACATCATTTTACAGGTGAATTGGCTAGACGCAGCCGTAAGTTTTATGCTAGCACTTTCTTGCATTTGTAGATATCGCTTTCGGTGCCATGCTTTCCAGCCAACTTTGACCTTCAAAAATTTAAATTAAATCTCAATCGTTATCTAGTGTCTTCTTGATTACTCTTCTGTTGTTATCACTCCTTAATAATGTTTCTCTTTTTTCTTATATTTTCATACTCAGTAACCCTTTGTGTCTTAGTGGCTTTAGTGCCTTGCATGGGGTGATATGATTAAAAAAAAGAAAAGATTTTTTCTGGGTTTTGAGATGTCACATTTTCAGAATTTCAAATTTTGGATCCTTGTGGTTAACTTTGTTGGACAATCTGACTGAAACATTTGCATCAACAAGGTTTGTTACCTCGTTGAGTGAGCACCTTTTGCTGCAGCAATTTCTTTTTTTTTTACAATTATATCCGGCTTGTTGTCTTTTATTGTTTTTTCTGTTTGGACTGGGGAATTCCACAGCAAAGAAACACTTTCATTAGATGTCACAGAATTTGGTTTTCGCTTTCACCAATGAATCCCTGTGGTAGGTTGTACCCGCCACAAATTGTCCATTGAATATATTAGCATATTCTCTCATGGCATGGAATAGATTCTGTATTCTAAGAGCGTGCACCCTAACGCTAAATGGTCGATAGTTTCTGGGAGTGAGACACAAATTCTGCATGATGGGGCTGACATTATTTTTGAGCATGCTACGCTGATCATTTCTGGTCTTAGGTTTAAGACCAGCTGCAGAAGGCCAATGATTGATCGTCGTTATATCAACATTATTACCTTTTATGGGAGTTTTCCATGAAGTGGCTTGTTCTTCAATTTTCTCGATGCTTTTTTATTTTTACTTTTGATATTAATTCATTTATTGCGTGTACACAATAATAGTAACTAGTGGACGTCAATAAAAGTCAAGTGACAACAATTTTCATCAATACTCCAGCAGTCTACTTAGTATCATAACTGTTTTCAACAATGCCGTCATCTGGCTGGTTCTTTTTCTTCTCCTAATTTCCAGTTCCTCCAGTCTTTTCGAGTCCGTTCCTAACGACTGGCACGACTGCCACCTTTATGCTCCACAACTTCTTCGTTTCTCCTTTCCACGTTCAGAAGATATTTCGTATCAGTTAATAATCGCCAATCTTATTCAACTTTGTGTTGCTAGTCAGTATCTTCAACCGAAAAAAAGAATATGAGACTTTTCAGCACCACCTCCTTCGAGGTCATTATCCAAAACCCCACACCGTACATAATTGTAAAGTCTATAATATTTTTAATGGCTGCATAGTCGTCTCACCTGGGCTACATAGCTGGTTTTGAATTCAGAGCTGTCCTTCTCCTAGATTGATTGTCAACCATGGCTACAGAGCCTAACCTATTTAACCCATATCTGGAGGAAAAGGGATAGATTCCTACCTTTGCCATGGTTATTTGTGTAAAAGTGAACGTAATCAGCCGGTATTCAAACACAGCTCTCTGTTTCACAAATAAGGTACAGGAAGTGAATCCGCAACCCAACTACATTTTTTAAAAATTTTACCTCAGGCAAGATCATCGTCACAACACACCGCAGTTCATTGTAAGCTTTATAAACTTTTCAATGTCTGTATAGTATGTGCCTCACCAAGGCTACATAATTGATTTTGAATTCAGAGTTGCTGTTCTAGACTGGGTTCCATAGCCTTGGTTGGCAACCAGTCTATTCTGCTATTTAATCCATAACTGAGGGTAGAAGAGATGGATTCCAAGGGTATTAATGCGTGCGGGAATGTAATGAATACGGCTCTAATTCTACTCTTCGAATTCTCATTCCGCATTGCTATCCATTCCCCTCCCCTGCACACACCCTACCCCTGCCGAGATTCTCAGTAGAAAGCGTAACTGATACAAGCCGTGTAATAGTACACTCTGATCCTGCATAAAAAAATCGTCATAGTCGTATTGACAAATAATTTAAACCACAGGGTTTCTTATAGAATTCTTTTGTGGTGGGGTTTCAAAGAAGCAATAGCACCTTTATTTTTTTTTTTTTTTTTTAAGGAGAAGGAGAATAAATGTTGCTGACTGGGAGAGGGGTCTGACTTTGTTTTCCCGTGATCATCTCCTGGATTATTTTTGTATTTTTTTGTTATCTCATCTTACCTTCTCTTCTTTCTTTCTTTCTTTCTTTCTTTCTTTCTTTCTTTCTTTCTTTCTTTCTTTCTTTCTGCCTTTCTGCCTTTCTTTCTGCCCTTCTTTCTGCCTTTCACCCTTTCTTTCTTTATGGTTATTTTCTAAGCGTAGCTTAGATGTGGCACAAGGAGCACCCAGTGAGGATCAAACTCACTACTCAATCGTAACTTTTCTAGTGAGACCAGCTTGCTAACCATTACACCACATTGTGGTACCTGTATTTATATCTTTCTGCCTTTTATCCTTTATGTCTTTCTGCCTTTCTTTTTTCTGCCTTTCTTTCTTTGGATTTCTGGCCTTCTTTCTTTATGTTTTCTTACCTTTCTTTGTGCCTTTCTTTTTTTATGTCTTTCTGCCTTTCTTTCTTTCTTTCTTTCTTTCCTTTTTTCTTTCTTTCTTTCTTTAAGCCTTTCTTTCTTCATGTCTTCCTATCTTTCTTTCAGCTTTTCTTTCTGTTTTTCTTGTTATATCTTTCTTTCTTTCTGTCTTTATGTCGTCCGCCCTCCATTCTTTTTTCATATGTCTCACTTTCTTTATATATTACTCTTTCTTTCTTTCTTTCTTTCTTTCTTTCTTTCTTTCTTTCTTTCTTTCTTTCTTTCTTTCTGCTTTTCTTTCTTTCTTTCTTTCTTTCTTTCTTTCTTTCTTTCTTTCTGCTTTTCTTTCTTTCTTTCTTTCTTTCTTTCTTCGTGTCTTCCTATCTTTCTTTCTGCTTTTCTTTCTGTTTTTCTTGTTATATCTTTATTTCTTTCTGTCTTTATGTCGTCCGCCTTCCATTCTTTTTTCATATGTCTCACTTTCTTTATATATTACTCTTTCTTTCTTTCTTTCTTTCTTTCTGCTTTTCTTTCTTTCTTTCTTTCTTTCTTTCTTTCTTTCTTTCTTTCTTTCTGCTTTTCTTTCTTTCTTTCTTTCTTCGTGTCTTCCTATCTTTCTTTCTGCTTTTCTTTCTGTTTTTCTTGTTATATCTTTCTTTCTTTCTGTCTTTATGTCGTCCGCCCTCCATTCTTTTTTCATATGTCTCACTTTCTTTATATATTACTCTTTCTTTCTTTCTTTCTTTCTTTCTTTCTTTCTGCTTTTCTTTCTTTCTTTCTTTCTTTCTTTCTTCGTGTCTTCCTATCTTTCTTTCTGCTTTTCTTTCTGTTTTTCTTGTTATATCTTTCTTTCTTTCTGTCTTTATGTCGTTCCGCCCTCTATTCTTTTTTCGTGTCTCACTTTCTTCTTTATATATTACTCTTTCTTTCTTTCTTTCAGGTTTTAATTACTTATTACTTTCTATAAATTCCAATTATTCCTCTTTTTCTTGTTTGTTGATGACTGATGGCGAAAACAAAGATGTTCTTATGATCGCTGCTGCTGCTGTTGTAGACTTTCGCGACTTCTGCGAGTGCGTCAGTGTTGTCAACAAAAATTCTCCCAGTTCAGCTGAATTCTCGTGTTTTGTTGATTACAGATATAAACCAGCAAAATAAAAAAATAAGACGGAACGAACAAAATAGGATGGGAAATTATATATTACGTTCAGTCAGATACCATTTCCGCTTCCGGGAACCAACTGCAATACAGGTATCACCCTAACTACTAAACATACGTGGCAGTTCAGAAGAAATTTAGAGTACACTAACATACCTAAGTTTTGGCATGGTACAGAAAAACTTTGTTAGAAACGAAGAAAAGAGTACTGAACTGCTACGTGGTATATGTCCTCCTATATGACAGTGAATGTTGGACAATCTCCTCAAAGATGAAGAGACTTGAAGTAATAGAAATGTGGTTCTACAGAAGGATGCTGAGGATACCATAGACCGAACATGTCAGCAATGACGAGGTTTTAGAGAAAATCGAAACAAAAAGGAAACTTATATTTAATATCAGGAAGAGGCAGTTGAAATTTCTGGTGCACGTAATGAAGAAGGACAGCTTGGAAAACCTGATACACACAAGACAGATTGAGGGAAAGAGGGACAGAGGAAAGCAGCACGTAACATATTTGATGGGCATGAATGTAAGAACAGGGTTTGAGAGAAATAACAAAAAAAAACTCATTAAGAGCTAGAAAGGACCGGAAGATGTGGAGGGCCATGGTCCCCTACATCCTGAAGGGACACGGCGCATAAATATTGTTCCCTACCATGACAACGCAAAACGGCATAAAAGAATAACACAGGAAAAACATTTGGAACTACCGACACCCCATATTCACCCGACGTTGCAAGAACCAATTGTTACCTTTTGCAATCGCTGGAAACGTTTTGATGGTGGGGAAAACTTTCTCTAATGAAACCCAAAGGTTCTTCGAAAACATTTTCATTATCAAAACCTACAGAATTTTACTCTAAAGGTATTTTAGAACTGTTTGATAAATGGCAACAAGTCATTGCAAATAACGGTGAATACAATATAATTGAATAAAATGCAATTGGGCTTAATTTTTTGAAGATTAAAATTGATAAAGAAAAACGGAAAATGTTTACAAGTCAAACTCATATTGCAAAAAAGAAAAGCTAATTCTGAGAAAATAATTCGAACATTCTAAAATCAAACGAAAATAAAAATCGAATAACGAAAGAAGAAACAATAACATACTTTGGTCTCTAAATTGTATAAAAAAGAAAGGAAAAAGAATTTATCAAACAATTTGTTTTGCAAATTGAGAATATTCTTTTTCAACTCTTTCTTTTTCTCTGCCAAAATCATCTCTAGTATTATTATTATTACTAGTGTACCCGTGCCGTCAAGACTGACGGCAAGAACGGATGTATTATAACTAACATACATTATATATATATATATATATATATATATATATATATATATATAGAGAGAGAGAGAGAGAGAGAGAGAGAGAGAGAGATTATTATTACAGAGTGCGGTAGACAAGACTATAACATGACGCCATTTTGGATTGATCCACATTCCAGCAGTGTAAAAGAAAACATGCCAGGATGTTGTCACCAAAATCTTGTCTATCACACTGACAATGCATAGTTCTTGATAATAACTTAGGGGGTCGAAGTAGCTGAACAAAACAGAACAAAACATGTACTTCGGATAGTTTACCTACAACTTTTAACTCGAATAATATTTCTAAAATTGAAAAAAGTCTATAGAAGTAACAATTAAGAGATCGACATTGTCGGTTGAATTTAATAAAACTTGTTTGGCTAAATTTTTGCTGCCTACATCTATCTATCTATCTATCTATCTATCTATATATATATATATATATATATATATATATATATATATATATATATATATATATATATAAGGAATATAGGTTACATTCATATCAGGAGGAACATTTTTCTTGTTGATCTGGGTTGATTGATATTAATTTCACTGTTTAAGAAAATAAATATAAGTTTGTGAATTCAAACACGTGTACTCACTAAAAATAATGTTTTATAATAATAATTATGACACACACACACACACACACACACACACACACACACACACACACACACACACACACATATATATATATATATATATATATATATATATATTCTAAGTGATAGAATACCTAAGGTCCTCCTGTATAGCCAGCTTGACATTAGACAAAGGACTGTTAGACGGCCGTAGATCAGGTATAAAGACAAGTTAAAGTGTAACCCCTCAGCTGTCAATGTGCTTCATAATAATTTCGAGCGAGTTGTCCTGGAGAGAAATAACTGGATGTATTTGTGCCAAAGTGTTATCAGAAATTTTGAAATCAGTCGTATTGACCGGCTAAGAGACGAAAGACAACGGCGAAAACAGTCAGCTAATATTCATGTGGCTATGTCCCGCAATCATAGGCTGTTGCACAATATGTGGAAACTAGCGGGACTGAAGTGTGACATACATACAAACATAATAACTGAATGAGGTTGTCGGATCCTTATACGCCGAAATTGACGGGAGTGTCCATGATATATATATATATATATATATATATATATATATATATTATGAAATAGACAAAGTCCGACAATTATTTTAAGACATTTTTATGTTTATACATTCTTTTTTTATAGATACAAATATTTAAGTAATGTAAAAACATAAAAATGTTTTAAAATAATTGTCTAATTTTGTCCATTTCATAATGTGCGACGTCATTTGTTTACATTTGGATACGCATCGAGCAGGTATGAATGTACGTGAGAAAATCATGGAAAATTGTAGTTTAAAAACAGTAAATTCGACCTTGCTAACCGAAACGCTCGAAATCGGTAAAAGCACGTCAGTCTATATGACGGTTCTGTATAGGATACAGGTTCGATTCCTGTCGGAGGACGCATATTTTCTATGATAATTTCTCGGACATTCAGGCCGGTAAATGTTAATACTGTTTATTATAAACAGAGCATTTACTTAAATATTTGTATCTATAAAAAAGAATGTATAAACATAAAAATGTCTTTATATATATGTGTGTATAAACTTGAAATTTTGTTTCGTGTCCTGAAAATGCGGTGTTACTTTCCTGGCAGCCTTTTATTTCATACGATGAACTTCCAAGGAGATTTTTACGCGTATTTACTTTCCATATCTTTCGAAAAAAAAAAAAATTTATTTATTTCTAATATAGTTGGATTAACGAATTTGAGAAATATTAGCCAAAAGTAAAATTTTCATCGAAATAGAATTTGTCGGGGGAAAGACAGAAGACGCCCAAGGCGGCAAGTTGCCACTCGACTGTTATTCCCGCCATTCGACAGAAACGCTGCCATGTTTGTTTTCGACATGCACTTTGTTGAAATCTCGTCACTACGAAGCGGATGCGGGGAATCTGTTCGCTTCTCACCTGCGTCCCATTATTATTTTGTTATGTCCACAGTCAGCAGGGAAGGTGGGGATATGAGAGGGGTAGCGTAAGAGGTAAGCTATAGCATTTTTGTTAATATGATTGGGTAGAACAGGGAAAGAAAGGCCTTAGTGCAGCTTGAGAAAATTGAAAAACAAACTGCAAAGCAATGTCGTCGTATGAGACGAAAACAAACAGGCGAAAATTAGCGTACAAGTCTGCTACCATCATACGTATTTATCTAGGTCCTCTCCCTAGAGCCAGCCTTGTGGCAAAGATCGTTGCATTTTTCCCATCTTTGCCTACACATTGCATTCCATGCCAGATTATTTTTTACATATACGGTTTTTTTTATTTAGTATTGCTGAAGTTATCGCTTCCTCTGCCTATTTGAAACTCTCTCTGCTGTGTTTATATTTACAGTCGCTACTAATGTGCATCATATTTTACAAGAATGAAATATATATAAAAAATTAAAGAAAAGATATGCCAAAACAATATTGCATTTTTATTAAATAAGTATTTGTTATTTTAATCATTTAATTGTATTTTAAAATACTGTGAGTATTTCGTATGTTAAATAATAAAACGTTTAATTTTTAAAAAAATCTACTAATAATGAAAATGTATTGTACTAAGCTACGCACCCTAGTAAAACCAACCGTACTTTGTACGCACTTACCTGTTTACACGTTTTCCCAAAATTTGGTTTTGATTGGTTAATGTATGACTATTTTAGAGGATGTAACGAACGAACCGACGGACGGGCGGACTAACAGAAATCATAAAATTATATATATATATAGATAGATAGATACAGTAGCTTTTGGTAGGGGGGACTATCATGACAGTCTTGAAATATAATAATAAACACACACACTAAAGAAAAAATGTCGTCTTTGTGACATCCAGTCAATTATGCATTGTCTCGTTTATATCACGACGACTCTTGAAATCCTCTGCCTATTTGAAACTCTCTCTGTTGTGTTTATATTTACAGTCGCTACTTTTGTGCATTATATTTTACAAGAATGAAATATATATAAAAAAAAAATAAAGAAAAGATATGCAAAAAAATCAATACTGCGTTTTTATTAAATAAGTATTTATTTTAATCATTAAGTCACCATGAACTACAGTTTTGAAATGGAAGGGAGCGGTGACCAAAGTAATGGCGCAAAATACGCTAACTGAATAAAATTTTGATGACGATGATTAGCCATTGCGTGTTTCTTCTAATTTCCATTTCAAAATTTATTTTCGAATTTTCGGGGAAAGGGGCTAACGAGATAATACATTTTAAGGTGTTAATTTATCTATCATACCTTTCTGTTTTATACGACTTTATTATATTTCTATATATTATTAAACTATGAAAATAAAACTAGATCTAATAATTTTACTGTTGAGATTGCTAGATGTAACCGCAAGTTCTATGCTAATAGTTTCTTCTCTTGCTCTTCTTGTTGATGGAACTCTCTTCCAGCCTCCTGCTTTTCTGTCAACTACAATCTTCAAAAATTTAAACGCAATGTCAATCGTCATCTTTTGCCTTTCTGAATCCTGTCCTTTTATTGTCCAGTTTTAGTGGCTATTATTGCCTTGACCGTTGTGAAATCATTACAAAAAATCAGTTTATACGCAAAACATTCTGTGCGTTTCTAGATCCGTGGAAATAATTCTTCTCATTCTCTGTGATTCGATTACGAAGGTCGAGGGTTATCTGCTCCAGTTGATCTAAAAGATTTTAACTACGACAGTGTTCTCCATCAGTGAATCTCATGCGTTTTGCTGTCGTGCATTTATTTGTCAGAACTCAAAATATCCTGAAAACCAATTTTAAACTGACATGCCCTTTCAAAAGAAAATATCATGTCTTTCTGCAATTATTACCGCATTGTCAAGCATAGCGAAAATTTCACAGAAGGATTTTGGAGCGTCTGGAAGTACTCAATGTTTTTTCCCCCTAGGCACTGACAATCTCTTTCTTCCTGATTTTCAATGCATTCCTATAGTAAAATCATTAGTAATGCATTTACATTATACATATGATAGCCCTATTCTATCAGTAATGCTTGCATTCATTCCTGACCACTGACAATCCCTTCCTTCCCGATTTTCAATGAATTCCTATAGTAAAATCATTAGCAATGCATTTACATTATACATAATAGCCCTATTCTATCAGTAATGCTTGCATTCATTCCTGACCACTGACAATCCCTTTCTTCCTGATTTTCAATACATTCCTATAGTAAAATCATTAGTAATGCATTTACATTATACATATGATAGCCCTATTCTATCAGTAATGCTTGCATTCATTCCTGACCACTGACAATCCCTTTATTCCTGATTTTCAATGCATTCCCATAGTAAAATCAGTAGCAGTTCATTTACATTACACATCTAATAGACATTTTGTATCAGTAATGTTTGCATTAATTCCTTACCACTGACAATCTCTTTCTTCCTGATTTGTACAACATAAAGTCTCAGTGTTTATCGGTTAATAAATACATTTTGATAAAATATTACATTATTAAGTTTAGGTGTTAATTATCAAATATTACTTTTAAGCGCTGTTGTTACATTATTCTTTTCATTATCTTCATCAACTAAAAACTATCATAGGCGGAATTTTATATAAAAAATTGAAAGTTCGACGATGTTATTGGAGCCATCTGTTAATCTGTTTAAGTTATTCGGTTCCTAGTTGCATTCGACCGGAAAGGCAGATAGCGGACTTGAGCATGCGTAGTATCAACTGATGCTTAAAGTGGTCGCCATTAAAGTGGACGCCATTACACAGATCACTTGTACGGCCTCTGTTCAAATATTTAAGTTGATGCAAAAGTCTGCAGCGGTTTCTTTTGTACAGTGTTGTGAATTTCTTAGAATTACTCCGCTTGTTATTGCTTATTGAAAGACAACGGTACCCCGTCGTTTACAAACCCGGGAGGAAAAAATACAGAAGCTTGAAACACGGGTTCTACATGCGCTAATCGGTCAGCGTTGAAGCATCTGGATGTGTAGGTGGTACAATGGTTAGAAACTCTTAACGAGAAATCGGCGATCAGCGTTCGAATTCCGTTCTAGTTTGTTATAATCACTTTCTCATAAATACACTTAGGTAAGATAAGAATGTTCATTCACCAAATTATTTGGAAGTCAAAAAGATCCGTAATGGTTTAACCAGGCCAATTTGAATGCTACTGTAAGGGATCTAAATGTGTGAAAAAAAAAAGGCTGCAGAAATCCTAGCTTGAAGACTTAAAGAGAGAAATCTGCCTACTTCAAACACAGACATTTCATTTTACAGAAAAAGAGAACTTCTTAAGCAAATACGTTAAAAAGTCTTGTAAAAGAAAATATTTGCCAGAGTGAAAGCTTCATATCTATTTTAATTTTACTTCTTTTAAGTCACTTATATCGTTATAATGTAATTTTTCTGTAGTTTGAACTGCTTGTAGTCATGAAACTTGAAAAAAAAGATTTTGACTTAATTTCTTAGTCCTAATTTTACAAATCTGGAAAATGGCACATAGACTGTTAACAAGAATCCGGACGTGATAGAGCCAAACCGAGTTAAAATTCCTAATCAGCGAATCCTAAATTACCTAGAATCAAGCGTCAGATATCATTCAATAAAATATGTGTTCCCCAGCGAACTAATTTGGATCGAAAAGTAAATCCTCTTTGTCTTTGTCTTGGTATCTTCGTTTATTTACTAAGGTCTTATTAAAATTAATATATAATTTGGCGGGGCTTCAGATCCACAACTTCCCACTTCGTTAACAAGTGCGAACGAAATGTTATATGCATTTTAAACATCTAATTACCGTATTTGACTGCATATAATACACACTTTTTTTTTACTAAAAATATCTTTTAAAATTCCTCTTCGTCTTATATTCCATATGTAGGTTTAAAATTCGCGATAGTCGGCCGAAATTAGCTATCTAGCAATTCCTCTTAGCTTAGACTTAAACATGAAGGAGCAATGGAACGCGTGGATGGCATTGCCTGATGACGACCTTACATTTTACAGGAAGAATAAAAAGACCCAGCATTGCACAAGTCTGCGAATGGGTGAAGCAAGGTTGGGATAATATTAGACCAGAAATTGTTGTGAAATCTTTTAAAAAGTGTGCCATTAGCAATGCTCTCAATGGAACGGAAGATGATGCATTATTTAACGACGATGATAGCAGTATTGAAAATGAGTATCAGAGTTCTGATAACGAAGACGACGAATGTTATGGATTTGAAGATTAATAAAAAAAATTTAATGGTAACTGTACTGTTTTTTCTTAATTGTAATAATTGCTTGATTTTTATTTTGTTTTCTTACCTTTGGATATAAAGTTTTTATAGGCTCGTCTTTTTTCCTATTATTTTTCGTTTAATTGCAATCATGGCTTGTTTAACCAAAATAATACCTCATAAATTTAGCCTACGAATTCTGGAACAAAAATATGGGAGGAAACAAAATAAACATAGGATGTCACTCACTATTTGTATCTACCATTATAACATCGGAAACAAAAGATTCAGCTTTTTCTTTTTTTCTTTTTTTTTTTTTTTTGTTACAGTAAGGATCACCCTGTACAAATCTCTGCGGCCACTCGTGGTAGAGAGTAATGCTAAGAGTCAATTTTTGTGGATAGGAGTGGAAAATAACGGGTAAACCTAGACTTGAACAGGTTAAGATTGTAGTGATCGGGGAAACATCCTCTTGGGAATCGGTTCCACAGAGCAGTGGTTCGCGGGAAGAAGCTGTTCGAGTGGAACTTAATTCTCACCGATGTAATACAGAGGGAATGTGGGTGTTTTCAACAATGTAAATGATATGGCGTGCCCTTGCCGTGAAGGTTTGAACTGGCGGAACCAGGGAATACTGTTCGCCCGAACACTTTCCATGGAAGTAGCAATAGAGCCGTGAGAGGCTCTCCGCCTCCCCGCCTGTGTGTGTGTGTATGTGTGTGTGTGTGTGTGTGTGTGTGTGTGTGTGTGTGTGTGTGTGTGTGTGTGAGAGAGAGAGAGAGAGAGAGAGAGAGAGAGAGATTGATTGGAGGGTGGGAAAATAATTCGTCACCCACAAACGTTCGGAGTCGTTTTTGAACCCAATCAAGACTATCAAGAGTGAGGTGTGAGCAGCTCCCGTCTAACTATGATAACAGTACTCCATTTGGGGCCTTATCTGGCTCTTGTAAATGTAGATGATAGCTGCTAATATTGATAAAATAGGTTGTACAGAAAATAATGCCGGTTTTGTCATTGTACGAGGCTACGTCAGAAAATATCCGCACTTTTGTCATAAAATATCTCGAGAGAAGAGTGCGGATAATTTTTGACTTTCGCTCGAATATTTTAACCTATTTTTAAATGTAAAATTAAGCAAGCAAACAAGCAAGATTTATGGATTTTTTAAGAGAATTTTGTATATATTTTTATCTAAATGATACATCTTTTGAATTACTACGTACATATTTTTAAGACCTAAGATGTCAGTAAAAGAATTTCGTCAAATTTATCTTGTGGATAGAATCTTGGCCATCTTGCTGCCCAGCCGGTTCGAAATATTATTAAAGTTTGGTAAGATATTAACGAATGCACAGTGCAACGTTTGTTTCAGAAATTTCGTCGTGGTGAAGTCAGCTTTGAAGATAAGAAAGGTCGTGGACGTCAGCCTTCCGTTGAAGATAAGAAATTGAAAACATTAATGGAGGCAAATCTTCACACCACTGTCACAGAGCTCGGAAGAGAGCTATTGGATCAATTTCTGAACCTCTGAACAAAAATTGGAAAGTATAATAAGTTGGAAAAATGGGTACCAAAGTAATTGAATGAAAACCAAAAGAATTGTCGTTATGAAATCTGTTTGGTTCTCATTTTGCCTAACAAACATAACCAATATCTCGATCGTATTGGGATACGTAATGAGAAACGGATCCTATATGACAACTGGTGACGTTCAGGGCAATGTTTGAATTGGACTTACTTAATCAGCCAAGCCGACATATCCCCAAGTATGGGTCAAATTATCATAGCAAGTATTTTCAAAGTGTTAACTTTTCTCCCAAAATTTCTGAAATGCAAACATTTTGAAATAGGCTTCAAGTTGTGTCCCTTAATTGCACCATGAGTAGGCCTGTAGTATAGAACACCATGTTTGAAATTTACCAAGACAATTTCAGGGCGCGTCATGGCAGCCAGTATGTCTTCGACGCCGGTGGGTAGGATAATTTTCCTTTTTACAAAAATGCCTCTGTTTTGATATATCTGCTGGAGTGCGAGAGAAGAGAAAATTGTTTGTGCAGGCGTCCATCTTGCGTGAAGGCGACATTCGATGCTAGAGTGGGTATTGAGTTATTATAGAGAAGTCACAAAATTGAATTAAGTACCCAAGACATGAAAATCGATTAGATCCACCGGACAGACACGTGCACGGAAGCAGCCGCGCTTTCATTTGTGCACTGATTGGATTCACGTCAAGGTTGACAACGGAAGTAACGGATATGATGCTGCTAAGAAAACAGCTATACTAGTTATGGCAGAGTAGTTTGCCTAAGTGAAGTTTGACTATAGGAGCAGCAGATTTTGCTGCTCTTGCCTGAGAAAGTAAGGTCGTTATATACAGGGGATCCAAAAATAATGTATAAAATCTTTGAATCGTTATAACTTATTCAATTTATGTATTTTGACTTGTAAATAAGATTAATACAAGAGAAAGAATACACATTTAAAGAATTTGAGAGTAAAATATACAAAAAACATAGAAAATTAACTTTAATAAGATAAAAGCTACTTGGGGCAATGGCAGAATGTTCATATAATGATGAGTTCAGATCAAGTGCTCAAACTGGTTACCGTTCTGTTCAGTACACTTTTCATATCTTGAAGAAATAGACCTACAAATGTCCAGTATCATTTCATCTGGTATTTGAGCACATTCTTCAATTGCTACTTTCATTTCAGCAATTATTTCAGATTTCCTGCTGTAAACGTTGTCTTTTAGCCCCCCCCCCCAGAAATCTAAGGGTGTCAAATCTGGTGATCTAGGTGGGTATTCAACTGTCCGTCTTCTTCCAATCCATCTGTTTTGCATATTTTCATCCATATAAGTTCTCACATCACGGTAATGTATTATTAACTATTAATATTTAAAGAGTGTATACATTATTTTGGGATACCCTGTATATATATATATATATAGATATATATGTATGTGTGTGTGTGTGTGTGTATGTGTGTATGTGTGTGTATTATAAAAATAGATTGTTGTAAGGTATGCTATAGAGCGTTTTAAGCTGTTTCAGTCTGTTTTATGCTTCAACGCAATCTTCAGGCCATATATATATATATATATATATATATATATATATATATATATATATATATATATATATATATATATATATATATATATATATATATATATATCCTTGAGCATAACTAAAAAACACTTAATAAACTATGTTATTGGCTAGGAAGATATCCCAGCATGCATCTGTACGATTTGTTCATAAATTTGGGAAGGCGACGTTTTTGTTGCAGTCATTCCTACAAGGACTGAAACCAACAACTTTTTAATCACACATCTAAAAACAATTAAGTCAAAAATCTATTTAAAAAAATTAAATTTAAATAGTACAAAAAAATTTTACAAGAAAAGAAATGCGAATTTACTTTTTCTTGCTAAATTCATCTGCCACATAGCTTGGGAGTCATTGAAGTTAGAATGTTACAGTCAAAATAATTATGTTGAATGAGGTGTGGGATGAGAATGGAAGAAAGGGGGTTACGATGTAAAGCAGTTCCAGGTTGCAATCCATTACACTACGCGCACATCTGCTTTGAATATACGCTCTTTAGCGCTAGAGGGCGTCGTCAGTGATGTTCTGATTTGGATCATTGGGCAGTTTCGGGTCTTTCAAACATCATACTGACCTCACCAAGTCGACCCCATCAGAGCTGATCGAACTCTGATACTCCCTCTAAAAATTGCTACGCTTAGAAAATCAGCATTAATGTATTCGGCACCCAGTTAAGATCGAACTCACTACTCAGTAGTAATTGTAAAAGTACTCAAATGATTTTCTAAGAGTAGCTTAGATGTGGCACAAGGTCGAAAGTATTAGGCCCCCCAGTGAGGATCGAACTAACTACTCAGTCGTAATTGTCCTATGAAGACAAGATTGCTAACCATTACACCACGTCGATATATCCAAATGATTTTCTAAGCGTAGCTTAGATGTGGCACAAGGCCGAAAGTAGTGGGAACCCAGTGAGGATCGAACTCACTACTCAGTCGTAATTGTTCTAGCGAGACAAGCCATTACACTAAGTTGATTTAAGTAAAAAAACAAACCAAAAAGAAACACATTTATTAATGGATAGAAGACGCGGGCAAAATGTAAGTCTTGAGAAAAATAGCGGCTACAAGGCGACTAATAATTACAACCAGAAAAGGACGCATGTGAAGAAAGAGGAGACGGAGAATTTAGCACTCACATGATATACTGACGGTAGGAGAAGTAGAAGGGAAACAGCAAGTAATCTATGAGTGTGTGAATGAATGACAGAACAACGACAACGCCAAAGACAGGTAGTTGTGGAGAGCCATGATTGCCCACAACTTGAATGTAGGAAGAAGCTGAAAAAGAGAAAGAAGGAAAGAAAACGAATAGTAAGAAGATAAGGAAAGAAAAGAAAAAGAAACGAAAGTGAAGAAAAGAAGGAAGGAAGGAGAAAAAAGCGATGAAGAGAAAGAACAGAAAAGGAAAGAAAAGAAAAGAAAAAGAAACGAAAGTGAAGAAAAGGAGGAAGGAAGGAGAAAGAAGAGATGAAGAGAAAGAACAGAAAAGAAAAGAAGGAAAGAGGAAGAAGTAAAAGAAGATAACAAGAAAGAGAATGAAAAATAGGAGGAAAAAAGAAATAATGAAGACGGAGAAGATGAGAAAAGAAAACGGAAAGAAAGGGAAAAGGCGGGAAGGAAAATGAATGAGTAAGAAGAAAAGAAAAGGAGACAGAAGAAAGAAGGAAAAGATAAAAAAGGAAAGTAAGATAGAAGGATTTGATTTATTTGTTTTTTATGTCTTATCAACATTTTGCAGGTTATTTAAAGGCAGAAAGTATTTTTAAGGTTGTAACAATTTTAAGGAGATAATAATGATTTTACTGATACAGGTCCTACTAATTGATCCATAGCTGGTGTGAGAGAAGAGGTGGCCTTATACATTTCCTAAGAGTGCGTCTGCGAATATAACGAACCCGACAGGAATTAGAACTCAGTTTCCAATTCAGTCCATCACACCACCCGCCTGTTCCCAAGCGTTCAGTCATCTAGGTACTGACCAGGATCAACATTGCCTAACTTCGGTGATTATACGAAAACTGGCGTTGAAACGTGATATGGCCTTAAGGCAAGAGAGAAGGGGAAAGAATAAATAATGAAGAGAACGAAGATAAGTAAAGGAAACGGGGGTGAAGGAAGAGGAAAGCAAGAAGATGGAAAGGAAACAGCAGAAAGGAAGGAAGAAGCGGAAAGAAAGGAGGGAAAATAATTGAAAAAGGAAAGAAAGGAAGAAGCTGAAAAGAAGAATAAGAAAAGGATTGATGAAGAAGGTAGAAGCTAAAAGAAAGAAGGTGGGGAAATGATTGAAGAAGGAAAGAAAGGAAGAAGCTGAAAAAAATAAGAAATAGAACTGAAGCAGAAGGAAGAAGCTGAAAGAAAGAAGAAAAAAGCATTGAAGAAGGAAAGAAAGGAAGAAGTTGGAAGAAGCTAAAAGAAAGAAGGAAAAATAAATGAAGGAGGAGAGAAAGGAAGAAGCTAAAAGAAGAAGAAAAAGAATTCAAGAAGAAGGAAAAAGCTAAAAGAAGGAGGAAAAATAATTGAAGAAGGAAGAAAAGGAAGAGCTAGAAAGAATAAGAACAGAACTGAAGAAGAAAGAAGAAGCTGAATGAAAGAAGAAAAATGAATTGAAGAAGGAACGAAAGGAAGAAGCTGAAAAGAAGAATATGAAAAAGAATTGAAGGAAGAAGCTGAATGAAAGAATGAAAATGAATTTGAAGAAAATGAAGGTAAGGAAACTGAAGAAAGGAAGGAGGAATAAGAAAAAGTACTGAAGAAGAAAAAGAAGAATAAAGAAGAAGAAGGAAAAGAAGAAGAAAGCAAGAAAGAAGCTGAAAGGAAGAATAAGAAAACGAACTGAAGAAAAACAAGAAGGAAATGAAACAGAAGAAAGAAGTTGAAAAGAAGAAAAAAGGAAAAAATTGAAGAAGAAAAAGAAGGTAAAGAGAAGAAGAAGAAGAACGCCTGCAACAGAAAAATAAAGAAAGGCACGTTGAGGGAGGGGGACAATGAAGGCAGCTGAAGGGAGAAGGTTAAAAGCAATAAAAACATAAGCATAACCCGGAAGTGATTCCCTAATTCAGTCAGTGAGCCACACCTACGGAACACTGGCTATTTCTCATTAGGTGTGCCAAAATGTGAAAAGTGACGACAGTTATTTATCACAACGATGTCTAATTGGATGGCTGTGATTATAATAATGTATAATTCGCCCGGATGCATCTCCCCGGGTGGCAACGGTAACAACAGCAAAAAGGTTTAGGAATTAATTGGAAGCCTGTCTGCTAAATGAAAGTTGGCCAAAGAAAGTGGTGGTGGTGATGATGATAATGATGATGATGAAGAAGAAGAGGAAGAAATGACAACAATGATGGTGATGGTAGCAGGAAGAGAGAAAAGAAAGAATATTACGGCTATTAATGAAAGAAAAAAAAGCAATATACAAGAAGACATATTAGCAGTCAAGTCCATATCTTCTTCTAAATAAATAAACGGCAAATTCTATCTATCCGTCCGTGCATCTGAAACCTCTCTAAATTACCATTGCTACTTTCTAAGCTGGACCAGCAGTAACTAGCTTAACAGTCCGTACGGAATGTGGCTTTTAAGCTAGTTTCCAATAAGCAAAATACTTAGCTGTATTTCCAGACTAATTTAAATTGACTGGAAGTAGTTTTTTAATTGCTAAAATCGTTGATTTCAGTCATATTTAGCCATCTGTCAGCACAATGTAATTCTCTTTATTAAAAAATCTGTCAAAAATTAGATATAGTTCTCTGAAACTTTCTTTGAGGAATATCAGCTGATTTAAAACTTAATTAAACTGTAACACCGTATCCTCACCCCACTGGACTCACGCATTGAATGTTTCTTGTATGTGAACAATAACCAAACTAGCACAAATACTTCGAGTAATTTCGATAAGGATAGATGTGGCCTTCGTTTTTAACCCTTTTTGGTCTGTTCTTAGCGCAACTACTGCAACATTCGATGTTCCCGTTTTCAGTAGTAGTAATAGTAGTAGTAGTAGTATTAGTAGTAGCAGGAGTAGCGGTACGTAGATGTTAGCGGCAGTATTTCGCTTCTTCACCCTCAGCTTCAGCAACACACAGCGGACGCTTCCTTTTTAATCTCTAATGTCTCTCCGCTCAGTTCGAGTGCATCCGAAGACAGACGAACCAAAAACTCTCTGCCTCCTCCGGTTGGTTCGCCTCTTTATTTATTATTACTACGTGTCCCAGACTGCTGATGTATCTTTTTTTCTAGTGCGAACGTACTGACATACTAACAAAGTAAATCTTCACTCCTCCAAGAATAAACAATTTACTTTTTCATCAATTGGTTTCCAAGGTTCACAACAAGACGCTATTGTTTATCACCTCGCTACTAATTATTCTGTCACTCTTTGTAAACTACAGAGATTCTTGTTTTAAAAATAAATTCTAGATCAAAACATCCTTAATTTTAACTTCGATTCTTATAGTGTCAAAATCCATTTCTTTGTTTAAACGTTCCAAATTATTATTGTTCCAGTAATTTTCTATTAGTAATCTGATATCCTTTGTACACTTACAAAAAGATTGTATTTCGTGTTCTAAATTAACTTTCTGTGACATTTACATTTCAAACTTCTTACAGCATATTAACATCTTGGTTATCCAAAAACGTCTCTCTTTTCTTTGGTGTTTTCTGTTTTACAGCATATCATCATTTATTATCATTATTAGTATTATTTCAGGGGTGATATCACCCCTGACATAAAATTGATTTGAAAAAAAAACATTACTTTTAGTTTAAAATATAGCAGAAACGCATTTTTAACAAAGGGGTAGGTGCTTTAATTAGGTGTTGACAAATTGACCGCCGGAAGTTTATCTATTTTTTCTGTGGGGGACATATCTGCAAAAAGTACTTGAGGAATACAACATGAGCACCTTTTTGTCATATATTTTTAACTACCTTTTAAAAGTCTGAATGGGGTGCGGCTTTTAATCTAGTTATTAATAAAAAAGAACTAATACTAGTCGATTTTACGGCATGCCAATCCTTGAAGAGTTTTAGAATGTTGCATTTTGTAGAGTGCACCAGATAAGAACCAAACACACATCTCAGAAATAAGGATCGTCCAGACCAGTCTCACTATACATTAACCCATGATGACGCGGTTGTTGTGGTGCTGAAGCAGAAGAATTGTTTTTTACGGCTTATCACCCCATTGCAGGTTATTTAAAACCAGAAGATATTTTTAGATTCTAAGAACTTTTTCTTTTTTGGATATAATAATGTTTTAGTGATTACTAATTAGTATTACTAATTAACCCATAGCGGAGGGATGAGGAGAGGTGAATCAGAATTTGATAAACAAACGAGAAATTATAATGTCGATAAAATGTGGAGGATCAATTCTATATTGCAATCAATCTATAAAATGATCCCTGACTTTTAGCCGTAGTAGTTTCTATACATTTACATTGCAGGATATGCAAATTAATTTAAAAGACATGTGTAGCTTATGCCTGTGTAGCTAATCAGTATTACATTAATTGATTGATTCGTTTTCTACGATCTATCATCCCTTTGCAGGTTTTTTAAAACCAGAAAGTATGTTTTAGTTTGTTAGAAATTTTTCTTCAGCTAATAATGATTTACTGATACAAGTTTTTTAATTAACTCATAGCTGTGAGGGAGAAGAGGTGGACTGAGACCGTTCCCAAGGGTATTTGCGCGTAAGTGAATATAACGAACCTAACTGGAATTGGAACACGGCTCTCCGATAAACAATTATCCATTACATCACCCACACATCCAAGCTGACAGCACCTGGTATTCTCAAGCGGTCACCGATTTAGTTACTGACCAGGCTCGACATTGCTTAACTTCAGTGATCATACGGGAACCGGTGTTTCAACGGGATCCGGCCGTAAGCCAATAATAATAAAAATAACAACCATCAATATTTAGATTCTGCTGGTTTATATATGCGACCATTTCTTTTTTCTACCTTGGATCAGAGTGTAGTATCAGTCAGATTCCCGGTCTATGATTGCTACACCTTTCTATTTAGAATCATAGTGTAGTATCTGTTCTCGGTTTCCAACCTCATCAAAATGAAATCTGTTACATTTTGGGGCGTTGACAGCTTATATCCATTATTTCTTCTTTTTGTTTTTCTTTGGTATTGTTCCTTCCTCACTTAATATTATGGATATTTCTCGGTCAGAAAGCGTAATTGATTCTCGCTCAGATCAGAAGTGTCGGGAAATCGAGTAGATGCTACTTTTTTTTCTAGCTGGAAAAAGTGTCATACATAACACTTAAGTGTCATACATACCACTTAAGTGTCAATAGATACCATTTAAGAGTCATGAATACCAATAAACAAAATAATAATATGGTCTTCTTATTTTCTTCCTCATCTGTCTTTTTCTTTTTATTACTCAGCTTTCCTTTCTTTTACCTTTACCCTTTCCTTTCTTCGTGTTCTTTCCATTTTCTCATAATTCACTCTTCCTTTCTTCTTATTCTCACCTTTACTCTTTCTTTTCTTCGTCATTTTCTTTCCTTTCTTCTTAGATTTTTCTTCTTATCTTTTTCTAGCCTTTCTTTTTCTTCCTTTCTTTTCCTCTCTTCACGTATTCTCTCTCATTCACTCAGAACCGCAAACTTCCAAATTATTCCATTGCCTTTTAATTTCCAAGAACGTCTCTAAATTTTATCGATATCATTTGTCTATATGTCCGAACTCAAGTCGTTTGCATAATTCTCAGTGGATGATTGTTCCTGCCCTGTCGTACTCAATTTTGAACACTTTCTGTGCTAGTTTACTTATATGGTTTGCGTTTAGTCTCTTTCGGTACAAATGCGCCATCTCGATATTTAACAACCCTCCCACGTGGGTCGAATGTGGCACAAGGCCGGTTTAATGTGGGCTTACCGAGCCCGTAGGCTCGGCCAAAAATATGCCCATTAGAATCCGTATAACCGGGTTCAGGGACTGTCTACCTCCCCGGACGAAACCTTGCCCTGCGGTAAAGCCTCGTCCGAGTCCCTCTCTGCCAAAGCAGAGAGTTTGACAGTAGTCGGAAACAGTCAGAGACTCGATTCCGTCTCTACAAATGCGCCATCTCTGGTTTTTCTAGGTTCTTTCAATCTACTTCTTATTCTCACCACCACCACCACCACCACCACCACCACCACCACCACCACTACTACTACTACTACTACTACTACTACTACTACTACTACTACTACTATTACAACTGAAACAGCAGCACGTCAGCATCGTAACGTTGGGATACAAATCTACGAAATCCAATATACAGGGTGCGATGGTCAAATTGCCGCCATTTTATATTTTCAATGCTGCGCATGGTCGTTGTTTGTTTTTGAATTTTGTCAACTGCGCAGTATAGTAGGATCAGTTGGGCACCATCTGTGAAAAGAAGAGCACCATGACGCAATTCACTCAGCCAGAAATTTGGAAATGGCATGCTGTACTGCTTGGCATTCGCGCCGGAAGCGCCAATGCAAACATTTCAGTGTGTTTGGGTGTCAAACTGAGGACAGTGCAGAGGATTCGGAAACTGCTGAATGGTGTTTGGAGTGAGCACTAGTGATGGCGATATTATGCCTCCATTCATCTTCCCACAGGGTCTCAGACTCAACATGGAGACCTACATCAAGTGCCTTCAGGAGGTAGTGCCGCCCTAGGTCAAAAGGGTGGCTGCTATGACCACAGGAATCTGCACCATACCACAAAAGCAGGAAAACCCAGTCATGGTTCTCAGACAATCTCTGCGTCCACATCACCACTTACATCTGGCCACCTAACTCCCCAGACTGAATTTACTTTCTAGTTTTTCAAGATATTTTTGTCTAATTTTGGTAAATATATCTGTTAAAATGTGATGTCAGTATTATTTTCATTTTTGCGTAATTTAGGCTACAATTTATCCATCGAACCCTGTATCCTCCATGACACAAAATCTGATACCAGGCACATGCACCACAGCCTAAAGTGCACAATGTAGATGCAGGTTTTTATAAAAGACGTGTATAAATTTGCAGGTGTGGCCGATTTCTAAATAGCTTCAGGTTGCGTATCTCGGTCCGCTCAGGTGGTCTTCATTTGAGGTGTACGCAAGCATCCAGATGGGACAGCCAAAGTCGCCTTGGTGGCGTAACTCATCAAATTAAAATGAAATAAATTGAAATAAAATAAAATAAACCTTTCGACATTCGATTATGATCTTCCTCCACTATTTGCGTTCATGAACAGATGTACAGTCCCTTAAGGACAAAACCAACTAGTTATCATCAGACAACTGACAAGCGAATCTGTTCGGGAGATTTGCTGTAGTTCATTATTATTCACCAATAAAAAACATGTACATGTTAACGCTTCCAATTAATTTTGAGCAGAAATCACAAGAGGCATGATTAGTGTAGCATCTGAGCATTTATTATTATTATTATTATTATTATTATTATTATTATTATTATTATTATTATTAGACTCGTTGCATTTATTATTATAGCTTTTCCGCAATTTTTTAAAAAAGTATTTAAAAATAAACTCACTTCTTTCAGTTTTTAATTCCTTCTTCTTTTCCATTCTCTTTCCGTTTCATTCTTTCTCCTTCTTTTCCCATTCTTTGTTCTTATTTTTCCATCTCTTTCTTTTTCATCCTTTTTTCTTCTTTTCCTATCTCTTTCATTTTCTTTCCTTCTTCTTCTTTTCACATCTTTCTTCTTCATTCTTTCTTCTTCATTTTACATCTCTTTCATCTTCTTTCTTCTTTTTTCAAATCTCTTTCATATTCATTCTTTCTACTTCTTTTCCTATCTCTTTCATCTTCATTCTTTCTTCTTCTTTTCTCATCTGTTTCATATTCTTTCCTTCTTCTTTTCCCATCTCTTTCATTTTCATTCTTTCTTATTTTCCCATCTTTTTCATCTTCATTCTTCAAATCTCTTTCATATTCATTCTTTCTTCTTCTTTTCCCATCCCTTCCTTCTTCTTTTCCCATTTATTTAATCTTCATTTTTTCTTCTTTTACCATCTTTCTTCTTCTTTTCCCATCTCTTTCATCTTCATCCTTTCTTCTTCTTCTTTTCCCATCTCTTTCATATTCATTCTCAAATTTAACTGAACATAATTTGATTTAAACAGAATGTTAAGTAGTCCAGCAATCTAAAATCAAAATACTGTAAAGTGGGTGAAAACAAAGACAGAATCAATATCTTTAACGCATGTTGCACCTCGTAAGAAACAAGACTAAAGGCGCCTTGCCCTTTTCCCCATTGTATTTTAGCCCAACACCAGCAAGGACGAAATATCTCCCCTGCGGAGACCACGCAACTTAATCAAACCGAGGCGTCGAGATGATCAGTCCAGGGATTTTGGAGACACAGACATGAATATTTAACTGGATATCCACAATCCTTCAACGTATATCCATAATCGTAAACGAATGGAAGGTGAATTAACGCGTACATGAACGACAATGCTTGAATATGATTAAAAAACAAACATTTGTTGCTGACATGACATCAGTATTAAAATGCATATGTGATATAATGGTTTCCCATTTGCGAGTATGCCCGTCAGCAAAGGTGGTTAACTAATCCCTGTTGCAGACGCTAGCTCAGGCATATTTTCGTATCTTCGAAAAAGAAAAAAAAACATGTTCACCTTAGTTATAGTTTCTGGCGGAGTGGGGAGAGCATAATCGGGCGTGTTCAACAGTTTGGACCAAGGCAATACGCCCTGACTCTCAGTCACGATGAGTTGTTTACTTTGTGCTAGGACAAACATAGACGGCTTTTAATTTATTCAGTTTCACTCACAGGGACTGGGTCAACCCGTGAGATGATTTTTTAGGTATTTCCTAACAGTATTGCACGCTGGGATCCCCCCCACGTCCATAGTATAAAGAAGTCACCTCCTTGGTAAATCCCAGGCCTCATGTACGAAAAGTTCACGTTCTAACCACTTGGCTTTGTGCCGATGAACTCAATTCATTTGCTAATATATATATATATATATATATATATATATATATATATATATATATATATATATATGAGAATTAATGTATTTTCATTTTTAATAAGGTATTTAAACCTTGTTTGGCTGTGAGGCTGTCGGTAGCTGAGTGGTCTAAAGCAAACTGGATAGGACGTTGGTTCCTTCTACGAAAATGGGACGCAGGTTTGAATCCTGCCGAAGGGCATTTTCCGTTTATTAAGTTTTTCAAATGCGCTTGCCCGTAGATGAAATAAACACAGTTTAAGATAAATAAAAAAAATACTCAACTACAGGTATCCACTAAAAATAACGTTTATGGCAGCGTTTTTCAACCATTGTCCCCGGGCACACTAATTACCCCTGAAAAGTGAACATGTACACCCCAAGCTGACAGAAGATTAATTTATGAATTACTTTTATATTTTATATTTAAAAACCAGAGACACCAAGTCATGTAATGTCTTAAAAATAAATACTTATTTCAGGAGACTTCCTTATCATTTTCCTATTTTCAAATTTCATGACTAATTTTTTCTTATTAAAATTTAATTTTTTATTTATATACATAAACAATTGTTTAATTGAAATATATATTACAATTAAATACAATTCATTTTCTTGAATACAGTTCTCAGTATCCCGAGGATAGATTCATTATAGAGCAATGTTACTTTTTCTTCTCTTAGGTCTTTTTAAAAAACGTGACAAGCATCCGCGCAATTAAAAGTTCTACGGTAAAATCGTGCACGCGATATAATCCAGCTGTGCTGAGATGTAATGGATCGTCGGACGCAGAGCTACAAATCCGGGGTAGAAATAGAACTGATTTCATCTTAAACGTTTGACAATCGGTTCTATCAAAGAACGGACAGATTATATCATGTGTTCAACTACCGTGAAATGTCTAGTTACTCGTATGTTTGTCTCAAATTTTCCAGGGCCACCAAAAGCGCACCGGACGCCGTCCGAAACGTGGCGCTCTACACGTACCTTTTCCGTATATCTCCGGACGAGCCGATTCCACGAAGACGGTCCCTTACGAAGAAGAGAGAACTCTCTTCCCGAGGCTCTTGGTGACGTCTCCAGGCTCGCTTCCGTCACCGCGGTTTTGCCCAAGAAGCAACGGAGCGCCCCCGACATTGCTGCCAGCAGCGTTGCCACCCCCGGGCATTCTCCGAGTCCGGGTCTGCCACGTCTTTAATAAGGTGTTAAAAACAAAAACCATTAAACTATATTCAATTTACGTTCGAAACCTATGAGAGGCGTATACCTTTGCTGCGAAACTCTGAGTTGGAAAGATAAGTGTGAACAGTTCATTTGTTTATTATTAAATGCTCTACTTGTTAATACTGGAGTGATGCGGACTATGTTCACTGAATGAGAGGACAGGGAAGTTATTTTATATCATTTTCTTACTTGATTATATTTATATAGTATATTCATTTTTAAAAAGGGTATTTGCATATTTTAGCCAGTAAAGAGTGTGACCAAAATTTGAACTTATTTGTACGTAAATCTCATCATAATTCAAATAATATTAATTCCCTGCTCAATTTTATTGCTATATTGAAAATTAGTGAAAACCACCCACTCCTAGTTTAGAACTTTTTGAACGACCCTCATAGTAGACACAGAAAGAAAGCTACAAAAACTCTTACAGAAGGCAGTGAAAGAGAGAGAGAAGCAAGGATTAAACATCAACTGCAAGACAAAACACATGATTGTTTGCAAAAGGATGAGTCTAAAGTGCGAATTGCAAAGCGGAAATTTAAATATCTGGGAAATGTTTTAACAGAGGACGGAAAGACCGACACAAATCATCGGTGCTAGCAAAAGAGTAAACCCAAAGTGCGAATTGCAAATCGGAGATATCAAAATCAAACAAGTGCGGAAATTTAAATATCTGAGAAATGTTTTAACAGAGGACGGAAAGACCGACACAAATCATCGGTGCTAGCAAAAGAGTAAACCCAAAGTGCGAATTGCAAATCGGAGATATCAAAATCAAACAAGTGCGGAAATTTAAATATCTGGGAAATGTTTTAACAGAGGACGGAAAGACCGACACAAATCATCGTTGCTAGCAAAAGAGTAAACCCAAAGTGCGAATTGCAAATCGGAGATATCAAAATCAAACAAGTGCGGAAATTTAAATATCTGAGAAATGTTTTAACAGAGGACGGAAAGACCGACACAAATCATCGGTGCTAGCAAAAGAGTAAACCCAAAGTGCGAATTGCAAATCGGAGATATCAAAATCAAACAAGTGCGGAAATTTAAATATCTGAAAAATGTTTTAACAGAGGACGGAAAGACCGACACAAATCATCGGTGCTAGCAAAAGAGTAAACCCAAAGTGCGAATTGCAAATCGGAGATATCAAAATCAAACAAGTGCGGAAATTTAAATATCTGAGAAATGTTTTAATAGAGGACGGAAAGACCGACACAAATCATCGGTGCTAGCAAAAGAGTAAAGCCAAAGTGCGAATTGCAAATCGGAGATATCAAAATCAAACAAGTGCGGAAATTTAAATATCTGAGAAATGTTTTAATAGAGGACGGAAAGACCGACACAAATCATCGGTGCTAGCAAAAGAGTAAACCCAAAGTGCGAATTGCAAATCGGAGATATCAAAATCAAACAAGTGCGGAAATTTAAATATCTGGGAAATGTTTTAACAGAGGACGGAAAGACCGACACAAATCATCGGTGCTAGCAAAAGAGTAAACCCAAAGTGCGAATTGCAAATCGGAGATATCAAAATCAAACAAGTGCGGAAATTTAAATATCTGGGAAATGTTTTAACAGAGGACGGAAAGACCGACACAAATCATCGGTGCTAGCAAAAGAGTAAACCCAAAGTGCGAATTGCAAATCGGAGATATCAAAATCAAACAAGTGCGGAAATTTAAATATCTGGGAAATGTTTTAACAGAGGACGGAAAGACCGACACAAATCATCGGTGCTAGCAAAAGAGTAAACCCAAAGTGCGAATTGCAAATCGGAGATATCAAAATCAAACAAGTGCGGAAATTTAAATATCTGGGAAATGTTTTAACAGAGGACGGAAAGACCGACACAAATCATCGGTGCTAGCAAAAGAGTAAACCCAAAGTGCGAATTGCAAATCGGAGATATCAAAATCAAACAAGTGCGGAAATTTAAATATCTGGGAAATGTTTTAACAGAGGACGGAAAGACCGACACAAATCATCGTTGCTAGCAAAAGAGTAAACCCAAAGTGCGAATTGCAAATCGGAGATATCAAAATCAAACAAGTGCGGAAATTTAAATATCTGAGAAATGTTTTAACAGAGGACGGAAAGACCGACACAAATCATCGGTGCTAGCAAAAGAGTAAACCCAAAGTGCGAATTGCAAATCGGAGATATCAAAATCAAACAAGTGCGGAAATTTAAATATCTGGGAAATGTTTTAACAGAGGACGGAAAGACCGACACAAATCATCGTTGCTAGCAAAAGAGTAAACCCAAAGTGCGAATCGCAAATCGGAGATATCAAAATCAAACAAGTGCGGAAATTTAAATATCTGGGAAATGTTTTAACAGAGGACGGAAAGACCGACACAAATCATCGGTGCTAGCAAAAGAGTAAACCCAAAGTGCGAATCGCAAATCGGCGATATCAAAATGAAACAAGTGCGGAAATTTAAATATCTGGGAAATGTTTTAACAGACGACGGAAATAATGACACTGAAATCCGAAGGCGTATTTGTGACAGCCAAGGAAGCATTCCAAAAGCTAAGCAGGCACAATTTCGTTAGAAACAAGGAAAAGCGTACTAAACTGCTACGTATGTATGGCAGTGAGTGCTAGATGATCGCCTCGAACCTGAAAAGGATGCAACAGAAATGTGTTTCTGCAGAAGGATGCTGAGGATAGCATGGACCGAACATGTCAGCAACAATGAGGTTTTAGAGAAAATGAAAACAAAAAGGAAACTTACACTTAACACCAGGAAGAGGCATTCAAAGTTTCTAGGTCACATAATGAGGAAGGGAGGCATGGAAAATCTTATACTCTCGGGACAGATAGTTGGCAAGAGGAAATCAACGCATAACATACTTAGTGTGTTTTAGTAAATGGATGACGGAATAGGGCTTAGGGGAAATAATAAAAAGACAAAGTTTATTATGAACGACAATGGACAGGAAGTTGCGAAGAGCCATGATCGCCTACGTCCTGAGAGGATATGGCGCCTAAAGAAAGAAAGAAATTCACCTCTCTCTCTCTCTCTCTCTCTCTCTCTCTCATATACGAGGTGTATTTCAGAAGTTTTGACTCTCGCAGAAGAGACTAATTAGTTTCAAGAAAGTATAAAACTCCTTCAAATCTTCTCCAAAGTAAGACCCTCTGGCTTCAATGAACTCGTAGCGCTCCAAACAATTCGGAGCCTTCACTTTGGATGACTTCCCCTATGGCAGTCATCCAAAGTGAAGGTATCCAGGACACTTTACACAGCCTCCTTCATCTTCTCAATGTATTCAAAACGACTGACTCTCAGGTTTTCCTTCAAGTTGGGGAACAACCAAAAATCATAGGTTTGGTTTGTAGGGAAGGTGAGGGACAAATTTGATGTCCATCTCTGTCAACACAAAACTTTATTGCATATCGAACTTCTAAATTGTCTTCACGTTCCGACCTCATTCTGCAAACTAGTAAGCTGTGACAAGAAGTGTTTAGTAGAAGGTGTTCAAAGAGCTGTTACAGTCGTCTTCTTCAATTTGGAATAACGAAATTTGGCAGGTCAGCTTATCAGTTGTATCGTAATGATATACTAAAATTACAATAATCTAGGACAGTTATTTACCTCTCCTTTCACAATACACAGCTTTCTTCCATCTTATCCAATTAGTTGCGGTTTTCCCAATCACTTTACGAGATGTTAGCTTCCTTCACGGATGTTTTTACGTACAGTATATGTCGGCGTACAAGGCGACTTTTTAACCTTAAAAATACACCAAAATAGGGGCCGTCTTATACTCCAGGTATAAAATTGTGAACCTTAAATCCTGTGGTTTATGGTAAGTTGTTAGCATTCGAGAACAGTGGAACGAGTGGATAGTTAGCGGGGAAAAGTCATTCAGGTTACCGTAATAGCCTACCAAAAACACACCACCCACTCATGAGGCATTGTAGATTGTGGGAATTAACTGACAATATCTCACTACCGTTTTTCATTAGAATTTCAGTTAAAAGAAAGTATATGCTTACTGAATTTATTTAATAAATTCAATACATTTTAAAATACGATTTGTGGATAGTCATCATGTACAGCGAATATAGCACGGAACTTACATTATAACTTGAAGAAAAAAATTTTTTTTGGGGTGGGGGGCGTCTTTTTCTCCCAGTGGCCTTGCACGCTACCATATACGGTAATTCTGTATTTGACGACTTGACAACCTATATGAGTTACGTAAAAAAAAGGTTGAATAATTGACTTACATTTTATAGGCTAATTCTCAACCAGCGCGTACTACACCCGACCCCTCCTTCAACCGGCGGGGGGGGGGGAAGACTCATTGGGGCCCCCGGACAGGAATTTTCGATCCTCGCTGTCTTATCAACATGTTTTCTTTTTTCCTACTTTTATATAAGTTACAAATTAAACTAAGCGCAACTGACTATTAAAGGATAACACATTTTTGGTGGTTTTGACGTCGTTCTGGGATCTTTTCTCATGTCCACATTCATGAATTTTGTTTTTCTCATTCTAAGTGACGAAAAAACAATACAGTGTAACCCGGATATAAGAGAGTTGTCGGGACCGGAGAAGAAGTCTCTTATATCTGGGTTTGGTATATTATATATACATCAACACAGGCTCTAATTTGGGACCAGAGAAAATCTCTCTTATATCCGGGTTACACTAGTAAAAATCAATTGCAATGGATTCTTATAGTAAAAATAATTTGCAATGCATTTTGATAGTAAAAATCATTGGCAATGCATTTTTCATAGTAGATATCATTGGCAATGCATTTTTATAGTAAAAATCATTGGCAATGCATTTTTATAGTAAAAATCATTGGCAATGCATTTTTATACAGTGTAACCCGGATATAAGAGAGTTATCGGGCCCGGAGAAGAAGTCTCTTATATCCGGGTTTGGTATATTATATATACATCAACACAGGCTCTAATTTGGGACCAGAGAAAATCTCTCTTATATCCGGGTTACACTAGTAAAAATCAATTGCAATGGATTCTTATAGTAAAAATAATTTGCAATGCATTTTGATAGTAAAAATCATTGGCAATGCATTTTTCATAGTAGATATCATTGGCAATGCATTTTTATAGTAAAAATCATTGGCAATGCATTTTTATAGTAAAAATCATTGGCAATGCATTTTTATAGTAAAAATCATTTGCAATGCATTTTTATAGTAAAAATCATTGGCAATGCATTTTTGTAGTAAAAATCATTGGCAATGCATTTTTGTAGTAAAAATCATTGGCAATGCATTTTTATAGTAAAAATCATAGGCAATGCATTTTTATAGTAAAAATCATTGGCAATGCATTTTTATAGTAAAAATCATTGGCAATGCATTTTTATACAGTGTAACCCGGATATAAGAGAGTTGTCGGGACCGGAGAAGAAGTCTCTTATATCTGAGTTTTTCTTATATCCGGGTTTGGTCTATTTTTTATAGATTAACACAGGCTCTAATTTGGGACCAGATAAAATCTCTCTTATATGCGGGTTTCTCTTATATCAGAGTCTCTTATATCCGGGTTACACTGTATATAAAATTCACTATTTTTATCCATAAAGTTGAATGTGTTACAATTATTCAACTTTTAACAAGAAAAATCTCAAGTTGATGTTGAAAATTGCCGCAAAACATTGTCAATTTATTTAAGAAGAAATGATCTATTACGACAGGTCTCTAATTTAAGATGGTCTATTATGACATGTCTCTAATCTGTATTTAGATACATTGTATTTATTTTCAATGTTTTTAGTTGAATTGTCCACCTATATTGCATATGATTCATTGTTGTACATAATTGTGTTACAATAAAATTAAAATGTGTTAGAGTGAGAGGGGGTACCGTATCATAGATGAGGGTGACATATCATAGACTGGGTGGGGGACGAGACCCGTGGGGTATAATTTTACTTCAAACTCTTTTTTTTTTCTTTTTTTTTTTTTAAGCTTATCACCCCAAGCAAGGCTGGAAGCCACTAGCACGCAAGGGGTTACAGACGGTTTGGAGGAAGAGCAGATAGGAGTGGTAAAGGAGAAGATGTGGAGAAAGATAGTGGATCGATCAAGGCAAGGGGGTTACAGAAGATTTGGAGCGAGAGCAGATAGGAATGAAAGGTGAAAGGATGTGGAGAAGGGAAGTGGATATATCAAGGCAACTGGAGATGTCGATTGACGTTACACTTAAATAGTTGGAGATTGTATTTGTCAGGGAAACAGGAATGAGGAAGGGAGTTCCACAGGCGATCTGTGCGAGACATGAAGCTATTGGAGTGGAAGAGACGTCTACATCTAACAGTTTCTTACTTCTATTAAGTCTGACTCCCTAATTATATTATTTATTAAAATTACGTTATTATTATGTGTAACGGATAGCAACTTGGAATTTGAACTCGGAGAGCCGAGTTCGAATTCCAGTCGAGTTCGTTACATTCACTTACACGCAAATATGAAAGAGAAAGGTATGAATCCATCTCTTCTCCCATCAGCTATGGGGAAATGGCAGAACAGACTAAGCCCTATAGCCTTGATAGGCAACCAGAATACAAAGAAAACTGAATTCAAACCAGATTGGAAAAATTTGAGTTCCGTCAGGCTATCTTGATACAAACAACTGCTATCATGGCTGCAGTACATGGGAAATCCCGATGGTCCTCTGGGATCACGAGATCGTAATCGTGATTATTATTGCTGGAACTATGGCAAAAGAAACTGTTTCAAAATACTAGCAACGTTAATCAAGTTGAATATTTTCGCTATTTGGATAGCTTGGTTTTATACAATTACCTTCTCGGAATAACGATTAAAAATGGCTTCCAGCGAATGAAGATTGCAACTCTTATCGAACCTCGTTGGCTGACGCTACAGTATCACAAACAACGAACTAAACTAAATAACAGAAGCTTTTAGCACTGGTCAATTAATACCGAATGTTTGCCATTTGATCGAGAGCTGGTTGGGAGAAAGATGTCTTCATGCCTTTCTATAAAGCACTTGTGCGAAAGTGAACGTAACAGACTAGGCCGGAATTTGAACTCGGTCTGCTGATGCTACTTTCTGCACCGGTAACCGCTACACTAATCGCACACCGACACTCCGTCCTTCGATCGAGAAAAAAAAATTCAGTCAGTGATTTAAAATGTGTTCAAGCGAATGAACTCTGTAGGTCTTAGAGGAGACCTTACATTTTCGAACCTCGTGGGGTGACACTACAGAGTCACAAAGAAAAAACATTACCAAATAACAGAAACCATATTATTTGAAGACTTTCAACAGCAGCAACAACTGAAATGGATAGCACATATCGCTCAAAGAGAAAATAATGACAAACATGATGTTGATGTTCTGCTCTACTTCAAGCAAATATATAATATGCTCTTATATTGATTGGAGTATCGTGCATTGTTTAAGCTGGATCTCGGGAATATCGGGAAGATTTGAATTTTAGTATTATATAGATAAAATCTCTGCATTAGTCTGTAAAGCGACAAAAAAGAAACAACTACATAAAAACACTAAAAAAACAACAAAAAAACGGCCCTAGCTCAAGAAAACCTTTTCTAATTTTAATGAAATTTGACACTGTACATGGCAGGGGTTCAAGGTACAACACGCTCCTAAATTGGTTGGAGTATTATGTATCGTTTAAGCTGTATCTCGTGAAAACACATACATACAAGATTAGAGTTAGCATTATATAGATGACACAAAGGACCGCTAAGAAATTTATATATTTGGACAGGATATCATTTAAGGTATCTGATGGGCGCGCTCTGACACACAAAGGAAAGATTACGCGGTGTTTGATGAGGATATCATATATTTGACGCGCTTGCGTGCACACAGACCCACATAAGGATTAGATATCTTATCTGCGTGTTTCATGGCAGCATCCCCAGGACATGAGAGTCGGAGAGAGACGCAGACCAGAAAAGAGATGGGTTGGGGGAATTATATCTGCAAGGAATTATCGCTTGCAAATTAAAGGTCTTTTGTATTCTGCTTAACTGTAATGGATTGTTGTATGTCGATCGAAAAAATATTGTTTTGCGGTCACGTACTTCAGACACACGAGAACGCATGCGCAGATAAATTTATTATGAAAGAATGCATATGGATGGAGATGTGTATGTTAGTGAGAGCGAGTTAAAGAAAAAAGACAAGCATACATTTCTTCTGTTGTATTTCTCGCTAGTGGAACTCTCTTCAGTCTTCTTGTTCTCCAGTCAACTTTAATCATCAAAAATGTAATGCCAATCGTTATCGCATGCCTTTTTAATTTCTGTTCTTTTATTGTTCTCTCTGCTTAATAAGGCTTTTATTTTGCGCATATTCTTTCACACTCAGTAACCTCTTTGAGTTTTAGTGGCTTTATTGCCTTGCTTGCAGTAAAATGATTATATATATATATATATATATATATGTGTGTGTGTGTGTGTGTATGTATATATGTGTGTGTGTGTGTGTTTTGTTGTAATGGAATGTCCCACAATCCCTATCGCCTACGTGGACCGACTATATCAGTAGCTATATATAGTGAGCACAGGATATACCTGGGGGCTTGCTTCGGGAATTATTAACCTGCCACACATGTTCCTGTCTTTCAGTAGTGTATTCTCTTTTATAAGAAACCTCTCCTCTTTCATCTACGCGCGTGTTGCTGTTCCTTCATTCTAGTACCACCTTTCTCTGTTTGTAACCTCTTTAAGGATACAACAATATATATATACGTCTTACCAGTTTGTGACTGGAATCGATAATTCCGAGGAGGATATAAATCTAGGGAGAGCTCAATGTAGACTACAAAGAATTATAATGATAATAAAAAGACGGAGACTATAATTATCTATTTCGATTAAAATTTATTTCGTGAACAACGACGTGTTCAACTTTTCAGACCGAAATCTCCTATATATATATATATATATATATATATATATATATATATATATATATATATATATTGTAAATGGGGGTAATATGTTAAAAGTAATCCACCACTCGCTCATCATAGAAAATGGAGAAAGAGAGAAGCCATAGAAAATAAGAAATAGAATCAGTGAAAGTATATGAATCTGTTTGAAGACGATAAAGACGAGGAAGACAGACAAAAACTGTAAATCTTTGTGCATGTAAGATATGAATCCTTCTTCTATGTGTCATACACCTTCAGGACATTGACGATCATGGCCCTTCATAATTTCCTGTTCTTGGTAGCTACTGTTAGAGTTTGTCTTTTTGTTGTCTCCTAATCCCTGTAATGCGAATCATATATACAAGCTTCATAATTTCCTGTTCTTGGTAGCTGCTGTTAGAGTTTGTCTTTTTGTTGTCTCCTAATCCCTGTAATGCGAATCATATATACAAGCTTCATAATTTCCTGTTCTTGGTAGCTGCTGTTAGAGTTTGTCTTTTTGTTGTCTCCTAATCCCTGTAATGCGAATCATATATACAAGCTCGTTAGATAGGTAATTCGGTGTTTTCACCTGTTCCTTTTGCCTTTAATCTGCCCTATGCATATCACATATTCCAAGCCGCCTTTCCTCATTATGCCAATGACATTTCAACTTCTCTTTCTGATGTTATGTACAGGTGTACGTTTTGTTTCTATTTTCTTTAAAACTTCGTCGTTGCACACATGTTCGGTCCATAGTATTCTCAGAATCCTTCTGTAGAACCACATTTCTGTTGCTTCAAGTCACTTCCTCATCTGTCTAGCATTCACTAGCAGATAGAATGACTGATATTACGTAACAGTTCAGTACTATTTTCTTTGTTTATAACGAAATTTTCTTGTTAATACTTTGCTTAGCTTTTGGAGGGCATCGTTCGCTATACCAGTGTACCTTTGGATTTCGCTGTTCCACTTTCTGTCTTCTGTTTCAACACTTCCCAGATATTTAAACTGCTGTACTTGCCTGGTTTGGGTTTCTTTGCATGTTGGGCTCATCCTTTTGCTGACAACAGTGCATTCTATGCAGTAGTGCATGTAGGAGTTCTTCTAGTTTCTTTTCCGCGTCTGCTATCAACACTGTGTCATCTGCATATCGCATATTGTTAAGATTGCGGCCGCTAATAATGAAACATGATAGGACTTGTAAATCTCTGAATCGCCTCACTGTATAGGTTGAATAAGTCAGCTGAGAAGACACATCCTTGTCTTACACACCTTTCTACTTTTGTATATTTACTGAATTCATTTTCTAGACTTCAATAAAAAGAAAGTAAGACCGAAAAGTGTACATCTGTGTATTTGTATGGGTGAGATAGATACGATATATTCTGTGTAAATGGGACCTTCGGAATGAATAAAAGTTTGCCCTAATTAGCGAATGTCTCACTTAAGAGAGGTTTCATGTATGTAGAGGATTTGGGCCTCTAATGAGGAAATGCCCAACTTTTCAAATGCCAGAAAGAAAAAAAAGCAGCTTTAGATTTAATATAGCCACGTAATTTTAACGTTTCAATAGAAGCATTTAAGGAAATGGAATAAACTTTTTTTTAATCATTTCACTCCAAACAGGGCAATAAAGCCACTAAGATGCAAGGGGTTACTGTGAGTGAGAGAATATGAGAGAAAACACTATTAAGGAGAGAGAGGGATAAAAGAACAGGAATTAAAAAGACAGAAGATTGGCATGGCATTTAAATTTTTGAAGCTCAAAGTTGACCGGAAAGCAAGAATCTCGAATAGAGTTCCACAAACGGGAAAAAAAACTGTTAGCATAGAACTTACGGTAACGTCTAGCCATTTCAACTGTAAAAGGATGAGACCTAACTGCCAATCTAGTACTGCGTTTAAATTCATAAAGTCTATGTACCAAAGAGGAAAGCAATATTTATTTTGTTATAATACAAAAATGTGCCACAAGGTCAAAAGTGGGAATAGGAGAAGGCTGGTCTTTATTCTATTTTATCCTAAACATAGTTAGCCATGATTACTAACCCAAACATACTACAGTATTCCTTACACCAAAACAACACATTACTACAGCCACCATAATTCTCTATGTAGTCCTAACTAGTTCCATATGTACAATTTGTCTGAGGGAGGAATAAAAAGAGGAAAGCTCATCAGAACAATTACTATGAAAATATTGGAAATGGCACCGGGAAGATATGTTTAGAAAGTGACTGAAGCCGATATGCCAAGTCAGGACCAATAAAATTGCAGATTCTTCTTTGTATTTCATCAAGAATCTCTAAATATAGCAGAAGCACCAGACAATATATGTCAGCAATATTTAAAGTAAGGGCAAATGGTAGACTTATAAATATGTAAGATAGATTCTGTCGAGAAAATTTATCAAACACGACACTGTAAACCAACGTTCCTCGAAGCAGACCCAGCCATTGATTCAGTAAAGATTTCCACTTCACGTCAGCGGAAACGATGTTGTTTACTTCATTTATCAAGTTATCACATTTTAGGGTGACTGGGGGTAGAGAGTTCAAGTTATTACATTTTAGGGTGACTGGGGGTAGAGAGTTCAAGTTATTACATTTTAGGGTGACTGGGGGTAGAGAGTTCAAGTTATTACATTTTAGGGTGACTGGGGGTAGAGAGTTCAAGTTATTACATTTTAGGGTGACTGGGGGTAGAGAGTTCAAGTTATTACATTTTAGGGTGACTGGGGGTAGAGTTCAAGTTATTACATTTTAGGGTGACTGGGGGTAGAGATCTCGAGAACCAAGAGAAAAAATAAGGATGGGGTAGACACAAGCAGTAGATTTGATCGACATATAATTCGTTCAATACAGAATATCATAGCAATACGCCCATTTTATGGGGAGTCAATATTTTACTCCTAATCCTTGCCCCTCCTCCACTTTGTTTTATATTTTTGCATGTATTTATATACACTTTTAAAACGTCCGTCTTTTAATAAAGTAAAATTGTATAAAAATAAATTTTATCGTTCAAGAAAATTCTGGTATAAAAATATTTGGGTACAAGATATACAACCAGATATATTAGTAAAAAGTGACAGTGTGAAAAAAATGTTTATATTTTAAGAAAAAAATTATGATAATTAGAAATGTTTAGGAAAAACATTCCCTCAATTTTAGACAGCGACCAACAATCAAGTACTTCTTTCTTTTTATATGCCGTGTCCTTTCAGGACGTAGGCGATCATGGCTCTCCACTTCCCCCTATCCCTTGTAGCTCTCACTAAGTTTCGTCCTTCTGCCACCTCCTCCAGACTATGTTTTGTCATCCACTTGCTGAAGCCCGCCAGGTATGTTATGCGTTGCTTTCCTTTGTTTCTCTTTCCCTCTATTCGACCTGTGAGTATCAGATTCTCCAGGCCCTCCTTTCTCATGACGTGTCCCAGAAATTTCAGCTGCCTCTTCCTGATGTTAAGCCTAAGCCTCCTCCTTGCTTGCATCCTCTCCAAGACCTCATCGTTGCTCACACGCTCGGTCCATGATATCCTCAGCATCCTTCTGTAGTACCACATCTCCGTCGCCTCGAGACTCTTCTTCATCTTTGAGGAGACCGTCCAACATTCGCCGTCGTAAAAGAGGACAGATATCACGTCACAGCTCAGTACTCTTTTCTTTGTTACCAAAGAAATCCTCCCGTTTCTCAATACTCTGCCCAGCTTTGGCAATGCGTCCTTGATCATCTCAATACGTAAAAGTTTTCGCTGTTTATTTAATAAATTTTTGGTTCGTTGTTGTTTTTTGGTTTTTTTTTTTTTTTTTTGTTTAGCGACATAACACCTCTATGGGTTATTTAATGCCGAAATCTAAATATTTTGTATGCAATATACTTCTTTTTTTTGAGATAATAATGGTTTTAGTGATATAAATCTGACTAATTAACCCATAGCTGTGGGGGAAGAGGTGGATTCATATCTTTGCAGAGGGTATTTGCGCGTAATTGAATATAAAGAACCCAACAGGATTTGAAACTCTGCTTTCCGATTAACATTTCCAAGCCATTATCCTTTATACCAATCGTACATCCGAGCTTCCAGCACCTGATGTTTCCAAGCGGTCACCCATGTAGGTACAAGAATAACACAGGGACATATTTTTGCATCAACCGATTATTATTACCTTTGCCAGTCGCTGGTAAACATTTTGGAGGAGAAACTTTCTCTAATGAAAACCAGATTCAAGACTTCGTCGAAAACCTTTTCATATCAAAACATGTGGGATTTTATTGAAAACGTCATCGAAGAGCTGCCTCATAAGATCATCGCAAATAATGGTAATACATAAGTGAATTTTTATTGATTCGTTATTTTTACTGTTTATCAACATTTTGCAGGCTATTTAAAGCCAGAAAATACTTTTAGATTCTAAGTGGGACAAGAGGTGGATTCATAGCTTTTCCAAGAGTATTTCGACATGTCGATATAACGAACCCAACTGGAATTGGAACTCGGCTCTCCAATTCCGAGTCATTATCCATTACACTCTCTCGCATTCCCAAGTGGTCACCCATCTTGGTACTGACTAGGCTCGACATTGCCTAACTTCATTGATCGTACGGAACCGGTGTTTCAATATGATGTGATGTAAACCTATATTAGTGAAGAAAATGTAATTGTACTTTCTTTCTTTTTTTTAAAAGATGATAAAAAAATAGAAATTATTTATGACAACATAATACAACGGTCAGGAAGTTGTGGAGAGCCTTGATCAACCTAATGTAAATTATATGCGAATTAAACAGTTGGATAAATCAGGCAATTACGTAAATTCCATAGGTTTACTGGCAATTTTGCGTAAAAGTTACATGCTAGCTCATATTTTAGCCCGGATTAAAAGAGGTTTCGTATCGGTAGTGTTCATGAATTTACTAACGGGTAGCTTAGCGGTTAACGGTGCGATATATACAATTAGCGAACCGGGTTAAAGTTTAAACCGAAACTGTTACTGACAGAAAAAATTTGAATCCATGTCTTCTCCTTTCTACACCAGTTATAAATTAAATAAAAGGGTAGACTAGAGTCTCTAGCCTTTCTTGGTAGTCAGTCTCGGAGAAGAAACCGTGGAAACGGCAAAAGAAAATCACTTCACTTTCTTTCTCAAGTACTTGCCGTGGCAATTACAGATAATAAAGAAACGGAAATAGTCGAATGTCATGATCGCTAACGGTCTTAAGGGTCTTAAAAATGGTTAAAGATAGTCAGACATAAGTCTAAGATGACAGGACATCCATTATATATTACCCTAGATTTCAAGTTCAGATTAGAGAAAACACAAAGAACCAGAACTGAATCAATCAGTGAGAAAACTGGACTAGTCAATTGATCTGCGAAAGAACTTAAAACGCGCTACAGTAATTTTCCCAAAGGCAATTTATACAACTGACCTGAATCTAAAATAGAATTGATTTAATGGTTCACTCAGTAAAGATTGGATGTTACAATAGTAAACTTGTCCGCAAGAAGAGTTGCTTAACTAATTACACAGCTAAGTACTAAATTATTAAGGCACCAAGTTCGATGTCACTAAACTATCGAAATGATTTCCAAGACGAGATTTCTAAGTATATTATTAAAGTAACTGTTCATATGGTTAATCACACAGTTACGCTGAGTTTAAAATAAGATCATAATATCAGGTCACCCAGTGAGGATCAATGTCACTAAACTATCGAAATGATCTCAGAGACGAGTTTCGTAAGCATATTGTAAGCTGTCCATATCGTTAGTTACATAATTGAGCTGAGTTTAAAATAAGATCATAATATCAGGTCACCCAGTGAGGATCAATGTTACGAAACTATCAAACTGATCTGTAAGACGAGCTACGTAAGTATCTCACTACGGTAGATGTCAATATGATTAGAAGTTTTCTCCAGTCACGATGTGCTGTTGTAATCTCAATAAGACCCATGCTAAGAACGTCTGTTGGACCTTAAGTTCATTATAGACCGCATGTAAAAAGAATCAAATCATACTACAAGGTAACCAAAAAAGTTCCGTCAATTTTTAAAGGAAAAAAAAGAAAACGCTTAACAGTATGTGTAACTTATATTTAGTCATCGAAGTAATCGCCATTCAGCACCTCCTGCCAACGTGTCTCCAGCTGTTCAATGCCCTTGTGGTAGAACTCGGGGGGGGGGGGGCGCAAAGAAGTCCGTGAGGGCTTTGCGCAAGCCTGCTTCATTAGTGAAGGATTTCCCACGAAGATTATACAGGGAGTGGAAGAGGTGGTAATCGGATGGCGCAAGGTCAGGTGAATAAGGTGGATGGCACAAATTCTCCCACCCAAGTTTCTGTATGGTATCCCTGACCACTCGCGCGACCTGCGGCCTGGCGTTGTCATGGAGGAAAAGCACACCTTTGCGATTGACCAGTGCTGGCTCCTTCTGGCGCAATGCCTGTTGCACACGTTTCAATTGCTGCGAGTATAGGTCTCCAGTGACCGTTTGGCCCGTTGGTAGCAGTTCATAATGAACCAGTTGACAACCTGTCCACCAGACACAAAGCATAATCTTGCGTGGGTGCATAGGCGGTCTTGCGGTGTGAGGGACAGCATCCTGAGGAGACAACCAATGTCTGGAACGCTTGGGAGTTTCGTACAGAACCCACTTTTCATCACTGGTAAGCACTCGATTGAATAAGGATGCGGTACGGTGGCGAGAAAGCAGTGATACGCAGGCTGCCACTCGTTGACCCTTGTGGACCTCCAACAGCGTTTGCGGAACCCACTTGCTCAGTTTGTACGTCTTACTAAGGTGGTGCAGGTGAAGTCTAACTGTTTCATCGGAAACGTTGAACTGTCTTGCAAGTTCACCACACGTTAGACTACAGTCCTCTTCAATGGCGGCCTTCAGGACTCCGTCATTCAAGACCTGTGGTCGTCCACTGCGAGGCTCATCATGGAGAAACAAATCTCCCGACTTGAATTTTCGAAACCAACGCCTTGCAGTACGTTCATCCACAGCACTATCCCCGAACACTTGACATATGCGGCGAATTGATGCAGCTGCTGATAAGCAAACTTTGAAAACGTAAAGCAAACAGCCCCGAACGAGATCTCTAGACACTTTCATCCTTCTCACAGCTGTCCGGCTTATAACTGATGGCAGGGCACGGTGCGCGTGTTTTTTATAACGTCTGATGTTCCTACTTCCGGCTGTCCGAATTTGAAAACAATTGCTACTCGCATTTCGTATATATTTCAGCTTCATTCAATGACTAATCAAAAAATGGACAGAACTTTTTTGGTTACCTTGTAAAAATAGAGTATTGTTGCCATATTTGAACTGAAGCAACACAATCTTCACTTTCCTACCTTGATAGTACTTCTGCCACACTTCATTTTTACAAGAGTCAGATTAGACCAAAAATGAAATATTGCTGCCATATCTGGGCTGGAGCTGCACAATCTTCACTTTCCCTCTTTGACAGAATCCTTTTGCTATGACATATATACAAGAATCAGATTAGACCAAAATCGAGTATTGCTGCCATATCTGGGCTGGAGCTACACAATCCTCACTTTCCATCTTAAATCAAGTCCTTCTGCCACACTTCATCTTCACAAGAGTCAGATTAGATTAAAATGGAGTATTACTGCCATATCTGGGCTGGAACTACACAATCTAGTTCCACAATTTTAGACTCTTACAACTAGAACACTCCTATCAGTACGAGAAAAAATTTAACGGAGTTGAAAAGTCTGATTTCATGAAAAAAAAAACTATTAACTAAAAAATATTACTTAATCGATAAATAAAAGCCCAATAGACTTATCTTCCGACTTCAATTTTCGCAGAAACACCGTTTTGTTCGTCAGAGTAAGATAAATCCATTTTTTTCCCCAGATCAATGATTACAAATGGCTTCAAGCGTATGAATCGTCAAAGTCTTAAAGAAGCCGTCCTGGGCAAGACGATAAACTACAACCGGCAGCAAGGCCTCAGATCGGAAGGTTTTGAGGAGCGTGGGACCACATTGTATTTGCTGTTCCAAAGTTCCCGTTGACCTAGGCTTTTAGCACGTCCGTCCTGGGTATGACGATAAACTACATCCGCGTCTAGGTTAAGACGATAAACTACGTCCAACAGTAAGTTTTGAGGAGCGTAGAACCACCTCTAATTGCTGGTGTTCCCAGTTTCATCCTAACCCGGGGTGGTAGCACCTGTTATGGTCCCAGATATGGGCAAATAGTTAACCCCGAAACTGAGGTAAAAAGCCTTATGAAAGTATAAGAATAGGTTTTAATACCAGAAATACTTTGTAAAACATTATTACCAGAAATACATTTTTCAAGGAAAAAAACTATTACCAGCAATATATTTTTGAAAAAAAATGTTACCAGCAATGTTTTTGAAAAAAAAATATTACCAGCAATACATTTTTTAATATAATATTACTAGCTATACGTTTTTGAGGAAAAAAATATTACCAGAAATAAATTTTTGACAAAACAAAATATTACTAGGAAAAAAAATTGTCGGCATTAAATAACCCATTGAGGTTGATATGACGTAAAACAAACCAAACTAAACTTAAAGAAGACAATCTTTTATCTGTTCTTAAAAGCTGTCGCTACATAATCACAAATAACTTCACCAAAAAAACAAAAAAACATTTTACCTGAAGCAGCAGTAATAAAAATGGTTCGCACATGCAGATAGAAGAGCAAATAACACCACCAAGAAGAAAAACCGCTGTCATGAAGTGGAAAGAATATATTGCTAGGTCTGCTGCTAGAAACTTTGGTTCGTTGTGGGGTACTGGATTGGCGGTTAAGTCCCATTATTTTATATTTGAAATGGCTAGATGTAACCGTAAGTTCTATTCTAACAGTTTCTTCTCTCGCACTTCTCGCTTAAAGAGCTCTTCCAGTCTACTGCTTTCCTGTGCTTACTCACTATCCCGTACTTTCATCAACCATTGTGGTGTGCTAGTACCGAGACATAATAAGGAGTAGCAAGTAAAAGAGGAAGTAAGAAAGAATAGTAGAGAGAAAGAAGATGAAACAATAGTCGAACAAGAGGAAGGAAGGCAAAAAACAAAGCAAAACAAAAGCAATGATTAAGAAAGGATCAGTGAATAAAGAAAAAAAAGAAAAAAATGGAATACAAATATATAAAAGAGAAAAGTAAAAGAAAAACAAGAAAACAACAGACTAACAAAGTGTTGTGTAGGATCCACCTAATCTGCATAGGTGACTACCAACTATATAAATAATGGTTGATACCGGAAGACGAGGAAGTGGAATCACGAGATCCAACTAGAGACTCTGATCGACTGCGACTAGTCAACACATTCTCCAGGAACGTCTTCCCAGAAATATACAGAAATACTATATGTACTTATTGTGTACACTTTCTTGTTATAATACATTCTTGTTCTAAGTACATTTTGTGTTGCATTATTATTCCATGCAATAGGCGAGATTCAACATTGAGTCAAGACTCAACACAAAGGAAAGGAGGAAAAGAAAAGAAAGAAAAAAGGTTGGGAAGAGAATGAACGTTTAGAGGAAAAAGAGGTCTGTCAAAAAATAAGAAATCAGCAAAGCAAAGAAAGAAAACTAAGAGTTACAAGGAAAAAGAAAAAAATAATGGCAAAACGGAGAAAGAATGAAAAATCGGGGACGGAGAATTGGGATGAAAAAAAAAGAAAAGAAATTAGAGTGGAAAAAAAAGAAAGGAATAACCACGAAAAAAAGTAGCAAGAAATAGAGTAAAAGAGGGAAGAGACATGAAAGATAGAAAGCGAAAGGGCAGACAAGAAGAAAGAAAGAAAAAGGAAAGAACCAAAAAGAAAGAACGCAAAAGGAGAGAGACAAAAAAGAAAGCGAACGGAGAGAGACAAAACGATAGAAAGCGAACGGATAGAAAAAGAAAAACAGAGAAAGCGAAAGGAGAAAGGAAGAAGGAGGAGAGAAATATAAAGAAAGAAAGCAAAAGTCAAGAGACAAAAAGAAAGAAAGAAAAAGGAAAGAACCAAAAAGAAAGAAAGCAAAAGGAGAGAGACAAAAAAGAAAGCGAACGGAGAGAGACAAAACGATAGAAAGCGAACGGATAGAAAAACAAAAACAGAGAAAGCGAAAGGAGAAAGGAAGAAGAAGGAGAGAAATAAAAAGAAAGAAAGCAAAAGTCAAGAGACAAAAGAAAGAAACAGAAAGGAAAGAAACAAAAAGAAAGAAAGCAAAAGGAGAGAGTCAAAAAGAAAGAAAGAAAGAGAAAGGAGAAAGTCAAAAAGAAATAAAGCGAAAGGAGAGAGACAAAAAGAAAGAAAGCAAAAGGAGAGAGACAAAAGAAAGAAAACGAAGTGGGAAGAGAGAAATAAACAAAGTAAAAGGTGCGAGCCAAAAAGAAAGAAAGAAAGGAAGAAGAGCGTCAAAAAGAAAGAAAACGAATGGAGAGAAAAAGAAAGAAAGCAAAAAGAGAAAGACAAAAAGAATGAAAACAAGAGAGATAAAAAGAAAGAAAGCGAACGGATAGATAAAGAGAAAGAAAGAAAGCAAAAGGAGTGACCAAAAGAAAGAAAGCAAACGGAGATACAAAAAGAAAGACAGCGAACGGAGTGAGACAAAAAGAAAGACGCGAAAGGAGAGACAAAAGGAAAAAAGCAAAAGAACGAAGTAGCTAGAGATAGAGTAAGGAAAGGATGTGACAAGAAAGGAAGGAAGAAAGAAACAAAGAAATGACAAGAAAAAGCAAAGCCAGAAGTAAAAAATGTGGAAATAAATAAATCAATGAATGTGAACAGAACAAACCTATAATAATGGAAAAACAATATAGACTTGGCAAGAAAGAAAGAAAGAAAGAACAAATGAAAGACAGAAAGAAAGAAAGAACAAACGAAAGACATAAAGAAAGAAAGAAAGAACAGATGAAAGACAGAAAGAAAGAAAGAACAAATGAAAGACAGAAAGAAAGAAAGAAAGAACAAATGAAAGACAGAAAGAAAGAAAGAATAAATGAAAGACAGAAAGAAAGAAAGAAAGAAAGAACAAATGAAAGACAGAAAGAATGAAAGAACAAACGAAAGACATAAAGAAAGAAAGAACAGATGAAAGACAGAAAGAAAGAAAGAACAAATGAAAGACAGAAAGAAAGAAAGAAAGAAAGAACAGATGAAAGACAGAAAGAAAGAAAGAACAAATGAAAGACAGAAAGAAAGAAAGAACAAACGAAAGACATAAAGAAAGAAAGAAAGAAAGAACAGATGAAAGACAGAAAGAAAGAAAGAACAAACGAAAGACATAAAGAAAGAAAGAAAGAAAGAACAGATGAAAGACAGAAAGAAAGAAAGAACAAATGAAAGACAGAAAGAAAGAAAGAAAGAACAAATGAAAGACAGAAAGAAAGAAAGAAAGAACAGATGAAAGACAGAAAGAAAGAAAGAACAAATGAAAGACAGAAAGAAAGAAAGAAAGAAAGAACAAATGAAAGACAGTAAGAAAGAAAGAAAGAAAGAACAAATGAAAGACAGAAAGAAAGACAGAAAGAAAAGTTCAAGAACTAACAAGGAAAAGAAATTAAAGCTAAAAGAAAAATGTGGACAAAGAAAAGAATAGAATAAAATGTTAAGCAAAGAAAAAACGAAGAGACAAAGAAAGAAAGAGAGTAAGGGATGACAATAAAGACAACGCAGAAAAACATACGACAAAGGAAATCTTATCTATTCGTTAGAAAAGAACGAATTCATAATTCATTGCCATTAATAACAAGCAATCACTAATTTATATGCATTATAACTAAAAATGGCTCGCGTGGGTGTTTGTCTTGTATATCCTCCTACGCATTTTGTTTCTGCCGGAAAAGTCGCTCTCAGTCGCTGTACAACAATGGCGGTCGGGAAAAAGAAAAAAGAAGGAAAAGACACAAATTTTGGAAACTGGAAAGCAAATCCGGAAGAGGAAGAAGAGAAGAAACAGGCGAGACAGGAATCTCGAAACACGTTTCCGAAACAAAGAGAGAATGTAAATAATGGAAGGAAGAATTGTCAAAAAAAAACAAAAAAAAGCGAAGGGAGATGAGTTTTGTATAAAACTCGGCAAATAAAAAAAAGAAAACTCCGAAAATGAAAAATCGAGTGCTAACGAAAAAGAGAGAAAAAAGGGGAAGAATAAGATTAAAAAAAGACAAAGAGAATAAAAAAGGAAAAGAGTAAAAAAGGCTGAATGAATGAACTAACAAGGAAAAGAATGAAAACAAAAGAAGAGAGATAAAAAGAAAGAAAGCAAAAGGAGTGACCAAAAGAAAGAAAGCAAACAGAGATACAAAAAGAAAGACGCGAAAGGAGAGACAAAAGAAAAAAAAGCAAAAGAACGAAGTAGCTAGAGATAGAGTAAGGAAACGATGTGACAAGAAAGGAATAAAGAACAAATGAAAGACAGAAAGAAAGAAAGACAGAAAGAAAGAAAGAACAAATGAAAGACATAAAGAAAGAAAGAAAGAAAGAACAGATGAAAGACAGAAAGAAAGAAAGAACAAATGAAAGACAGAAAGAAAGAAAGAAAGAAAGAACAAATGAAAGACAGAAAGAAAGAAAGAAAGAAAGAACAAATGAAAGACAGAAAGAAAGAAAGAAAGAACAAATGAAAGACAGAAAGAAAGAAAGAAAGAAAGAACAAATGAAAGACAGAAAGAAAGAACAAATGAAAGACAGAAAGAAAGAAAGAACAAATGAAAGACAGAAAGAAAGAAAGAAAGAACAAATGAAAGACAGAAACAAAGAGAGAATGTAAATAATGGAAGGAAGAATTGTCAAAAAAAAAACAAAAAAAGTGAAGGGAGATGAGTTTTGTAAAAAACTCGGCAAATAAAAAAAGAAAACTCCGAAAATGAAAAATCGAGTGCTAACGAAAAAGAGAGAAAAAAGGGGAAGAATAAGATTAAAAAAAGACAAAGAGAATAAAAAAAGGAAAAGAGTAAAAAAGGCTGAATGAAATTAGACCAAAAATAGTAAAGAAAAGAAAAACGCTTGCAAAAATGAAAGAGAAAAAGAAATAAAGCAATAATACAAAATACAGAAAAGAGTGAAAGAAAAACGGTAATGAATGAAGCTAGCCACCGAAGAAAAAAGGAAAGAGAAAAATAGCAAAACGTTACCTAATGATAGAAAGGAGAAAAAATGTACAGAAAAAGAAAAAGCCGAAGGAAATAATAGAATAGAGAAAAACAAAAAAGGAGCGAAAAAGAAATAAGGATTGAAAAAAAGAAAGGGTAGAGAATAAGAAAATCAAAAGAAAAGAAAAGAAAGAAATGATAGAATAAAGAAAATGATAGAAAAAAGAGAAAGGAAAAGAAAAAGAAAAGCAAATTATACAGAAGCAAAAGGAAGAAAAGAAAGATTAAATTAAACTATATAAAGAAATAAAAACTAAACGCGAAATGCAAAATAAATGAAAACAAACCGCTTGAAAAAGAAAATGAAAAGGTACAAAGAAAGGGGAACACAAGGCAACACATGAAGAGTCAGAGGAATAGAGAAAAAAAACTGAAGAAAATAGAAGGAAAAAAAAAAACAACAAACAAACGAATCGCTATCTAAGGAAAACAAAGGAAATGTTTACTTTCCAGAAAGTGTTATAACAGACACCGGAAAACGTGACGCAGAAATCCGAAAGTGCATTGGAACGGTGAAAGATGCCTTCCAAATTCTAAGGCAAAAATTAAAAAAACAGGAAAAATTGGTTAGAAACGAAGAAAACAGTCCTGAACTATTATTTAATATAAATCTTCCTTTATAGTAATGGATACTAAACAATTTCCGCACAGATAAAAAGGTGACTTCAGGTAACACAGATATGGTTCTACAGGTTGAGAATGTCATAGACGTGCAATAAGAGAATTTTAAGGAAAATTGAAACAAAAAACATTAATTATACATCGAATCGGAAAGAGACAACTGAAATTTCATCGATACATTAAAAGGAAGGAGGGCTTGGAAAATTTGACAGTCACAGAACATACTTAAGATAAGAGAAGCGGAGGGAAACAATGAGTAACCGACCTAACGAACTGTCAAAAGATGGAAGAACAGGGACTGTGAGCGAATAGTAAGGGGACAAACGTGGCTTGATAGGAAGTTGTGGAGAGCCATGATCACCAACACCCTGAAGGTATAGGGCACCTGAATTTTTAAAGAATATTCCGGGGAATCTATTTGTTTATTATTTGTAGCAGGTCTTCTTCAGAAGAGTTCTCGGAAGGGAATCTGAGAGAAAACTTATTTTTGTACCACACCAGTGCGAACCCGAGAGCCTGACTGCCGGGATAAAAGCCGCAGATGCCCCTTCCGAGAGCTCTTCTGAAGAGGCCGAAATACAAGGTAACCAAAAAAGTTATGTCCGTTTTTAAAGGAAAAAAAGAAAACGCTTCACAGTATATGCAACTTATATTTAGTCTTCGAAGTAATCGCCATCGGCATCCAGCACCTCCTGCCAACGCGTCTCCAGCTGTTCAATGCCCTTGCGGTAGAACTCGGGGAGTTTTGACGCAAAGAAGTCCGTGAGGGCTTTGCGCAAGTCTGATTCATTGGTGAAGGATTTCCCACGAAGATGATTATCCAGGGAGTGGAAGAAGTGGTAATCGGATGGCGCAAGGTCAGGTGAATAAGGTGGATGGTACAAAGTCTCCCACTCAAATTGCTGTATGGTATCCCTGACCACTCGCGCGACATGCGGCCTGGCGTTGTCATGGAGGAAAAGCACACCTTTGCGATTCACCAGTGCTGGATCGTTCTGGCGCAATGCCTGTTGCACACGTTTCAATTGCTGCGAGTATAGGTCTCCAGTGACCGTTTGGCCCGTTGGTAGCAGTTCATAATGAACCACTTGACAACCTGTCCACCAGACACAAAACATAATCTTGCGTGGGCGCATAGGCGGTCTTGCGGTGTGAGGGACAGCATCCTGAGGAGACAACCAATGTCTGGAACGCTTGGGAGTTTCGTACAGAACCCACTTTTCATCACTGGTAAGCACTCGATTGAATAAGGATGCGGTACGGTGGCGAGAAAGCAGTGATACGCAGGCTGCCACTCGTTGTCCCTTGTGGACCTCCAACAGCGTTTGCGGAACCCACTTGCTCAGTTTGTACGTCTTACCTAGGCGGTGTAGTCTGTTTCATAGGAAACGTTGAACTGTCTTGCAAGTTCACCACACGTTAGACTACTCCTCTTCAATGGCCGCCTTTAGGACTCCGTCATTCAAGACCTGTGGTCGTCCACTGCGAGGCTCATCATGGAGAAACAAATCTCCCGACTTGAATTTTCGAAACCAATGCCTTGCAGTACGTTCATCCACAGCACTATCCCCGAACGCTTGACATATGCGGCGACTTGATGCAGCTGCTGATAAGCCCACTTTGAAGTTGTAAAACAAACAGCCCCGAACGAGATCTCTAGACACTTCCATCCTTCTCACAGCTGTCCGGCTTATAACTGATGGCAGGGCACGGTGCGCGTGTTTTGTATAATGTCTGATGTTCCTACTTCCGGCTGTCCGAATTTGAAAACAATTGCTACACGCATTTCGTATATATTTCAACTTCATTCAATAACTAATCAAAAAACGGACAGAACTTTTTTGGTTACCTTGTAGTTTGTAAACTGGTTGATAACAATAACACCGGTACCCTCTCTCTTGTAAGGATTGGCGCAGGGAATCTATTTCAAATCCACGGCTCACGAATTCCAACACTACAATCTGCCACACTAGACACCATCCTACCACTGTCTATTGGCCTGTCTCTCTATCTACCTCAGAGAGCACACAGATTTTTGTATATTTGGGCACCTGAATCAAACCACGTGTCCCACATCACACTTGAACAGTGTTTTCGGTATTCCGAAAGACGCGAGTTCGATCCAGGCAAGCAATACACAACTGAGTTCTCTTCATCTGATGAAACAGTAAGTTATTATTCTCGCTACATGATGTTTCTACGGTTAAGATTTCAAAATGAAGTAAAAATGTAAGAAAAGACCGAAAGAAAAAAAGAAAGAAAAAGTTTTTAAAAAAAACTTATAAAGAAATAGGGAAGAAAAGAAAAAGAGAAATAGAGAAATAAGGAAGAAAAACGGAAAAGGATTTATAAATGAAACAGAGAAAGAAAAAGAAAAGGAAAAGGATAAGAAAGAAAGTATAAATTAAAAAGAAGGAAAAAAGAAAGAAAAAATAAACGAAAAAAATAAGGGGAAAGAACACCAAAATAACAAAGAAAGAAAATAAACTGAGGAAGAAAGTAAGAGAAAAAGGGAAAAGAAAAAGTAAGTATAAAATAGTAAAATGAAAGACACAAAAATAGATATAAGAAAAAGAAATAAAACAGGGTAAGAAAAAAACAAAAATAAAGAGAAGGAAAACAATGAAAACGAAAGCAGAAAATAAAGAAGAAAGAAAATAGAAACGCGGCTAGAAAAGAAAAAAGAAAAAAAAGAAAGTAAAAAAGAAAAAAGAAAGGAAAATTTTCGTTAAAAAAATGTTAAAAAAAAATGAAAACAAAAAAGAAAGAAAAACACGAATAACCAAGCGTTTAGAAAAGCAAGCGAGGAAGAAAGAAAGAAAAAGAAAAAAAAAGGCAAAGATTCATAAAAACAAAAAATTGTAAAAAGATGAATGAAAAATAAAAGAAAAACAAACACCAAATAATCATAAAAAAATGAACTTTTGATAAAAAAGAAAGAACGGAAAGCAAAAAAGGGGTAAAACTAATAAAACCAAATGTTTGAAAATCAAAGAAACAACGGAAAGCAAAAAAGAAAAAGCATAGATTTATTTTTAAAATGTTTGAAAAAGAACGAAAATACGGATAGCAAAAAAGCTTAAAATCAGAAACAAACGTTTGAAAAAGAAAGAAACAGAAACATAAGAACAAAATGTTTGAAAAAGAAAAAAAAATGGAAAAGCAAAAACGCAAATTATCATACAACCCAAACTTTTCAAAAAGAAACAACAGAAAGGAAAAAAGGCAAAGTATAATAAAAATCAAAATTTTCTAAAAGAACAATAAATAGTTAAAGAAAGAAATAGAAGAAAATTAAGAAAAAAGGGAAAGAAAGAAGCTAACAGTGAAAATGTAAAAGAAAAGAGAAATAAGAGAAAAAGAAAAAATGGAATAAGGCTAGAATTATGATTAAAGAAAGAAAAGAAAAATAGAAAAGAAAAAAGACAGAAAAATAGGAAAGAAAAAGACAAAGAAAGAAAAGAAAAACAAAGAAAGAAATTAAAAAGAGACAAAGAAAGAAAAAAAAACAAAAGAAAAAATACAAAAGAAAATAGAATAGAAACATGAGAAAGAAAAGCGAGATAGGCAGTCATTAATTAGAGGGTGGAGGGGAAAAGAGTAAAAGTGCGAAGGAAAGAGACAACAGAGAGATAAAAACATAAAAAGAAGATTTGTTCTTAATAGGTAAGACATCAGCTTAATATTTTATATAAGCTTGTAAGTCGAACCACTCAAACACTGCAATTGATAAACTCGATACGAAGAGGATACGATTATTCCGCAAGGCTTCTGTGATCAAATCTTTCACACTTTGTAGCTGCAGAAATTATCCGATTCATAGCGGTGTTTCTTTACTGCATGGTCTCTCTCGTTTTTAACAATCAAACTGATCCCGCCATCGGCAGTAGAAAACTGTCTAAAAGGTAAGTATATATATATATATATATATATATATATATATATATATATATATATATATATATATATATATAGTATGTGTGTTTATCTCTTTTTAGACTGTCGATTGAAAGATACATACCATGTTGTCCTTCCTAGGCTATTCATATCTTATATCAGATTTTTGAGAATATATATATTCAGGCCAGTATGTTTATCTTAATTGTTATCATCACAACGTTTCAGCTGTTGTACTTCACTGAAGAAGGACCGAGGGCAGCATGCCTGAAACGTTGTGATTACAACAAGGATGAGCATGCTGACCCAAATAGAAAACAGATACCATTCATATGCATATCTAACTGCCTGTCTATCTATCTGTCTCGGTCATTTTATATCTATCTCTATCTGTCTATCTCTCTCTGTCTTTCATATCTATCTATCTATCTATCTATCTATCTATCTCTCTCGGTCTTTCATATCTATCTATCTATCTATCTATATCTTTTCATATCTGCTTATCTACGTCATTTCATATCTGTCTGTCTAGGTTTATTCATATCTACCTGTCTGTCTATATATCTATCGATGTCTTTTCATATCTATCTACCTATCAAGGTCTTTTTATATCTATCAATCAAGGTATTTTCCTATCTATCTATCTATCTATCTATCTATCAAGGTCATTTCATACCTGTCTGTCTGTCCACTTATCCATCTAGGTCTTTTCATATCTGTATCTCTCTATCATGGTATTTGCATTTATTTCTATCAAGGTTATTTCATATCCATATATCAAGGTCTTTTTATATCGTTCTATCAAATCTATCTATCTAGGTCTTTTCATATCTATCTATCTATCTATCTATCTATCTATCTATCTATCTATCTATCTATCTAGGTCTTTTCATATCTATCTATCTATCTATCTCAGTCTTTTCATGTTTCTAGGTGTCGCAATCTCTTCAAATCAATTTCAGTTTTTTTCATATTTATCTGTTTACATTTCTTTCTATCTCAGTGTTTTCATATCTACTGATAGATATATGTCCATCAATCCTAGCGTCGATCGCTTAATTTCACACCCGCACACACTGTGCGGAAAGAAGTAAATACTGCATGATATGTGAATGTTAGTTTCATGTCTTCTCATTAAAAAATATATATTACATTTTGACATATATATATATATATATATATATATATATATATATATATATATATATATATATATATATATGTATGTATGTATGTATGTATACACGTTGTGTTAGCGATTCGTAACCAGAAATCGACACGTCGATTTTAAATTCCGGTCGAATTTGTTGTATTCACTTTCGCACAAACACACTTCTTAAAGGCATATATATCTGTGCATATATATGTATTTGTGTCTGTGTGTGCATGTGTAGATATATGTATCTGTGTATGTATCTATATGTGTGCATATATGCATCTATATGTGTATATTTATATATATGCATCTATGTGTACATATATATGTATTTGTGTGTATATATATATGTTTTCATATTTCTGTGTGCATATATATATGTGTGTATATTTATATATATGTGCGCGTGTGTGTGTATGCGTGTGTATATATATATGTGTGTGTGTTTATGTATCTATATGTGTATATATATATGTATCTATGTGTGTATGTATATATATATACATGCATCTATGTGTATAAATATGCATCTATGTGTATATATATATATATGTATTTGTATATATATAGATATGTGTGTGTATATATATGTGTGTATACATATGTGTTTTTTGTGTCTGTGTGCCCGTGTGTATGTGTGTGTGGTTCGAGCTTTCGACTTTCTTAAGTCATCATCAGAAGAGGTAGAGAAAAACTTGTGAGTATTTAGAAATGGTGTCACTACACGCTTTTATCACATGACTTCTAACGTTTAACCGCTAAAAGCGTTTTTTTTTAAATTGTGTTCTGAAATAATTTTTTTACTTTTCCTTCCAAAATGAACTTTAGACAATTCTTGACGGCAATTCATGATTTGGAATTAAAATTAAAAAGACATAGAAAATTAAAATCGACATTAAAATTAATCAACATAATCAATGCCTCAGAGAAAATTTACTGTTTGAATAAAATATATATATATATATATACAAGTTTAGGATTGGTATATACGGAATGAAATCCAATAACCAACAATCAATATTCTTTAAAGAGTGCTCAATACAGAGTAGAGCAGATATAATTATTTATTTGAATATTACAACATAGATATGTTATAAAATCACGACAAAAGTAGCCATTTTGTTTCAACACTTCTTGTGTCTTGTCAAGTGATAATATAGAATATAGAATTCTATATTCTATATATATATATATATATATATATACATATATATATATCAGTAAAATATTTTAAATATTCTTATTTTCCATATATATTCAAATATAAAATATTTAAATTTTCACGATTTTTAAAGAATAGAAATGAACCGGATGTTTAGCCATTTTGTCTGTGTTCTTCGAATTTCCGTTTCAAAACATATTTTTGGCAAAAGCTGCCTACGTGACATACCCTGTTATACATTATATGATGTTAATTGATCTATCATACTTTTTGATATGATTTTATTATACAGGGTGCCCAATAAAAAAGGAGCAAGTTCATTCTTCGAGAAAATGCACCAGCTCTAATGGTTCCATCACAGTGGCCCTCTAAAAGCCTAGATCTGAATGCTATGGATTACTGTATCTGGCGTATACTCCTAACTTACTTGCGAAATCGTCGTCCTGATATCGTCTATATTGATTCATTAAAATAGAACTTAACTTAAGCTTGGAATGAAATTCCTATTGACACTATCCGAAAAGTTAGTGCCCCCTGGTTACAACACTTACAACTTTGTGTTGAACATTCAGGCAAACATTTCAAATATCTCTGATGGTTGTTCAGTTTGGGCATCAATCATGATTGCTAAATAAGTTTCTTTCTGAATTTACCGCTTCTTTATTGGGCATCCTGTATTTCTATATATTAATAAACTATAAAAAATGCCTTTCATTAAGAATGTAGAGAGGAAACTTTACAAGAAAACAAAAAAAAAAATCAAAATATGAACAAAATTTATCTTCTGAAAAAAAAAAGCAGTTATTGTGGCCTTGTGCCACATCTAAGTTTTGCTTAGTAAATCCCGACAGGATACTTCTATTTAATTTTTTTGTATCTTTCATTTTTTAGGGGTGGGGTATGTTTCGGGCTGGTGTATGCGTTGAGAGATAAATACGTGTGTCTCCTGAAATGCCCACAACAAATATGGCAAACTCGGGATGTGAGTGCACGTAAATAAATAGAGAGAAACAACAAGAACCAATATATATGTACAAAGAATGATAATGCATTAACAACAAAGGTATACAAGCGACAAGACAATGTGTGTAACAAATAAATGTGAAAAACTTTTTGGTTCAAAGTATGTGTAGTGAGTGAATGTGCGTACGTACGTGTATGTGTATGTATGGTTAGTTCACATGTTTCCCAAAGGGAACGCGTTCTCCGGGAGAGATTTACATGTTGACGAGTAAACGGAAAAAGTAAGAAGAGAGTGATAAAAAAATTATCGCAGAGTATTTATAGTCCTGAGAGCGTCTCCTAGGAGCAGTTTCGAAAATTAATAGTAGGTGAACCGATAGATAATTACAAGTTTATTCCTTTTCTGGGCTTAATGAATGTTAAAATAGTCCAAAAGTTTGTTGGTTCCGAACGCATTCGGCTAAACTGTTAGACATTTTCAAGAAATCTTTTTTAGTTTTACTACCACTACATCCGGCAGCAAGACCTCTGATCGGGAGATTTGAGGTTTTGAGGAGCTTGGAACCACCTCTTAATTACTGTTGTTCCCAGGTACACCCTGACTCGAGGTGGTAGCCTTTATTCAGGTCCCAGCTATTGGAAAATTGTGACCCCCCCCCGTCAAACACAAATACTACGAAAGTATAAATATACATTTTCATAGTAAAAATACCAGCAATACATTTTTATACAAAAAGGACTAATAAGACATAATCAGCAATATATTTTACCTGTAGTTGAAGGCATACAATTGCGTTCAAAATATTTAGTAGATAGCCATAAATGTTTTCAAAATATTTAGATTTCAACATTAAACAACCCATAGAGGTGTTGATATGCCGCTAAACAAAACCAAACAACCAACATGAACTTTCATGACATTAATCAATATACAATCTCTGAAATCAAACTGTATTCCAAAATATAACTAAAAAAGAAAATAAAACGCACATATCATCGCCTCTAGTAATTATGTCTACACACTTATATACGTACAAAAGCTCAGTGTCATCTACTATGTATTCAATTGTGAAAGCAGAATAACATATCATATTTTTATTACTTCAAAGCTCAAAAGAAAATTAAATTTCGGTATTAAATGACCCATAAGGAGTTGATGTGCCATTAAACAAATCAACTAACTGACATTATACTACCATGATGCATGGTGGGTAAGCAATCCGTAATAATATTATGAACACGGCCACAATGTATTGACTGTATTTGGAAATTAGGAATATATCGACTTGCAACGACTCCATATTCTATTTAATGAATTGGGATCAAATACAGATCCACTATGGATCGGAATCAGACAAAATGATAAGATAAGGAACAAATAGGAAATATTTATCAACCTCTCTCTTTATCTCTCTGCTTCTTTCTCATCTCTCTCTCTCTCTCTCTCACTCTCTATCTCTTCTTTTATCTATCTATCTATCTATCTATCTGTGAGTTGGGATCAAATATGGATCGGAATCAGACAGAATGATAAGATAAGGAACAAACAGGAAATATTTATCAACCTCTCTCTTTATCTCTCTGCTTCTTTCTCATCTCTCTCTCTCTCTCACTCTCTATCTCTTCTTTTATCTATCTATCTATCTATCTGTGAGTTGTGATCAAATATGGATCGGAATCAGACAGAATGATAAGATAAGGAACAAATAGGAAATGTTTATCAGTCTCTCTCTCTCTCTCTCTCTCTCTCTCTCTCTCTCTCTCTCTCTCTCACTTTCTCTTCTTTTATCTGTGAGTTGGGATCAGATATGGAGCGGAATCCGACAGAATAATAAGATAAGGAACAAATAGGAAATATTTATCTCTCTCTTTCTCTCTCTATCTCTCTGTCTCTCTCTCTTATCTCTCACTTTTTCTTCTTTTATCTATCCGTGAGGTGGGATCAAATATGGATCGGAATCAGGCAGAATGATAAAATAAGGAACAGACTGATAAACGTGTCCTAATTGATCTTTATCTGATCCTACCATTTATTAAGGAGGAATTGCTGCCCAAATACACAGACACACATATACATATATATTGATTGCTTCAAATGTTGTTTTTACAGGATACTTGTGTTTGAAATAGACTCCCTGTTTTTCTTTTTTCTTTTAATGTGCTACCTCCACCGGCCTACGCACACGAGAAAGGTTCGAAATTGCGCCCTCTTTGTATGAGAAATCGCCGTCTGACCCACCGTGCTTTAGACCGCTCTGCCATGGAGACCGTCACAGCGATGCAAGGTTCTATTTAACGAATGCAAATTCCCTCATTCAGATTTTCATGAAAACTTGTACATACTCAATTTCGTATTCAAAACGTAAACAAAGTAATTTCTAAAGAATTAATTGACTTACATTTAATATTTTTAATTACTAGTAATTATGGGATTGAAAATAATTCTATTAAGAATCCATTTTGAAGGATTAAAGGATGAATATGTAATCCGACTAGTAATTAAAAAGACGGATTTAAAATAAGAATTAAGAATCCATTCTAAAGATTTACTTAGAACTAGTCATTCTTCAGAAATTGCATACCTTAGGAGGTCTGATCAAAAGGTAGCGGAACTGTTTCTATGCTAACGGTGTGAAGCCGCTTAGCACAGATTGACCTTAAGCTGTGCCGCATATACACACAAGTTATAACGTTCTCATTCACTTCTCTTGTTTATAGCAGTGTTTAGAAGTATGTAGAGTGTAGTCATCTCACCCCACCACACAGGGTTCATCAGTTACCATGTGTTGAGCAGCAGTTTTTGGCTCAAAACAAGATTCCCTATGCCTAACAACAAGCATATTCTCCAGACCTTACGATTTTTTCCTTTTCAAAAATCAAATCACACTTGAAAGGAATAAGATTTTAAAACGTAGCGGAAATCCAAAATAATGCGACGAGGTAGCTACTGGCCATCCCTCAAAAAGAGTTTCACGAATGCTTCCATTAACAGAAACAACACTGAATAAAGTGTATGGCTTCAGAAGGGGACTACTTCGAAGGAGATTAAGTACTGAATAGATATGTGTTGTAGTTTTCTTTTATTAGTACAAATCCACTATATACACTACAGGCAAAAAGTTTGGGTTCACCCTGCATTTTTTTTTTTAAATCAGAGATATTTTTTTAATTTTATTTTTAAAGTAAAAGGTAAAACTTCCGTGACTACAGTATATTTTTCAGTCTTTCTCCAGGCTCCTCTTACTACGAAAACGTTCAAAATTGGATTCATGTGTCCACAATGCATGGTGTTAAATTATGAACATTTTCTATGAGAAACATTATATTTTGTTTTCACCATTAACTCCTCGGTAAGGAGTTAAGCATGGTGTTTGGTTTGTTACGGTGTGGGGTGGATGAGAGGTCAAGAGAATCATGAAAATGTTCGATATTATACAATCTAGTCTACGCATAATTGTGAAAAAATCCATCTGTCAACAAGACAATGATACAAAACACTCTTCTAAATTATGTCAAAATTACATCGACTAAAAAAAAAAGGAATAAAATTTTGGAAATTATAACTCTATGTCCTGATTTATGACCCATTAAATTTGTATGGTATGAAGTGGATATGAGAGTTCGAAGAGAATACATAAAAAGTGAGAGCGAGCTTTTTCAGTGCTTGAAGAATATTTAGGAAGATATGCCATCTATTTTTTTCCAAAATTTGTTGGAAAGAACATCAAGAATTTGTAAAGCAGTAATTAAGGCATTTGGTGGTTTTATGGATAAAAACAAGATTTGATCTTGTTGCTTGATAATTTTTTTACACTTAAGTGCATATTTTTTTCAAAAGAAAAACAAATAGACTGCAGTTACCTAAAATTGATCTTTCTATTTTTGTCATTTTAATGTGTTTTTTAAAGAGATGCAGTTTGGCACCCAACTTTTTACTCTCTCTCTCTCTCTCACACACACACACACACACACATACACACACACACACATATATATATATATATATATATATATATATATATAGTTAACTTGTAGCCTTACCAACAAAACAAACTTAGTCCGATGAAGTCCCGAAGGACCAGATGCTTTTCCCACTTTGTGATACATTTTCCCCATTACCACTGGTTCCTGGTCTGATTCAAATCTGACCATTAACATTTTATGTGTCATATATATATATATATATATATATATATATATATATATATATATATATATATATATATATATATATATATATATATTATATGTAGGCTTAATATAAATATAAAATTTGTCACTTAGCTGATGTTATTTTCAGCATCTCGACTCAAGGCTTATAGTCTCATAGACCATCCAGCAATCGCTCCGTCCACTTGTCAGGGCATATCAACAATTAGCGGTTTATTTTCTCGTTTATATTGAATTAAAAAAATATAATTTAGACACTTTTCATTGGTGCAAGGTTGACTTTTCTTCTTTCATTGTGTGTGCGTGCGTGTGTATACCGTGCGTGGGCGTGTGTATGCGCGTGTGCGTACATGTAGAATGTCGTGGTCATTTCTCTTTTCCGCCGTTTTTCTTGTCTCTTTTACTTTCCCTCCTTATTGGTTTTATACATTTTTCTTTCTTTCAACTTGGAGTCTCAAAGGAGACAAATGTAACTATCCGACATCCGGTTTTAATGAAAGGTAAAATATTAGATAAGGAGCGATTCAGACTATCCGGGGGAGACATACCAACAATTAGGGAAAAGCCCGTAAAAAGCCTGGGAAAACGTATAGATCACTCTCTAAAAGACGCAACAGCAATCCAAGAAACAAAAGACAAACTAGAGACCTGGTTAATGAGAGTTGATAAGTCCGGTTTACCAGGCCGATTTAAAGCTTGGATTTATCAGCATGCCATTCTTCCCAAAATCTTATGGCCATTGTCTATTTACGAATTTACAACATCTCACATAGAACAGTTAGAAAACAGAATTAAGATGCGACTCCGAAGATGGTTAGGTCTACCGAAGAGTTTAACCAGTGCTGCTCTATACGGTAATACCAATGCTCTGTCCTTTTAGAAGTCTAGTAGAGGAATTGAAAGTCACCAAAATCAGAACAATAACGCAGTACGAGTTATCCAAAGATCCAAAGGTGGCTGGAGCAGGTATTGAAGTCTACTCAGGAAGAAAATGGAGAGTAGAGAACGAATTACGTGTCGCGAAAGAAAGGCTCCGCGAAAAGGCCATATTAGGCGCTGTGGCTACTGGACGAGCAGTCTTAGGGTTTTTTCTTACCATTCGGGTGAACAGAGCTAAAGGTAAAGAAAAGAACCTTTTAATACAAGAAGAAGTACGCAAGGGTGAGGAGGAGAAAAGGGTGGCAAAGATGGTAGGACTAAGGCAACACGGTGCGTGGACCAATTGGGAATCTATCATTTATAGGAAAAGCAAATGGTCGGATATATGGAGTAATGATAACAATATAAAATTCCTTATTCAGACTGTATACGACACCCTTCCCAGTCCTACCAACCTCCACCTATGGTATAAAACAGAATCGCCACTATGCCAATTGTTTTCGCGTCAAGGAACTCTAAAGCATATTCTAAGTAGCTGTAAGACAGCCCTAACGGAAGGCCGGTATAGATGGAGGCATGATGAAATCTTAATGGATATAGCAAAGATAGTTAGTATGGCCATCAGCAATAATACCTTAAACCTAGATAAAAGAGCTATAGAGTTTCATAGACCTGGTGAGAAACCAAAAAAAGAACAAGAACATAGAAAATATCCTGTCACTGGCAACAGACTGGGAATTAAGGGTCGACTTAGGGGAAAGACTAAAATTCCCTGACCACATCGTGCAAACATCTTTACGCCCAGATTTAGTATTTTTCTCTAACAATATTAAGAAAGTAATAATGTGGGAACTAACAGTGCCATGGGAAGAGCATGCAGAAGAAGCCCACGAACGGAAGATGTTAAAATATGACGAATTAAAAACGAGTTGTAAAAACAATGGATGGAAATCAAGCTGTTTGCCAATCGAGGTGGGTGTAAGGGGTTTTGCTGCAAGGTCGCTTTGCAAAGCCCTAACTGATAATGGCTTAGCAGGTGCTAACAAAAGAAAGGCGATTCGGACCATAACTAATACAGCAGAAAGGACAGCAAAATGGTTATGGATTAAGCGTGATATCTCTTGGACTACAAAGTAAAATTATTAAGCCAGTTAAATCTGTAAATAATTATTATATAATTGTAACATGGCAATAATATAATCATCGTTTTATATATATATATATATATATATATATATATATATATATATATATATATATATATATATTTAAATACATGACTTGATTTGTACAGGTACAGTCAACGAACATATGTCAATTGGTAAATTGTGTTATTTGTAAATATGTTGTTTTTATGTTAAACCCATTTTATACGCGGTAGTTTTAAGTTACTAGTTACCTTTAGCGGTTTCGGCGCGATCCATCTCGTAAGACCTTTTTCTATCATTCTCTTTTTCTTTTTTTAACTTTATATTTATACGAACTTTTCGCATTTTGTATATTTTAATCGGAATCATAACACGTACATAGTGTATTTATAGAGTTTTTTCTCTCGATTTTTGCTATAAATCTTTTGTATATTATTTTTACTTTATCTTATTACCTCGTTATCGGTTTTAAGTGATTCATATATGTATGTATATATATATATATATATATATATATATATATATATATATATATATATATATATATATATATGTATATGTGTGTGTATGTATGTATGTATGTATATATATATATATATATATATATATATATATATATATATGTATGTATGTATGTATATATGTATATATATATATATATATATATATATATATATATATATATATATATATATATATATATATATATATATGTATATATGTATAATATGAAGTTCAATACTAAATATATTCCAGGAGTATTTCGTAGTCTATTGTATTTAAACGACTTTAAATTTGTAAATAGTTTTAAATCAATGTTAAGGAATACTATGGTGCTTATTTTACTTTATTTTATTTTTAATTTTATTTTTAATTTTATTTTTAATTTTATTTTTGTGTGTACAGGAAAAGAAATATACTCTATGTTCATGGACAATTATATAAACTTAATGAATACATCCATTTAAAGTTAACCTGTAATAAATTTTAAGAATCGGGCTAAACGATAAAATGTGATAGTAGGGTTGAGTTTAAGCCCCCCCCCCCCCAAAAGCACAAATAAAATACAAACGGCAAATATTTAAACGATTCCATACTTAGGGAAGAGATTAAACTTAGGAATATTAAGATTACCTCCTCGGTTATCCATTGAAACTGCTATCCACCAAAAGAAAAGAAGCCAGTCCCCACCGCGGGCCATTTAAAAGATAGTTCGCGCAGCGGATTGGTTGTACAAATATCCAATCGGATGTGCAGAATACGTAGTCTTTCTTCGTCCAATTCATTAAAAAGGCCAGAGTAGTTGTTAGCGTTTCACTGTGAGGGGGAATCAGGGATTGATCTCCCATGATTGGGTCGATTTGATGATGGGGAGTATGATGTTGAAAGACCCGAAACTCCCTGATGAACCAAGTCAAAACATCACTGACGACCCGCTCGGGCGCCTACTTAAAAGCGTATTTTTTAATTATATATATATATATATATATATATATATATATATATATATATATATATGGAGAACTTAACGTCCGAAATAACTTTCTGTAGAAAAGAAAAAATTGAAAAACATATATTTTTTTATTTTCTCGGCCATTTGTTTCAGGAGATTTGTGAGACATGGGAAACAATAGATAACTTCATCGATAAACAGGACACTCATCCTGTTCAAACTATGCTATGTAAATATTCCTACCATGTGTCTGCCGTCACATTTCTTTTCTAGGTTGAAAGTTATATATCCTTACTTTTTATCAAACGTCAGTTTATTTTTCTCACCGATATTGAATGTTTTTCTCTTATCTATTTGGCATAAATTTTCAACGAAACAAGAAGTTTTACAGTGTACGAGCAAAAAAGAAAGAATGAGTAAGTAAAAATCAGCAATCGATTTTTCCAATAAAACATTTTTCCACTTATTTGCATAAACATTCCTTTTAGTGTTAATGACTTAACGCAACAAAACCTGTATGAATATTTTAGATGAAGTCTTGTCATTATTATTAAATTTTGACTAGTCTTTCTTTCATCTTATTTTTCTTGCTTCTTTTCACCGAGTAGTAGTAGTAGAAGTGTTAAGTTGTGTGTAATTCTTAGATAAAGCATTGTCTAGCTTTTTTGCATGTCTTTCTTTGTCGTGGTCACCCGAATCGCAACTGGCTACTGCGTCCATCTCCTTGAGAATAATACAATACACATTGCTACCCGAAATGTACCATTGACACGTATATATAAATATTCAGCCCAATGCACACACGTCACCAGAAGATTGTGTTCAAGCATGAAACAGACTGTCGCTGCACAGTATTGACCTCAGTGGCCACTTTTATATTTATATACGCACTATCCCTGATATTGAGCACTTTACCTGTAAATGAAGCATACCTTCAAGCTATATATATATATATATATATATATATATATATATATATATATATATATATATATTATATTTTTATTAAAGAGATTATAATAAAACATTTTTAAATCGCTACACAAAAGCTTTCATGTTGCAATACTATGATTCTACTTCCTCAGGCGATTGTAAGCTTGATTATAAAATTATTTTTAAGGAAATTTAAAAACATATCGTTACCGCTTTTCCTGAAGTTAAAGTGTGGGGGGTAAGGTCAGAAATTAAACGCTAAATAGAAAATAAGGTTAGAGTGGATGAGTTATTTTCCCTGTCACGATAAACCGGATATAGACATGGCATCATTAAGGATTGCGAAGAATATGGCAGCGACAATTGTATATTGACTGTAGACAGATACGACTTGCTCTATTTGTTTAAAGGAGGGTAAGTTAATCAGACGTAAAGTTAACAAATTTAAAAGATTTTTTTTATATTCAGGAAGCTTCTTAAAGCGGCCTGTAGATAAAATAAAAAACGTGGAACATATATACACGATGTCAATAATACTAATTAGACGGCAATACATAGCAATATTTAAGGTGAAGAAACAAAATAAGGTAATTACCGGTAGAGTGTGGACCATTATATACTAATAAATTATGGCTATAAAAAATGTTAATTATTTTTTTTAATTTTAACTATATTTTAAGGTAAAAGATAAACTGTTTCGGCAGTTTACAGTTAATTCACTCTTTTGGTTTAACAGAGCTTTTTTGTCAGCAAATTTAATTATTTGTAATTTTTCCTGTAAACATAGTTCATTTAAAGATTTACAAGTTCTAGTTTTTTAATTTAATTTTAATTTTTTTCCATTGTATCGGAGAAGTTCTGTTAACTTCTTTTATGTTCCAAAAATATTTTGAAAGGAACGTCTTATTTCTGTACGCGTTGTTCGTTGATACCTCCTAATTTTAAAGGAATTCTTGGCACTCCCAATATAAAATTTTTTAACTGTTGGATTTTCTATAGTTAAAATAGTGCTTAGGCAAACAAGGGAGTCTGTTTGACACCTATCTCGTAATGAACAATCGTTAGGATTTCTACAATTACACTTGTTGGTATTATCAATGTTTGCTGCTTTGGAATGGCAATTATTAGTTAGGTTTTTGTATTGATTTTGTATATATATATATATATATATATTCAATGTACATGCATTTGTCAAAGTTCATGTCCTTAGGTCATAAATTTGCCACAGGCATTAGAAAAAAAAAGTCAAAATTGATACCATAGTTGGAAACCACAAAATTAAGAAGACAGACATTGACAAAAGCTTTGTACAGGGAATGGCTACCGCCACAATAGGGACAAGAGGTGAAGACACTTTACCACCGACATATTAGGCACCTAAGGCATTGCTATGTGTAAAAAAAAAAACATAAAGTAGAAATCGGGTAATGAATAAGCTAAATGTGAATGACCTCTGCTGGTTAGCTTCCATAGCCTAATTAGTAAAGTGCTACCTATGATAGACAGACCCTCAAGGATAAGGGATTCGACTTCAGATCTAGTCGGAATCTTATTATTTTATTTCTGAACTATCCTGTTTACTTGACAGTTTAGAGTCTAAAATCTACCCGAACAGGGCTAACTAAAAAAAAAAAAAAGCAGGCAAATATCTGGAATAAAAATGCTTCATCTAAGTAATTAAGACACATTAAAACAAATTTAGATAAACTAAAACTCCTAAAACACTAATCTTGGTTTCATTGTAAGCTTCGACCTTCTTCAGAAGTTTAGTGTTGACGATGACTTGGGTGTATTGATCTGAATCATTTATTCAAGGGATTGGACTGATTTCTTTTTGTTATCTATGATAAAGGATAAACCTATCATTACCATTAGTTGAATGTTGAAATAAATATATCGTTAGATAAATAAATACTGAGTGGAAGAAAAGGTCTTAGAGAGTTTAAATTGAATTTAAAGACAATATCTATATATTTTTGTTATGTCTTAATTCCATTGAATGAATATAACACAATCATGAAATATAATGTGGCTTGGAGTCGACGTAGTCTTATTGAATTCTCTAGTAAGGATATAAGTACATCATAATACCGAGGCGTCGAACGATTTTTCCTTCCTTCCAATTTTGCTTTTTCTAAGATCGGCGATAAAATCTTTAAAGGCTACCAAGTCTAGATTTTCTTAATATCCTTTTGAAGGTGTAAACAAACTACTCAGTTTGACCATTCGATCTCGGATGAGAGATCAGCGTTGTCAAATGTTCAACCGCGTAGTTTTTTCAGACATTTTTAAATTCACTAGAAGTAAATTGAGTTCCAGTATCGGATGTCACACTGTCAGGTGCCCCAAAAAGTTCGCGTAAGAATTTAATCGTTATTGCGGTAGTAGGTCTTTTACACTTTAATATCCGGGCCATTCTGTGAAACTGTCGGCCACAATTAAGTAGTATAAAGCGTTTGGTGGTCTATCAAAGTCCATATGTAGTCTTGCTCATGGTTAATCAGTACTCTGCTATGTCTAATAATTTATAGATGGTGATTTTGCTGCTGAATTACAATCATTACATTTTCTAGCTATAATTTGAATATCTTTGTCCAACTTTGGCCAGTAAACGTAGCTTGTGAAATTTCTTTACAGCAAAAATTATAGCAAGCGCTTCCTTTTCAATTTGATTGTAGCATTTTCCGTATTTGTGAAACTTCTTGAAGTGTGGGCGACTTCTTTCAGTGTACCGTCTTCGAATTTATGGCCTATTACCGCTCCTATGCCGTATTCGCTCGCGTCCGATACTACTACTATCTGTCTCTGGGAGTCGTAATGTGTCAGCGATAACTCTAAAGTTATGTACCATGTGTGATACACGCTTAGGCGATACATGACTGACGAAGCAGATTTTTTCCCAAAGTTTCCATTTCTTTCTGCGGTAGACCAGTTGCCATCCAAGCCCGGTCTGTCCTGCTATTTACCCGTAGCTGGGTGGAGAAGAGGATTCATACCTTTCCCAAGAGTATTAGCACGTAAGTGAATGTAATAGAGTCAACTAGAATTCGAACGCGGCTCTCCGATTCCCCAATCCGATCCGCTATCCATTACTACACCGTGCTTCCTAAAGTTAGTAGTTTTTTAATTCCTTCAAAAGCTTCTTGACATTCTGCTGACCAATTCCATTTCGCATCCTTCTTAAGTAAATTATTCAAAGGTTCTCGCAATTTGTACATATGTGGCACATAAATATAAGAATTTGCTAATCCAAGAAATGTTTGTAGAGACACCAAATTTGTCGGTGGGGTGATGGGGCATATCTTTAATGGAATTTGTTCTAGCGGGATTTGGTCTTCTTTTTTTTGTCGATTACCAGATCTTAAGATTTAATATTATCCATAAAGAATTGACATTTCTTTTCATTGAGTTTGAAACCGTAATCATGAAATCTCTGAAATACTTGATAAATCAGTTTTACGTGCTGTATTTTCGTAGCGCTCTTAATAAGTACAGGGTGTGATGGATAATTTGTATAAATTACACAAAAATTAAAATAACAGTGACATTTCATTTTAACAGATTCATTCACCAAATTTACACAAAAATATCATGAAATACTAAAGAGTAAATCTCCTGCAACTCTTCTGGACGGTCTCCTGGTTTAAGTTGGTGAATGATGCCATAATCCTTGCCTTGGTGTTACAAGGAGTTTTGTTAGTCTCTAATTCTCTTTACCAAAATGTTTTGATAATATCGACACTGTTTCGTTAAATGAAATTCAGATATTTTTCATGTATACTGGGACACAATTTTCGGAGACGTACTTTCTGTTCATGTGTCCATACTTGACATTCTTCTTTGAAAATGGCCTCGTACCCTCTGAAGTACGATAGGAATGTATTGTTTCTTTATGGGACGTAATTAAATTCATTAATTGAGTTAGCGACTGAATCCGACAAAAATTAAATTGACGCATTCTTTGCTTTTCAAGAATTGCCTTCAACTGTTCTCGATATTCAATCCGCTCCCGCAGCATTTTTTGTAACAGTTGCTGAATAATTATTTTCAGTTCTTCCATAGTGCATTATTCAGTAATCTTTAACTAGAAAATTATCCGCATCACCCTATGAATATACACGAACTCCACAAAAGTCTTTTCCGTCAATTTTGAATTTTCTTCGCCAGCTATTTATGCTAAGCGAGAGAGTTTTTTTTTCGTGTGAATTTGAATCCTCGTCGCCATGTTGTCTTCATTCCATTGAATGAAGATAACACAATCATGAAATATAATGTCACTTGAAGTCGACGTAGTCTTATTGTATTCTGTAGCAAAAATATAGGGTTCACCCCCTGCTAGCTCTCCACTGACGATTCTCGGCGTCAATATATATGCTATTTGAACGAGTTTCGTCATATTCTGGAGAGGTGTGTTCATCTCCACAACAATTTTGTACGTAGATTTACTCAACCACACATGTCCTATCCTGTTTTATTAGTTTTCGCGATCTTTGAGGAATCTTCATGATTCCATCCTCCTTTTGGATCTTTCTGGGTGATGAACTGGTCTACGCGGGTTTTACAGGCTTTCAGAAAATTGAAGTTCATCCTATTAAGAAAACTGTGTAGGGATCGAAATAAGTGGTAATGGGAAGGTACAAGGTCAGGGGAGTGCAAAAAGTGTAATAGAACATCCCAACCAGATGACACAGATTTCTGCCGGGTCTGCAATGAGATGTGAGGGTTGGCGCTGTCCTGATCGATGACCACACCCTATCAAGTGACCAGTTCCGAAAACTTTTCATCAAATGCTGTCTTGTAAACGATCATTTAAAAAATGGATCGTTTTTGTCGCCCGTCAACGGGGAAATGCAAATTCAGTCCATTACATTTTTCCATTAAATCATGAGGCACTGTGGACTCGGTACCGTAGCTGGCTGAGATTACTGCGGATACGGTACCGTAGCTGGCTTACTGCGGATACGGTACCGTAGCTGGCTGAGGGTACTGAGGATACGGTACCGTAGCTGGCTGAGAGTACTGCGGATACAGTACCATATCTGGCGGAGAGTACTGCGGATACGGTACCGTAGCTGGCTGAGAGTACTGAGGATACAGTACCGTAGCTGGCTGAGAGTAGCTGCGGATACGGTACCGTAGCTGACTGAAGGTACTTTGGCGATGTCACCGTAGCTGGCTGAAGATACTGCGAAGATGGCATCATACCTAACTGAAGATACGACGGTGATTATAATGTACCTGGTAATGCTTGTAAATCTTTCGCTAATTTCATGTGAAATTTAGATCTGTAAAACCGATTACGTTCCGTCAGGCCTGCAGTCGTTAATGATGATCAAATCAAAACTGATTTTAAAAAGGCCAGATCCCACGACACGGGACATCGCAGAGATAATCCACATATTTCATATGAGCTTTGTAAAATATTTTAAAACATTTAGACAAGTGAATCGCAGCGATGTTTGGGTGGCTCAGGATGTGAGAAAACCACTATTAAGGAGAGAGAGAGGAAACAATAAAAGAACAGGAATTAAGAAGACAATGTATCGATTGACATTGCATATGAATTATTGAAGATCAGAGTTGACTGGATAGCAAGAAGCTGGAGGAGAGTTCCACAAGCGAGAATACCAGAAAAGAAACAGTTACATTTAGCCATTTGAACTGTAAAATCATGTGACGTTGTCGCCATGAGGGAGACAGTCGGCGTATTCTTGACTACAACATCATATCTGATCTGTACCTAGATGGGTGACCGCTTGAGAATACCAGTTAAAATTGGATGTGCAGGTTGTGTAATGTGTAACGACTCGGAATTGGAAATCGGAAACCCGAGTTCCAATTCCAGTCGGGTTCGTTATATTTACTTACACACAAATACCTTTGGGAAAGGTATGAATACACCTCTTCTCCCCCGGCTATGGGTTAATTAGTAAGACTTTTTATTAAATTATTATTATCTCTAAAACATTCTTACAATCTAAAAATATTTATAAGACCTTGTCGCCAATCTGGTGCTATGTTTAAATTCGTAAAGTCTAGGTACCATAGAGCAAAGTTCATCAGAATAATTATCATGAAAGTTTTTATAGAAAAGGCACAGGGAAGCAACGTTACGTCGGTGGGAAAGTGACGAAAATGGAAATGCTAGGTCATTATAGATTCTTCTTTGAATTTTATCAAGAAATACCTCCTACATAATGGTAAGACATGAGTGGCAATAGTTTCTTCATCTAGCTAATGTCTTACCATTATGCCGGAAGTATTTCTGTCGCATTCTGTATAGTGATTTTCTAAACCCGGCTTAGATGTGGCACAAGGGCGAAAGTATGGGACGCCCATTGAGGATCGAACTCACTACTCAGTCGTAATTCATCTAGCAAGACAAGCTTTCTAACCATTACACCACGTCGAGGTGCCGATATATCGCATCCTGTATATAACAGAGGCAACATACCAGATGTGGCAGCAATATTCAAAGCATGAATGAATGGTAGACATATGAATATGTAAGATAGATTCTAACGAAAAAAATTCTCTAGCACAACACAGTGAACCGACTTTCCTAGGAGCAGACCGAGCAACTGATACAATATAATCTCTCTACTTCATATCATTGGAAACATTTAGTCCAAAAAGGCGCTGTGAGTTACTCTCCTGGAGAGTTGTGCTATTGTCATCCTATTGTGGTATAGTCGGCCCATTGTGCTGACATATATTAGTTGCGTAAGGGGGTTATGTAATAAAGAAAGAAAGGGATTGAGATAAGAGAAAGTTAAAGGATGGAAATAAGGAGAAAAAGAGACAAGGACTATTATAAAGAAAATAATGTTAAGACGAAGGAGGAATGAGGAAGGAATGAATGAAAGAAAAACGGTGTAAGAATGTGAACAGGACGTAAATTATTTAGGAGTGGCATTGTTTTAAGAATAAAAGATTATTATGTGTATTTTAGATGCAATATATAAAGATTTTGTTTAAAAAACAAAAACAAAATCGAAAAGGGTATTTCAGGAAGATAACGCTTTTTAGGTAAGAAGTTTTAGCAATTAAAAGCCCCAATATCAAGAGATAGACTATTAACAGTAACGAATAAAATGAATTGTTCATTCTATCTGTCCCTCTTCGGAGTTCCGCGGAGATAGTATCCATTTGTCAGGGGAATTGAGAGTAAAATTTATTTACAGATATCGAGTTTACAGTTTACTATCAAGCTCGACACCCCCTGATAAGTGGATATATGTCCTCAGAACTTCGAGTAGGGATAGAGAAGTTGAACATTGTATATATATATATATATATATATATATATATATATATATATATATATATATATATATAGATAGAGAGAGAGAGAGAGAGAGAGTGAGAGATAGATAGATAGATAGATAGATAGATACAGATATATATATATATATATATATATATATATATATATATATATATATATAGAGAGAGAGAGAGAGAGAGAGAGAGAGAGAGAGAGATAATTCCTATGAAAAAGTTTTTTTTTCAATTAACGCATGCTTTCTTCGAAGTTTGGTCGTTACAAGCTCACACAACTGGAAATATATCTAACTATGCCTCTATTATCAATCATTCCACGGCAGGTGACTACATTTGTTTCTCTTACAATAACGTTTACCCTGTACAAGGACCGAGAGCCACTCGAGGTAGAGGGTTACAGAGTAAGTGGCACAGCTTACAGGAACATGTGTAGAAGATAACGCTTGACTCTAGACTTCAACAGGTTAAGATTGTAGTGATAGGGAGAGCAACCTCTTGAAGGTCTGCACCACAAAGCAGTTGTTTGTGGGAAGAAGCTGTTCAAGTGGAGCTTACATCACCCCAGGGGAATACAGAGGGAATGAGGGGTTCGCTAAAATGGCATGGAGTGTCAGCCGCAAAAATTGTAGTTCATCTCAACACTCTCTATGGAAATAGTGATAGAGCACATACACAAACATTTACGGTTCATAATTATTATTTTAAATCAATAAATAGATACACCATTTTCTTAATTTAGTTAATTTTTTGTTCGTTACTGAAAAAATGCATGTATCCATTTGTTCATTATTTCAGAGAAATCTTCTTGTGACTCCACCTAAACAAAAGTCTGTTTCATATGCAAAAAAATAAAAATTCCATTTCAACAGGGCTTATTTTAATTAAACGTACTTCGGTGTATTTCTCTGAGATGTGACACAAGGCGGAAAATGTTTTTTGGTGGGGACCAGTAAGGATCGAACTTACAACTCAGTCGTAATTAATTTAGCGAGACAAGTTTGCCAACCATTACACCACGTCGAAATGATCCCACAGCCTTAATGTTATGTTTCTCAAAATAGTGTTTTACCATTGCCATTATATCCTTTTCCTTCTGTCTTTTTCTTCTGTTGTTTCCAGCTGGTTAATGATAAGAGCGTGTTGAAATATATTTATGTGTGATAGATCAGCTAGTACCGACGTATGTCACTGGTACATTGCTACGATAATTCCTTTTACGGTACCAATAGTAATAATAATAATAATGTCGTTTCAGTTAATAAAATTATGGGGTCAGGCTCGGAAGAAGTGACAGTCTAGGGTAAAGTGGTAGTAAATTTGAAGGAAATTTCAACTTCATATTTAAGATGCAGGCCGATTTTTGTACTTAAAAATGTATATATCTATTTGTTCATTATTTAAGAGAAATCTTTTTTCCCCCCTAAAATAAAAGTCTGTTTGGTAGGCCCCCATTAACCTATTACGGATTGTATAAGGTCGCTTACGGTATCCAGTATTGCCAAGAGGCCCCCTATATAAGTTCTGACTGAGCTCCATAGTGTTTAACTTCAGTGATTTAACAGTAACCAGCGTTTTCAGCATTAGATAGATAGATAGATAGAAAGATAGATAGATAGAAAGATAGATATATAGATAACTAACTAACTAACTTGATAGATAGATAGTTTCCGGGAAAAAAGGTGGACAAAACGGGAGAAAGATTAAGGAAAAAGAGTGATTATTATTATTAAGAAACGAGGAATAACGGAAAGAAAGAAGGAAAGAGACAGAGAAGGTAAGAAGGATCTCAGGAAAAGAAAGAAAGAACCAGTGCAGGTAATACGTTGGATCTAATACCATCTGACATTTTTATCTAATTTTTGTACCAGGTTTTTAATAACAAATAAAAAAAGAAGAAGAAAAAAGAAAGGTGTTTTGTACGTCTGCTTCACTCATTAACAACAAACTCTCCAAATACCTCACTCTCCTACTCGTCTAGACAAAAACTAACAATCGTTGGCAGACACTGCGAAAGCAATATCGCCTTTCTCATTCTTGTTTCCCCCCCAGTGCAGCCATCAAGATTTTTTTTTTTTGTTTTCTATCTTCATTTTTATAAACCGACATTACCCAACCGCCATTTTATTTTACACAACACGAACTGTGAATTTTCGAACGCATTTCACTTAAGGATCTGCGTGAAACAGCTTTAAAACATTTTGGGTGATAGTGACTCATCATCATCATCATCAGTAGTAGTAGTAATAATAATAATAATAATAATAATAATAATAATAATATTAATAACAATTTTATGGGACTTTACAATACACACAAACAGAACACTTAAAGCTAATCGCCCAGACAGAATGTGCTTTCTTAGTGACATGGCAGTCCCTGCAGATTGTAATGTATCTTTGAAGATCTTGAAAAATCTATCAAATACAGGGATCTTGAAATAGAAATCTAAAATATGTGGTACATGAGGACAACAACAATTCCAGTTGTAGTTGCAGCACTCAGTTTCAGTGGAAAAGGTTCCGATAGACTCATTGAAGAGATCCCTTGTAGGTCAAGCCTTAAAGAAATCCAAAAAATCGTACTCACAAGTATAGCTCACAGCTTACGAAGAGCTTTATCTAAGTAAAATGTGTGTGATCTTATTTTTCTTTCTTTCTTTCTTTCTTTTTTGTTTGTTTGTTTGTGTTTTTTCTCAAAAAATGCTGTGGGAAATGTCATGATATAATTTCTGACATTAGATCTCTGGTTTGGGACCCGGAAAGAAATGCGTATACACCTGAAATCAAATAATAATAATAATAATAATAATAATAATAACAACAACATATACTAAAATACTGTGTTAGAACAAAATACAGATTCTGTGACAAATATCCAGAAACCATTGATCATCTTATATCAGGTTGCACGATATTGGCACCCACTGAATATAAAACCCGGCACGACAGAGTGGGCCAATATCTGCACTGGAAAATTTGCAACTCCTATGGGAAGGAAACTGAAAGAAACTGGTACGAACACCACCCTGACCCGGTTACGGAGATAGGAGCTGTTACAATTCTATGGGACTACACAATACACACTGACAGAACAATCAAAGCCAACCGCCCAGACATTGTTATTAAAGACTACAAACAAAATAAGTGCCTCCTTATTGATATGGCAGTCCCTGCAGACTGCAATGTATCTTTGAAGATATTCGAAAAATTGTCAAAATACAAGGACCTTGAAATAGAAATCTCAAAAATGTGGCACATGGGAACATCAACAATTCCTGTTGTAGTTGGAGCCCTTGGACTGGTTGGAAAAGATTCTAGTAGGCTGATTGAAGGGATCCCTGGAAGTCCATGCCTCAAAGAGCTACAAAAAATTGTTCTGACAAGTACAGCCCACACTTTACGAAGGGCTTTATCTATGTAATTATTTTTTTTTTTTTTTTTTTTTTTTATTTATTTTTTTTTTTTTGCAGTGGAAAGTGTCATGATGCCATTTCTAACCTTAGGTCCCTGGGCGGGACCCGGAAAGAAATGTGTAAACGCCAGATATCAAAGGAAATAATAATAATAATAATAATAATAATAATAATAATAATAATAATAATAATAATGTCCTTTTCATTCGGATCTATTACCAACAATCGTTATGCCTAGCATGATGTCTTGAAGATGCCTGCAATGATTGGGAATGCGCAGGTGGCAGCACTCCTTGTAACAGCTCAAACGCGAAGGAATGTATTGTGCCTCTATCTATGTGGTATTTTACGTTGTGGGTATGACGATAAACTATATCCAGCAGCAAGGACCCTGATCGGAAGATTGGAGGTCTAGGAGCGTGGAACAACCTCTTAACTGCTGTCGTTCTTAGGTCCACCTTGACTCGAGATGGTAGCACCTATTAGGGTCCCAGCTATGGGCACACAGTGAACCCCCAAACAAAAACCAACAATACATTTTTATAAAATTACCAACGATATTTTTATAGTAAAATGACAATCAATACAACACTAACGAATAAAAAATACTTTTATGGTAAAATTACTAATACATTTTTGTAATAGAATTACCAGTAATACTTTAAAAAAAATTACCAACAGTACATTTTATCATCTACAAATTATATATCTAAAAAACATGTTTAGTCTGAAAGTATAAATTTAAGTACAAAATATTTATATTCACACTATTTATATAAATCGGAATGTTGTCCTCACCTTTATTGTCACATTCACAACGTTTCGGTCGTTGTACGCTCTGGCCTTCTTCAGGTGATATATGTTTGAATTTCGAAGCGAACGCAGAATAGTCAATCTGTATTGTGAGCGTGAGAATAAAGATGAAGACAACAGTCCGAACGATGCAAATAGTGTGAATAGTTATAATTCTTCATCTCAGAAATATAGACAAACTACCTGTAGTTGAAAGTATAAAATTATGTACGAAATATTTAGATTTCGGCATGAAATAACCCACAGACGTTGATATGCCGCTAAACAAAATCAATGGTATTTCAAATTTGGCGGGTAAAAATCTCCTCTCACATGTCTTTCACAACACCAAAATAACATGCCTGGGATAGGATAAATTCAAGCTGACAACGTTATTATTTTTACAGGTGTGTTGTTAGTTTAATTTTCTTTTGTTCCTTTCTATTTTTCTTTCCAAAGTCATTTCTTTGTTTTCCTTTGTGTAAACAGCTTCTAGACTGAGAATAGGGTCAACAGCAGCTAGCTGTAAAAGTTTTAAGACAAACGAATGAGATGAGAACGATGAATGACATTATCACCTTGCAGGGGTGGGTGCGATAATTCATCGGCTCGCCTCGCATAGTTTACAAGTTTAGTGAGTCCAATTCTCACTAGCTACTAGTGACATCAGTCCACCTTGGGCACTTCACTTTTATAACCTTGTGTGAAACAAAGCTAAGTTTAATTTTCTTTTGAAAAGACGTAGACAATTTTGACTATCGACAAGTTACTTTTTCTTTCTTATCTGAGAATTGCCGAGATTTTTTGGGAAAGATAGTGGAGTGATTTTTTTTGTGCTGGTGAGATGGAAAAGTTCTGGGAAGGGGAAAAAAGTCAAATAGTTATGTCTTGACCCCAAAAAGAATAGATATTGAGCAAAATTTCATGGGAAAATTAGCTCAAAGGAGGTGTTGTAATTGAATGTCCCAGACTCCCTATCGCCACATCCTGCCTCTCGGGGAGGTAAGGTAAATATCCTTACTTCGGGAATTACTAGCTTGCTAACCGATTCCCTGTCTTTCAGTAGTGTATTCTCTTTTACAATAAACCTCTCTTCTTTCATCTACGCGCGTTTCCCTGTTCCTTCACTCGAGTACCACCTTTGTCTGTTTGTAACCTTCTTTAAGGATATAACAGATTTCCTGATGACTTGTTCATGGTTTAGATTGAGAATAGGGTCAACAGCAGCTGGCTGTAAAAATGTTAAGACAAACGATGAATGACATTATCACCTTGCAGAGGTGGGTGTGATAATTCATCGGCTCGCTTCGCTTCGCTTCGCATAGTTTACAAGTTTAGTGAGTCCAATTCTCATTAGCTACTAGTGACATCAGTCCTTCTTGGACACTTCACGTTTATAATCTTGTTTGAGACAAAGCTAAGCTTTTCTTTTGGGAAGACGGAAGCAATCATGAGTATCCACAAGTTCCTTTTTCTTTCTTATCTGAGAATTGCCGAGACTTATTGGGAAAGATATTAGAGTGATTTAGTGATGCCTTGTTCGACAAAGAGAACCAATGAAATGAAAGAAAGAAAGAAAGAAAAGCGCAAATGAAAGAAAAAAAGAGAAAATCAAATGTTTGAGAAAGAAAGAAAGCAAGAAAGAAAGAAAAGAGCAGATGAAAGAAAAAGAGATAAAGTCAAATGTTTGATAAAGAAAGAAAGAAAGAAAGAAAGAAAAGGTGCTATATACATGTCAATATCTAAAATGGGTTTCCACTCTTGCGTAAGGTCTTGATGAGTAGTCGGTAGAATATAGCAGGCTTCGTCTCATATCATCTTTCATGATAAAGACAATCCCAACCTCTCTTCATTCTTCAGAACAACTGAAAAATTAACATTTACTTAAAAACTGTTCTGATTTGATAATCAAAATGTTTGTTATTAATGACAACGTAAGCTAACACAGCTGGAAATAAAGCGAATCAAACTATGCCTCTCTATCAAGCATCACTCCACGGCAGGTGATTACATTTGTTTTGCTTACAATAATGTTCATCCTGCTACTCGAGGCAGAGGGTTACAGAGCTATGTAGCAATATTAGTCATCTGAGAGATGTCGCCAAAATGGATTCAGGACATTTATTTTCGACCGATGGTTATCAGTATCCTTCAACGAGCGGCCCAGACAAAGAGAAGTCGTTGACTGAGTACAAATTGATTTTTTAGACGAAGACGACAGTACAAAGAATCATGCTCGCTATAAAACTTACCAGTAACCCGAAAAAATACAGAGACGAAGCGAGCCTCGGAGAACGGACATGGAAGACACCCATAAGACTGTTCATGTTCCATCTCAACTTCGCCCGTTTATAGCAGTAGATTACAGCCCAAGAATAAAATTTGGTTTACTGCTAGAAATTGTTTTGTTTTTCATTCGTGGGTAATGATCTGGCTGAAGGGTAATTTTTATGCCACAAACGTTTGACTGAAAAAAGCTACACATCCTGCCAAAGAGCCTGGTGTCTGGTCTGAACTACAACGCAACAGTAAGTGGTACACTGGATAAAGACAGGGAACCCTATCTATACTGCTATTTAACGTATAGCTGGTTCATACCTTTCCCAAGGGTATTAGTACGGAAATGACTGCAACGAACTAGGCCGGTTTTTACATAGGACAACTCCGAGCCCGTAGGCTCGTGCAAAAATTCTACGTAGACCCCGCATACACGGGGTCGGTTTTGTCTACCCCGCAAACTAGACTCTGCCCATAGGCATAGCCTTGTCAGGGTTCCGCTCTACCCGAAGGTAGAGAGTTCAACAAGCGTCTCGCTAGCCAGCCAGCGAACTGCCTGACGCAGATGCGACTCCTCTCGAACTCATACCATGGAACTCTTCATAGTATTGGACGAGTTCATAGAGTCACCGGGGGTGTACACTTTACTCCAGAATAATCCTCCTGGAACGAAGGGGGTTACAGAGGATGAAAGAGACCTTAGTGAGGAGGATTGAGGATAGAAGAATAAAGGAATAAGATTCAAGAAGACAGAAGATGGCGACTGACATTGCATTTAAAATTTTGAAGATTGCAGTTATCAGGAAAGCAAGACATCAGAAGGGATTTCAATGGAGAAAAAATATTTGGCACGACACAGTGACCCAACTTTACAGTAGACTAACAACTGGTTCAATATAGTCTTTTTTTTTTCGAGTAAATATTGCATTTAAAAAAAAAAATTTTAGAATAAGAATATTTTTCCAGATAAAAAGTTCTACTATTTAATCCATAGCTAGGGGAGATTATCCGACGTATTCATACCTTTCCCAAGGATATTTGCAGATGAATAAATGCAACAATACTTGATCGGAAGTCGAACTCGGCTCTCCGAATTTCTCATTCCAAGCCGCTAGCCATTAATCCATTCGCACATCCGCAAAAGTATACGCCCAACATTCCAATCTTAAGGTTGAATGATGCTTGAACATTGTAATTGGTGAACTTTAGAAAAATGAAAAATAAAATATTAAATTAAAAAACAGATAAATAAAAAAATACCCTATTATCTGTGATGCAGGTAGTGCCTCTCATACACACAGACACACATATATATATATCAGTGTTGACAACTTCTGGTAATTCCTGCAGCCAACCCAATTCGAAATGTAATTCCTGTACTCCTTTGAATCTTGTCGGTACAGCCGAGAGTGGGGGCATGTGGTATGGGCAGCGCATAACCTCCATATACTGAATCCAATATAGGTTTGCTGCTAAGAAAGTTGGCTCACTGTGTCGTGCTAGACAAATTTTCACTCCAGAATCTATCTTACATATTTATAAGTCTACCATTCGTCTATGCTTTGAATATTGCTGCCACAGTCCGATGCTCCTGTTGTATATTTAGAAATTTTTGATAAATCGAAAAAGGAATTTGCAATGTTATTGGTTCTGACCTGGCATCTCAGCTTGAGTCATTTTCCTACCACTGTAATGTAGCTTCCCTGTGCCTTTTCTATAATTACTTTCATGGTAATTGTTAGGGTGAACTCTTCGTTATGGTACCTAAATTTTATGAATTTAAGCTCAATACTAGATTGGTGGCAAGATCTCATCAATTCACAGCTAAATAGGTCAGATGTAACCGTAAGTTCTATGCTGACAGTTTCTTCTCTCGCACTTTTCGCTCTCGGAAATCTTTTTTCGGTTTCTAGCTTTGCTGCTAACTTTGATTTTGAAAAATGTAAATGCAATATCAATCGTTATCTAGTGTCTTCTTGGTTACTCCTCTATTGTTCTCGCTCCTTAATAATGTCTCTCTTCTCTTTTTTTTATTCTTTCACACTCAATAAACCCTTGTGTCTTAGTGGCTTTACTGCCTTGCATGGGGTGAAATGATTATAAAACATAATTTAAATGCAATGTCAATCATCATCTATTGCCTTGTTGATTACTCTTCTTCTATTGTTCTCGCTCCTTAATAATGTCTCTCTTTTTTCTTATTCTTTCACACTCAGTAACCCCTTGTGTCTTAGTGGCTTTACTACCTTGCATGGGCTGATACTGATTTAAAAAGTATGGAGACTCCGGTCTAACTATTAAGGCCACTACTATTATTTCGCGAGATAAGCAGATATGTGTATGTGTGTGTGTGTGTGTGTGTGTGTGTGTGTGTGTGTGTGTGTGTGTGTGTTTCATTAAGATGACTGACAAGGTACTTCATCTAAGTGTTTTTATTGTATTTTTGTTGTGTGTGAGCAGGATAATTCTTTTGGGGACTTAGGCTGTGTAGAAACTGTTCAAATGATTGTTCGGTCTAAGCGCTTTTGGCTAATTTATTCAGTTATTTAAGCTGTGCTATTTTAAAGGCTGTGTAAGAGTTATTGTAAATCGTCTAAAGGTTGCCGAGAGGTAAACATATTCATAATTCCCGAATACAGTCAGTACATCGTGGCCATGTTCATATTTGAGATTGTTAGTAGTTGTAGAGTAAGATTCAGTGTACTCCCTGCTCGTGACAATGGACTGCTCCTACTTATAAATATGGCAAGTAGTTTGAAAAGGATTTGAAGAGTCGTTGATTTACTCAAGTTTTTCTGTTCTACAGGGTGCGATGGGTAAATTGTCGCCATTTTATAAATTCTAATTTTGCGCATACGCGTTGCTTTTTTTATTTTGTCGTCGCAATTCACTCCACCAGAAATTTTGAAACAGCATGCCGTATTGCATTCGCACCAGAAGCTCCAATACGAATAATTCAGAGTATTTGGGTTTCATCTCTGAGGCCCGTGCAAGAGATTCGGAAAGAGTTGGATGAGTTTAAGGGTGATTACAAAGGTGTTTGGAGTGATCACTAGTGATGGTGACGTTATGCCCTATTCATCTTCCCACCGGGCCTCAGACTCAACACAGAGGCCCACATCAAGTTCCTTGAGGAGGTAGTGCTTCCCTGGGTCAAGATAGTGGCTACTAGAAGGCACTATGTTTGGCAACAGGACTCTGCACCATGCCACACAAGAACCCAGTCATGACTGTTAGACAATTTTTGCGACTATATCACCCCTTACATCTGACCATCTAATTCCCCATACTGCAACCCCCTTGATTATTATGTGTTGGGCGCAATTAAGCGAGAAGCCAACAAAACTCCTTGTAACACCAAACATGAACTGAAGTAAAGATTATGGCAGCATTCACCAACTTAAACAATGAGACCATACAGAAGAGATGCGGGAGATTCCGAAGTCTTCTAGAGGCCATGGTTGAAACCAATGGCGATTTTATTTAATACATCTGTTCTTTAGTATTTCAAGATATTTTTGCGTAATTTTGGTAAATACAGATAAATCTCTCATCTACGGACTCCTCATCAACGGACTTCGGATGCAACAGACAAAATCTGCAGGTAAAATTTTTAAAAAGTTATGCAGGAAAAAAAAACAAACTTCCAAATCGTCATCGATATATTTCAAAATTTGCGGAACGAGTCGTATTAGTTCTCAAAATAACCGCTTGGTGGCGGTGGTGGGACTTTCAATTGTAAACAAAGACGGATGTGTACAGTATATAAAGTACGATACATTTAGCGCGTGCCTGAGAAAGTAGCTGTGAGAAATCTATTATTTTCGTTATTTTGATTAATATATCTATTAAGTATATATCTATTTATGCCGTATAGACATGTTTATAGTATTTACATTATGATCATAACTCCTGGTAGTTACTATAGTGGTTTTATAACTCAAAAATAATCCCTTCCTATCTACGGACAATCGGCTTTAACGGACCACCCATCGTCCCTATTAGTCCGTTGATGAGAGGTTTGTATATCTGTTAAAATAAAATGACAGTGTTATTTTCATTTTTTGGTAATTTAGACGAAAATTTATCCATCGCAGCATGTATGTATGAGTATTTAATAAACATCTTCTTTGTTACTCGATACTCTCTCCAACATTCATTCTCGGCTGTTTTTAATAAAGACAAAAGTGGCGACGAGGATAAGATGATTCGTGCTTTTATAACAGATTCCATTTTTAGACGATTTTTGAGGTTCAGGAGAGGTTCTTACATTTGTGTTCTCGACGAGTATGTTGTGCGTCGAGGCTGGCATATTAAGTGAAGCTTACATTATAAAAAAAAAGCAAACGAGAAAAAACATCATTTAACAAAGAACATAAACATTGCCAAAATACATTGACTGAATTCAAGAATTAAATGTATTATTTATATTATTTTTTAGGTTCGCCCAATACAATGCCCAAGAGTCACTCAGGGTAGAGCGTCACTGAATGAGGTGTGTGATATAAACGTAAGAGTTGGGAATAAGACGTGAAGATTATGAGGATATGGTACATCGATAACTATTGATCCTAGACTTGAAGAGGCTAAAATTGTTGTGATCTGTGGAGCATCCAAACGGCAATCTGTTCACAAAGTAGCAGTTCTTGGGAATAAACTTTTGGAGTAAAAGAGCATTACAAAAGGAACACATAGGAAATGATGGTGATTCAATCCCGTGAATATAGCAAGGCGGGTATTGGTTGTAAAGGTCTAAGCTGGTGGTAATAAAGAATGTAGCGTTACAAAAGGAACACATAGGAAATGACGGTGATTCAATCCTGTGAATATAGCAAGGCGGGTATTGGTTGTAAAGGTCTAAGCTGGTGGTAATAAAGAATGTAGCGTTACAAAAGGAACACATAGGAAATGATGGTGATTCAATCCTGTGAATATAGCAAGGCGGGTATTGGTTGTAAAGGTCTAAGCTGGTGGTAATAAAGAATGTAGCGTTACAAAAGGAACACATAGGAAATGATGGTGATTCAATCCTGTGAATATAGCAAGGCGGGTATTGGTTGTAAAGGTCTAAGCTGGTGGTAATAAAGAATGTAGCGTTACAAAAGGAACACATAGGAAATGATGGTGATTCAATCCTGTGAATATAGCAAGGCGGGTATTGGTTGTAAAGGTCTAAGCTGGTGGTAATAAAGAATGTAGCGTTACAAAAGGAACACATAGGAAATGATGGTGATTCAATCCTGTGAATATAGCAAGGCGGGTATTGGTTGTAAAGGTCTAAGCTGGTGGTAATAAAGAATGTAGCGTTACAAAAGGAACACATAGGAAATGACGGTGATTCAATCCTGTGAATATAGCAAGGCGGGTATTGGTTGTAAAGGTCTAAGCTGGTGGTAATAAAGAATGTAGCGTTACAAAAGGAACACATAGGAAATGATGGTGATTCAATCCTGTGAATATAGCAAGGCGGGTATTGGTTGTAAAGGTCTAAGCTGGTGGTAATAAAGAATGTAGCGTTACAAAAGGAACACATAGGAAATGATGGTGATTCAATCCCGTGAATATAGCAAGGCGGGTATTGGTTGTAAAGGTCTAAGCTGGTGGTAATAAAGAATGTAGCGTTACAAAAGGAACACATAGGAAATGACGGTGATTCAATCCTGTGAATATAGCAAGGCGGGTATTGGTTGTAAAGGTCTAAGCTGGTGGTAATAAAGAATGTAGCGTTACAAAAGGAACACATAGGAAATGATGGTGATTCAATCCTGTGAATATAGCAAGGCGGGTATTGGTTGTAAAGGTCTAAGCTGGTGGTAATAAAGAATGTAGCGTTACAAAAGGAACACATAGGAAATGACGGTGATTCAATCCTGTGAATATAGCAAGGCGGGTATTGGTTGTAAAGGTCTAAGCTGGTGGTAATAAAGAATGTAGCTCGTCGGATATGGTCATGTGTTTGTGCCCCGAGAGATTAACTACACATAGCTTAGATGAGGCACAAGGCTGAAATTATGAAGCACCCAGTGAGTAACTGATCTAGCGAGATACGATTACTAACTGATACAACACGTCGATGTACCCATGAATGACTTTCTAAGTGTAGCTAAGTTGTGGCATATGGCCGAAGATTTGGAGCACCCAGTGAGGATCGAACTCACTACTCCGTCGTAATTAATCTAGCGAGACCAGCTTACTAACCATTACACCACGTAGATGTGCCCATCAATGACTTTCTAAGTATAGCTAAGTTGTGGCACAAGGCCGAAAATAACGAGCATCCCGTGAGGATCGAACTCAATACACCGTCGAAACTGATCTAGCAAGACATGCTTGTTAACCATTACACCACGTCGAAGTACTCCGACAGATAGATTGCTAGAAAAAGCAAATGGTAACCATATTATTTAACATTTTTTCTGTTGTATTTTTTCAGGTTAGTATCAAGTTTCTTCCGAAGAATTTTTTCTAAATTTGGTAAAGGGAATCGAAAAATACTCAAAGAATTTGTGGTAAGTAGACATTTCTTCATTACGGGAAAAAAGTTAAATTCGTTAAGCACGGGTGCGTACTGATTGATTGATTTGGTGTTATTTTTTTACAGCTTATCAACCCCTTCTAGGTTATTTAAAATCAAAACATTTTTTCTGTGCATTCCCAATGATGTTAGGTAGCTCCAAAGCGTCGTGCAAAGCATAACGATTCTTGGAAATAGTCCCGAGTGAGCCAACCATAAAAGGGACATTATTATTACTACTATTGATTATGATGATAATAAATGTCACTATAAAAATCATTATGTTTTAAATTTGTTTAAGGCTGAACCTTAAGTGAAATACGTTTGAAAATTCAGTTACTATCATCCAAAGTGTGAAAAAGTTATTTTTTGCTAGTGAATATTACATGAACAATTTTTTGCGAATAGGAATGATTTTTTCAAATACAAGTTCAGCTATTTAACCCACCGCTGGGGGAGGAGAGTAATTCATACCTTTCCAAAAGTTATTTGGGAATAAGTGAATATAACGAATCCGACTTGAATTCGAACTCTGCTCCTCAATTTCTCATTGGTGAGGACGGAAACCACGCTCAACAGTAAACGAATCGTAAATGAATGCTAGTAGTGATTCATGGTACAAGGCCACTGTATTGGAGCACGTGGCAAAATAGAACGCATTATAGCGGTGTAATATTATGAGTGTAGAATAAGAGAATAATTTAATATTAATGATTCAAAAGGAAAGTATCTAACTAATAAACAGACACATTGTTGGAAATGTATCGTATCTCTGAAATACGATACAGTGTAACCCGGATATAAGGGAGTTGTCGGGACCGGAGAAAAAGTATCTTATATCCGGGTTTATCTTATATCCGGGTTTATCTTATATCCGGGTTTGGTCTATTTTATATACATTAACACAGGCTCTAATTTGGGACCAGAGAAAATCTTTCTTATATCCGGGTTTATCTTATATCCGGGTTACACTGTATATTTGACAGGGTTAGTTAACGGTCACAAATCCGGCAAGATAGAAAGAAAGGCAGCAGGATGTGGCGGGGGAGGGGTCATTCTACTGATCAGTGAATTGACTAATCAACAAATAGCGAGAAAGCGAGATTTTCTGGTTAAAAAAATAAAGAGTGCCTCCCTCTAATGTTCTTCATGGAGGTCATTGGCTTAGTAGCGAGTTGACGAGAATAGGGAGGCTTTCTTATTCACTGTACCCTCGCCGTCACTGTCAGAGGTCGGCAACATTTCTCTGCTGGAGACAATAAAATCGGCAGATAAAGATCCCACCGTCCTGGGTATGACGATAAACTACATCCGCGTCCTGGGTAAGACGATAAACTACGTCCAGCAGTAAGGCCTCTGATCAGGAGGTTTTGAGGAGCGTGGAACCATCTCTTAATTGCAGGTGTTCTCAGGTGCACCCTGGTCCATTCTGGTTGCACCTGTTAGATCCCAGCTATGGGGAAATAGTTAACCCCCAAACTGGGGTCAAAACACTATGAAAGTGTAAAAATAGGTTTTAATATCAGAAATACCTTGTCAAAAATTTTTACCACCAATACATTTTTGAAGAAAAATTATTACCAGCAATACATTTTTGGAAAAAAAAATATTACCAGCAATAAAAATATTGTTGGTATTAAATGCCGTAAACAAAACAAACTAAACCAAACTAACCAACAAAATAGTACAAAGATAGCAGGACAAAATCCCAGTCACTTATCCAAAAGTGGTCAAAATCCCAGTCTCTTATTCAAAAGTGGACAAAATCCCAGTCTCTTATTCAAAAGTGGACAAAATCCCAGTCTCATAAATAAAAGTCTCATATATAAAAATAAACAAATTTAACATTGAAAATTTTAATGTCAAATTAAGAAAATAATAATGTTTTTTCTCTCACACTTCTCGCTTGTGGAACTCTCTCCCGGCTTCTTGCTTTCCAATCATTTTTGCTTTTCACAAAATTAAATTCAATATCAATCGTCATCTTTGAAAAAATATTACCAGCAGTGAAAATCTTGTTGGCATTAAATAACCCAATGAGGTTGATATGCTGTACAAAAAACAAAAAACAACATAAAGATCCCATTGGTGTCTATATTTCTGAGATGAGGTATTTTGTACACTATTTACATTATTCGGACTATTGTCTTCATCTTTGTCGCCATATTTATTAAAACGTTTTGGCCATTGTACGCTCCGGCCTTCTTCAGGTGGTTGGAATGTCGAACTGAACCCTTTATTTCGCTCACTGGGGTAAACATGGCACGTGGAACTAGGACAGTCTACAACGGCCGAAACGTTGTAATAAATATGGCGACAATGATGAGGACAACAGTCCGAATAATGTAAATAGATTCCATTGCGTTGTGTCATTTATTATTTACTTTACAAGAAAACATTTCATTTGGTGAAAAGATGGCTTTTAACAGTGATAAATCGAGACAGTACGACGTTGGGATATTAGCCTGAAGGCAACGGCGTTAAACCACTGCGAAGCAACGGACGCAGTTCGTCGAACATCGCTTCGGGTGACATAGGATGTTGTGACAATGCAACTACCGGTTCGCAAGACATGTCTATTAGTAATCTCGTTACATATGACCTTTAACAAGCTTTTGATATTTTTTATTTATTTACATTATTTACAGTCGAACTAATGTCATCATCTCCGTTGTTACTAACACACCGTTCCGACAGTAGTACTCTGCGACCTTCTTCAGGTGTATGTAGCTCCAGAAAATTTCGAATTGAACCTTTTATTTAATCTACAGGGGTAGAGCGTTCTCATTCCGCTGTCGATGTCTAAGGATATCTCATCTTGTTCTATTTTGTAGAGTATTTAGTCAGTTTTAATGAACATTGTGTATTTTATTCTTTGTATTATTTCGGTATAGTTAAGACACGGCATGTTTGTGGAGATAATTAACTATTTGAAAACTTGAGAATACGCCCTTTTAAAAGTTAACTGACCTGTAATAACGTTAAGATTGAGGTTAAACGATATTTATAAAAATGTGATAGTAGATGTGTTTTCTTTTTTTGTTTAATTTTTTTCTCTTCTTCTCGTCCCTCCCAAGTAGCAGTAGTCGATTTCAATAATCATGATATAATGTTTAGAAGTAGTTTTAAGTTATAGAATTTTATATTAGAAATTAACAAACCGTAAATTTCTAGAGTAAGGCACCAAACATTACTTGGGAAATAACATAGTGGGTTAAGTTTAAGAACGTTAAATTACCTCCTCGGTTATCCACTGAAGCTACTATCCACCAAAAAAACAAACAAAAAAAAACAAAGAAAAGAAGCCATTCCCTCCCCCGCCCCATTGACCATTTAAAAGTCAGCTCGCGCAGTTTAATTGGTTGTTACAAACATCCAATTGGGTGCGCGGGAAACGTGGTCTATTTTCGTCCAGAGTTTCTGTTAGCGTTTGATTGCGAGGGGTAATCAGGGATTGCTCTCCCCTGATTGGGTTGGTTTGGTGATGGGGTGTATGATGTTGAAAGACCTGAAACTCCCTGATGAAGCAAGTCAGTTTACATCACTGACGACTCCCTCTGGTGCCTATTTAAGAGCGTACATTTAAAATTAAAGTATTGCTCATTTATTGTTCATCTTGTTACTACTGGTCTGTACTACCCAGTCTAGGAACTGAACTCACAATTACTATGCTATCATAGTCACAAACCGACGCTTAAATCCACTAGAATATTGTCCACAAATTTGACATAAGAAAAAACAGGGAATTTTGTGAGGATTAAACTTATTAAATATTTTACAATCTTCTACAAGACGGTCTCGTTAAATATCGCTCTATTACAGGTAAGGCGTATTATGATACGGTATACGTATATATATACGGTATTATGATATAGTGATTGAAAAGAAACTCCCTATTTTATGTATGATGGACTCTCCCGTCTAGCTGTAATTTTACAAGACGTAAGAGTCCATCATACATAAAACAGGGACTTACTTTTCAATGACCCTTATATGGTAATTGGAGTGTAGCCAGGTAGTAAGAACGTTCGCTTTCTAAATCTCTGAACGGTGAGTTCATTTATGTGCCACACGCTTAGGCGATCATGCATCTTTCGATACATAACTGATGAGACAGATTTTTCCCCACAGTAGGTTGCCATTTCATTCTACGGTAGACCAGTTGCCATCTAAGGCTATATAACCCGACCTGTCCTGCTATTTGGGGGGAGAAGAAGAGGATTCATACCTTTCATACCTTTCCCAAGATATAAGTGAATGTAATGGATTCGACTGAAATTCGAACTCGGCTCTCCGATTCCTCAATCCGAACCGCTACCCATTACTCCACCGTGCCTTAGTACGACACCCATAAAAAAAAAACGCCTGAAAAAAAGACACCACCTTGTGAGTGAAATTAGGTAGACGGAACTGTTTGGAAGCTGTCGATGGCTGTGCTCGCATTGGCGATGGCTGTGCTCGCATTGGCGATGGCTGTGCTCGCATTGGCGATGTTGAAACTACTGATCATGCGAGATGATGCGCCCTCTCCGAGTAACTGTAACTGAGATCCTCTCAGTAGAGACACACAATAAACCACGGATGGGCTCTTGAAGAAACAAAAATGAACCTGAGCATGGATTGGCTTGCCGCCCTCGCAGACAGAAGCGTTCGGAAAACGATTATATTGTATAATATTTGCTTGAGGCATCTCAAACTAGAAAAGTGAAGACCAGCCCGGAAAAATGAACTGAAAATATATCTAGTATAATATACAAGAGCACTTCGTTGTGGACTCATTATTATTACGCTAGTCGAATAGACTATTATTGCCGCCATAAGAGGTCGTGACTCATTGAGGATCCCTATCTTGTGGACGAGTACCGGACTAAGCTAAGCGTAGTAAATAAAGAATTTGAAATCATTCGAAGTAAGATTACTGCTGAACTTTTCACCCCAAGCAAGGCAATAAATCCATTAAGACGCAAGGGGTTACTGGGTGTTAAAGAATATGAGAAAAAACCCTATTAAGGAGAGAGAAAAATAAAAGAACAGGAATGAAGAAGACAGAAGATAACCATTGATATTGAATTTAAATTTGTGAAGAATAAAAATGATTAGGATGCAAGAAACCGGGTTGGGGGAGAGTTCTACAAGCGAGAAGTGCGAGAGAAAAAACATTATTATTTTCTTAAGTTGACATTAAAATTTGATTAAAAATTCCTTTAATTGTCAATGTTAAATTTTTTTATTTTTATGTATGAGACTTTTATTTATGAGACTGGGATTTTGTCCACTTTTGGATAGGGGACTGGGATTTTGCCCACTTTTGGATAAGGCTCTGGGATTTTGTCCACTTTTGTATAAGGGACTGGGATTTTGTCCACTTTTGGATAGGGGACTGGGATTTTGCCCACTTTAGGATAAGGGTCTGGGATTTTGTCCACTTTTGGCTAAGGGACTGGGATTTTGTCCACTTTTGGATAGGGGACTGGGATTTTGTCCTGTTATCTTTGTTATCTTTATTTTATTGGTTAGCTTGATTTAGTTTGTTTTGTTTTACGGCATATCAACCTCAATGGGTTATTTAATGCCAACAATATTTTTGTGCATATACATGTTTGTTTTGTTTTACGGCATATCAACCTCAATGGGTTATTTAATGCCGACAAGATTTTTAGGACAGGTTTGTATGAATAGAATATGTATTCTTTGTAAGAAATCCGTTTGTAGATCAGGTTTGGTTTATTTTGTTTTACGGCATATCAACCTCAATAGGTTATTTAATGCCGACAAGATTTTTATTGCTGGTAATATTTTTTCCCCAAAATGTATTGTTGATAATATTTTTTAGAAAATGTCTAGCTGGTAATAATTTTTTCAAGAATGTACTACTGGTAATAATGTATTGCGGGTAATAATTTTTCCAAGAAGTATTACTGGTATTAAAACCTATTTTTATACTTTCATTGTATTTTTGACCCCTTTGGGGGGATGCAACTCTTTGCCCATAGCTGGAACCCTGACAGGTGCTATCACACCGGGTCAAAGTGGACCTGGAAACCCCAGCAATTAAGAGTGGTTCCACGCTCCTCAAACCCTCCTGATAAAAGGCCACGCTGTCGGATGTAGTTTTACCCAGGACGCGGATGTAATTTATCGTCTTACCCAGGACGTGTTGTTGGTTACTATTATATATATATATATATATATATATATATATATATATATATATATATATATATATATACGCAAACTAAGATAAATAGATAGCTATGAATGTGATATATATATATATATATATATATATATATATATATAGAGAGAGAGAGAGAGAAAGAGAGAGAAAGATAGACAAAGAGGGATATATGTATATATATATATATATATATATATATATATATATATATTTAACACGAAGTTCACTGAATACAAGTCTCGAAAGCCATTCAAGCCAGAGGGTTACTGAATCCTCTTATATTCATATTACATGCGCCATTCAGTAAAAGACCGGCTGCCTTAGGATAGATACAACGGGCGTGAGAAATAGAGTTTTTGTATCTTTCGATTTAAAAATTTCAAGGGTTTTTTTAGTATATTTCTCCAACACCCACCAACCCACACACCATATATATGACGGACACCATCGATAGAAAAATTAGTCTGAAGAGGTCCCTTCTGGGAACAAAACGCGTCACTTAAGAGTTTTTCCATGCAGTCATTTGATTAACCACTATTGATCTGATATACGTTTTTTTCTGTGTTTATGAGTGGGTGTGTTTGTGTGAAAAGATAAAGAGAGTGATGCGGGTAACTGACTATCTTCCGCACTCCTAGAGAACCTCTAAATATGCAATCTTCATTTAATCTGAAAACTCAAGTTATTAATACTTGCAAATATAATTTCTTAATTCTCATTTAGTCATCGATATCTGTTTCCGATTTTTTTTTATCATTTCACCCCAAGCGAAGCAATAAAATGACTAAGATGCAACCGGGTTAACGAGTGTGAGGGAATATAAGGAGAAGAAACAATAAAAGAACAGGAATTAAGAAGACAGAAGAAAATGATTGGAATCACATTTAAATTTTTGAAGATTAAAGTTGATTAGAAAGCAAAAAACGGGAAGAGAGTTCCACAAGTGAGAATTCGAGAGAAGAAACTGTTAGCATAGAACTTACGGTTACATCTAGCCATTTCGACTATAAAATGACGAGACCTTGCCGCCAATCTAATAGTATGCTTAAATTCATAAAGTTAAGCTTCCATAGAGGAAAGTTCATCTGAACAATTAACATGAAATTATTTATAGTAAAGGCAAAGGAAACTACGTTACGGCGGTGAAAGAATGACTGAAGCCGAGATATCATGCCAGAACCAATAATATTGCAGATTCTTCTTTGAATTTTATCAAGAATCTCTAAATACATAGCAGAAGCACTAGACCAGATGTTGCAACAATATTCAAAGCATAAACGAATGGTAGACTTATAAATATGCAAGATAGATTCGGGAGAGAAAAATTGTCTAGCACGACACAGTGAACCAATTTTCCTAGCAATAGAGCTAACAATTGATTCAATATAATCAGAAAACGTTAGCATTTTTTTTAAATTTATATGTCTTTTCCAACAGTGACATTTTCAATCGTTTACCATAGTTTGGACCTCGCAATTAATTGATTGTTGTCGAAAAGAAAATGCTATGTTGTCCTTTCGTTCTGTAAATAAAATTCGTTGTTAGCACAGAGTCAGACAACCTCGGACGATTTCTTTCAGAAGGTGTACGATCTATCATTGCAATTTTTCACTTGCGTACAAGCCAGACACCAGGAAACGGCATTTCAACTCCTATGTATTTTTGTCTTCAACTACAGATATTTTGTACATAAGTTTATACTTTCAGGATAAACAATTTTTATATATATATATAGATCGTAGATTGTAATTTTCTAAGCGTAGTTTAGATGTGGTACAAGGCCTAAAGTATGGGGCACCCAGTGAGGATCGAACTCACTACGTAGTCGTAATTGATCTAGAAGCTTGCTCACCCTTAAACCATGTCAAGTTGCTCAAGTGATTTTATAAGTGTAGCTTAGATGGGGCACAAGGCTAAAAGTACGGGGCACCCAGTGAAGCTTGAACTCACTATTAATTGATCTAGCGAGACGAGCTTATTAACCATTACATCACGTGGAAGTGCCACAATATAGCTATTTTCTAAGTGTAGCCTAGATTTGGCATAAGGCCGAAAGTATGGAACACCTTTTGAAGATCGAACTCACTATTCAGCGAGACAAGTTTGCTAAGCGTTACACCACGTCGTAGATGATCTATTGTAAGTGTTATATATTTTGGTATAAACCTATTTCTTTAGGGAAGGACAATATGTTGACAGTTTCAGTATTTTCACATAGTTTTCTTATGTTTTTCTTGTAGTATTTGTGTCTTATGCTAAAACGTTCGCTTTCTAACCAGGAGTTCCGAGTTCGAATCTCCACAGTTTCTGGGCAGTGACTGAATGTTATTATACCATGAGTGCAGCTTGGCATATTGCACATGTTAGTTGATCTTCATTCTTCGGTAAGTATGAATGGGTGTGGCCTACTTGTAGACAAGGTAGCATTACTTCAGTTTTTCTTCTTTTTCTGAATATTTGTTTCCATTCACCTGGGAATGGTTTGATTGTGAGAAGTTTATTCTTTGTGTTATTCGTTCACCTGCTTATACCATTTTTGTTCAGTAATACGTTGTAACGGATTTTACGACAAAAATGTATTTCAACTGATTTACTATGGAATCGGACAGAATTGCGTTGGAAATGATGTTATTATAAGAGTACATTGTAAACTACTTTTCACTAGAAATGTACTTTTAATCATTTTATTATAGAAATTAATGGAAAAGCTGTTTTATATAAAATTAATGCATTCCTTTCATTAAAAAAACTTTTCGAATTAATTTCTATAATTCATTTCTGCATCTATATCTATATCAGTTTCTATATCGAATTCATTTCTATAATAATATTATTTGTTTGTAGCAATCTATTTGTCTCAGTTTTTGCACATATATATATATATATATATATATATATATATATATATATATATATATATATATGTGTGTGTGTGTGTGTGTGTGCGTGCGTGCGTGCGTGTGTATGTATGTATCGTTGGCTTTATCCCTTATCCAATAATTTAATATCTTCTTTACTGATTGCCTCCTCTATAATGATGATGTTGATGACTAAATTCGCCGCCAACGTGCCGGTTCAGAACTAAGAAGTTTCCAGTTTCGCCAAAACCTGCACCCGTCATCCATTTTCTATCGCCGTTTGGCTTCTCAGGAGGTAGTTGTGGGTGAAACAAAATCAGAGTAGAAGAAAATCCCAATGGCTTGGTTTTGTTTAAGGTGAACCTCAACTTGCCAAGAAGGGACCCAGGCACTTCGTTTCATGACCTTCTTTTGCGGCGCGTATGGAATGAGAGATGCCGAATTCAGTTATAAAACTGCAATGGACTGTCGCTGTTTCGATTGGCGCCTTCTGTAGCATGTGCGTAGCCGGCTTTATCTGCTGGTTCAACTGTTGTAATCATCATCCGCCTTATTCCACCGTTGGCGTCTTTGGGGTTGGTCGCACTCATACTAACCAACGAAAAAGTACAAACAGATTAGGTCCAAATCATTTCCGTTCTGTGCAGGTGTATTCGCGCTAACGTAAACATCACTTTAGTTCGATGATGTCCTAAAGGACAGAACGGGTCACATGAGAACTCTTTGAACTTTGTCAAAGTTTTTTTTTCCATGAAATTGTCCTCGATATATTAAAATTTATATATCGTTTTCATATATATATATATATATATATATACATAATTGAATAGAAACAGAGTGGTAGAGAGAAGTTAAAAAGACTAAAATCTATTTATCTATTGCTGTCTGTCCAGATCTATCTCAATGTATTCAACTGTCTCAGTCTGTTTCTTTCTGTCTGACGATGGCTCTACGTGAAATTGTAAGTAACGATTCGAATCTAATCTCCTTGTGTTTCGTTGGTTAGTGTTACTGCTCTGTCTTGGTCTACTCACATTGAGCACTTTTGGTTATTGTCTCATTAGGTATCCGTCTTTTCGATTTATGTTTCCTTCCCCTACTTTGTCATTTCATGCTTGTTTCGTTTGCCAGACCTTGTGTTTGTAAGTCTCTATTTGGAAGCTTCACAATTTGATTTGTCTTATATATATATATATATATATATATATATATATATATATATATTACTTCAAATTTCATTATCGTGGATACTTTCCTAAAAATCAGTGGAAAATTTCCTAAAAAAATAAAATAAATAAACGCCCCACTCCTATTAAGCCCTTGATATGATATATTACTTCAGACGTTATTATATTGGACACTTTGTATTTGAAATAGACGCCCCATTTTTATTTACTATAAATATTTTTGCAACCTGCGTCACCATGTTGAAATCCTCACAGTATTTAGTATTGTTGAAGTTATCGCTAACATTTTTGTTGAGATTTACAAACTCTGCATCTCGTTCAATTTTGCAAACCAATCGATGAAATTTGAAAAGGCAAAAACCCTACATCGCGGTTCAATAATTTCTTTAATTTTATTTTATAGGACTTCATGGTAATCAATATTTTTTAAGAATTTTTTTCCTTTTTAACAGGAAAAGTAAATTCTTAAGATTTCTTACTCATGAGCATGCAACACACAACTGGTCATCGTAAATATTTAATTCTAGTGCCAAATTCCCACTTTTTGAAGAGTTTGAAAAGATATGCCAAAAACAATATTGCATTTTTATTAAATAAGTATTTGTTATTTTAATCATTAAATTATTTTTTAAAATAGTGGGAGTATTTTGTATGTTAAATAATAAAACTTTTAATTTAAAAAAAATGAATGAAAATTTATTGTACTAAGCTACGCACCCTAGTAAAACCAACTGTGCTTTATACCCCGTTAACTGTTTGCACTTCTCCCAAAAGTTTGGTTTTGATCGGTCAATGAATGGCTATTTTAGAGGGTGTGAGGGACGGACTAACGGAAGTTACAAAATTTTATATATAGATAGATAGATTAAATAGTGTGTATTACATATATCGACCTGCGCGTTCGAGAAATCTTAGTAATGTGTTCTCCAGCAAGGATCGAATCTGCGTCCCTCTTTATCTATAGTATCTATATATAACTATAATTCGGATTAATATGAGTAAAATTTTGTCACTTAGCTGATCGATTTTACCTTCAGTATCCCGACGTTTCGTAGGCGGGCCTATCCGTCCACTCTTTAGGGGATATCAGCAATTTACTGCTTATGTTTTTCGATTTTTTTCCTTTTGTATACACTTATCATTGGTGTAAGTGTTTTTTCGTATTTTTTGTGTTCGTGTGTGCGTGCAGGCATGCGCTCGTCTGTATGGATGTGCGTTCGCGCGCATGCTGCTGTCTGCGCGAATGTACATACATGTCGGGTGTCGTGATCATTTGCCCTTTTCTTCGTTTTCTTCGGGTTTTTTTCACTTTTCACTCGCTCTTTAGCTTTTCCTCTTAGAGATAGATAAATAATGTTCAAATCTCTCTATAGTTATAGAAACCTCTCTATAGTTATTTATAATTCCTTCTGTTTCCTTATTAAAACAAAATAAGAAGCCTATTTTTCTTTTTTACTTCAAATTCCTGTGAATAAATAAATAAAAAGAAATAAAATCCAAGTGAAAATATTTCAAACATCTTACCGGACAAACAAAGCAGAATAAAATTGGAAAATTCCAAAACCAAATAACGGAATAATTCAAGCATAAATTTAATTCATTGTTCTTGGAGTTTTTGAGTTTAGTTGAACATTAACATCTTAGAAAACCCGGTTACCATAGTAGCGCCTTTCGGGTATCGTTCAAGTGCCGTCCAAAATGGAATTTTTGTGTATAATGCGCATGTAATTTTTTATAAGCACTCAGCTTGATTAAAAAGTGTATGTTATCTCTCTCTCTCTCTCTCTCTCTCTCTCTCTCTCTCTATATATATATATATATATATATATATATATATATATATATATACATGTGTGTGTGTGTGTATCCTTCCCATAATCTATCTATCTGAGTTTGTGTTTAAAAGTTTATGGCTCAATCCACATCACAAAACCCGACCAGATATCCAAGCATCGGAATATTTTAGTCATCCTTTCTTTTCGAAAACTTTTCAGCACCACATCTGTAAATATATATATTTTATATATATATATATATAGAGAGAGAGAGGGGGGGAGAGAGAGAGAGAAAGAGAAAGAGAGGCTTATATATGATCTTAGGCATCGAATAAAATTTCGATTATCCATTTTCTAATTATTTTCATCCAGTACAATAACATTCTAAAATGTTGGCAAGGAGAAAATTACCCGCATGTCAGAAAAATTAAAGAAAGAAAGAATAGAGACTAGAGAGAAACAAGAGATGGAGAGAGGAAAATGAGATATAAAAGAGAGAGGAAAGAGAGAGAGACAAATGATGAGACAGGTGAGAGACAAGAAAGCGAAAGATAGGAAAGAGGCAAGAAAGAGAGAGATAGGAGAGAAGCAAGAAAGAGAGAGATAGGAAAAAGAGAGACAGGAAAGCGACAAGAAAGAGAGAGACAAGAAAAAGAGACAGATACGTAAGCTGAAGTAGAAGTGTAAGGAGAAAAACAAAACGTGAGAGAGAATGGCAGTGTGTGTGTGAGAGAGAGAGGGTTAAAGTGAGAGTCATTTTGGAAGAAAGAAGGATAAAAATGAAAATGAGGAAGAATGAAGAAAATGACGGCTATTACCGAAAATTAATTAATGTGAGTGTGTCAACCAATATTATCTTTTATAACAACGAATGCAATTTGTCAAAATAGGATTGGTAATGTTATTTAGTCACTAATTGTTCCTTTGAGATGTCCAGATGTGTGGCTTCGTAAACAGACGTTTCATGAACTCGTATGCACATATCAATACACACAAATGGCTAATATAGATTTATATATGTAGTTGTACGAACATATATACGAAGTGTGTCAGTTTAATTTCTGGATTGACTGCAGCATATCGCTTCCGTAATGAGTCAGGCAAATATTTGTACCCGTTCACTTTCAGGCATTTTCCAAAGCCCCCTTTTTGCGATGTAGTCCAGATGAGTCATTCGCTACCGAGCAGTAGAGGAAGTTGTACATATTCATGTTATATATAGAACCTTCAAAGATTCGCTAAAAAATGAGCATACATGATGAAAAAAATGCCCTGAACTTAATAAAAGAAAAGTTTGATTATCAAAAGGTTTATGTTATTAAAATGAAAGCCCAAAGGATTTTTTTGGTTATTAGATTATATTTTTAACCCTTTGTAGAACCTTCAAAATTTTGGTTAAATTTCTTTTTCTTGCGTAGCCGGGTGAACATAAATTGGTTTAGGAAATTTTAGCACCTTTTTGCGGCGAAAAACACATTGATTTGAAAATTCTTGCAAAAATCAATTGTAGGATTTTAATAAAACTTTCAGGTCTTATTCACAAATGAATTAAATTTTTTTTATAAATGTTTCTTGTTTTGAATTTCTTTTTACATCTGTTAATCGCACCACGCACTCCTATTTAATTTTATGAAATTTCACGAAATTCATTTTTGCTGAGCTTAATGTTTATATTAGTTATAAGCAGAAGTTTTGGGAGAATTGCAATCAATTTTTTTCAAAATTACCACCAGTTAACGAAAATCCACTCTGAATCGTAAAATAAAAAATGCAATAAAATTAAGATATTATTTAATTAGAAAAGCTTTTAACCGCTTCTATGAATCTCTATCTATAAAGGGCAGGATGTGTGTGTGTGTGTGTGTGTGTGTGTGTGTGTGTGTGTGTGTGTGTGTGTGTGTGTGTGTGTGTGTGTGTGTGTGTGTGTGTGTGTGTGTAACGAATGCACGGCCGCAATTTTCGACGGATTTGCACCAAAATTTACATGTACATGCTACAAGTTAGTGGCAAAGCCAAGACCGACTTTGCATTTCCCAACTCCCATCGATAGTGGAAATAATCGATTCTTTCATGCTTCTACGGCAGGTTTCATGTAGTTTGCGGCCATTTTCTACTGGCCAGAGTGAGAGCCTGTAGCTGGCTGCCACAAATAGGCAGGAAGATTCTATTGGCCAGCATGAGAGCCAACAGCTGACTGACACAAATGGTAACTAGCATACAAAAAAAATCGATAGCTGCATTCGACACAAGTGGGAAAAATTTTAATCTGCATGGCACTTTACTCCAATTGGCTCATTCGCTTGCTTAAACTCAACGTTGATTCTGTTTCCGCAGAACTGGGTTGGGTGTGAAAAAGTATTGTTGTTAACATTCTTTTTTCATTCGGTTTTTCCCGTTACGAGTCCTTTTTTAAAGCTGATCATTTTGTGTTCATTTTGTTTAGTTCTTTTTTCGTAAGAGATTTAATGTTTAGTATAGAGCTTAGAAAATTTCGCAGAGTGAGATAGGCAAGAAGTAAGGCATGTAGCAACATCAGCACGGCAAAGGGCACTCCTTTAAAGGCAAGGAAGGGCAAAAATATTTTAAGTCTAGTGATAGCGATTGCTGTATGAGTCGGACGATTTTTGAATCAAGCACGGGCAACGCCGGGCCATGCTGCTAGTAAGATATATTATGGATACTATTGTCTTCAGAAATTTCTTTTTCGATAAATAATGAATTTTTACAAGAATTGTTTTCAATTTTTTTTAAATTTTAATTTAAATAATTTATAAACTTTTAAATCTTTTAAAATTCACTATAAATTTGTACCAGTTAGGTGATATTGTTATGAAGTAAAAACTATATTTACTAATCATAAATGGAAAAATGACTACAATTCAGCGATCCCCAGTATTTTAAAAAGAATTTAGAATTTTTTTGTGTATGTATAAACGTGCCGATGTTTGTAAATACGGACGCCCATTATCAGAAAATAAGAGCAGTAACAATAGTAAATTGCAAATTAGTACCTAAAATTCAATAAAATATTAGATTGCTTAAAATGTTTTCCTAAATTTTTAAAATTATTTGTTAATTAAAAATATATAAAAAATGCGCTCACGTCAAGTAATTTTTACGGATATATTATCCGTAGAAAAAGTTACCAAACATAAGTCTATCGAGATAGTTGTCAGCACCTCAATAAAAATGCTTTACTGCGATATTTTAGACTAAAAGTAAGTAATATTTGTTTCAAATCAGACTAATTAAACTTTAGCTAATATTTCTCAAATAAAGATTCAGAAAAACATATTTTATTTTTGAAAGATTTTTTTTAATAAATAGAATTACACGGTGCTGTGAGAATTTTAACTGTGGCAAAAATGGCTAAAACCAACTATTTTCAACGATTTCAAAAAACAAAGTCATTCCAATCAATTTAAATTCGTTTTGAAATGCAGCAAAGTATTTTGCTTATTGGAAATATTAAATTTAATCTATTAGCTTGAAATTAAAAGTAAAATTAAAGCTCCACGAAAGATTATTCATTTTTTAAAAATAATTTTAAACCTTAAGTATCGCTCTTCTTCGGACGCACCTATATATATTGTTGGCGGAAAATGATAGAAAGGAATCTGAAACAGTGGATTGACATCGAATTTGTGTGGCGTAGGTGGTTCAAGAAAGGTCGAGATGCGCACGACGATATAAGAAGTGTATAGTTACAAAACAGGAACAGAAGATGCTAATGGTTATTCGGAAGTGTTTTGAGAAACAATCCGGAACGAGAGAATTCCCCGCCATGACAATGTTTCTGCGCCTGATGCGTTAAGAGTTCGCAAGTTCCTGGCAAAGAAATCTATTACTAAAGCGGACCATCCCCGTTATTGAGCGGACTTACCCACCTTGTGATTTTAGCTATTTTCCAAATTGAAAAATTCCCTGAAATAACAAAGATTTTCTAACATCCTTCACACCCAGCAGCGTGTGACTACATTACTGAAAAATATTCCAGAAAAGCAGCAATGCCCCCCACTCACACATACACACCGTCTCACGAAGTGCATATCTCCTCAGGACGAATACTTTGAAGGTAAAAAGCAACCATGAGTTACTGGGTAAACAAACTTTGCTTTAAATGAACCAGTTTGGAAATTAAACTGTCACACCTCGTGTAATAATATATATATGTATATATATATATATATATATATATATATATATATATATATATATATATATATATATATATCGAAACAAGTTTGATTTAAAAAAACACACACAAGGTCTGTTTTTATTGTATTTTCCCAATTTTCGAATAAGGTGTTGAGTATTGTGTTTGAAATTGTGCATATACTGTCCGAAGTTCATATAATCTTGTTCAATTACTTTCGACCACCTGTCATTTTCAAGAACAAATGTCGTGGTGTCTGAAGTGCATATGATTTATTTATATGCATACAATGCAAAAAATCGCATTTTTTTGTGCGGCTTGGTTCCCAATGACCATTACACATGACGCTACCGTAAACATTTTCAAAATCCCAATTTTCCAAAGAATATCCTGATGTAGACAAAAGAATTCTGCCACGACACAGACACGAAAAATGACTGAAATGGTCGGAAGTAATTGGACAAAACAATAAGACAATATGATCTTCGGATATCCACATTTTCTTATCCACAATTTCAAACAATAAATTTTAAAATTTAATTCTTTTTAAATATATATTTTGGTTATATAGTCTAGCAGCAACAATAGCCTATCACTAAGTTTCCATCGCAAATCAACTAATAAAAATGATCTCATATATTTCTATTCTCACCAGAACAACAAAATAACGCCCGGAATAATCATCGGATTCTATTTAAGAGCACTCAGAATTTGGAGCTCTTGATATTTATAGGAAGAGGAGAAATACATTGAAAATACATTAAAGCTCCCCCAATGTCCTAATCATTTCATATTCAACGTGAAACAAAAGGCTCGTAAAATATTTCAAAATAGAAAAACGGACCTTTCTGACATACCCAACGAGTCAAAATCAAAATATATTATTCGACCTACCATCATTATGACAACTGAACAGAATTTATTTAAGATTAACATAAAATTTGTTACAACTACTTTTAAAACAATAAAAGGTAATTAGCACAATGCAAAATAATAAGGTAAAACTTGAAGGAAAAAATTACTCTATCACCTGTAATAATTGCCACAAGGTATACATAAAAGGAATCCCGATGTATTTAAATAAAAGATTATGTGAACACAAAAGGGAACCTTGACGAAACACATTCAGCGCATAAGTTGCTCAACGTAATGAATCTGATCATAATTTTGAATTCTTTTTTTTTTACTTTAATTAAAAGAGAGAGCAATTTACTAAGATAAAAAAAGTATAGAAAGTGCTTTAATCCCTAGATCCTCCCCAGTAAATTTACGTCCATGTTCTAATAATATTTTACCTTTCTTGGTAGATCTTCTGTTATCACAATGTTGGATATTTAATAGCAAAAGTGATGGGAACATGAACAAAACGAAAAAGAAATTAAATGTAATTGGCTAGACTATATACCCAAAAGTTATATTGAAAAAAAATTCATTTTAAAAATTCTCAATGTAACCTCTCCATCATGCGCACATATAGTCGCATCAACGTAAAAATTACTTTAATCTGATGAAGTCTTAAGTGGACGAAACACGACACACGAACATTTTTTCCACTTCGTCTGTATTTTTTACAAAAATTGTTCTTGATATATAAATATATATATATCGTTTCCTCCATATATATATATATATATATATATATATATATATATATATATATATATATATATATATATATATATATATATCAGTGATGACTCTGGATGTCGAGCTTGTCTGTCTCAGCACGAGTGAATCAACATTCAAGTATATCTGTTTCAAAGCAATAAAAGTCTTTTGTAGTGTGTCGTTTTCATTCTTGACTTCAATGGACCTAAAATTAATTGTTTTAACTCCATGCCTCAAAATATTGACCGAAATACATTTCATTGATATTGTTCATAATAAACAAGAAAGAAAGAAAAAAACAAAGAAAGAAAATAAATAAAAAAGAATGAAATAAAATTAATGTGACTGGTCTGGCTGCGTAGATCTAACCCCTCTCCAATTGGAGACATACATAAAAGGCAATGTACTTCTTTAGTTAATTTTTGTTATATACGAATAAAGTGTTGCTGCCGACACTTGAGTTCGAACATAGATCGCCAATGAGCAAACACAGGCGATCCCATTATTGAATGAAGTAGATCACATGACCATAGAGTAAACGCATAAGTAGGAAGTTGCGTGACGTCGAATTGATCGTTACTTTTAGCCTATGCCTTATTATTATACGGATCATCATTTCTAGTCTATGCTCCATTACTATACGGACCGCTGTTCTCTACTCTATTCAGTATACTATTTCTCTATTCGGATCACTATACGGTGGTTACTATTCGAGCGCGAATTATAGAGCAAGTACTATTAGTGCGAGATTAGTCGAAGGCGTCTGACACCAGCATTGTTCAACGGCGTACTATAGTTGTATCTGCGATTACAAAGTTTCTACTACAACAAGCATTATGAACGTGACAACGAATATACAATTTTATAAATAAACTTGTAAAAATCTCTGATAACTTTTATACCCTGTTTTTCAAAGAACACATTTTTATTTCAACTTATTGTTTTTAAATGTCCATTTTAAATAATTTATTCCGTACAGTATAAGATTTATCGGAATTTATCAATTTGAAAAGGGCAAATCAAATTTAACCCGACCTAAAGTCGGCGAAAATCAAAGAAAGTGGCAGCTTTAATTCGTCGGCTGGAGTGTTGGGGTGAGGAGTGTGACTGGCGTAGTGTTGAGGAAATATGATCATAAACCTACAATAAATTAAACTAAAAATTCAAAGACAGGGATGCATAAACACACTAAAGCATAGACATATATACAAACACACACTCTATATAGATACGTACGTTTTACACGTCTGGATTTCTTTCAAATAAATGTTTATTTTTATAGGATTATTACAATTAATATTAAAATACCAAAATGTGTTTCAATTTCATTCACAGATTTTTTTTAAATTATATATTTTAGCAAGAGTAAAGGAATCATTTTAGCATCTTAGTTATACCAATAGTATATTTTGTTAAAGATTGTAATGAGCATGACAAACACTGACGACCTAGAGTCGCTACTGTGTGAATTTATGGCAGACTCTTTTTAAGAGTTGCTTATTTCTATCAATAATAGAAGGCTCTGTCATGGGTATCTTTGTGGGTCTGGTTCCGTCGAGCACTTTTTGCTTGAAAGTATTAGGTCCCTGGACATCGACTTCGTGTGGAAGTGAGCACTTTTTGGCCGCATCGGCAAGATATTTCTATTTTTTATGGAGGTATAATTGTGTGTTTACGCTTTTATTTTGATATTGGCGAGATGGATGCTCCCCACTTCCTTCCAGGTGAGTTTGGTTAGCGTATGCATAGTGCGCACATACCGTCCATATTTTTCCACCTTAGTCTTGCCTGGGGAATAATAGTTATCATTTTCACACTACAGCTGACAACAGCCTGACGATTGCGTAACAGCATGAAACATTATAGTTGTGATCGGACAATCAACGCCCGAACGGTGATTCTTTATATATAAATATATATATACACACACACACACACACTGCAAGCAAAAATTTCAGGGCCGCTCTGCATTTCTTTAAAAACAAACCCTAAAATGAGATATTTTTGTATTTTTAAAGTGAAAGATAAAATTTCACTAACTACAGTTTATTTGTTTTTATTTTGACAAAAATAAACACTGAACTATTAAAAAATATACAACAGCATCATATTTTGTTTTCGTCAATAAAATCACCACCTGACTTAATTACTGCTTGACAAATGCTTGGCATTCTTTCCAATAGTTTTTTTTTTTAAAGAAACGTAAATAGACTTTCATAAGTATTTTTCAAGCATTGAAAAAGCTCACTCTCACGCTTTGGTTCTTTTCTTCAAACTCCAATTTATCTCATACTAATTCAATGAGTGAGTGATCAGGAGATTGACGTGGCGAAGTTATAATTTTCAAAATTTTCTTCCTTTTTTGACTCCTGGTGATTTTGACATTATTTAAAAAAGCTTTTTCTGGCTGCTATCTTGATGAAAGGTCAATTTTTTCCAATTATTTTCAACTAGATGGTCTTTGCAAAATCGAATGATATTGTTCTTTTTTCATGATTCCCTTTATCTGAATCAGATATCCTGTCCTCTCCCCGCAAACACCCCGACACCAGAACAGATCAACCACTATGCTTAACTGTTGGAAACATATTTACCATTCAGTCTTTCTCTTGGCTTTCTTCTCACATACACTCTCTTCTTACAACCAAAAGTTCAAATTTGGACTCGCCTGTCTACGGCATATTTTGCAACTCTTTTAATTGCCAGTTCCTGTGTTTTTTGTCCGTAACAGTTTTTCTACTTATTCACTTCCCGTAATAGGGTTTCTTGATGAAACCACTGAGCCCCGCTGATTTTTCACTGTTGAAAGGGACACTGGTTGCTGTCAAGAGGAATTAAGTTCAGCGGTCAACTCTGGAGTAGTTTTCTTTCATACTCTCAATAATCAAGTGTTTATATTCACCCGCAATTGTCACATTTGGTGCTCCACCTCTTTTTCTGCCAACATTTGTGCCAATTTCTAACTACCTTTTTTCAAACTTTATCAGTTAGGAGACTCATAAATAAAGCTATGGGGGGCGTGAAGTGACACAATTAATATATATATATATATATATATATATATATATATATATATATATAAGGATCTTGATGTCACTTTCTCTGAAAATGTTGCCACACAATATGATCTAATATAAAAGCAAATACAGTATAGTGAATTTAATCTGATATTAAGCGCTTAACAATAAGTACCACGCATAATATATAAATAATATATATAAAAATTGCATATATATATACACATACATTTTACTTATACACCCGCACACACACACACAAACATATATATATATATATATATATATATATATATATATATATATATATATATCTATATCTATATATATATATATATATATATATATATATATATATATATATATATATATATAGATAGATAGATAGATTAACTGCAGCACACCTCGAAAATGTCTAATGGATTGGCTGAAGCGCTTGGAGCAATTATCACTACGGACAATTTTCACATTCTCTTAGAGCTCATAATAAAACGGTAGAAAAAAAACTTACAGAATATTTGTTCTACGTCGTATTCAATGAAACATATATAAAAGTAAAAGAATGATTGTTGGCATATATATATATATATATATATATATATATATATATATATATATATATCAAAATTCTGATAGCAGAAAATAAAGAACCCCATTTGATAGAATTTTTTTTACTATTTTTGAGGAAGCCATTTTGAAGGAATAGCAACTATTAGCTATCTGTTTATTTTTATTAGTTGATTGCCTCGTTTTTTACGGTTTATCAACCCTTTTCAGATTATTCAAAGCCAGAATTATTTTTGCAATAATAATGATTTAATGATGCAAGTGTTACTAATTAACCCATAGCTGGAGGTAGAAGAGGTGAATTCATATCTTTCCCAAGGATATTTGCGCGTAAGTAAATATAACGAACCCAAGGGGTCACACGTTTAGGTACTAACCGGGCTCGACGTTGCTTAAATTCGATGATCGTACGGGAAACATGAAACAGACGCAAAAGAGGCATCGATTCTCGTGCGGATATGTCTGTCGAACATTGTCACATCATGGTTTCTCCGTTTGCAGTAGAACAAGTTGGCATGTTCAGATACAGCCCTTTCTGCACCTTCTTCAGATTCAGGCCTTTGTCAACCGTCTTGTGTCAATAAAAGCGAAAAATACTAGCAGTCGGTAGTATGCTTTTGGCGAGATTTGTTTATTATCGTCGGAGATTCGATGACTTGTAAAGACGTTCCCTTGGCACATTTTATTCCAGAAGTTACGTACCACCCGCCGTGCTGTGGTTTTGCGCCAGTAGCCTCACTCGTCATTATTAAGTTTTTTCAAAATTTCTTCACGTCTCTCTCCCTTCTCTGCCTGTTCGCCGTTAATTATTAAGATAACAATATGTTACCTGTTAAGCGTTAACTACCCCCAGCCAAAACACACCCACAAAGAGAAGGCTGCGAGGGAAATTATTAAGCCAGTGCAGTGAAAAACCCTCTCAACAAGGATAATTTCACACCAGGTGAAAGTCAGTAAGACGTGCGAATAGCGAAATGGTTATCGGCACGAAAAATGAAGGCGGCTTACCGAGTTCAAATTTTGAACTTTACTACTACTACTACTACTACTACTACTACTACTACTACTACCAGGAGGCACGGATTTAGGAATCGGAGAGTCGAGTCGAATCCATTCACTTACGTTCTTGGGGAAGGTATGAATCCTCTTCTTCTCCCTCCAAGACAGACTGAGTTCTATAGACTTTGATGGCAACTGGTCTACCGCAAAAAGAAATGGCAACCTACTGCGAGAAAAAATCTGCCTCGTCAGTCATGTATCGAATGATACATGATCGCCTAAGCGTGTATCACGAATGGCATATAAATGACTGACGACTAGTGCTGCCGTCACCATCATCTTTGTGTAATACGAGCTAGCCCTCTCCATCCCAAGTCTCAGCCAGAGGTTTCAAGAAACATGTTTTTCGGTCAGAAGATGAAAACAGATGAGGCGTGTCATGCAACCAGAAAAAAATGTAATTGTGATCATTGCGTGGAGAGAAATCTAACTTTAATTCACATACATTTTTTAGTGCTATCATTTCCAAGGCCTCCAATAATAAAGACAGATGAGATGTTGTTGTCTAGAGATGTCACGTTCTACGTCCGTGTATTTACTTAGACTCTAAAACGTTTTCAAATTTGTTTGTTTTTTTCTTCTTTTTTTTCGGCTATAGCTCCAACGTCTATCAGAAGACATGAATTTTCGACATGATTTTTCACAATATATCATTATTATTATTATTATTATTATTATTATTATTATTATTATTATTATTATTATTATTATTACTGCTATAACCATCATTAAGAGATTGGTGCCATATATGTAATAACGGACATTATATAAAACCTCGCAATTCTGAAAACCAATAAAGTTTGCTTTGTTTCTTTCTATTCAATATCAGCTCTAGAGCCACTTAAGGTAGAGTGTTACTGAATGTGTGTGATTTGAATATAAGCGGGAAAGCATCCACACGGGAGTCATTTCCCTAGAGTAGTGTTTCATGGGGAAAAAGTTGTTTGAGCGAAAATTCAATCCTTACAATTGAAGAACAGGGGAAACGTGGGTGATTCGATTCCGTGTTGCGTTGACTTTTACACTAACATCCTTGGAAATATTCGGAATCATTCTCTCCTTTTAATCTCACCTTAATCAGGTGCAGGTTAAATAGCAGGGTGGGCTGGCCCTTCTTCCCTTTGGTTGTAACCGGTCTAGGAGAATGACAACTCTATGATGGGATATAATTCCAGTATTTTTCCCAAGAATTCATGGCAATTATGAAAAAAGGAACCAGTGGAGAGCAATGATCGACTACTTCTTGAAAGGATACGATAGTTTTTTTTTGTTTTGTTTTTTTTTGTTTTTGTTTTAATCCAGAACTTAGAGTGCTGATTTTAAAGGCAAAACAGATGATAAGACATTTTAGCTTTAAGGATTGGAATAACAAATATTATCTCCCTATCTGCGATTTCACACCTCCTGACAGAAACAAAATTACTTGAGCACTTCCAACTGGTTCTACACAATCACAAACAAAGAACTGTACCAAATCACTTGAGAACTTTCAACAATAGCAACAACTAAAATGGATAGCATATGTAACCCGAAGAGAAAATATTGACATAATCAAGATGCTAACTTTCCACATTACATCAAACAAAAGGTTAGGAAGTTAACCCCCATCGACACTGCAAAGAGCGATAATAGCTACTGGACTTGAGAAACCTATTTTCCTACAAGCGAATGTGCTGATTGCTCGGTCAATGAATGCCAAATGTTTCCTTACAATGAAACGCTTAATATTACCATATATATATATATATATATATATATATATATATATATATATATATATATATATATATATATATAAAATGAAGAGGTTATAATGGTTCCAACGAATGAAAAGTGTGTATATTAAAAAGAAGAGAGGTACCGCAAACTTTTTTGGTTGTAATGTTAATGTTGTTAATGTTTTAATATTATTCTTTATTTTTCATAGTTTTACAACACGTGTTTCTGGTCTCACGACCGTCTTCAGGTAAAGGGTGGAGATTTCCACATATTATTAAAAATAATTATTAAAAATAATTAATTTTTTTCCTTTATGTTTTTCGATATGAGACATTCTCTGTTTTTGTGTTGGCCATTCCAATGTCTTTCTTTAAATAATAAAGAAAGACATTGGAATTTTTTAATATATATATATATATATATATATATATATATATATATATATATATATATATATATTCACAATATAAAATATAAAAGACATATAATATGAAATATTAAAGGCTGAACAATCTAGATTGAAATAACGTCAACTCCCGCTGTTTACAGAGGGAGGGCTGTCTGGACCTAACATAAATTGTTGACAACGTCACTCGACAATACTTATGGTTCTATCATTACGGAGCACTTCATAAAAAGTCCAAATTCTATCAATTTCAGCACTTGCTCTTTCACCATCTTGAGTCGTTCTCGCACACTTTTACATTTGAAGCCATTAGAAACAATTTATGCCAGGTTCAGACATCCCTCCCTCTGTTTATTTGAAGTCATTGCAGTCACATTTATAATATTTTGATTTCGGATTTTTTTCATGAACACCATTGGCCAATTTGCCCGGTGAGAAAATTGTTTATTTACTGGGGTCGGTGTTCGGAAAAGGGTAAAAGTTAAGATGAGCAAACCCTCCCCGTTTAGAAGATAGGCGAATCATAATCATCTTCCAGCCTATATTCTCTTACCAACTGGCTTTGTACCACACTAAGCTAAATCTAGTAATTATCAGTAATCCTACAATAATTTCCTGACGCCTTAGGAGGAAAAAAAACTTGAAATGAACATTTTGTAAATTCTGGTTTTGGGAACATCGATTGTTACATAATATGAAGCAAAAGTCGAGGGTTTGTTTTAAAATGTCCTCGGACTGTCCTCGTTGTTAATGAAGAATTGAAAAAATTTTTAAGGTTTG
>OZ038519.1:45800875-45813375 GCA_964036315.1 Acanthosepion esculentum | reverse complement strand
AACCGAAGAGGTGTTTAACACAGTTTCGAAATGCTCTTTCCAGCGATTTAAAATGTCTGACTTATCCGTCAAGAGAGTTTCACCATCTGCTGTGGAGATAAGAGCAACACCACTTTTCTGAGGACCGAAAATGCTCTTGAGGCCATCATAGAAAGCCTTTAGATCCTTTATATCTGAAGATTCTTGCAGTTCAGTGGCCTTTTCAGACCACCAACGCTCTTTCATGGCTCTGAGATATCGTTGAACCTGACTTTTGTACTTCTTGTAAGAGATCTTCTTATCGGACGAGTTCTTGTCCTCAATCTATGCTTTATGAGAAGAGTGCAATTGATCTATAAGCTGCTGAACTTCTGTATTATTGTCATCAAACCAGTCTTGATGTTTACGATATGGCAGGCCGAGAACCTCCAAGAATGTAGAATATGTTGCATCACGCAGAGATTTCCAAGATGATTCGATATCATTGGTAATATTTACAGAATCAAGTGCAGCATCAAGTTTTTTCAGAGAGCTCAATTTTCGTTTCAGTCGATTTAAGAGGCAGTACGTTAATGCGCTTGGGCACTGTAGATTATATAATTCTTCGCTTTTGCAGAGGCAGTGTCGCTTTACTTCGAAGTAGAGCGTGATTTGACAGATAGCATGTTGTGTGGAATGAACGCGTTATCTTAAAATCTTTTTATGTCCCGTCTTTTGGTGATGACATAGTCGATCAGATGCCAGTCTTTCGAACGAGGATGCATCCACGTGGTTTTACGACAGTTGGGTTGCTGGCAGAAGGTATTAGTGTAAAATTCCTTGCAGATAGTGAGAAGGCGTAATCCATTAGAATGACCACATGACCAATACCATGGCGACGTAAAACGTCCTTCCAAGAATGATAATCATTGCCAACACGAGCATTGAAATCACCGGTAAGGACTAATTTATCCTTATGTTGGACTTTGGAGATGACATCCCGAAGAAGATTGTAAAAATCATCTTTTTCTTCATCTGAACAACCTAAGGTTGGCGCGTAGCAGCTAACCATCGTCACACGGGTGTTGCCCTCCAGATTGAGGGTTAATTCCATTATGCGATCAGATACACCTTTAGGTAAAGAAGGCAGTGAGCTAGCAAGGTCTGACTTGATGGCAAAGCCAACACCAGACTGACGTGGCTCTTTCTCAGTCTTACCAGCCCATAAAAATACGTATCCGCCTTTTTCTTCCCTAAGCTGAGAATTACCAGCCAGACGTGTTTCATTAATGGCCTCTATGTAGATGTTATATTTCTTTAACTCGAGAGAAACAAGAGCTGTTTTACGCTCTGGTGCAGAATCATTATCCTGAAGAGTGTGAACATTCCAAGATCCAAAATGGAAATTCTTCTTATATTTCTTCTTATATTCCTTGCTGTTTCGACTGCTTTATTGGATAACTAGACAGCTGCAGCGGGCTGCCAAGTCACTGTGTGAGCAAGCAATGTTTAGGGCTCCTTTTATCGCCCCCTCCTCCTAATAGGGAAAGCAGTGCAATCCTAAATAGGGCTGCTTTGTCACCGATGGAGGACACGGACATCACAATTGCTTATGGGTTTGTGAAAGAACGACCATCACCCATCGGTCTGCCAATGTGTAGAGCTCCAGCTAGAGCCTTCCAGTAATATCCTATACCTGACCCCGTCGCCTTCACTCTCTCGCCAGTGGACCTTGCAAGTGAATCTGTGTGAATAAGAACGAATCAAGGTAAACCGCCAGAAAACCCACACAAGTGATTTGATTAAAGTGATGAAGGCTTGTGTAGAACCATCCATACTTTTCAGAAATATTGATACACTTAGTCGGTGCAAATAAATGTCATAGACGAAGCAGACAATAGACCTCAGACTAGTTATATATATATATATATATATATATATATATATATATATATATATATATGGGTGTGTGTGTATATACATATGTGTGTGTGTGCGCGTGTGTGTGTGTGTGCGCGCGTGTGTGTGTGTGTGTGTGCGTGTGTGTGTGTGTGTGTGTGTGTGTGTGAGCCACGTGACCGATTGAAAGCCTGGTTCGAATCTTACCTGGATCGATTTGTCAGGAAAGTAACTTCTTGACAGTGTGGGTATTGGGTGGGAGGCGATCCCAGCGTACGGCACTTTTTGGAAAGTTCCGGAAAAGCATACCGCGTGTCAACTCAAGTCTTGTGGGTGAAATTGGGTAGACAGAACTATTTGGGAACCTTGGACAGCTGTCCTAGCACGAAGTCACAAATCATCAGGACCGATGATTTGAGCCCACTGGCCTTGTTCAGACCTTTGATCACGCCATCCTTCGACAGAATTGTCACAAGCGAAAAATGAATCGTTTATGATAACGCTCGACGCCATCGGAATTGGAAACAAGCTTTTGAATATGCAGAACCTGTGGCTAAAGCGGGTTTGCTTATATATATATATATATATATATATATATATATATATATATATATATATATATTGCTGTCCGTTTGGTGGGATTGCAGAGGAATAATTCACTTTGAGTTTCTTTAAGCCGGCGAAACAATAACTGTAAAGAAGTACTGCGACCGACACACCAATCTTAAGGCGGCTATTCAAGAAAAACCGTTGATTTGGGACAAATTGAAAAGGTGTCATTTTCCACCCTGACAACGCAAGAGCGCATGTTGCAAAACAGACCTTGCAGAAGCTTAAAGAATTGAAATATGAAACATTCCAGCACCCTCCATATTCTCCTGACTTGGCTCCTTCGTATTTTCCTTTGTTCCTGTCTCAGAAATTTGACTCTCTATAGTAGAAAACTACCTCACAACCTTCTCCCAACAAAAAAGCACAAAGTTTCTCCGAAAATGACACCAACAAACTTGTAGAACGTTGGGACAGTTTTTAAAAACAATGGTGACTATGTATTTGACTAAGAAATGTAAGTATGTAAAATTTGTTTTTTACTTTTCTAATCGGCTACGAACTTTTGCAATGATATAATAATGTTTGAATTAATAAAAATGTCGGATTAAAATAAATACATTAATATATATATATATATATATATATATATATATATATATATATATATATATATATATATATATAATATTGATCAAATTGTTGATCACGCTAGATAACACACTCTTTCCCAGAAACTGTAACTAAGGTCTGCTCAGCATAGTTGCAGTATAAACCACAGGTGGGCACTGTGGGTGTTGAATAAACTCAAATGCGCCTGAGGAAGTGTCTGCAACAGGGATGAACTAAATACACTAGCAGACTATCCTCGAATACGAGTGACCAGCTATACATATATATATATATATATATATATATATATATATATATATATATATATTATTTTTAATGATAATATTATTCCCTTTCGTGTAAAATCAAGTCAAAATAACGTCACTTAGCGTCGTCCATAGATTCCTTCCGTTCGATAACGTCGAGAATTTTAGGAAGTTCTCAAATTTAAATTGGAGCGCTTAAGGATATTTTTGTCAATGATAACTTTTTCCGTGTAAATAAACTTTTCCATTTGCTCTGATGAAGTTCCTCAAGGGACGAAAGGCGTTGTAATAAGAAATTTTTCTCTTCTCTTTCTTTTTATTTATATATAAAGTAGATAGATAAGAAATGTCTGTGTATCGAGGTGGGTAAGTAAATTATTTTATCAACCATACAATTTAAAAAGAATATTTTGTTAGAATATTAAAAATACCATTTAAGTTCTATCTACGTGTTTTTTGGGACGTGTATTTATTTATATTAAATCTTACGCAATACAAGTCTCGAAAGCCACTCAAGGTAGAGGGTTATTGGATGAGGTGTATGATATGAATGTGAAAGGAGGTCAAATGAGCTGAACGTTATGAAGATAAAGAGGATAGAAAATTGATTATTCTTGGCTTGAAGATATTAAAATGTTCAGGAAAGTATCTAGGCGCAAATCTGTTCTACAAAGTAGCAGTTCTCGGAGAAAAAAAACGGCTGTTTGAGTGATACTTGCTCCTTAGATTTAGTATACGGAGGAAATGAGGGTGATTCGACTCTGTGGAAGTAGCATTATGAGTCCTAGGCGAAAACGTCTGAACTGGTCAAACAAAATAATATAAATCATCTGAACACCTGTCATGGGCACAGCGATAAGCTTGCAACTTTACGTCTTTGGGGAAAGAGGCTGTAGAGTGGCAGATAAGATATTTTTTTACAAGACAGTGTAACCAATTTTGAACTCTACCAAAACTGGAAAGTGAGTACTGAGCAGCTCCAGCTCTGATATAGAAGCAATACTCCATTTTTGGTCAAACCTGACTCTTTTAAAAGATGAAGAATGACAGAACGTGTCGGGTACTTGCCAGAGTGGTTCAATTAGTTGACCATTTATCCAGAAAAGATAGATAAACGGTAGATGACAATTTAATCGAATCATTTCCTTTAGTCTGGTTTTCATTGATGACTGTATCTGTAACTTTTGTTCTCCAGCATTAATTAGTCTGTGAGAATGGAATCCGTGGATACTAGCTCGGGATAACTAGCTTCAAACCAGTCAGCTCTCTATAAATCAAATAGACCTTAGCAAATCACATTGTGTTAATCCTTCTATACGGGTGACTAGCCAAGCGGTTGATCGCCTGCCCACGTTGTCTGAGGTTTTTTATTACTGTAAATAAAACTGTCTTAAAAGTGCCGCTTAATTGACAACTTTATGCCTGGTGATGGGGATATTAGTTTAGAGATCACCAAGATAGTGGCTGTTATAGGTTTAGATTGGAATATAAGCAAATAATTGATTGCATTTTTCTCTCTCAGTCTCAAAGGATACCAGTTAGGATTTAACCCGATTACGCGCGTTTCAAATCAATCAATATATATATATATATATATATATATATATATATATATATATATATATACGTATAAAAGTATTGGAATAGATGAAAATAACTTCTAAAAGCTAAGAAAAGTATTAAACAGAAAAAAATCAAATCTGAAATAAAAAAAACAGAGTACTGAACTCCTATGTAATATGAATCCTTATATATGACAGTGAATCCTGGACAATTTCCTCATAGATGAATAGGAGACTTCAGTCAACAGAGTTCCACATAAGGATACTGAGAATACAGTCGACCATTTGACACGAGACACGGTGGAGTAATGGATAGCGGCTCGGATTGAGGAATCGGAGAGCCCAGTTCGAATTTCAGTCGAATCCATTACATTCACTTACGTGCTAATACCCTTGGGAAAAGTGATGAATCCTCTTCTTCTCCCCCAAACTATAGGTAAATAGCAGCGTAGACTGGGTTCTATAGACTTGGATGGCAATTGGTCTATCGCAGAAAAAAATGGCAACCTATTGCAGGAGGAAAAAATCTCGTCAGTCATGTATCGAAAGATACATGATCGCCTGCGCGTGTATCACGCATGGCACATAACTGATTGAACATTTGACTAACGGGAAAATTTTAAGGTAAATGGAAACAAAAAATGTGATTTACAATCAGAAAAAGAGTTTAAATTTCTAGAATGAATAATGAAAAAAAAGTTTGGAAAAGATGACACTTATAGGATATATTGAGGGACAGTGATTAAATGACTTTTGTAAATAAATGACATAACAGGAAAACTGAAGGATAGTAAAATGATAAACACTGCTAAAAGCTAGGAAGTTGTGGAGGGCAGTCATAACCTACACCCTGAACGGACACGTCACACATATACACATAACTTTTGCCCAATGTTTGATTCGTTTGTTTGTTTAGCGGCATATCAACTCCTTCATTTAATGCCAAAATTTAATTTCATGGTAGCATTAGTAATTTCTTTGACAAATGTATTTTCTAGTAATATTTCTTTTACAAGAATGTATTGCTGGTAATAATTTTTTCCAAAACTGTATTGCTGATAATAATTTTTTCCAGATCTGTATTGCTGGTAATAATTTTTTTCCAAAAGTATATTGCTGGTAATATATTTTTCCAAAAGTGTATCGCTGGTAATATTTTTTTACTATGTCCGTGGAGTTTAGTTTTAATAACTTCATGTACAGACAGGTTGACGGGGTTGCGATGGGTTCCCCTTTAGGTCCTTCGTTGGCCAACATTTTTGTGGGTTTTTATGAGGCTTCACTCCTCACCCACGACAATGCTCCTTCCATGTACCATCGGTATGTTGATGATACGCTTTGCCTCTTCAACAGTGAACCAGAAGCCGATTCCTTCCTACTTGTTATGAACCAACTCCATCCGTCCTTGGTGTTCGCTATTGAGAGGGAGTCTAATTCTTGTATCTCTTTCTTAGATGTTCTTGTGCATCGGACTCCATCTCATTTTCTTACTTCTGTGTACCGTAAGCCAACCTTTTCCGGTCTGTACACTCGTTGGGACTCATTTTGTCCCAGGAGACGTAAGATTAATCTTATTAGGACCCTAAGTCACAGGGCCTTGATGATTTGTAGCGAGCAATATCTCGATGACGAATTAAATTTTATCCGCTGTACCCTATTAAAAAATGGTTATCCTAGCGATACCTTACACACAGTCATGCGTGATAAAGTTATTAAATTCAGGAAGAAAAAAGAGGACGAAGTACAAAAGTGTCCCGTCTATTTACGACTTCCATTTATTGGTTCACGTGGCGAGCTTTTGGCCAAGCGAATCCTGTCTGCAGTCCAAAATTGCTATTTCTCTGCCCAATTGAGAGTTCATTTTGTGACTCGCACTGCCTTCCCGTCTATGCGTAAGGATCCTCTTCCTCCCCATCATGTCTCCTCTGTTATTTACACATATAAATGTGGCTGCGGTAGCAGCTACATAGGAAGAACAACCCAACGTTTAGATTGTAGGATCAGGCAACATGTCCCTTTACGTGTCCTCAATCCGGAAGCTAGTAGTAGCCAATTGGTGAATACTTCCGGTTCAGCCATCATTGAGCACCTGATAAATAGCAGAGTGTGCGCAACCAATTTTAGTCCGAACTTGTTCGCGGTGCAAGCTAGTTCGCACTCTCTATTTCATCTAAGAGCGCTCGAATCATTGTATATACAAGCAAGGGGACCGTCTCTTTGCAAGCAAAGGGACTGCCTCCTTGGTCTCCATATAATCACGCTCTAGTTTTCTCTATTCTTATTCCCCACCTTTTCCATCTCTATTTTCTGCTATATATAATTTTTTTTTAAATTTTTTTTTTTTTTTTTTGCTTTATTTTTTGGCAGAAAATTGTATTATTCGGGTTAAGAAAATGTATTTCTTTCATACAGATTATTCATTGTCAATTTTAATGTTTTAATTGTATGAATTTTGCTTGTGTCATAATTTAGCTATTTATTATAGAATAAAAAGTTCCCCGTAGACCTTGATAAGCTAGGGAACGAAACCGGTTGGTCTTTTGAGTGATTGTCCCATTTCTTATTTTTTACTTCCTCTCTCATTATGCCCATTAGTAATAAATTTTATGTCTTTCTAGCTATTTGTAAGTTTTGTACCTCACACAATTTATTCATATATATATATATATATATATATGTGTGTGTGTGTGTGTGTGTGTGTGTGCATGTGTGTGTGTGTGTGTATTAGTGTGGATGTGTACCTACTCGTATAGATAAATGGAATTGGCATGTCGAATTCAAATTTCGAAGAAACTAAAAATCTTTCTAACCTTAGTTGACAACCAGTCTAGGAGAAAGACGACAGAGTTCAAAACTGACTGAGGGTAGGGCTGGTAACTCCACCCTGTAAAATCTTGCTATGAAAATTACAGCCGAAACACCTAGAATTGGAAGGCTGAGATCTTATTCTCTACAGATAGGTCTAATTGCACTAAGGAGAAAGCGTAGGAGAAATACGGAAAGTGTAAAACAGAGTTTTCTTGTTGTGGCTGAAAGATCTCATTTTATGGTAAACAGGTGTACCCGTGCCGTCAGAAATGACGACAATTGTGACAAAGTTTGAACAGTGACATACAATAAAACAAAAGTCTTGAAATAATGTACTGACTTTCAATAAAGCGAAGATGAAGAAATCACAACTAAAAAAAAGGCCAATGAACTGTTTAATTAATCCATTTCCTTTATATTTTTTAGACATTCAATGCTTTCTATGATTCATTGATTATTCATAGTATTATATAAATCGTTTTTTGCTCAATATCTTTTCGTGTTAAAAATTTTATATGTTTAATATAAATGAAATGGAAATATCTCTTGAAAAAAGTAGATTAGTAACAGAACGACAAAGACGGCGACAACAAAGCCTATTTCAAGACCAAGTTGAAATAAGATGATCACTTAATAGACAAAGGTATCTGAGTGCCTCACATGAAAGGCCTGAACAAATAAGACTGCAATCTAAGAAAAGTAGGAGTAAAGGAACTGATTAATTAAACGATTCATTTTGCTCGGAAAATAATTTTGTCTACATATAGATAAATATTTTATTTGTATAGATTATTAAAACCACTAATGGAAGTAATCATTCCGAAATTTACTAACTTAAACTGATTTAATTCCCCTCGCACTACAAATGGGTCAGGAAATATATAAATAAATATACATTCATAATTATTATGTTTTGATGATGATTGATTTTGGTTTTATTTGAACAGAGAATAAAAACGTCAAATTATGGATGAGGTTTCCTTATTTCAAATTCCTGGACCTCTTCCGCTAGGTTAAAAAACATATGGCTCCTTGTTTCGTGTGCCAACTCGTGGCTATATGGTTGCTTGTCTCTAATGCATTATGTCAGTCGTTTAATACCGAAAAGATTTTTTTTTCAAATATCTCTTTTCATTAGTCTATAGATATTGAAATAGCTTCTTTTTTTTATAAATAAATTTTACTCAATACAAGGCTTGGGAGCCATTCAAGGTAGAGGTTTACTGAATGAAGTGTGTAATAGGAATGTGAGAGAAGGTGATAATAAGTGAAGATAAAGAGGATGAATAGCAACTGGTCCTAGATTTAAAGAGGTTAAGATTATAATTGTTGAGATGTTGAGTATATGGTAATAACGAACAAACACAGTCGTAGGGAAAAATACTGGTATAATCAGAGAGGTATTTACATCAGCGAGATTAGTAGTAGAACGAACGTAGGTTAGTAGTAACAATAAGTAATAGTAATAAGTCCAACGGTATCTTCCGGTCGAGAAAACGGAAGTGTAACTGATCACTACAGAAGTCTCACTCTGCACTGCACTGCACTACACTGCTACACTACGGTATTTAACAACCCCCCCACACGAGTCGAATGTGGCACAAGGCCGGTTTAAAGTGGGCTTACCGAGCCCGTAGGCTCGGCCAAAAATATGCTCATTTACAACCCGTATACACGAGTTTAGGGACTGTCTACCTCCCTGGATGAAACTTTGCCCTGCGGCAAAGCCTCGTCCGAGTTCCTCTCTGTCAAACAGAGAGTTCGACAGCAGAGCACCATTACTGGTACACTGCTACACTACGGTATTTAACAACCCTCCCACGTGGGTCGAATGTGGCACAAGGCCGGTTTAATGTGGGCTCCCCGAGCCCGTAGGCTCGGCCAAAAATATGCCCATTTAGAACCCGTATAAACGGTTTCAGGGACTGTCTACCTCCCCGGACGACACTTTGCCCTGCGGCAAAGCCTCGTCCGGGTTCCTCTCCGCCAAAGCAGAGAGTTCGACAAGAGTCGCGCACAGCCAGAGACTGCGTCTCGTACACTGCTACACTACGGTATTTAACAACCCTCCCACGTGGGTCGAATGTGGCACAAGGCCGGTTTAATGTGGGCTTACCGAGCCCGTAGGCTCGGCCAAAAATATGCCCATTTACAACCCGTATAAACGGTTTCAGGGACTGTCTACCTCCCCGGACGACACTTTGCCCTGCGGCAAAGCCTCGTCCGGGTTCCTCTCCGCCAAAGCAGAGAGTTCGACAAGAGTCGCGCACAGCCAGAGACTGCGTCTCGTACACTGCTACACTACGGTATTTAACAACCCTCCCACGTGGGTCGAATGTGGCACAAGGCCGGTTTAATGTGGGCTTACCGAGCCCGTAGGCTCGGCCAAAAATATGCCCATTTACAACCCGTATAAACGGGTTTAGGGACTGTCTGCCTCCCCGGACGACACTTTGCCCTGCGGCAAAGCCTCGTCCGGGTTCCTCTCTGCCAAAGCAGAGAGTTCGACAGGAGCAGCGCACAGTCAGAGACTGCGTACACTGCTACACTACTCGCAGTCTCTAGAATTACCGTTTCTATTTATAATAATAGGATCAGTCTATTGTGGTTGTGAAGGTGGGTGCGCCCCAACAATAATGTTCCGGGAAGCATCCATTCGTTCTGGGTGAAGTTTTCCTATTAAACTTGTCTCTCTTATAGACCTAATGTGCATGATAAATTCCGCCCTTACTTTGCCGTCATTGGTCAGTTGATTACTTGAGCATAAGATAGTCAGGTTTGAGACGGATGGAATAATAAAGAAAAATACCGAAATACGTATAAAACTGCAGTGAAGAATTAAATAACTACTTACCTTGACTGCAAAAAAAGGAAGCGGTAACTTGTTATGTGGCTTCTTGTTTGTTTCTTGCCGGTGCCATATTGCCGGAAGTGAGACTGCAAGTAAAAATGGCATGGCTGATTTGTATGTGTTAGCAAATCATTTCTATATGTAAATCTCTTTGGTTGGATATGCAAATCTCTTCACCAAATTGGAAAAAATAAAATAAAATAAAATAAAAAAGAAAATGTTTAAAAAAACAAAAACGCTGCCATCCTGCTCTACGGACATTGACACTAGATTTTTACTCACCTTGCAAGACCGTAGAGCAGGTCGATTTTGAACCAGTGGTATTGCACTCAATTTGAAATTTGCGGTTTGACGTGATTAATAACGACACAAAAATATTTTTCCTAATCGTTACCGTTTTTTGAAGAAATCAGTTTTAAGTTTATGTTTAAAATCGTAGCGTTGCAAGTTCATTCAGAGAATCAGTGGAAGCTTTATAAAACAGCTTTTTAAAATTTATAATTTACTGAAGCTTGACAAATTGTATATGGACTAAATGCATAGGACAAGCACATTATTACTAAATCATTGTGCCATCAAATAAGACCTGCATTTACTTCAATGGAAAATTATACTGAAAAATTTAGCTTTTTTTGATGTGATATGTTATATTGTCTAATAGTTTTAGTGTAATTTTCAATAAACAATGCAAATTTAAAACATTTTGTTTTATAATTTGTGCCAAGTACTATTATGGTATTATATACACTTACCTATTTTTTTTTTTTATTAATTATTATCTAAGAAATGATCTAACAAATTTTATTCATTGAATAGCCTTTTTTGTAATCTTTTACAGTTTTTTATATTGTTTTTACTTGTCGAATACGGGAAAAATTGTATATTTTGCTTGTGGCGATTCATAATTAGAATTCTGATTTGAATATATTTTCCATTCAATGAATCTAATACAAAATATTATCAACTTTATTTGGATTTATTCTTGAAATAGTAAAATTTTGAACTTAGTTTGTAAGTAAAAACCTGCAGAAATTAGGTATTTCTGTACAATGTTTTCGGAAGATCTTTGAAACAAAATGCTCAAAAACAGGTAAAAGCTATGGATTTAAGTTTTGATGTCAGTATTTATCACATCTAACTCCAGCATTCACACCGAGTACAAAGTTGATTTTTTTCAAAAAATGAAAAATCAACTTGCCCTTATGCCGTAATGGTGTTTTTCTAAGCATAGCTTAGATGCGGAATAGGAGCGGAAGTATAGGGCACCCAGTGAGGATCTAACTCATTCCGTCGTAATTGATCTAGCGAGCCTAGCATGCCGTAACGATTATCAAAACTAATCTTTTTGACTATTCTATTACCAAGCGGTGAATTCGATCTTCATTGGGTAACACATTAAATTCGGTATTAAATAAACTAAGAGTTAACATATAGAATGAACCAACCAAAAATCCGTATGGTGTATGGATTAGCGAGGCTAGGTTGGTTGACCATTACTAATGAGTACTGAGTTTGGCTCGCACTGGGTGTCTCACAGATAACTCCGACATTAAATAATAACTCAACAATGTCGTAAAATCAACCAGCTTACCCATTTCGGCGTGAAGTAATGGCCAGCAAGGCTCGTCTGTGTGACCATTACCACTGAGTAGTCAGTTTGATTCGCACTGGGTGGCCATAAAAAATTCGATATTAATAACCCAACAAGAGTTGACATATAAAAACTAGAGTAACAGTGGTCGAAGGGTCTGTTCGATTTTTGTCTTTGTCCCATGTCTATGCGTATAGTCACCCCCACATTAAGACGACCTCGTGTCACATTTTGCCAGTGTGGGAAGGTTAAGTCAGTCTGCAACGCGAATGAGTAAGGAATATCCATCACAAGTCACAGAAAATAATAGGAGTTTTAATTTGTTCATTTTCTCTCTCCCTCACTCGCTGATAATCTCATTTTATTTTAATAAAGTCTTTCGGAAATTAACGTAACATTTTTGG
>OZ038519.1:45770875-45795875 GCA_964036315.1 Acanthosepion esculentum | reverse complement strand
AGCCGCTTCCAAAGATCAATGGTGAAAAAAAAAGGATTTGGAGCGAGTGAAACCAGAGGGTCTCGGCAAAGATCCTCCTTCTTTGAACATTATGGATTGGTGCTACAGATTTACAAAGAACTGTACCAAATAAGAGAAACCACATCACTCAACAGCTGCAACAATTAAAATGGATAGCGCATGTAACTCAAAGAGAAAATAAAGACATAATCAAAGTGTTGATATTCTACACTACTCCAAATAAAAGGTTAGGAAGGAAACCCCCATCAATAATGGAAAAAGTGATAACAGTTATTGAACTTGAGAAACCCATTTCCTGAAAAAATGATTTAAGAGAAAGGTTTTATAAATTTCAACCAAAAGCAGCACTGGCTGCTCACTCAATAAATATCAAATGTTTCCTCATAGGGAAATGGCTAACAAGAGGAAAACTGGACATGGCCATCATGAAGCTATCATTTTCAAAAGTTGATTTTTTTTGTTTCATCACTTCCCTAGCCTTTGCACGTTGAACTAATCTCACTAACAAGATCCTGAAACACAACCTCCCCCCTAAAAAAACAACAAAAAAAATGTGTTCCTATTTCAAAGCCAATCCCTCCAATACAGACATATTACGTCAATCGCTCGATATTACTTCATATTTAAAACTATGGCACTAATTAAAGATACTCTACTGCTGGTGTAACTCAGTAGTTAGAACATTTCAAAGATGCATGAAGAGGTTTTTGATATCGCCATCCTCAGATGATGATTATTTACAGTCGGATCGATATCCCTATCTTTGTTGTTATTTCCACATCTCGGCCCTTGCGCTCTCCAGGCTTCCTCAGGTGTCTGCCAACCCGGGTAAGAAGTAGATGCCATCTCCGCCCGTGGCAGATTGCACGACTCATTGCCTGAACTCATAATTACTACACAAACAAATTTAGAAATATCTAAACTGCCAACTGTATACAACCGCTTTCAAAGATCAATGGTGAAAAAAGGCCATTTTACCCTCGGAACTTCTTCAGATGTCCACGAATTAAATATCGATTCATGAATTTACTTGTGGAGTACCATAATTCCCTATGTATAATACGCCCTCATCCATACTACGCAACCCTAAAATTGAAAGTGTGGGAAAATGCTTCTACTCATGCATAATACGCACCCCTTGTTTGGTAATCAAACCCTATAAATTGTACCTCTCCAATTTCATTACAGCCAGCATTTCCTACTCTTATTTTAAAAAATGTTTTAAACATAGAATAATATTATTCTAATTTAGTTCAAAATTTAAAATATTATTATGGATTACAGTAATTTCCCATGTATTATTCACTTTCATCCATAATACGCACTCCTAAAATTGTGCTGAAAGTGTGGGAAAATTCTTCTTCTCACACATAATATTGCCATATTCCCGACGTTTCAATCGTCGTACGCTCCAACATTCTTCAGGTGATATTTGTTGGAACTGATCCTATCATTTCGTACACTGGGGTAGATTGTTCTAGTTCAACGTGCTATGACTTTTCTGGATATCTTAATTTCAGTTATTTAATATATCTATGTATGTATGTATCTATATATATGTGTGTGTGTGTGTGTATCTATATTACTATATATCTTTATCTTACTATATATATATATATATATATATATATATATATATATATATCCGATGCATTGAGAACGAAAGTTATATATAAATTGTAATGCATAACTATTTTTGGTTCTCACCAGCCGAGGTGCAATAGTTGCATCTTTGTAGTGAGTAAACTGTTTTTGTCTATATGATAAAATTATAATATATATATATATATATATATATATATATATATATATATATATATATATATATATATTCATCCTCAACAGAATGTAGAAAGTCCATTTTGGGACACCTCAGCAGTGCGCATTCGAGAATCGAATCTGGACCGTTACGATACAACGCAAGCGTCATATCACTGGACCAGCACGCCTCTGTGACTAGATACAATATAGTGCAGCTACTCACGAAATTTCGGTAGTGATACTCACCCAAGAATACATAACCCACCAAATAGGGTGTGACAACAAAATTGCCTAAATAGTCTACCAGCATAACCAACCCTCCCACAAAATATTTAATATCTAAGAAAACACAGAACGAATTGAGTTTCTTTTTACCAGGTTTTCAGATCAGATGTTTAGCCATCTTGACACCATTTCTCGTAAGAATCTTTGAAAACCCGTTTGAGTTATTCAGATAGAAAGAGAAAGGTTTAAAATCGTTTTGTGTCATCCCCATTGTCTTCCCAAATGAGCAATGGTGGGAGGAAAAATATCATTCAGGCCATCTGTAATGGTATCAAAATTTCCATCTTCAAAGTCCATTCAAGAACCAGGAAGAGAACAGTGAATAAGTTTAAACAAGCGGGAATAGTAGAGAGGGAAATTGGATCAGGAAGCCACAACAGGATGAGAGATTATCATTTCAACTTTGAGCTAAAGAGATCAATTAGAAAAAATTCCAACTAAATCCATACGACGTTTGCCACGTGAGAAAGGACTTTCAGCTATGACAATCCGAAAAGCATCTATATACATATCTGTCTATATCTCTAACATGAGATATTATGATCACTTACATTATTTACATTATTCTGACTGTTATTCTCGTCTTCATTGCCATATTCACAACGATTCGGCCGTTGTACGCTCCGGCCTTCTGGATAAATCCTTCAGACATGAATTCGATGCAGTCAAGGCCCGCCAAGTACAAAAATTAAGTAAACTGGAAGATCAGAAGGTGACACACAAGGTCTATTACCCACCAGTTAAGGCAGTAATCAATACCATCTGAGTGCCTCTGAGGAGTCAGTACTAAACAAGGGTACCAACTTCGCCACAACCATTAGGCGGATACCATACTTGAACAAGATTGCTCGCATCGAGGAAATAGCCTTGAACTTCCCTCAGGTTCATGCGGATGAACTAAGATGGAAAGTGAGGCAGATACTGGAGAAAGCTAAGCCGCCCAAATCAAACACCACGAAACTGCAGAGGCTGGCAATCAGAACCCTACAGAGGAATGAAAACATCATCATACTACCAGCTGACAAAGACAATGCAACAGTAGTAATGGACAAAACCGCATATACAAAAAAACTTTCGAATGGTAGCTACAATAAAGAAAGATCCTACAATGAATACAGGACGCAAACTGTCACAGATCCTAATCAAGAACAAGGACCACTTCGCACATAAGACATACAAGCAGTTGTTACAGCATTACACCAAGCTACCTCACATATACTGTCTCCTAAAAATTCACAAAAACTGTATTCTGCTCAGGCCGATTGTTAGCTGCGAAGGCTCTGTGTGCCACCATCTGAGTCGCTTTCTAGTAGATATAATCGACTCATTAATAGGAAAGTCACAATCGTATGTCCGGAACTCCGCCCACTCCGTGGAAATAATCAAAGATGCTCCCATCCAGTCCAACCAGATGGTGAACCTGTACGTGGTGAGTTTGTTCACCAAGGTACCCACGGAGGAGGCACTCTCGGTAGTCAGGGACAGACTGACCTCGGACTCATCTCTAAGAGAACGGAACAGTATACCAATAGATAACCTGATGGAGATGCTGACTTTCTATACGCAAACAACACGCTTTGGAATGAGATCCGTCATATATCGACAGGATGAGGGCTTAGCAATTAGCTCGCCAGTATCACCAGCAATGGCAAACCTATATATTGAATACTTTGAGGAAATGGCATTAGAATCTACATCACTAAAGCCTATGGCTGAGATACATAGATGACACCTTCATACTCTGGTCACACTAGGAAGAGAGCCAGATACTACTGGACCATGTGAACTCAATAAGATCATCGATACAGTTCACAATGGAGAGAGGAAACAACAAACTCTTCTTCCTAGATGTACTAATATCTCGAACAGAGCATAGGTTCAAGACATCCGTATACCGCAAGCCTACATTCACCGGACAATACCTCAACTTCAACTCCCACCATCCATACACTGTAAAAAGAAATGGATCGTCCGCTGCTTACAACATCTAGCAAAAGTCGTAAGTGGCGACTCAGAGACATATGAACAAGAAATGATCAGTATAAGCATTACCCTACGACGTAATAACTACCCCGGGTACCAGGCAGCAGCTCAGACAAACTGGGATAGAAGGATACAAGAGGATAGCAACACTCAGAAAACAGCTTCAGTCTGCCTACCCTATTTAAAGGGATTATCGGAGAAAATACAAAAGATCTGTGGTTCAGATAACATCAGGACAACCTTCAAAAGTGGTTCAACACTTCGCAGACACCTCTTCCGAGTAAGACCACCCCCATAGAGGAGAACATGACTAAGGACTGTGTGTACGCCATCCCGTGCAGCTGTGGTAAGAAATATAAAGGAGAATCAGATCTCCCCACTTAAGGTAAGACTGAAAGAACATCGTAAAGCGGTAACACGAGAGGAAATAGAAAAATCAGGCATAGCTGACCACATATGGATGGAAAAGGGAGATCACCTCTTCCTGTGGGATGAGGTTGAAATAATAGACAGAGAACATCATTGGAAAATACGAAAACTTATATATATATATATATATATATATATATATATATATATATATATATATATATATATATACAGTGCTGTTCGATAAAAGTGACTCACCTGATTTTATTATTACTAAATGTTCTCTTCTCCGATGAAACGAAAGTTGAGCTAAATTCAAAGGATAAACGATCTAAAATCCGAAGAAGAAGCTTCGAAAGCTCTTTGAATTTAGTAGTAAGTACTGTCAAGCATCCGTTCAGTATAATGTTCTGGGGATGCTTTTCTTTTCATGGAACTGGTTTCTTAAAACCTATTGAAAAGACCCTCATTAGCGAGCAGTACAAGAGAATTTTAGAGTCTTGTCTGCTCCCTTCTGCTGAAAGGGTGCAAGTCGACCCCACCAAGCCCATTTTTATGCAGGATAATGCTCCCTGTCATAAATCAAAATTGATGAAGGAATACTTTGATGAGAAGCCAGTGAGTGTTATGACATGGCCGCCCCAATCTCCTGACCTCAACGCCATAGAAAATCTATCGAGCATTATAAAGTACAGGCTCTTGAGAAAGCAGTTGAGCAACAAAGAAGATTTGATTGTGAATTTCATAACCGAATGGAATTCAATGCTTGGAGATGAGATTTGCCAGAACCTAATCAAGTCAATGCCAAAAAGGGTTGAAAAGGTTATTCAAAATAAAGGAGGACCCATAGATTATTAAATATTTCGAACTGTATTACCTATTATAAATAAATTATACCTCTATTATTCTTTATTTAAAGTTGTTCGGTTATGTTTCTATTTATTACTAGTTGCAGGAAATAAGTGAGTCACTTTTTGTTGCACAGAGTTTTTCCCTAAATCTCATTTATATCCAAAATTATAATTATCAATAGAATACCTTAGGCTGAGTAAAATTTTTGACTAGGTGGTCGGGAAGGTGTCTTTATATTAGTAAGATTAAAAATTTGTTTGACCCCAAAAACAATCGGCGAAAAAATCAGGTCAGTCACTTTTGTCGAACAGCACTGTATATCAATATGTCTATATATATATATATATATATATATATATATATATATATATATATATATATATATATATATATATATATATATATTATATATATATATATATATATATATATATTTATATATATATATATATATATGCATATATATATATATCAATATATCTATATATATGTTTATATATATATGTTTATATATATAACAATATATATATATATATCAATAACGATATATATATATGCATATATATCAATATTCTGATTCTCCTTTATATATATATATATATATAGATCAGTATATCTATATCTATATAAATATATCTATATATGTTCATCTATATGTATATATATATATCAATATATCTATCTATATCTATCAATATCTATATATAAATATATATCAGTACCTGTATCTATCAATATATATATCAATATAGTATCTATATCAATATATCTCTCTCTATATATATATCAATATATCTATATCAATATATATATAAATTTATATATATATATATATATATATATATATATATATATATGTCTGTATATATTTATTATACACTGTTTATATCTGTGATTTTTCTTTCTGTTCTCTTTTACCAAATCTCTACCTTACAACATAAACGATCAAACAGGAAACCTTGTCTCTTTCCCCGACGCATCTTCCTTGCCAGCAATTTGTAACAATTAATGACGAAGCTAACGCACAGAGAAAAGTGGATTGTCCGTTCCTCCTTGAAGTTCGGAACTTAAATTTACTAGGGATTATCGCCAGCCGTGTCTGCCGATCCAACCCCATTCCCATTAATTTTGTCCGTCCCACATCGGCAACTATTGCGACTTCGACTGTCAGCCACAACTGCTACAACTTCTATTACTGGCATTCTCGAAGTGATCAATGGTTGTCGTCTGATTGACCAGTCGCTACCGGACTGCTCTCGAAGATCAACATGCTACCGAATGGCTAAAGTAGAAAGCGAGTGAGCTTTAATGGAACTGACCAAAAGGCCAGTCAGGCCCTTAGCAGAAACACAAGCCAAAAAGATTTGCGAGTGTTTCGGCGTCGTAAAGTAGAGCAGCAATGAGGGAACAAGTGTCTTGATTTTCCGTTTGTAGTTTCTTTTAATGAGATCAGTGATGTGCATGGATCGGGCTATGGAAAAAGTCAACGTGTATATGAAAGCGAGGCTGGAGTACTAAAGTTGATGTTGATGATGATAATCGCGCTCAAAATTTGTTCGTCGGTCGTTCTCCTGGGGAAAAAATTCTTTTAATCTTTTCCAGTGACTGTCATGTCTTCGGAGCCGTCCAACATAATTGATACAATATCTCATCAAATCGTATCAAAGTTCTAAAAGTCCGGCACGGACGAATAGAGGACTTCAGCCAGTGTCCACTCATACCGACACAGCGTTTGTATGATTAGGATTTTAAAATCCCATAATCCCTCAGTTCTCTTTGCCCTATCGCCTGCGATAAACATCGCTGTTTCTTTAAGAAACTATTGCCAAAAAGAAAAGTTTTCGCTTGAAGCAGGAGTCTTTAACGTGGGCGGTGTCACCCACTAGTAAGCTATTTATAATTTGAAGTGGGTGGTAATTTGTTCCGAAGAAAACAAATAGGCTTAAAAGAAAACGTTAATGTTAAAAATTAACTTTAAACACTCCGGCCTTCTTCAGGTGACTGGGATTTTAGAAAAAAAAATAGTTACTGAGACATTAGCATAATAACTCTCAAAATTTCATACACATGGCCCAGTGGATAAAAGCGTTGGTTGAATCCAGTGATTTGACCTAAAAGCGTTTTGAGTTCAATAACTGGCTACAGCTGAGGTGAAGAGAAAACTTAGAGAGTTGAGTTAAAGGGAGATAACTGATACTGGTACGGAAGAGGCATGGCCGTTGAACTAGAAAAATCTACTCTGGTGGACGAAATAAAGGATTCAGTTTGAAATTCCTATCACCTGAAGAAGGTCGAAACATACAACGGCCGAAACGTCGTGAATATGGAAACAAAGATGAGCACAAGAGTCCGAACAATGTAAATAGTGTAAATGATCATTACAGATGCGACCAAGAGAGGATATGGCAGAAGTTCTGTTGTTTTAATAAAATATGATTAATTGATTTGTTTTTTTACGGCTTATCAACATTTTGAAGGTTATTTAAAGCCAGAAAATATTTTTAGATTGTAAGAAATTTTGAAGACACTAATGATTTAGTGATACCAGTTGTTATATAGGAATAAAGTGTCGCTGCTGACATTTGAGTTTGAACATAGATCGCCAGGGAGCAAACACAGGCGATCCCATTATTGAATTAAGTAGACCACGTGAGCCTAGAGGAAATGCATATATGTAGGAAGGCAGTGTGACGTCTAATTGATCTTAATTTCTAGTCTGTCCTCTATTACTATTCGGATCATCATTTCTACTCTGTCCTCTGTTACTATTCGGACCGCTATTCACTACTCTATTCACTATACTATTTCTCTATTCGAGTTACTATTCGAGCTAGTATTATTGAGCAAGTACTATTAGTGCGAGTCATATTCGAAGGCGTCTGACACTAGTATTGTTCAACGGCGTACTATAATTGTATCTGCGATTTAAAAGTCTCTTCTACAACGAGCATTTCGAAAGTGACAACGTGTGCTCGTTGACGTCACAAAACAAGTTCTACTTATTAACCCATAGCTAGGGATGAAATGGTAGTTTCATGCCTTTCCCAAGGGTATTCGCGTGTAAGTGAATACAACAAACCCAACTTTTGAAGATTTTAGCTGACAGGAAAGTAAGAAACAGGAAGAGACTTCTACAGGCGATAAGAGCAAGAAACGCGAGAAAAGAAACTATTGGAATAGATCTTACAATTACATCTAGCTATTTCATCAGTAAAACGATGAGACCTAGTTGCCAATTTAGTACAATGTTTAACTTCGTGTTATCGGGTACAATGTAGGAAAGCTCATCAGAACAATTGCCAGGAAAAGGACTTATAAAAAAACAGAGGGAAACCACATCATGGTGATGAGAATATGACTGAAGCTGAGATACCGAGTTAGGACAGATAATATTACAGACCCTTCTGTGGATTTTGTCGAGAATCTTGAGATATATACATAGAAGGAGCATCAGACCAGATGTCGCAGAAATATTCAATGCAGGGTAACATACAAGATGGGTTCTGGCGAAAAATATTGTATAGCACAGCACATTGAACCAACTTTTCTATCAGCAAACTTAAGAATTGATTCAATATAATCATTCCGCTGGAAAAATAATCCCGATTCTTTTAAATCTGTAATCGTAAATTTGCCTTCCTGTTGAACTGCATTCGTTTAAAATGAAGATGATTACATTTTTTATAATATTTCAATAAATTTACCTTACATTGTTTTTATAACTGTTCTTGTAAATCATTATTACTTTCCAAACATCCAAATATTTTAAATAAACTAGAATCTTTTTGCAAAACCCTGATACATTGAAATCATCACAGTATTTAGTATTGTTGAAATTATCGCTAAGATTTTTGTCGAGATTTACAAACTCTACGTTTAGTTCAATTTTGCAAACCAATCGATGAAATTTGAAAAAGCTGATTTGTTTGGAAAAATGCTTTGACAAAAACCCTACTTTGCAGTTTAATAACTTCTTTAATTTAATTTTATTGGACTTCATAGTAAACAATATTTGTTAAGAAAATTTCGAGTTTTCCATTTTTAACAGCGAAGAATACATTCTTACTCTTGAGCATGTAACATACAATTGGCCATACATAAATATTTCTTTCTGGAACCAAATTCCGACTTTTTAAAGCGATTGGCATTGGGATTTGTTTATAGTTCTCGCAAACGCGGGACGAACTGTAAACTGGATTCTTATATATATAAAAATTTATATTGCATTTTTATTAAATATTTGTTATTTTAGTCATTAAATTGTTTTTAAAATAGTGAGAGTATTTTGTATGTTAAATAATGAAACTTATTTTTCCCCCAAAATAATGAAAATTTATTATACTAATCTACGCACCCTAGTAAAACCAATTGTACTTTGTACCCCCTTTCTCGTTTGCAGTTCTTCCCAAAATTTGGTTTCTATCGGTCAATATGTAACTATTTTAGAGGGTGTGATGGACGGATGGATTAATGGAAGTCACAGAATTTTATATATAGATAGATAAATTTAATTGACACCTGACTTTATGTCCTTTCTGGTAAAACGTAATCACTGTCTGAATTTCTCGGATATTTACACTATTTATATTCTGACTATAGTCCTCATCTTTGTTGTTGCTATCACGACGTTTCAACTATTGTGTCCACCGACCTTCCTCGGATGTATATGAATCTGAGTAACCTACCCTTTATTTAACCTATAAGGGTAGACAGTCCTCGTTCTACTGCTCATATCTAGGGATATCTCTTCTAGTTCTTCTTATTCTTATTTATGACAGAGCAGCTATCGTACGCCCGTTTTCACAAATGTGTAGGTATACACTGTCCAACCCAGGGATTGAACTCACACTCACTATGTCACCAAATTCACAAACTAACGCTTTAATCCACTAGGACAATTTGTTGTAGTGAACTTGGAGCCTTAAACCTAACCTTACTGCTGAGATAGATTTGAAGCTGCTGCTGCTGTTTGTCATGTTTTGACTGCTACTTCTCGAATATAAATAGTGTGAATAAAACGTAATCACTTACCAAACACTAATAAAGGATTCGACAGAAATACTTTTCACATATACTTTCCAGAAATACCTCTGACATAATGGTAGGACACCAGGTGGATGAAGACACCATTGCTGCTAAAGTCTTACTATTATATTAAAGGTATTTTGCCGCACCCTTTATTTCTTTTCAGTTGTACACACCAAATGAAAGCGCATATATGACTAGCACGTTCTCTTTGGTAATGACATCGACCCCTACAAACAGAGGTCGACCAATTGACTTTTCAAAAGAAAAAAAATTCATTGTTCAGTAGTATTTTTTAATTCATTCATTATGTTGCAAATAATATAAGAGAGTTTAAAACAAACACAGACGTTTCACTACCAAAGAGCCAGAAGAAACAAGAAGTTCATGAGAATAGAAATACAATTACGAACAAGCGCAGATTTGTGGCTGATAATTTATTTTACTAAGAAATAATTTGTTCCTTAAGCGCCCGCACACTTCTTATAAATAGATTCATTATTAATCTAAAGGTATCTGCGTGGATAGATACCCTATTAAAGGTTCCATCGGAGTAGGGGAGAGGTCTAAGAGTAAGTATTTGCATCGCATGCAAATGTTTTAGACACCCCTACAAGAAAAGTAATGTCATTCATGATAGATATATGTAGATGCACATATAAAGCAAACATAGGCTTACGGTTTGGACTCTGATGCAAATCCCAACCAAGGTCAACCGCTTGGCGCAAATCCCGACCAAAGTGGACCGCTTGGCGCAAAGCTCAACCAAGGTCGACCATTTGGCACAAAGCCTGACCATGGTCAACCGTTTCGACTCTGGCGCAAACACGAACAAAGTCGACCGTTTCAACTGTGACGCAAAGCTCGACCAAGGTCGACCACTTGGCGCAAAGCCTGACCATGGTCAACCGTTTCGACTCTGGCGCAATCCCGAACAAAGTCGACCGTTTCAACTGTGACGCAAAGCTCGACCAAGGTCGACCGTTTCGACTTTGGCGAAAGTCCGAACAAATTTGAACGTTTCCGCCTTCATTACTTTTCATCTAGTTTCGTTTTTCTTTACTCTTCTTCATTTACAAGTGATTTTTCTTTCTCACATCTCTCATAATTCTTCAACAGGATTTATTCATCTTTGTGTGATAAAACAGTGGACTCTATATGGCTAACATAGCTTCTATTCCCCTTGAAATTCCTATTATCTATTTCCCTCTAATTCGTCTTCTAGATTTGTTTGTCCCTATTCTTAATGTTCATTCTCCTTTTTCAATTTTCCTCAAGTTTTCTTCTCTAAGTCGCTTTCCTTCTTTCTCGTCATCCTTACGGTTTTTTTTAATATTTTTTGGTTCTTTTTTATTTTTCGCTTCCTTTTCTCATTCAACAAGCTTCTTTTCTTTTTCCAGTTTTCTTCATTTCTTTGTCCTCTTTCTTTTTTCTTCCACAATTTTCTGATTTTTTTTCTTCTTTATGTTTTCTTGCTTTCTTTCTCTTTCTTTTCTAGTCTCCCACAAGTTTCTGCCCTCTTCCTCTCGCTCCTTTAATTTTCCTGCTCGCTTTCACGCCTTCCTTTTCTCTTACACAATTTCCTGCTCTTCGATTTTGTTGCTTTCTTCCACAAGTTTCTACTCATCTTTTTCTTTATTTATTTCTTCCAAGTTTATTTTCTTTCTTATCAACATATAATGGCTTTTTCCTATGTCGGCGTATTACACATGACAAACATCTCAAATTCCAAATAAAGCTAATGTCCATGGCGGACTTATTGTCTGGACTTTGGGTTTATCTCCGTTCAAATCAATTAAGCTCTTAGGAAATGGTGATATTATTAACAGAACAAAAACGCAAAAACAAAAATGCAAAGAAAAATTATCCCGGAGACCTGTGCCAATGATATCTGTAAAGGAAACAACGAAAAGAACAGCAAGAGAAAAGACGGCGTCAGTATGAAATGATATTGAAATTCTTTTCTTTTTTTTTTTTTAGACAAGATTCCATAATGCTGACTGTAAGAAGTTGATCTGGAATTCTGTGAAATAACAAAGTACCAAATCTTCAAAATATGGGGAATAAATGATAAAGAATAGACTAACCAAATATAATATTAAAATTCTGCGAGTTGACGTGTTAAAATTCAGTTAGTTGACGTGTGCGTTACGCCCTAACATTGCCTCAGATAAACAATGGACCATTCCTGTTTGAAGAAGAAATGTATACAAAAGGCGTTGTTTTGTTTGTTTGTTTTTTGAGAAAGAAAGAAAGCAAGAATGAATGAATGAATGAATGAATGAAAGAAAGGAAAGAAAGAAAAGAAAGAGAAAAAGGAAAGAAAAGGGATAAAAATAATGAAAAGGAAGGGAAGGAAGAATGAAAATGGAGGGAAGAACAAATAGATAGAACGAATAGAAAGAGAACGAGAAAGAAAGAAAAAGATAAAGAAAAAAAGAAAGAAAGAAAGAAAGGAAGGAAGGAAGGCAGGAAGGAAGGAAGAAAGAAAGAAAGGAAGGAAGGAAGGAAGGAAGGAAGGATTAGAAGAAAGAAACGCTACAATTCCCTTAACGTCTACTGAAGTAAAAAGGAAAATATTGTTAATTTTTACAGTTTTCATTTGTACACTCTTACTTCTTATTTATTGTTATTTTATTATTTTCTTAAACTTGTTAAACTCAAATCGGTGAATATTCATAGGGGAATTTCCACGAGTATTTTATTCATCAAATTAAGATTCATCAGAAAATTCAAATATGAAAACTTTGAAATTTTCACGGGTATTTCTAGTTCATAATGAAGGTACTACATGCTTTAATGGTTGGAGAGTATTTGACCGAGAAAGTAGTGATAAAAAGCAAGAATAAGATGAAGAGGATATTTTTCTTAGTTCGAAATATTGTTCGCATCTAGATATTATAATAGACACACCGTTTCGGTCATGTACTTCCGGCTATCTTCTGGTGCTCATAGTTTGGCCAATATGCGATATCCTTCGATATTTATTTTGTCCTTGTAATACCAGTTATTGTTCGCCAGCACAGGTCCAAAGATTGAACCCATAACTACTGGTGATGACATATATGATACTTATATCCATTACGCCACCACTCCGAAAAACATTATTGAATTTCAATCACAAGGCTTGCGTCAACTCGTGAAAGCGAACGTTTTAGCCAGTCGCGAAGGCCTGAAGATTGTGTTCAAACATGAAAAAGATTGTCACAACTCATTGTTGACCTCAGTGCCCGTTTTACATTTACCCCCGCGTTATCCCGGGTATTGAAGACCGTTACCCATAAACATAGCATACCTTATATATATATATATATATATATATATATATATATATATATATATATATATATATATATATATATATATATATATATATATATATATATATATATATATATATATATATATAAGGCACGTGAAGTAATGGATAGCGGCTCCGATTGAGGAATCGGAGAGCCGAGTTCAAATTCCAGCCAAATCCGTTACATTAACTTACGTTGGAAAAGGTAGGAATCCTCTTCTTCTCTCTCCAGTTATGGGCAAATAGCAGGACAGACTGGGTTCTATAGCCTTGGATGGCAACTGGTCTAGAAGAATGACAACTCTGAATTCAAAACCTGCAGAGGGTCGTTTGGGGAACTTGTGGCACGTAGTGCACCGGGTCTCAGTCTTTGGCTCTCCAAAACGTGTGGTTGGTTCTGCACAAAAACTTCACCACTATTATCAAATCATATGTGCCAGTTGTCTAGGAGTGGCCTGACAATCATACGTCGTAAAAGGGTCTCCGGTATATATAGAGAGTTAATTATATGAAAAATATGCTTATTCATTAGTTGGAAATACAATAAATTAAAAATTTGTATCTGTATGAATATTTTGTTTCCCCCACTGTGTGTGTATATATATATATATATATATATATATATATATATATATATATATATACACAGTGGGGGAAACAAAATATGTGTGTGTGTGTATATATATATATACATATATATATATACACACACACACACACACACACACAGAGTTGGGTAAACAAAATATTCATACAGATATATATATATATATATATATATATAAATGGCTGTAAAGGAACAGTTTTTTCATACTTTAATGCGCGCGTGACCATGATATTACAACATAGAAGAAAAAATAGCCATAATGGTAATTTTTTCACGTTCTAATGAACGCTCAGCACATTGTCAACTGTTTTGCATTTAAAAGCATAATGAAAAAATTACGGTAATGTATAACAACGCATATCTTTATATAAATACTTATACTAATGAACAACATATAGTTTTGTACCTCTTGCATCCCTGAAGATGGTCTTGGAAAAAGATCGAAAGTTCTTGTGAAATGAAAATAAAAGAAATTAGCTCATCCTTTATATTCGTGAGTATAAACGGATTTTATTAAAAATTAGCAGATATAATGTATGTAATTTATTCAATCAGACATGACTAAAAGAGAATTTCCTGCCTAAATACACAAATATATATATATATATATTACTTCAAAGGTTATTTTTATTGGATAACCATATATGAAAGGAAGATTCTGTTTTGTAAGCAGTGTTTATTTCGTCTACCGGTCTGCGCATTCGAGAAAGGTTAATGAAGAACATGTAAAGTATCAGCAGGATTCAAGCATGTACACCCCTTCATGTGAGAAATTACCGTTTGATTCGGCGTGCTTTAGACCACTTGGCTACTGAGAGCCTCACGGTATATAAGTGCACAGATTGCTGTCAACATCCAACAGCGACAGTTTGTTTCATGCTTAAACGCAATCTAGTCATCTTCAATATCGACTTTTTATATTTATATTTGCATACGTTCTATCTCTTACATTGAGCACTTTAACCCATAAATATACTTACCTTAAAACTATATTTTTATTATATATATTTATATATATATATATATATATATATATATATATATAGAGAGAGAGAGAGAGAGAGAGAAAGACTTCCTGATGTTATCGGACTGGATCGAGGTCGATCCCAGCGTGCGGTACCTTTGGAAAGTGCCTGAAAACCATACTACGGGTTGACCCAAACTTTCTTGGTGTCCGTCGATAGCCGTGTGCTAGCACGAAGCCACAGGTCATCGTGGCCGAGGGTTTGAGAGTGCTGGCCTTGTTCAAATTGGTGATCACGCTAGATAATACGCTCTCTCCCAGAAACTGTAACTAAGGTCTGCTCAGCATAGTTGCAATATAAACCACAGGTAGGCTATGTGAGTGTTGAGCAAACACAAATGTGCCTGAGCGAGCGTCTGCAATAGGGATTGGCTAGCCGCTCTAGTCGACGGGTTTCCTCGAATACGAGTGACCAGCTATTATATATATATATATATATATATTATATGACAGACAGGCAGATAGAGAGAGAGAATTGTAAAAAAAAAAGAAATTTGGATTAAAACTTTAAATTTCAGTGAATTCGAAAAAAGTTGTCAATTTTAAAATCTTTTCATTTGTACCCACTTCTTAAAATAACGACCAGCATTCATATTTATTATTGTTATTGCAATATTTTGTTGAAGTTGTTAAGCTCAAATATTTAACGATGCGATAGGGGAAATTCTACGAATATTTACTTGTCTAGAACTCGCTATGAGCTTACTCAATCATTAACTTAAGAATTAATATTCACCAAATTATTAAAAAAGGAAAACCGTTAAATTTTCACGGGTTAAAGCTAACAACAACAACAAAAGTAATTGTAATATAGTAACAACTCTCGGTAGAAGCTAATGAAGCTTTATTTTAATCATTCTGCTTTAGTGCTGAAAAACGTTTATTTTATTGTGATGGATGGTTACAAGCGAGAGGGGAGATGAGATGTACTTATTTTATTACAATAATAATAATAACAACAACATTTATTTCAACATTTATGTCATAAAATCTTCCTTTCTCTGCCATATTTTGTTCTTTTTTATTTCTTCCCTCTCCCATTGTGTTTTTTGTTTGTTTTTCTCTCTCCTGCATTATCCCTTTTCCCCTCCTCTTTTACCACGATTCCGAACTGCATTAAGCAGAACAGAATATTTTCCAGCCAATCGCTCCGCTTGACAAAGCGACAGGCAAGAGTCGGACGAACGAACTAGCAACTTAAGGCAAACGTTGGCCAGCCTGAGGAAGACGAGACAGAGGCCAAGAGTGAAAGAGGGAGAAAAAGAGAAAAATCGATAGCTAGAGTTCGAAAATATGGTGGGTGTGTGCTGTGCCGCCCAACTATATTCTATTAATGAACGGAACACACGACTGGGAATCGGGTTCGTTTTATGGGAATACAACTATCACCAAGCAGTGGTGATAGACGCAAACCCGACAACAGAGTGCGCTTAAAGTATGGAAACAGATCATTTGCCTATCTTGTTTACTGTAAGTAACTAACTGTTGGTTATTATTATTATTATTATTATTATTATTATTATTTTCAGTCATTGTTTCTTATTTCTGATTTGCTTTAATAATATATTGTAGCGGTTTGTTCATATCTATCCATCTCGCACTGTTGATATCTATCTATCTATCTATCTATCTATCTATCTATCCACCTCGCTCTGTTCATATCTATCTGTTTGTCTGTCTATCTATCTATCTATCTATCTCGCTCTGTTCATATCTATCTATCTATCCACTTCACTCTGTTCATATCTATCTATCTATCCACATCGCTCTGTCCATGTCTACCTAGCTATCTACCTTGTACTGTTCATGTCTACCTATCTATCCACCTCACACTGTTCATATCTATCTATCTATCTATCTATCCACCACGCACTGTTCATATCTATCTATCTATCTATCTATCTATCTATTTATCCACCACGCACTGTTCATATCTATCTATCTATCTATCTATATATCTATCTATCTATCCACCTCGCACTGTTCATATCTATCTATCTATCTATCTATCTATCCACCACGCACTGTTCATATCTATCTATCTATCTATCTATCTATCCACCACGCACTGTTCATATCTATCTATCTATCTATCTATCTATCTATCTATCTATCTCGCTCTGTTCATATCTATCCATCTTTGTCCATATCTATCTACATGTCTATCTCTGTTCATTTCTATCTATTTCTGTCTATATCCATGTATCTATTTCTGTTCATATTTACCTATCTATCTCTGTTCATGTGTATTGTTTAATGTTTATATTAATCAAAGTACCAATGGAGTACAAAAATCTTTTGATCTGATCAAGAAATTATGACACCCCCGATGTCTGATGTTTGGACATATATTCAGATTTTGGGAAGTGGTAGGGCCGAATTTTTTCTGTCCTCCTTTGCATATGTAGTGCGTTGTAACAGATTCTTTGGGGTATCCGTCAGTGTCGATGTATTTGTCCACCGAAACTTCGTCCACACATTTTTATATGTAACATGCATTCTATCAATAAAACCATTATTTTGTCTAAAGAATTCCCTCTACAGAATTAAATGCGCCACTCTGTATAAGATGCATGCTACCCTCGACCAAGAATGGGCTGATTGAAGGCCCAAGACAGTGCTTTGTGACCCTCGCTATCATATCAACATTTGTTTTTTTTTCTACCTACTTTTATATGCGTTACAAATTAAACAACTATTCAAGGATTAAATTTTTCGCGGATTTTGACGTCATTCTAGGGTTTGTTTTTTGGTACAATTCTGTGAATTTATTTTACTCACGCTGTCGCGAAAAAAAACACTATAAATTCACTATTTTTTATTTTTGAAAGATTTTTTTAATAAAAAGAATTATGTTGTGTAGATATATTTGTCAATATGGACGATTTTAATGTTTTTATTGATAATAAAAAAAACTCATTCCAACCAATTTAAATTCAGTTAGAAATACAGCAACGTGTTTTACTTAGTGGGAATATTAAATTTTATCTATTAACTTGAAATTAAGCCTAAAATAAAAGAACCAAGAAAGATTTTTCATGTTTAAAAATACATTTTACACATTCAGTAACGCTTTTCTATGAGAGTACCTATATATATATATATATATATATATATATATATATATATATATACATATATATATATATATATATATATATCAGTGGAAAATAGTTGTAGAAGTTGGGTAAAATATAACAAATGTCGGTTATATAAAAGCGTTAAAGTTACAGAGACGCTTAACTTCAAATTTAAAATTGGACATTCGGTCTATCCCGATATTTAACTGAATTAATCTCATTCAGCTTATATAATTATTGTGCCACATTGTACTAGTAGTATTTTTATAAGTAAGGGAGATATTTTATATGAGCACTGAAGTCAGATAAAATATATGGAAAGTGCAGTAATTTCGGAGTCGTATACGTTAAATATACGCCCATGAATGTCATTTTTCACTTTTTCTTTTGTTTTTGCATCACCTACTTGCCTTATTTTTAGTCCCTAAAATACACCTTTTTCTTACATGTTAAGCAATTGAAATATAAAGCCACACACCAAAAAACACACCCATATTATATATAAAGTAGACATTAAGTTCCCGTTAAAGCATGAATCACGTTGTCACCACTTTTAAATTTACACATGCTCTATCAATGGGACTGAGCACTTTGTACATTATCTATATATATATATATATATATATATATATATATGAAGAAATATAGTCTTAAGATGTGCTATATTTATGGGATAAAGGGCTCAATATCAGAGATAGAGCGTGTGTAAATATAAAAGTGAACAAAAGAGGTCAACAATTAGAGGCGACAGTCTGTTTCATGCTAGATGCAATCGTCAGGCCACGATTAAAAACCTAGGAAAAAGTTACTGAATAAGAACAACCATAACGAAGGTTGGAAATGGAAGGATAATATTTATAACAGGAACAGCATACAAGATTCGCCAGCGGCGTGTAGTAAGTAATCAACTGCTAGAAGGGAATCAAGGTGAATCGCAAGTGAATTCCTACAGAGAAGATATTCACTAACCTCCCCACGCGGTCAAATGTGGCACAAGGCCGAATTTAATGTGGGATGAACCGAGCCCGTAGGTTCGGGAAAAAATTCCTTGTAGACCCCGTATACACGGGTCGGGTAGCTGTCTACCTCCCCAGATGAGACTCTGCCCTTCGGCATAGCCTCGTCTGGGTTCCTCTCTGCTCGGAGTCAGAGAGTTTAACAAGCACACCGGGAAGTGAATTCCACAGTGGAGGTATTCATTAACCGCCCCACGCGGTCGGATGTGGCACAAGGCCAAGTTTATAGGGAGATATCCGAGCCCGTAGGCTCGGGCAAAAATTCCCCGTAGACCCGTACAAACGGGGTCGGGTAGCTGTCTGCCACCCCAAACTAGACTCTACCCTTCGGCATAGCCTCGTCTGGGTTCCTCTCTGTCCGGAGACAGAGAGTTTGACAAGCACACCGAGGAAGACCACAATGAATCAACATACAGTATATTCCACTGTATTTATAAGTATTGGGACATAGCCATCATAGTCCATAAGTACAGTATTTACATTAGTCGGACACATGGCACAGTAGATGAAGGCGTTGGTTAGATCCAGTGACAGACCAAAAAGTGTGAGTTCAATACCCGGTTAAGGCAGTGGGGAACTTTCAGAGGGAAAATTAGCAGGAGATAACTGATAACTGACATCCATCCAACATGGGACGTGGAACTAGAACAGTCTACCCCAGTGATCGAAATAAAGGGTTCAGTTCGAAATTCCAACCACCTGAAGAAGGCCGGAGCGTACAACGGCCGAAACGTTGTGACAAATATGGCGATAAAGATGAGGACAATAGTCCGACTAATGTAAATACTGTACATAATACCTCATCTCAGAAATATAGACAGACTCCATAAGTACAGTATAACACACACAGACACATACACACATACATATATATATATATATATGTGTGTGTGTGTGTGTGTGTGTGTGTGTGTGTGTGTGTGTATACAACCAACAGAAAACCTGCCAGGTGGCCAAAGGAAAGTTTAATGAAAAGGAAAACTGACAACGAATAAACCAAAAAAAAAAAAAAAAAACAAGAAAGAAAACAAAAAACAAGAAAAAGAAAACAAAATCTTTAGATTAGTCTTGTTTTCTTTTGCCTGTTTTCTTGGGTTTTTTTCTTGTGCTTTTTTTTTTCTTGTCCTTTTTAAACAGTAAAAAAGAGTGCTCAATACCCAGGTTGCCAAAACAGAGCTATTTCGCTTCCCAACTAAATCTAAATATTTTGAACACAATTTTATGGCTTCAACTAAATATATTTTGAACCCAATTGTACGCCTTCAACTACAGATAAAATGTATTGTTGATAATTCTGCTATAAAATATATTGTTGGTCATTCTGCTATAAAATGTATTGTTGGTCATTTAGCTATGAATATGCACTGTTGGTCATTCAAGTATAAAATGTATTTCTGGTCATTTTACTTTAAAAATGTGTTAATTTTACTACAGAGATGCATTGTTGGTAATATTTTAATAAAAAAATATTACTGGTATTTTTACTATGAAAATGTATTTTTATACTTTCATAGTGGTTTATTTTTGTTTGGGGAGTTCACTATTTTACCCGTAGCTGGGACCCTAACAGTTGCTACCTACCGGGTCAGAGTGGACCTGGGAACAACAACAATTAAGACGTGGTTCCATGCACCACAAAACCTCCAATCTCTCGGTCAATGGCCTTGCTGCCAGATGTAATTTATCGTAATACCCAGAACTATGAGAGATGGACAGTAAATGAATGACAAAATAGAAAAATCCTATGTGACGCATTTTTTTCCTCAATGACACTTTCAGACGAAAAATGTATTTTTTATTAATGATCGGAGATATTGATGCTGGGTGTAATCTATCGTGAAGGTGACAAATTCGGACCGTTACTTCACTTTCACCCCACCGTAATCTTCAAACGACCGGTAACGTGAAACGTAGGGGTCCGAACATTGTATTATATATATATATATATATATATATATATATATAGAGAGAGAGAGAGAGAGAGAGAGAGAGAGATAGTGGACTCTCCCGTCATTTTCGGCGTATGAGGGTCGATCAACTCAGTTTTTAGAAACAAACATCCAGACTACCCGCAGATATTATTTGATTATAATGGTGAAGACTTGTGCGGAACCAACCACACGTTTTGGAAGAAAGCCAATTACAGAGAACTCGTGCACAGAATACCACAGTTCCCTAAACGACCCTCCGCAGGTTTTAAATTCATAGTTGTCCTTCTCCTAGACCGGTTGCCATCCAACGCTATAAGACCCAATCTGTCCTGCTATTTACCTATAGCTGGGGGGGGGGAGAAGAGAGAGATTCATACCTTTCCCAAGGATATATATATATATATATATATATATATATATATATATATGTGTGTGTGTGTGTGTGTGTTATATTTATGGGTGAAAGTGCTCAATATCATAGAAAGCATATGACACGCAATCCTAAGGCTATGTTTGTTTTTTTAAGTCGACTATTTATATATACTAGTCAATGGAGAATTATGGGTATAAGGGCTATTGTATTTTTTAACACTACACACCACGAAAAAAGCTACAAGAAAAAAAAACATCATATGGTTCAACCCACCGTACAACAAAAACGTAAAAACAAAGTAGGAAAAATAATTCTCAGACTCTTACACAAACACTTCTTCAATCAAGCACTCCCCACAAACACAGTAAAAAAATACGTGCAGGTGCACCGAGAATATGACATATAATAAAAAAGCGCACAAAAAAACCAACAAGCTACCAGCATAAATAAAACCCACGTGTAACTGCAATACAAGGAACGAATGTTCCTTAAATGGCAATTGCTTACAAAACAATTGTAAAATCAGCAGATAAAGACAAATATACATAGGAGTAACTGAAGAACCCTGGAAACAGAAACTATGAACACAAATACATGAACAGCACAATGCTTTCTAAAGATATATGAGATAATTCAAAACAAAAACCAAATCAGACCAAAAATATCATGGAAAATAAGGAAAACACCATCAGCGAAGATCTGATCCGAATAATTACCATAAAAGTATTTATAGAAAAGGCACAGAGAGGCAACCTTACGGCGGTTGGAAAGACACTGAAGCCGAGACGCCAGAAAGAGATAATAATATTGCTTGATTTGTCTTTGGATTTTATCAAGGAGTTCCAGATATAAAAGATGAAAATAGTTTGTTACATGAAAATTATGTTTTTTTTTCCTTTAAAACATATTATTAGCAGTTCATCATAAAATTTGGTTTGCAATCATTTTATCTGTCATCCTCTAAGCTGCTCCTGTTTACGACAGGCCGAGACGAGCAACTTTCACTTTCAGATATAAAACAAGACAAGCCGGAGAACTTCAGTATGTAAAGAAATCAGAAAACACACGCACCACGGCTGATCTGGTCTGAGAGCGAAGAGAATTCTGAAATGGATCGACTCACGCTCTAGACGATGACCACTGGCTACAGTTGTCTTTCGGGACGAGAATGAAAAATAGTAAATTGCTAAAAGCTTGTTGAGCAGTATTTCCACGCCAGGCTATCATATTTGTTCTGTCTGCAAATACACGTGAAGAGGCGCGGATAGCCTAACGTTCAACAGCAAATGGAATACATTAGGCGAATCGAGTTCGTTTTCGGTCCGATGCAGTTTGCATTCTCTTCGTTCTAATTACGTTGAGACAGAGAGGCTTGAATCCATTTCTTCCTACCCTACTCTGCCTTGCCATGGAACCGTCTTCAAAACCAGGAGTAGAATTCATTCCACCCTTCATCTATAGATTTAAAAAAAAAAATGAATAGGCTATTTTGCCGGCCCCGGTAAAATAGACACCAAGGTTAAATAGGATATTTTATAACTAAAGTGATGGAAAAATAAACAAAAACAAAAAGAAAACTAAATGAAATCGGCCAGATTATATATCCAAAACATTTTTTTTTTTTTCAAAATTAAATTTAAAATTCTCAGCGTTCCTTCTCCTTCGTACTCATGTCTAGTCACATTAACGGGGACATCACTTTAGTCAGAAACGCGTCACACGAAAAATTTTCCACTTTGTCATAAGTTTCCCCAATATATATATATATATATATATATATATATATATATATATATATATATATATATATATATATATATATATATATATAGAGAGAGAGAGAGAGAGAGAGAGAGAGAGAGAGAGAGAATCGGACCTCGACATACGAGTGACTTAATTTATAAATTTTTTTGCTTCAAGTTACGAGTTTGCCTCGAGGTACGAGTTGGGCTCACTAGTTTTGATTTTGAAAACCGAAAATCGCGCGCAGCCCAACCATCTACAAAGCTCTCAAAAGACAAGCAAGCTCTCTCAGCATCTCGCGCCAAGAATGAGACTCATGCGGCAAAGTTTCTTTGTTTATCTCGTCAAGTACGGTCGTGGTGCGTTGTAATCTGTGTTGTATTTAGTTCATGTTTTGATCTGTGAAGTTATTTTTCTGAATTACTTTGTTGTAATTCAACCATGACCCCTAAGAAACTAAATCCAAAGGACAGTGCTATGAAGAAGCGATTGATTTCACTTGAAATGAAACACGATATTATGCCAAAACACCAAGTACGTGTTTTGATTTGACTAAGGAGTTTGTGAGCGTAGTACTTCGACAATACGTACGATTCTTAAACAGAAGGATACACTGAAAACGATAACACCATCCAAGGACGTTACAAGTCTTTCAAAGCTTCGGACTACGCTTCACGAAGAGATGTAAAAGCTGCTATTGATGTGGGTGCACGAAAAACATTTGCAGGGGATACCGTGACTGACGCAATTATTTGTGAGAAGGCACGAGTGATTTACTTCAACAGACTTAGATTCACAAGATTCATTTAATGCCAGTCGTGGCTGGTTTGATAAGTTTAGTAAGAGATCCGGCATTCACTTCATCGATAAGAAGGTAGCGGAAGAATTCATTCTGTCTGATAAGAAGGAAGCGGAAGAATACGTAAAAAACTTTAGCTGAATTGATTGTGGCGGAAGGATACGTCTCCCAACAAGTCTTCAACTGAAACGAGACAGGGTTATTTTGCGGCAAAATGCCAAAGAGGACATATAACAGCAGAGGAGAATATGTCAGGCCAGAAACCCGTGAAAGATAGATTAACCCTCATACTGTGCGGAAATGCGAGCGGTGACTGTAAGATTAAATCACTTCTCGTCTACAATTCTGATAACCCCCGAGCCTTTAAGGCGCACAAAATTTTAAAAGAAAAACTGCAGGTTATGTGGAGGGCAAATCCAAAAGCGTGGATAACGAGACAATACTTCGTAGATTGGATAAACCTGGTCGTTGGTTGTTCCATTAAAAAAGTTTCTCCAAGAGCATGACTTATCCCCGCAAGCCTTTCTCGCCCTTGCCAACACTCCTGCTCACCCATCGAACCTTGAGGATAACATCGTCCAAGAGTTCTTTCTTATCCACGTTCTCTTCCTTCTACCCAACACCACTCCTATCCTCCAACCTATAGACCAGCAGATGATTTCTAATTTCAAGAAGCTTTTCAAATCATTTGTTCCACCGCTGTAACAGCGAGAATACATTCATGAGGTCTGGAAGGACCATTACAACAAATCTTTACTTGCATCAAATTTATTGATATGGCTTGGCAGGAAGTTACAAGGAGGACCTTGAACTCTGCTTGGAGGAAGCTG
>OZ038519.1:45601952-45765675 GCA_964036315.1 Acanthosepion esculentum | reverse complement strand
CTGAAATGCTGAAACGATTTGATCCATGAGTGGTGTATGGCGTCCAATTTTTGAGAGCCCTACATGACCATTATTCAACAAGGTAGAGGAGGCAAAAAACAGTTAAGAAAGTTTTATGTAGGGATGAGTTTAAGCGAATACTGCATGAAGTATCGTTATTATTATTATTGAATATAGAATCAAACCTTCAAGAAGATGAAGTCCCTTCCTCCGAAGTGACCTAGTAATTGAGTTTAGAAAAAGGCACGCAAGCTTCAATATTATATCTACGAAATTCAGAGGGTGACCCCAAACATTTAGCTTATAGTTTGCGTATATATATATATATATATATATATATATATATATATATATATATATATATATATATTATATTATAATATTTTTTGTTTTTTAAAAATATGATTCCTTCGCTACAAAAGAGTTCTCATGTTTCAAAAGCGAGAGCCGAGACCCCTAACATAATTTTTGAAATTATGTAGAGTTAAGGTGCCTAGACCCGCTTCCTTGTCAAGCGAGAATTTGGGAATAAGCGGGTCCAGGCACCTTAACTCTACATAACTTCAAAAATTATGTTAGGGGTCTCGCTCATGAAACATGAGAAGTCTTATGTAGCGAAGGAATCATATTTAAAAAAAATATATTATAATATAAGCTCTACTTCTGTATGGAGCACTGTCTTTTTGAAAATAAAAGCAAAATACTAAGGAACTACCTAACGTGTTCTTTCCTATTTTTCTGCACACCTGTATATATATATATATATATATATATATATATATATATATATATATATATATATATATATATATATATATATATATATATATACAAACAAACAGAGTGGCAATAAAGTTACTATAGAGTTAATTACAATAACAATTAAGACAAAGAAATTAATTAACAGTCCAGAAATTTATCATTAAAATGGTTCTTGCTAATTCTGGTTAATAACAATAAAATTCTATAGAAAACAATAGTAAATTGTAAATTACCGATACTATTCGAACTGCAAGACACCTGCTTTTTATTATAAATAACTGTATAGTCACTTTATTGCCACCCTATATATATATATATATATATATATATATATATATATATATATATATATATATATATATATATATATATATATATATATATATATATTAGTGGATATCAGTGTATTATTTTAAACAGTGTTAATCAAAACAGGTTGTCTATTTCAAATACGGTTATCCACTAAAATATTGTTTGAAGTAATAAAAATGTAGGATTGAAAATAAAAACTAATCCAGGAATTTTTTTTTATATATCATTACAAATATGGGGCTAATCTCTACTTTATTGTCAAAATTTTAAAAAGTTTGATAGGAAGTGGGAAGATTGTGTTGCTCCAATCTTTCAAATAGAGATAGCTTGCTTTTTCGTTGGCTTATTTGTCTTCCAAAACCCTGGCTCTTGCTCCAAGTATGGATCGAACTCGGTACTCAGTAGTGATGGTTGAACGGACTAGCTCGTTAACCAATACCCTACATCATGGTGTCCAAGCTTAGCTTTGCCACAAGTATGAGGCATCAAGTGATGATCGAACTCACTAATGGCCAGACTAGCTCATTAACCATTACTCCACAACGCTCTGCTTAAGCTTAGTTTTGGCATAAGCCTACAAGTATGGAGCACCCAGTGAGAATCGAACACACTAGTGGCCTAACTAGCTCGTTAATCATTACCTCACAACGAGATGCCTAAGCATAGCTTTGCCACAAGTATGCGACACTCACTGGGTATCTAATTGCATCCATTGAATTAAATTGGATAATCATTATTTTCGACAAGACTTTCCCTCATTTTACTGTTACATTTTATCACATTTTTTTTTAAATGGAATATCTTCCAGACATTAAAGAAACATTTAACCTCAACGAGAACTACCAAATTTTTCTTCATCTGATTATAGCTTTTTATTGCAAAATTGTAGATGTAATACCCTCTAACCATTAAACCATTAATCTTTGGCTGTTTTTTCTTTACCTTTTTTTCTCGGTCCAATACTCTTCAAACATTAAATTAAATTGTGACCTCATTATTAATATTTCGTCCCGTCTTCATTTAATTGTAGCTTTTTATCTCGCCTTTCTCGACCGAATAACTTGAAAACATAAAATTAACTAGCATTTTATTTTTATCTTTCGGATAGATTTTTTTTGTTTTTGTTTTGTTTCTTTATCTTATCATCACGTTTTAGTAAACCCTTCCAGCTCAAATACTCTTCAAACATTAAAGCACGCTCGGTCCAGAGTATTCTCAGCATCCTTCCATAAAAACACATTTCTGTTGCTTCAAGTTTCTTCATCTGTGAGGAAATTGCCCAGCATTTACTGCTATACATGAGGACTGATATTACGTAATAGTTCAGTACTCTTTTCTTTGTTTCTGTTGCTTCAAGTCTCTTCTTCATCTGTGAGGAGATCGTCCAGCATTTACTGCCATATAGGAGGACTGATATTACATAACAATTCAGTACTCTTTTCTTTGTTTCTGTTGCTTCACGTCTCTTCTACATCTGTGAGATTTTCCAGCCTTCACTGCCATATATGAGGACTGATATTAAATAACAATTCAGTACTCTTTTCTTTGTTTCTCTTGCTTCAAGTCTCTCCTTCATCTGTGAGGAGATTGTCCAGCCTTCACTGCCATATATGAGGATTGATATTAAATAACAATTCAGTACTCTTTTCTTTGTTTCTGTTGCTTCACGTCTCTTCTTCATATATGAAAAGATTGTCCAGCATTCACTGCCATATAGGAGGACTGATATTACATAATAGTCCAGTACTCTTTTTGTTTCTAACGAAAAATATGACAATAACAAAAAGGAAAGTCTAACCGCTTAGCCCTTTTTTTGCTTGTTTGTTTGGCGGAGTGGTTATATTTTAGGTATGTTTTATATGTTTATATGCGTCCGATTTTAGAAACTCTCATCAAACTTTATACGCCCACTCTACACATTTGTGTAAATATTGGAATGATGTTTCGATATTATTTATTACTTGGAAATTTCTGAAAGGCATCCAGCTTCTGACATTTCGGTATATTTCGACAAAAAAGTATCATAGTTATTAAAAAATAAACAAACAAATACCATTTTTAACAAAAATCAAATGAAAGCTACGATAGCGCTGCGTTGATTCTTGTTCGATAATCTCGTAGCAACTAAATTACGCGAGATGTTTTGCACCCACACAACACCCACCGTATTTTCAGCTAACTGAATCAAAATGGCCGACTGTTTAGCGTTCCAATTTATTCTATTTAATAACTGAAGCGACTTACTATAAATTTCGTGGCACAATGAAAAATCCTCACTGCTCAATCCTCCGCCATTTGCAATTAGGTCTAAAGAGCATGTATTTATAGTTCTCATCGTTACTTATTACAGAAGGTCTTTATGCTAACCATTCAAATCATTTCGCCACAATAACATCTCTGTTTATCGCGTTTAATATCAAGTAAATGATTGATAAATGTTTGGAAATAAAAATTATAAAATGGCAATAGTCATGATATTTGCTGAACTGTCATTAATATTATTTAGAGTTAGGACAGAATCTATGAAAATATCTTATCATGGGGGCTTACGGGCATATCACGGTAAAATATTGGTTCTCGAACCTGGCCAGTACCAAGATGGAGTGACCACTTGGGAATACCAGATGCTGTAAACTTGGGTGTGCGAGTAGTATAAAAATCACGTTGAAACATTGGTTCTCATCCGATCACCGAAGTTAAACAACGTCGAGCATGGTCAGTATCTAGGTGGGTGACCGTTTGATAATACCAGGCGCTCTAATATTGGATGTGCGAGTGGTATAAAGGGCTTACGAAGATATCATGTTGAAACCTCCAGTTCCCGTCCGATCACCGAAGTTAAGCAACGTCGATCCTGGTCAGTACCTAAATGAGTGACTGCTTGGTAATTCCAGGCGCTGTAAACTTGGATGTCCAATTGGTATAAAGAGCTTACCAATACATCACGTTGAAAAGCCGATTCTCGTCCGATCTTCGAAGTTAAGCAATGTCGAACCTGGCCCGTATGTAGATGGGTGACCGTTTGGTAATACCAGCTGTTGTAAGCTTGGATGTACGGGTAATATAAAGGGCTTAAGAACATATCACGTTGAAACATTGGTTATCGTCCGATCACCGAAGTAAAGCAACCGGTGTCTCAACCGGTGATTTTTTTTCTTAATCATTTCGCTACCATCAAGGCTGGAATTTCCCTAGTACGCAGGGTGTTACAGGGAGTGAAAGTGAAAGTGAAAGAGAAGACTGAGAAAAGGGACGTTTGTGGAAAGGACAACAAATATATTCATGAAATATCTATCACTTTCATACTTCATCTTACTCAAAATAAACAATATCTATTCTATTAAGAGAAAATGATATATAAATTTTTATATACCAGAACAATGTTAGGAAAATTGATGACAAAGTGAAAAAAACTTTTCATGTGACATGTTTCATCCTATAGGGCTTCATTAGATTAAAGCGATCGTTACAACATTTCACCTTTCTTGGCAGGTCTTCTATTATCACAATGTTGGATACTTAATAACAAAATTGATGAAGGGAATTCAAGAAGACAGAAGATGGCTATTGATGTTGCATTTAAATTTTTGAAGATTGTAGTTACCAGGGAAGCAAGTAAACGGAAGTGAGTTCCACAGACGGTAAGTGCGAGAAAAGAAACTGTTAGAGTAGAAGTGCCGGTTGCATTAAGTTATTTCAACAGTAAACGAGTGGTGTCTAGATGCCAATCTCGTAACACGCTTAAATTCAGGTAGTCGGAGCACCAGGAGGAAAAAAAAGCTCATCAGAACCGTTTTATGGCCATAAGACTGGATATCAAGCGTGAAAAGCCAGCCTTTATTATGAGACATAAGTTTTATATTTGTGTCATACATTTTAAAAAGCGTACTTATTATTTCTCTCTCTTTAACATTTCTTTTTCTTCGTCAGAGACAAAAATGAACTTACTGAGGTTGCCTGTTTTGAGAAGCAGTCTATTATATCAACTGATGACGGTCCTACTTTGCCATGGGTTTTACTTTGGATGCTGCATGGGAGAAACACATTTGCCAATTGAAGTTATATCAGGCCATGATTACTGCATAATCGGGGCCGGGCCAGCTGGTTTGCAACTGGGATACTTCTTCGAGAAAGCCGGACGGGACTACATCATCTTCGAAAGATCAAATAATTCAGGTAAGACCCCAGTATATCTTTAAAAGGCTGATTTATTGTCTATATTTCTGAGATGAGGTATTATGAACACTATTTACATTATTCGGACTATTGTCCTCATCTATGTTGCCATATTTTAACAACGTTTCGGCCTTTGTACGCTCCAGCTTTCTTCAGGTGGTTGGAATGTCGAACTGAACTCTTTATTTCGGTAGACTAGTTCCACGTGTTATGTCTAATGGATGTCAGTTATCAGTTATCTCCTGCTAATTCCCCTCTCCAAGTTCTCCACTGCCTTAACCAGGTATTGAACTCACAACTCTTTGCCATGTGTCTCTTAAAGACATCTATGTATGAATTTCTGGGACTTATAAACTTAATGTCTTCAGTAACCATTTTTACCAGTGCTCATATTGCAATTTGTTGCTGTTAGCATTCATGTTTTTACCAGAGCTCATATTGCAATTTTTGTTGTTATTATTGCTTTTCTTTGGCACTCCTTATTACTGGTTCCAATACTGTATTCATTTCTATGCTTGGTCGTCTCAGGAGATTTTTGTGGCCTAGCATAAGTTTACGAATTTTCCAATGATGTTCTTTGTCTATGATTTCAACCTGATCCCACAGAGGATGACAGATGACACGTAGAACTAGAACAGTCTACCCCAACGAGCGAAACAAAGGGTTCAGTTCGACATTCCAACCACCTGAAGAAGGCCGGAGCGTACAAAGGCCGAAACGTTGTGATAAATATGGCAACAAAGATGAAAACAATAGTCCGAATAATGTAAATAGTGATTTATTGTTGTTGGCGTTTTTCTTCGTTCTTTTTTTTCTTTAACGTAAAATTGGCTTCATTTTAGTGTGTGTAACATCATATTTGGTAAGGTTTGAAAGCAAAATAAAAAAATTTAAAAGAAATTTTTATTATATTCTTCTTCTTTTTGTTGTGTCTCTTCAGAATGTGATCGATCATGGTTCTCCATAACTCTCTATCCTTTGAAGCTTTTAGTAACGTTTGTCTTTTTATCATCTCTCTCACTACCGTTCACCCATCCGTTCATAGGGGTGCGCGCACCCCCTGTTCTTTTTGCTTTCACTATGTATTGTTCGTGTCAAATTCTTTGGGTCCTCTTTCTTTATTATGTGTCCAAGAAATTCCAACTGCTTGTTTATGATTCTGGGTTACTCAGGTGAATGTAATAGATGTCCTGGTATTTATTAAGCTTGGTGCCAACACAAAACGAAATATGTTAAAAGAATTGCGAAGTAACAGATTTCGGATTTTGTATTTCACATAGAAAGGTTACCAACCAAGGCTAAAGAGCATAGTTGGCCATACTATTAATCCCTACCTGGAATGAGAAAAGATGGATTCATACCGTTCCAAGTGCATTTGTGTGAAATGCTGGGATTTGAACTCCGTACACTAATTCCGTTCTTCACGCCGATAAACTCTACGCATGCACCCTTCATCTGTAGATACAACGTAAAGATTTTGATTTTAATCCCTGGATTAAATACAATGTAAAGATTTCGATTTTAATCCCTGGATTAAATACAACGTGAAGATTTAGACTTTAATCCCTGGATTAAATACAATTTAAAGATTTCGATTTTAATCACTGAATTAAATACAACGTAAAGATTTAGATTTTAATCCCAGGATTAAATATAATGTAAAATTTTGATTTTAATCTCTAGATTAAATACAACGTAAAGATTTAGATTTTAATCCCTGGATTAAATATAATGTAAAATTTTGATTTTAATATCTGGATTAAATACAACGTAAAGATTTCGATTTTAATTCCTGGATTAAATACAATGTAAATACAATTTTAATTTGTAAAGCTTTTTATGCTTAGAAAACAGAATTTGTAAAGAATTCCATAAAGAAATAGCATATTGGTAGATTCTATGGATCTGGAATTTAATTGATTAAAAAACAGAAACAATTTCATAGAAACAAAGAAAAGAGTATTAAACTGTTATGTAATATCAGTTCTCCTATACGGCAATGAATGCTGGACAGATGAATAAGTGACTTGAAACAAGTGAAACTTACTGAACAGTTACGTAATATCAATTCACTTATATCCTTGTGGTGTAATGGTTAGCAAGTTTGTCTCTCAAGATCATTTACAGCTGAGTAGTGAGTTCGATCCTTACTGGGTGCTTCACACTTTCGGCCTTGTGCCACATCTTAGCTATATTTAGAAAAAACATTTCGGCATTTCGAAGTGGTATAATCGCTAGCAAGCTCGTCTCGTTAGAACAATTACGACCAAGTAGTTAGTTCGATCTTCACTGGGCTCTCCATACTTCCGACCTTGTGCCACGCTTAGGAAATCAACATATGTATTCTTAAGTGCCTTGTACAAAGAGGTGAGGTCAGAATTGTTTCAATATGTAAAATCAGAAAGGTCTTAATAAACAAGGAATCGGAAAAATCATTTAAATGGTCAAAATAATCAACATGAGAGGCTTAATAATGTCCAGATGGAGGTCGGAAATTTTCATAAAATAATAAAATTAAATAATTAAAAAAACTCCCATCTGTCAGTTATCGAAGAGTATATTTTTCTTGGATCACAGATAAATTTTTTATAGATTGAGATTTCATCACCGCCGTTCGAACTCCGAATTACCACCAGTCACGATGAACGAATGTTCCCTCGGGGAGGCACCATGTCTTGAGAGAATATTGGGCCTCAAACTCACATCTGACATCAAGTGGAACTCCTACATACGCTCCATCGCTAAAGATGCAAATAAAATGGTCGGCTCTCTTTATTTTACAAGAGCCAGATCATGACGAAAATAGAGTAGTGTTTTCATATTTGGGAGGGAGCTGCCGAGTGCTAGCTTTCCAGTCTTGGTAAAGTTCAAAAACATCTCCGAGTCCTTGTGAGTGATGAATATTTTTCCATCCTCCAAACTCTCCCTCACAGGCGTGATGTGGCGAGCCTCTCACTGCTCTATCACTACTTCTATGAAAAGTACTCGAACCAACTACATCCTTTAGTTCCGCCAGTTCTAACTTTTCACGGCTAGGACCGCCATGCATTTACATCATAGCAAACCACCAACATTCCCTCCGCGAACCACGCCCAAGATGTTTCCCCGATCACTATAATCTTAACCTGTTCAAGTCTAGAGTTAACCGCTATCTTCCTCTCCTATCCGGATAAACTACTCCGTAATGTAACCCTCTACCTCGAGTGCCTTCGGTGATCCTTACTATAAGAAAAATGCTGTTCCCACACTGTTTGAAGATCTGAGAGTCCACTAAAAATAACGTTTGAAGCAATAAAAATGTCGGATTAAAAATTAAAATCCATTAATTCTTTAGAAATGGCTTTGTTTATATTTCGGATACGAAACTGAGTAAATATGGCTTCCGTAAAAAAAGGTGAACGAGTGAATGTGCTTTAAGGCAAATAGGATCTTGCTTGAGTGTCAAGTTCTCCGTAGCCTAGCGATCAAAACACGCCAGATCAGACAGTGCTTCCTCCCGCAAAGAGGGACGGAAGTTCGAATCCAACCGGAGAGCTCATTTTCTTTACTAAATTTTCTCGAGTGCTCAGGCCGATAGACGAAATAAACACTGGTAAAAAAAAAACAACAGAGCGTCTACTAAAATATCGGTATCCATTATATTAGGTACCCCCACGAGATCGCTAAAAAAAGAGCACATAATAATAAAAAATAAAAATAAATAAAAACAAGCAAAATAATTTAACCCAAATAAATAAATAAACAAATAAACGACTTCCGGTAAAATAACCGCCAAAATAGACTACCCACAATGCACTACTGACTCATATATAAATAGCCGAGAAAAATAACAGCACTCGTGGCCTGATGATTGCGTCTAGCATGAAACAGACTGTCGCCTCTAAGTGTTGACTTTTATGTTCACTTTTATATTTATACACGCTCTATCTCTGATATTGAGCACTTTATCCCATAAATATAACACACCTTAAGACTATATTTCTCCATTTTGTTTTCGTCAAGTTTGGCGTCTTTTTCATCATGCTATGCTCTTTTTTAGCGATCTCGTGGGGTACCTACATTATATATAGTGAATCTGGGTTAAAAAAAAAAGAAGTCATCTCGTGTGAAAAATTGTCTACTCATAATTTTAAAACTCAGTGGCAGGAAGAGATGGCAGCTTGTAAATAAAACTGAAACATAGCAACGCCGATCAGAGCTGCCGAGAAACACAAGTATTTTTCTTATTCTTCAACAGCCTAAACTACGGGATAAGTCCCAGCTGTATAACAGGTGATAAATATCCCACGTCGAGATAGGGTGAGATAATTTTATCAATTATCTGAGAGATCGGAGTAGGGGCTTTGTTTTTCTTTAAAACTCTTGAATGTCGTTGGAACATTTGTCTGTTATCCAAATTGTATGGTTCGTTCTAAAGATTTTTTTTTTTTAATTAATTATTATTAAGTGATACACTGTCGCCGGGATGATCAGTAGAGATTGCTAGCAAGCAAATCAAGATATTAACATTGAAAGAAAAGTGATAATTAATAACATGGACACTTCGACGTTGTGTAATGGTTAGACAACTTGTCGTGATAGATAAATTACGATTGAGTAGGAAGTTCCATAAATTTTGCTTCGTGCCACATCTAAGCTAGGTTTATGAAATCACGAATGAATAATCTGAGCACTTCGACTTTGTGAAATGATTAGCAAGCCTGTCGCGCTAGATCAATTACGATTGAGTAGTGAGTTTGATTCTCACTGGGAACTCCATACTTTCGGCCTTGTGCCACATCTAAGCTACGCTTACTAAATTGTGAATGAATAACTAGAGAGCTATCAGGCAGTGAAATTATTAGCAAGCTTGTCACGCTAGATGAATTGCAAAACCTCCCCGAAAAAGGTCGAGAAGCGATGGCGACGGCGATAATGCAACAATTTTTCAAACGCACAGTATCGAACGACAGAAATTGACACTACTTACATTATTCGGACTATTGTCTTCATCTTTGTTGCCATATTTATCACAACGTTTCGGTCGATATACGCTCCGGCCTTCTTCAGGTCGCTGGAATGTCGAACTGAACCCTTTATTTCGCTCGCTCAGGTAAACTGTTCTAATTCCACGTGCCATGTCTAATGGATGTCAGTTATCAGTTATCTCCTGTTAATTCCCCTCTCCAAGTTCTCCACTGCCTTACCCATTTATTGAATTCACAACACTTTGGGTCCTGTCACTGGGTCTAACCAACGCCTTTATCTACCGTGCCATGAAGAAGGCCGGAGCGTACATCGGTCGAAACGTTGTGATAAATATGGCAGTAAAGATGACGACAATAGTCGGAATAATGTAAATATTGTACATAATACCTCATCTCAGAAATATAGACAGATACTGACGGAAACCGAGTAAGGGAATCCGCAAAAATCCAGTTACCATAAATAAAATAACTGAATTATTTTAAAATTATTATGAAGAGAAATGTTCGTAAGACAGGTAATATTATTATTATTATTATTATTATTATTATTATTATTATTATTATTATTATTATTTCCATATTATTATTGTAATAAAATAAGTACATCTCATCTCCCTTCTCGCTTGTAACCATCCATCACAATAAAATAAACGTTTTTCAGCACTAAAGCAGAATGATTAAAATAAAGCTTCATTAGCTTCTACCGAGAGTTGTTACTATATTACAATTACTTTTGTTGTTGTTGTTAGCTTTAACCCGTGAAAATTTAACGGTTTTCCTTTTTTAATAATTTGGTGAATATTAATTCTTAAGTTAATGATTGAGTAAGCTCATAGCGAGTTCTAGACAAGTAAATATTCGTAGAATTTTCCCTATAGCATCGTTAAATATTTGAGCTTAACAACTTCAACAAAATATTGCAATAACAATAATAAATATGAATGCTGGTCGTTATTTTAAGAAGTGGGTACAAATGAAAAGATTTTAAAATTGACAAATTTTTTCGAATTCACTGAAATTTAAAGTTTTAATCCAAATTTCTTTTTTTTTTTACAATTCTCTCTCTCTCTCTCTCTATCTTCCTGTCTGTCATATAATATATATATATATATATATATATATATATATATATATATATATATATAATAGCTGGCCACTCGTATTCGAGGATCCCTGTCTACTTGGGCGGCTAGCCAATCCCTATTGCAGACTCGCTCAGGCACATTTGTGTTTACTCAACACCCACATAGAGCCAGCCTGTGGTTTATACTGCAACTATACTGAGCAGTTACAGTTTCTGGGAGAGAGCGTGTTATCTAGCGTGATCAACAATCTGAACAAGGCCAGCACTCTCAAGCCCTCGGCCACGATGACTTGTGGCTTCGTGCTAGCACAGCTACCGACGGCCCCCTAGAGTTCCGTCTACCCAATTTCACTCACAAGGCTTGGGTCAACCCGTAGTAAGGTTTTCATGCACTTTCCAAAGGTGCCGCACGCTGTGATCGACCCCGATCCATTCTAATAACATCGGGAAGTCTCCTTCCTTACAGATCGACCATGGTGAGTTTTGAACCCGAGTATCATGGTCAGAAGGCGAATATATATATATATATATATATATATATATATATATATATATATATATATATATATATATATATATATATATAGTTGAATTGATGTGAGTTTGTGACCCTGGGTTTCACGATCTTTGCGGTCGTTAAAATGATTAATTTTTAAATTTTGGATTTATATATGGTTGCGTATATCGGTGTTTTTATGGAAGTGGGAGGAAAAATTGTCGTCGGAACGCCACTCATACTTACGCAAATATACATACACGCACGTACACTCATTGATGTAGGCAGACACACACGATTGAGCGCTTTCCAATAAGTACCGCGCATATATAATATATAAATAATGTATATAAAAAAATAGCGTGTGTGTATATATATATATATATATATATATATATATATATATATATATATATATATATATATATATATATATATATATATGTCAGGTCATTTTTATATATATATCAGGTCATCCCATAAGTTCTGTCCGAATTTTGAATTTTGAAACAAGTGACCAAATGTTACATTTAATTACAGATTCAATCAACAATGTATTTTCACTGATTATCTGACTTCCTTCCATCTATTAATAAGCTTACTAATTCCATTACTGTAAAATTCTTTTGGCTTTGATTCGAAGAACTCACAAATGTCAGTTTTAACCTCTTCCTGTGTTACAAAAGCTGTTTCTTCCAAATGATTCTGTAAGCTACGAAACAAATGGTAGTCTGAAGAAGCAAGGTCGAGAGAATAAGGTGGATGAGGAATTTTCTCCCAACCAAGTTCTTCGATCTTTTGTGACGTGATTCTTGCTGTGTGTGGTCGCGCATTGTCCTGATGAAACATCACCCGTTTTCGATTCACTAGAGCAGGTCTTTTTCCTCAAAGCTTGGTTCAAACGCTCTAATTGCTGACAGTATATTTGAGCATTAATTGTTGCATTAGGTGGTAAGAATTCAAAGGGGATTATTCCTTGGCAATCCCACCAGATTGAAAGAAGAACCTTTTGCCCATGAAGTTCCCTTCTCGGCTGTGGCTGGGGTCCTTCCCCTTTACCAAGCCACAAGAAAATTTTGTTCTGTTTTTATCGTGAGGTGGCATAAGTAGGCATCCGTCATTCTCGGGAATCTATGGAGTCTATAAGGGCGATTAGTTAATCTCTGTTGACGACACCTGCTCAGGCACATTTTGAAAGAGCTGACAAGACAAGTAATAGTAATGTTACATGAAGCGTCCTAGGTGATAGGCCGAAGGTGACACATTGTATATGGAAGAACCTCTCATTCCTTTCTTGTCCTCCATCCCACTCCTGCTACTTTCATTCCAATGGAGCGATTCAACCACTTCTACTCGGACCCTAATTGTCCTTCTGCTGATACCCATGTTGTTTCTCTTGCATTTATGAAAAGTTTCAGCATCAGATTTTGAGATCGGATGTCGTCTAACGTCTTTGTGCTGAAAATTCTCTTTTTATGCACCGACTGCTTCGGTAGCATAAATATCAAATACCCATTGCCTACCTCACATTGTATTTCCCTTCAGGCGAAACAAGATTAAAAAATGTGTCACTCTGCAATGTGAATTTTATATTCGGCCACGATTTTCAGGAAAATAAAAGTATTGTTTGACCGTAAACAATTATGCAACCACATGCAATAATTTCTCTAGTATTGTGCAAAAGATGAGATGACACGGAAAACTCAGGTTAATCTAATAATTGCTTCCTCTTTACTTATTTGTATCTATCGATTTATGTATATATTTTTCTTTAATTCTTTTATCCTTTTTCGTTCTATCTACGTCTGTCTTTTTTATTTCATTTTTCACTTTTCTTTTCTTTTTTCATTTTCTGATTATTTCTTTTTCGTCTTTCTTTTTTTTCTATTTGTTTTTCCTTCTTTATGCTTCTTTGGATCTATCTATTTCTATTTATCTATTTATTTACTTCTGTTTTCTTTCCATTCTTTTGTCCTTTTCCAATCTATCTACTTTCTTTCTCATTTTCGTTTTTCACTTATCTCCCCTTTTTTTATTCATTCTTTATTTATTTATTTTTTCGCCTTTCTTTTTTCTTCCTTTCTTTCTTTGTATCTTTCTTTCTTTCTTTCTTTCTTTGCATATATCTATTTACTTATTTTTCTTCCCTTCTTTTATTCTTTTGATTTCTTTCTTTTTTTCACTTTTATTTTCTTTCTTTCATTCATCCTTTCTTTCTTTCCTTCTTTCTTTCTTAGTTGCTAATTCTATCCATTTTCCTTTTGTTCTTTCCTTTTCCCTGCTATTTCTCTCTGGTTTTCTTCCCCTCTTTCTTTTTTCCAATTCTTTTTATCTCTTTCATTATTTCGTTATACATTTACTTCTCTTTCCTTTTTTCATTATTTTGCCCTTGTTCTTTCTTTCTTTCTTTCTTTCTTTCTTTCACAACTCCTGGCGAGCAGGGAACAATACTTCAAAAGAGAGTTTACTAGGAAGGCGCCCTTGACATTTATAGGTCATGTTCCTTTGACTAAATCAGCCACACAGTAGTCAAGAAAAGATACAAAAATGATTCGAAAAGACCCAACAAAGCTGGGGCTATTTTATCCTCGGGCCGAGTTAATAGGTCATCGAAGAAAACAAGGATAAATACCAAAAAATAAATAAATACATATAGTAATTTTCTCCATGTCTTTTATTTATTTATTTATTGGTGTGGGGAATTTTCTGAAACCAAACGAAAACATCAAATACAAATGAACGAATATGGCAGATTTATTTCGAACAGTTGGTTCTTAGAGAGGAGAATGTTTTTTTTTTTTTTTTTTTCGATTTCAATGGATCTTTTCTGTTAATTAACCCAAAATAAAAAGGATTTATATTTACTAAAATTCACACCAAATTCTCCTAGATCGAGGCTCTTTCATTGCACTCCGGTTGGGCATACCTTTGCGATTGAGCCAAATGTGGGCGACACGGGTGCGCTATTTTTAAGTGTGGGGACAGTATCCGCACTCACCCCGATAAACAAGCCAGAAACAGATTTTTTTTTAATTGTAAAAAATTCCTTAAGTACCTCGAATATTATTCGCACTTACGAAATGTGAATAACTCACTGATTTTTTGTAATTTTTCATTACAAATTTTGACTGAAAATTTATAATTTCAAAAGAGTGCCAAAAATTTAATAAAATAAAAATAAAAAACTTTTATGTAAAATTCATAATTTCTTGGAGTGAATTAATATTTGCGATAACTAACTTTACATTTCTTGGGGTGAATTAACAGAAAAGCTCCCTTCAGTTAATCGGCCTTATTAAAAGCTTATTGATGTGAATGACCCATTTTCCCACATTTTAAAATACTATGTTCCTTCAGAATATAGGCGATCATTGCTCTCCACAGATCAATTTTCTTTAGTATCTGTGACTTGTAGAGTGGCGTGGTTTGTCTTTTTATCCCATCAATAAAAACTTCCTTGTCTCATTCATTAGAAACCAGCTTCCAATCTCCGAATCCAATGAATGCATTGATCTAATAGAAGAACTTCCTATGTTCCCAAAGTCTGACATGTCCGGTAAGGACTCCAATACGGAAACATTTCAAACCTCACCAGGAGTACAAGAAAGAAATGAGAGCCCCAATCTATTTCATCTTTTCCTAGACTATACCCTGCATATTTACAAACACACGTGAAGAGACGGGTACTGCGCATTTAAGTGTTCTAAATTACATCCCAAACTAATCTACCAATAATTAACAACGATCTTACTTTCCTGTACCGAGGCCAATGTATTAGGTCATCCCATAAGTTCTGTCCGAATTTTAACTTTTTGTTAAAATGAACGAAATTTAAAGAGTATTTTATAATGTCTAATACAGCTGAACATTATTTTTATGTTTAGATGCATTTAAACTGATCCAATTTTATTTCAGAAAACAATAAAGATTAAATTTTGTTTGATTAAAACCCTGCTAACATGGAAGTACCCAAGAATCATTTGAGGCACATAATACTTTATGAGTTCAAGAAAGGAAACTCAGAAGCCGAAGCAGCTAGAAACATTCACTCAGTTTATGAAGAGGAATGTGTGAATGAAAGAAATTGCAGAAGATGGTTTGCAAAATTCAGAGGTGGAGATTTCACCCTTGAAGGTGAAGATCGAACCGGACGTCCAGTTGAATTTGATGAAAAGCTTCTTGAAGCAACTCTTGAAGAAAATCCTGCTTTATCAGTTGAGGAATTGGCAATGATTCTCAGTTCAAACCATACAACTGTTCATCGTCATCTTCAACAACTAATTACTTTAGATATCTCTGTGTATGGATCAGTTATAACACATTTAATATAGGAGAAAAGGAAATTGAACATAGAATAAGCTGCTCTAAGAGTAGTTTCGCACAATACTTCAAGTTGATACAAAACCAAAACATTAACCTAAAAACTCGAATCATGCTCTTAAATAACCTCGTCTAGTTGAGATTTTCATATGTATGTCAGGCATGGTGCCATCTTTCTTCGAACGTTCTTCGAACATTATAGACTGGCGCTACAGAATCGTAATCAAAGAACTTTATCAAATAACAGAAACCATATTACTTCAGAACTCTCAACAAAAGCAACAACTAGAATGGATAGCACATGTAACTCGAAGAGAAAATAATGATATAATCAAGATGTCGACATTCCACACCACTTCAAACAAAAGGTTAGGAAGGAAACCAACACCAATATTGGAAAGAGTTATAACAGTAACTAGATTTCAGAAACCTATTTGTCTGAAGATATTTTTTAATAGAAACATGTTATAAATTACAACCGACGGTAGCACTGGATGCTTGGTCAATGAATGCCTTAATGAATGTTTCCTTATAAGGAAGTGGCTAATTTCATCCAAAGCAAGTGAAAGAAAACGAGAAAACGTTAATGAAGAGAAAGGATAATAAAAGAACAGGATTCAGAAAAACAGAAAATGTTGATTAATGTTGTATTTAAAGTTTTGAAGATCGTAGCTGACAGAAAAGCAAGAAGCCGGAAGAGGGTTCCACAGCTGAGAAGTGCGAGAGAAAAAATATTAGAATAGAACTTACGGTTACACTTAGCAATTTCAACCGTAAAATTATAAAACCTAACTGCCACTTTAGTACTAAGCTCAAATTCAAGAGTTCGAGGTACCAAAGAGGAAAACTCATTAGAACAATTGCCATGAAAATATTTATAGAAAGGAAAAATACAGGGAGAGCTACGTTATGTTAGTAGGAACGTGACTGAAGCCGAGATGCCAGATTAGGTCCGATAACATTACAGACCCATCTTTTGGTCAAGGAAATGTAGTTGTATAGCAGGAGCATCAATCCACATGTAGCAACAATATTTGATGCACAGATGAATGTTAGAGCTATAAACATGCAAAATGGATTCTAGCGAGAAACATTGTCTGGCCCGACACAGTGAACCAATTTTCCTAGTAGGAGATTTGTCACCATTACCATTTTCCATGTTATTTTTTTTATAATTTTAATTCAGAGCTATCCTTCTGTCAGACTGACATCCAAAGTTAGAAAACTCACTCCATCCTGTGACTTAACTGGGAAGAGAATATATGGAATGATCCAGAGTTGACCCATTTACATATGAAGTCACAAAGACTATAAATAGCTGCGGCTATCACCCATAAAGCAATTGAGTGGATACTACTTCCAGTGAGTTAGTAACACTACACTACAATGGCGTCGCCGATATCTAAAGAATCGAACAAATAATTATGAATATACACAAGTATGGCTTAGGATACTTACAGCCAAAGCTAGAACCAAAATGCTAAAAGATTCAAAATTAATCAGAGGAGAAAACCGAATAACGAATCTCTTGTTGGTAACTGCTGGTTGTGAGGCCATCATAAAATTATCAGCAATTGCACACCCAAGACAGTTGGAAGATTGAAATGTCCGTTCACTCTGATAAGTAGACAAATTAGTTTTCCATTGACCATTTCCTATACTACCAACGAATAAGTATGGTACGAAAAGAGGTGACAGAACTAATTTCAAATCAGAACCTCAAAAGGGTAATTTGCAGTTCAAGCCCCGTGCTCAGTTTCTAATAAAAAATTCCCGAATAGTTCCATTTAGGTGGAAATGTACATGCTTAATTCGAAAATAACAAAGAAATTTTGATAAAATCTACCGTGTTAGAGTTATCGACAATAAAAGTTCGAACTCATTCGAGTCGCGGCTACCTCATGTTGACAAAATGGAAACAAAAAACACTTGTAGTCTACATTTGGAATATGCCTCTCAAAAGCTAAATAAAGGGTTGACAGAACTAATTTCAAGTCGGAACCTCGAAAGGGTAATTTGCAGTTCAAGCCTCACACTCAATTTCTATAAAATAAAAGTTCGAACTCATTCGAGTCGCGGCTACCTCATGTTGACAAAATGGAAACAAAAAACACTTGTAGTCTACATTTGGAATATGCCTCTCAAAAGCTAAATAAAGGGTTGACAGAACTAATTTCAAGTCGGAACCTCGAAAGGGTAATTTGCAGTTCAAGCCTCACACTCAATTTCTATAAAATAAAAGTTCGAACTCATTCGAGTCGCGGCTACCTCATGTTGACAAAATGGAAACAAAAAACACTTGTAGTCTACATTTGGAATATGCCTCTCAAAAGCTAAATAAAGGGTTGACAGAACTAATTTCAAGTCGGAACCTCGAAAGGGTAATTTGCAGTTCAAGCCTCACACTCAATTTCTATAAAATAAAAGTTCGAACTCATTCGAGTCGCGGCTACCTCATGTTGACAAAATGGAAACAAAAAACACTTGTAGTCTACATTTGGAATATGCCTCTCAAAAGCTAAATAAAGGGTTGACAGAACTAATTTCAAGTCGGAACCTCGAAAGGGTAATTTGCAGTTCAAGCCTCACACTCAATTTCTATAAAATAAAAGTTCGAACTCATTCGAGTCGCGGCTACCTCATGTTGACAAAATGGAAACAAAAAACACTTGTAGTCTACATTTGGAATATGCCTCTCAAAAGCTAAATAAAGGGTTGACAGAACTAATTTCAAGTCGGAACCTCGAAAGGGTAATTTGCAGTTCAAGCCTCACACTCAATTTCTATAAAATAAAAGTTCGAACTCATTCGAGTCGCGGCTACCTCATGTTGACAAAATGGAAACAAAAAACACTTGTAGTCTACATTTGGAATATGCCTCTCAAAAGCTAAATAAAGGGTTGACAGAACTAATTTCAAGTCGGAACCTCGAAAGGGTAATTTGCAGTTCAAGCCTCACACTCAATTTCTATAAAATAAAAGTTCGAACTCATTCGAGTCGCGGCTACCTCATGTTGACAAAATGGAAACAAAAAACACTTGTAGTCTACATTTGGAATATGCCTCTCAAAAGCTAAATAAAGGGTTGACAGAACTAATTTCAAGTCGGAACCTCGAAAGGGTAATTTGCAGTTCAAGCCTCACACTCAATTTCTATAAAATAAAAGTTCGGACTCATTCGCGTCGCGGTGGGTGAAGTTGAAATTAATTCTGCACCCCAAAAAGAATAGTGAATCTAATCTACAAGAGGCAAGATTCATAATGCAAAGTGGACAGAACACTACGATAATAGAAAAGAATGGAAATTGGATATTAGTGAATACAGAACAGCATAGATTGTAACACGATCGAAATTGAAGCAAACGAGAAATTATCACTTGATAATTATGAATACGCACACCATGGCTTAGAATACAAGCAGCTAAAGATAGAACCAAAAAGCGAAAGGATTCAAAATCAATCAGAGGAGAAAAACAAATAACGGACCTCTTATTGGCAACTGCTGGTTGTGAGGCTATCATAAAATTATCAGCAGTTGCACATATAAGGACAATAATTGGAGGAACACTCCTATGAAAAAAGAAGGTCGAGATCTCCCATAACTAGACAATCTCTTAAGGAGAGGGAGGGAGATAGTGAGGTGACAAAAGTTCCCTAAAGTAACAAGGAAAATAAAGGGATAAAACCTCTTCGGTACAGGGAGATGAGGTGACTCATTTACATATGACGTTATAAAGACTATATAGATACGGTTATTACCCATGTGGCAGTTGAGCGCATACTAATTCCCTTGAGTCGGTAATAATACACTACAGGTCCATTTCCTCGGGATATTTGTGGTAAAATGTATGCAACAAAATAGTTGAGCATATGAGCTCTATCCAACAATTACACTTCCGGTGCAGCTAGAAGTTATGTTATCGGTACATCATGCTATGCTCAATAACAACTTTTTTATGAGCTATGTCCCTTCATGTTTGTAGTCCTAAGCAATATTTGTGCCCATACTATCCTTCTCGGTTCCTGTTCTGCCACCCATTTCCACAATCTTGTTAGATATACTGGTTATGGTTCTCCACAAGTTCCTATCCTTTGTAGTCCTAAGCAATATTTGTGCCCATACTATCCTTCTCGGTTCCTGTTCTGCCACCCATTTCCACAATCTTGTTAGGTATACTGGTTATGGTTCTCCACAAGTTCCTATCCTTTGTAGTCCTAAGCAATATTTGTGCCCATACTATCCTTCTCGGTTCCTGTTCTGCCACCCATTTCCACAATCTTGTTAGATATACTGGTTATGGTTCTCCACAAGTTCCTATCCTTTGTAGTCCTAAGCAATATTTGTGCCCATACTATCCTTCTCGGTTCCTGTTCTGCCACCCATTTCCACAATCTTGTTAGATATACTGGTTATGGTTCTCCACAAGCTCTTATCCTTTGTAGTCCTATGCAATATTTGTGTCCTTACTATTCCTCACAGTTCCTGTTCTGCCAACCATTTGCACAAGCTTGTTAGAGAGATTACTATTTTCCTCTGTCCATCTTACCTTAAATATATCATTAGCTGATTGTTACTTATGAGTAGTGAACCTTATCCTCATTGAGGTATCTATACTTCGTACCAATTTCTTTATTGGCAAATCTATTGAGTGCGTATGCGATCATGGCCCTCCACAGTTTCCGTTTTTTTATTATCTGTAATATCTTGGGAAATATAATAGAGTGGTTTCCCGTTGCCTCCTCCATCATTTGGAATTCAAATTTTTCTTTCCCCTAGACTACTTGCCATCAAGGTCTATAGAGCTCAGTCTACTCTGCTATTTAATCCATTCATAAGTGTTATGTCACTTTAAGATGTGGGCGGTCATGGCTCTCCACAACTTTCTATTTCCATAACTTCTTGTGAATGTTCTTTCCTGTTACCATCTCCACAATTCTGAATTCAAGATTTTTCTTTTTTGTAACTGCCACATTTCTTTTTTTTTTTGTCGTTATTGACTGCAACTTCTGTTTATGAAAGTGGAGTTCAAGTCCCTTCGGAACGCAGACGATCATGGCACCCGTTTTCTTTATTATTTGTCAATTATCAAGCATTATTGTGAAAGTGATGTGTTTTTTGTTTGTTTTGTTGTTGCTTTCTCTGTGATTTTGAATTCAAACAAGTTCTTCTCTTAGACTGGTTACCACCCAAGGCTAGGAAATCCGGTCTTCTTTTCTATTTAACACATAAATATTAGGAAAAGAGATGAATTCATGCCTTTCCCAAGGCTATTAAAGCGAAAGTGAACGTAACAGACTAGGCTGGGATTTGATCTCGGCACGATAACTGTTGTTCTACCCTCATACTACCTCCGTAAGTCGTATGCTATTTGCTGTCGAAAATCGTTTTGAGAGAGACGGTAAATATTTATTTGGAGGAGACAACAGTCTTTATCGTAGATGTAATGTAGAGCATCTAGTTTGTTATATAAAAGAAAATGTCGTACTTGTCCCATGGCTGAAATAGCTGTTTGTCCGACAAGTGCCAGTCATCGGCATTTGCTTTCAGTTTAGAAGCGAATATTTCTTCTATTGATTTTTAAAGTCGGACTGGTTATCTCCCCTTCGGAATAAAAACCGGTTCAGCACAACCTCTCTACGGTTCTCTAAACTTGACCTAATTTTGTCTAAGCTGAGCTTAATGAATATTAAAAAAATATTTATTTTTCATTGGAATTTAATTGTGAGTGTAGTGGGGTCGTCATAGAACACGAAATCTAGTGATTTATGGCCCAATGCTGTAACCACTGAGATTTATCCTCTCACGACGCTGATAATTGATGATGAATTCTCGATTCATTTCTTCAATGAGGACAGATATTGATTAGAACGGAAACAACGTTACTATGTCTTCTGGTTTTTGTTTTTTTTTGTTTTTTTATTTTATTTTGTTTCAGTTCATTCATTTTTTCTCTTTTCATTCATTATCCCTTTTTCATTTTTTATGTCTATTTTTGTTCTTGGACAATTTGATTGGCTGAAATACTGTCCATTCACTTTATAATGCTTTTATTTTTTTTCTTGTTTAAGGAAATTAAAACTGATTTTTAAAGAATGTAAAAAGAAGCAATATATATATATATATATATATATATATATATATATATATATATATATATATATATATATATATATATATAAACTGATTTTTAAAGAATGTAGGAAAAACGCAATATATATATATGTGTGTGTGTGTGTATGTGTATGTGTTTGTATGTTTATAAAAATTAGTAGACGAAGAATTTTTTTAAATTTCAGTATAAAAGTAAAGATGAATTTGATTGGCTGAAATACTGTCCATTCACTTCATAATGCTTTTATTTTTCTTGTTTAAGGAAATTAAAGCTGATTTTTAAAGAATGTAGAAATAAAATAAACTATATAAATATATATATATGTGTGTGTATGTGTATGCGTGTGCGCCTGTGTGTATGTGCATACGTGTGCGAGGGTGTGTATGCGCGTTATTCTCTACGTGATAAAATTAAATATCTGAAGACTTTTTTTTAAAATTTAAATATAAAAAGGAAGACGAATTTCATTGGCTAAAATATTGTCAATGCACATCATATTTTTTCTAGTTTAATTTTAGACATTTAGAAACGATTTTTCAAGAATGTAGGAATAAAACAAAACCTTATATGCGCATATATGTAGGAGGATATGTGTGTAGGAGGATATGTGTGTCGGAAGGTAGGTGTGTGTGAGGGTAGGTGTGTGGATAGTTATGACAAATTAAAAAATATGAGGAATGGATTTTTTATGATTTAAGAAGAAAATGATAGACAAATCTGAATAAGAAAAATTCAAGTAAAGGAATTGCAAAATATTTGGGAGCCTTTGTTAATTCTCCAGGTTTTTTCTTTTTTTTTTCTTTCTTTTTTTTTTGTTTTGTTTTTTGTTTACAGTAATGCTCACCCTGTACAAGGTAGAAGAGTCACTCGTGATGGAGGGTTACAGAGTAAGAGACACAGTTTATGGCGATATGTAGAGAAGATAACGGTTAACCCTAGATGTAATTCTTACACAAAAATAAAAATTAGGATTCCAAGAATTGTTCAGACTACTAATCTTAATACAAGCTTTTGACCGATCCATTCTTCGGACTTTCTCAAGTGTACACAACTGTGTTCTGTAATTTAAGGACAATTTATTATCACGTAAAGTGTTGTTAGATGAACTGAACTCATTTAGATATTTCATTCGCTACCACAACGTTTCAGTCAATCCGTTCAGCTGTCGTCTTCAGATATACAATCCGCATGAATGTGGGGAGATGCCAAAATCAAGAAATTTAAATATCTGAGAAGTGCTTTAGCAGAGGACGGAAATGGGACACCAAAATCTGAAGGCGCACTGGGATGGTTAAAATGTCTTTCAAAAGCTAAGTAAAATATTAGGAAACAGGAAATTTTCGTTAAAAACACAGGAAAGAATGATCTGAAATATCAGTCCCCATACATGCCAGTGAATGCTGAAAAATCCCTTCCCAGTTGAAGGCAAAAGAGAAATGCGGCCCTACAAAAGGATGATGAGAATACCGGGGACTGAATATGTGAGTAACGAAGAAGTTTTAAGGAAAATTTGAACAAAAAGAATAAAAAGTAATCAGAAATAGATAGTTAAAATATCAAGGACACAAAATGGGGAAAGAGGGCTGTGAGAATTTGAAACTCACAGGACATACTGACGGGAAGAGGGACAGGGGGAAAATTAACCTACTTAACAAGTTTGTGTAAATGGCTGTGAGGACAGGTAGTAAGATGGATAGTAAAAAGACAAATATCGCTAATAGTTTCGTTTCAAAAGTTGTGGAGAACAATGAGTGCCCACGTCCTGAATGAACATGGCACATAGAAGAAGAATGGATCTCATCGGGTAGTGAGTGGTCCATTTTCGCATGTAGTGTCCAGTAATATTTTTACACAGTAAAATTCTAATATATATATATATATATATATATATGTGTGTGTGTGTGTGTGTGTGTGTGTGTGTGTGTGTGTGTGTGTGTGTGTGCAAATATATAGAAAAATCGGAAAGAACACGTTAGGTAAATAATCCGAAGTTCTTCTTTAGTATTTTTGTTTTTATTTTTAAAAAAACAGTGCTCAATACAAAAGTAGAGCCTAAATTATAATTAATTAATTTTTTTAAAATTATATATATATATATATATATATATGTGTGTGTGTGTGTGTGTGTGTGTGTGTGTGTGTGTGTGTGTGTGTGTGTGTGTGTGTGTGTGTGTGTTAGAATTTTACCGTGTAAAAATATATGGGAAGAATCAAGGTGATTCAAAACCGTGGGCGTAACAAGGCGGGTCTTTGTTGTAAAGATTTGAGCTGATGGAACTGAAGAATAGAGCTCGTCTCAACTATGACACTGAGTCGTCAGCCTGTGGTCAACTCCAAGTCGCGGCGCGAAACTGATATTTCTCCTACCAGTGTTTTGGGGTTGACTCTTAGTCGCTGCCACCAACCTGTGTCCCAGTCAATCGGGTCGTCGCTGCCGGGAGGGATCCTTTGGTCAGGGTACCAAGTGGAATGGTCGGTCGATTTCAAACGGCTTAACACCAGATGCAACCGGTTCAACACCAGCTCCGTCGTTCTCAGCTCACTTCCAATGTTTGGTTACCGAAGCAACTACTTCGATCTCAAGTCTAACCTACCCACGTTGTGATTTTGATCTTATTTTGATCAATCAGGCATCGAGCCGTAGTGTAAGATGAGACTAAATTGGAGGTGATATCGCACAAGCGTAAAGAAAAGAAGCAAATAAAAACCCAAGAGGTTAAGTATGTTGAAAGAAACAAATCAACTTTTATCCGTGTGTTATATACAGAAGTGTGTGTTTTTCTCCCAACCCGTTTCTTCGGAACGTGACACTTTTATACATCTTAGGCAAGGTCTGGTCTTCTAAGTCAACTGGTTTAGTTTTCAAGTGCTGGCTTAGCTTCGTTCGTCTTGCTATTGTCAGGAAAGGCGAAGTTGGAGGTCATGGAATCTCTGGGTCAGCTTCTGCGAGGCAACGCTCTGGCTCCTGCTACTCGAACTGCTGAACTGAAACTTCTCAACAACTACTACTGGCGAACTGTCCGAGGCCGCTCGCTTATATGGACACCGACCAAAAATCGGTGCGGGGCTAGACGCAGCCTGGGGTTTTCCGTAAATCCCGATTTCTGACAAGGGGCCTCTTTAATAGGGAAAATTGATTACTTCCTATTTTGGGAAAATTAATTACTTTCTATTTTTTGGAGGGGGGTCCCTTCGGTCGTGAGGAGAGGTTGCAGGATAGCTATCCTCCCAAACTCCTTCCTTCTCACATTGGTACCTCATATCAATTCCTTTGGGCGTAAATAATTTCCCCGTCTTTCTCATCAAATTACCTATCACCATTGCTAACACTCGACCAATGGCCTCCCGCCCGTGCAGGTGTGGTTGAGCTGGCCTCATTAAAATTATAAACTAGAATTTGTTTACAAAATTCTCGTTCTCACTGGCCAAAATTCTTACGAATAACACATGGCTCTGTCTCTTAAAATCTCTGATATCTTCGATGCTCCTGGCCACTTTGCGTCTTCTTACCTCGTGCTTTTACAAACAACATCAATCAATTGTCAAGGACTGCGGGAACCCTTGGCTTTTCGGAAAAGAAAAATAAATCTCTTTATCTACAAATCGGCAATTCTTTCGAGATATTTTCTCATGCCAAAATTCTATAATCAACACATGGACACTTAAAACTATATCCTTGACGCTTGGTTATTCTGTGTTTTTCTCGATCAGTACTTTTACAACGTCATCAATCAGTTGTCAAAACCCGCTATTTTATACCCTTTGTGAAGTTTAGCGTCAACGCGAAACCCTTGGCTTCTTTGAGAAAAATAAATAATGGTAATTCTCTCCACTCCGTATCGGCAAATATTTCGGAATATTTTCTCATGCCAAAATTTTTATAATCAACACGTGGCCTTGCCTTACTGGTACTTAAAATTATATCTTGGAAAAATAAATAATGGTAATTCTCTCTACCCCGTATCGGCAAATATTTCGGAATATTTTCTCATGCCAAAATTTTTATTATCAACATATGGTCTCATCGCATGGTCGACTTCTAAACTCTTGCAATTTCGAATTATATCTTGTTCTCGGTTTTTCTTTAACCAGTACTTTTACAAACATCATTACTCAATCGTCAAAAGCTCGCATATGACCTCTTTGTGAGTCCACTGTTTACGCCAATTCGCGAGTTTTTGAAAAAAGTAACTTTTTGGGAAATAAAATAAAATCTTTTTAATATCGGACGGTATATTTTTCGGGATATCTTCTTTCTGTTCTTAGTATTTCTTGTTTAATTTTTTATGGTTAATTAGTTAATCAGTTACCATAGCTAAATAGTGTCACACAACATTTGCCGTCGAAACTGCGATAGGGTAGCGATAGCCTTGCGTTGTTGCGCTTGTGGGGAATGGGTTTTATGGTAGAAAATAAGTCATACCCTACAAGGTCGCGTAAACGATTTTGAACTCTGGGAAATGAGGATCTGGCAGCTCTAGCCCAGATATGGCAGCAATACCTCATTTTCGTTCGATTTTCGTATACCTGATGAAAGCTGTAGAAGGGAACGATCGTAATGTCATAGTAACAACTAGAATAGGGAGTTAAATACTTTGAACATCTCTTGTAGTGATTTTTTAATGCTATATCTCTTCAAGAAGTAGATGATTCTGTTTTTTTATTATCTGTGGCTTACTATGTCTTCGTGGGAAAGATAGTGGAGTGCCTTCTCTACGGTTTTGAATTGAGAGTAATCCTTCTCCTATACTAACACCCAACTATGGCTAGTGGTCCCAGTCTGTCATACTATTTAATCCACAGCAGGGGCAGGTAAGAATAAATAGAACACAGGGACATTTGTGCGAAAGTGAATGCAACAGACTAGACCGGAATTTGAACTCGGATCGCCGTTCCTACTCTCTGCGACGATAATCAATCATATTAGAATTAAACACTTTATCTAGTTTCCCGTGGGAAAGGCCGAAGAACTGATTAGCCGGAATATTAGGATAACGATAAAAATAATTAACAATGAGATCTACTGTCAGATCAACTCTTGGAGTGGGAATCACTCAACTTAAGATTTTATAAGATTTTGATGTAAAATTTTACTTCTTTGTTTTTCTTTGATAAATAAAGCTAAAGCTTTATTTATAAAGCGTCGAAGTCTTTTAGATTTCTATTTTATACTAAGTCAGAGAGATAGTTTCACATAACACCTCAAATTGCTACAAAACCAAAACATTAACTTGGAAATTCAAAGCATGTTCTTAAATAGCCTCGTTAGATCGAGACTTTCATATGCATAGCACTAAACACATTAAGAAATATATAAACTGTAAGTTGTATACGACCGCTTTCTCGGATCACAGATTAAAAATGGCTTTGAACGAATTGAAGCCTGTCAGTCTTAGTAAAGATCCCCCTTTTCCGAACTCCGTGAACTGGCGCTATATAATCATTTACCGTGTCGTGTTCTAAAATAGACTCGTAAGATCGAGATTTTCATACAGATACCATGCATGACGCTAAATTCTTTCAAAAATGTCTAAACTGTCAGCTATATACAACCGCTTTCTAAGGTCAATAGTTAAAACGGATTCGAACCTTCTGAACTGGCGCTACAGAATCCCAAAGGACTGTACCAAATAACAGAAACCACATCCCTTTTGAACATTCAGCAACGCCAACAACTAAAATGTATACGACAGGTAAATCGAAGAGAAAGAAATCACACAATGAGGAAGTGGATATTCCACACTACTTCAAACAAAGGTTTAGAAAGGAAACCCCATCAATACTGGAAATAACGACAGTAGTGAACTCGAGAAAGCTATTTTCCTGAAAAATTGTTTTAAGAGAAGGATTTTAGAAATTTCAACTGACAGATCAATGAATACCGAATGTTTCCTTATAAGGAAACAGCTACTATTACCATTTTTCTTCTTCTATGTGCCGTGTCCATTCAGGACGTTGCTGAATTGATAAATACACCAACCTACGAATTGAATTTTCCAGAATGTTCTGGTACCTATTGGCCCAGTTTATCATTAGGGCGTTGGGGTCTGTATCACCTTAAGTTCTACATTAAGAAAATCGGAATGAAGCTAGTATTCTATCACTTCAGAAGTCTGCGTTGCCCGATACTACAAAAAGTGCTATCTGTTTGAGGTCGCACGATTTGATGGAAAACACTCTTAATGCAAAATCTCTGGTTTAAAACAAAAACAAGACATAGAACCTGTAACAATTTTATGGGACTTTACAATACATACTAGCGTTTCTCAACCTTTTTACCCATGTAGAACACTTGAAATAATTTCATGTCTCAGGGTCCCCCTGTATAAAAATTATTATACACCATTATTAATATGTATCTCTCTGATATTTTTATCGTAGTTCATGTGGTAAACATAATATATGGACACTGTGCAAGCATCTTGTACTTGAGTGAGTCACTCAATGATACACGAACCCTCCACGTACAGGTTATGCCCACTAGCCGGCAAAGATAGTTTCACACTGACGTCATGTAGGCATCGCCAAATACATTCCCTTATTATAATTATAACTCTAAATAATATCAGAAGTTGCAGACTCTATTATAATAACCAAGGATTTTCCAACATTATGCCGTTCTATAAGTACAGTACTGTCGTACTGCTAATACGGTGAAGTATGTGGTTCATGCATGATAAGGCGCCATCAAATTTAATCACATCATATTTTTGTCACATTGTACAAATATAAAATTAAACAATTATTCATAAATGCATTAACCTATTTATCAGTGTCTCTCACAGAACCCAGAACGACCTCTTGCAGAACCCTATACAATTATTCATAAATGCATTAACCTATTTATCAGTGTCTCTCACAGAACCCAGAACGACCTCTTGCAGAACCCTATGGCTCCGGGGAACACCGGTTACGAAAAAAACTCTATCTTAAAAAAAAAAACTATGAAAATACAAGGGTCTCGAAGTGGAAATCTAAAAAAATGTGGCACATGAAGATATCAACAAATCCAGTTATGGTTGGGTTATTAGGTTTGATTGGAAAAGGTGCTGATAGACTCATTGAAAAGATCGCTGATAAAGAAATACAAAAAATTGTTCTCACAAGTGCAGCTGACATCTGTAAAGCGTCTGTGACCTAAAGTTATTTTACTTTTATTTATTTATTTATTTTTACAAAAAGGGTTCAGTGGGAAATGTCATGAGAGCATTTTTAACCTTTAGTTTCTGGTTGAAAGAAATGAGTATAAAATAGAAATCAAAGATAATAATAATAATAATAATAATAATAATAATAATAATAATAATAATAATATCCTGTAGAGCCGTGTGCAAACTTTGGTCATCAGGCCTTTATAATAATAGTAATAGTAATAATAGATGTAGAGTCAAATTCTATGAACCAAACCAACGTCTTTATCCATTGGGCCTAGGACACTATGAAAAGGCACCATTGATTATTGAAGCTAAATTGTTTAAATAATGCACTGACTATTGTTTGCGTCAAGTAGCCATAATTATAAGTAAAATGGTGCACTAAAATAAGTAACCAAAACTCGTTTTAAGTTCTCTGAATATCAGTACCATATTCTAATACAAATGACTCTCATATAAAGCATCATATTCTAATATTTTCACGAAGCGGAACACAAGTAAACAGATAGCTGATGGCAAAAGAGTGTACAAACTTATTAGAATCAAAGGGACGGTTTTACATTAATAAAAGCAAATGAATGCTTCATGCAGTGAACTCAATATGCAGTCGTTGTGCACTAATTTATAATCTTTTTGTCTTCGATTGAGTTAAGAGGAACAAGGAACTATATCTGGTTAGCTTATTATTTTTATATATACATATATATGTGTGTGTGTGTGTGTGTGTGTGTGTCTGGAGGGAGATAGAAATAGTTTTACGGTATGCTATAATTATGAGTAAAAATATCATGGATAGAGTTTATGTAAATATAAAAGTGGGTATTGAGGTCAACACCCAGCGGCGGTAGTCTGTTTTATGCTTAAACGCAATCTTCAGGCCATGTGTATTGTATTTTGACCCAATTTATATACGCTGGTCAATGGTGCGTTATTACATTGTTCTAACGGTTATTGAGTGGGTGGTAACATTAATGTTTCAAACTATTCTTGGGGTGATTGAGTAGAAATAATTGTGAATTCGAATGCCGTTTGGCTATTTTATAGAGTTGTTAACTATCTTTTACTCATTATTTATTATTGATATACTCATATACATACATAAATACACATACACACACACACACACACACACACACACACACACACACATATATATATATATATATATATATATATATATATATATATATATATATATATCTTATGCAGTGTTACATTAGAACATGCACATATCCACTACAAAATTGTACATTTTTGTTTCAACGTCAAAAAACGGAAAACCTTTTTAAATGTTTCATCAGGTGGGGAATCACGGTGTACAATTTTGTAGTGGATATGTGAATGTTCTAATGTAACACTGCAGAAGATAAATAAATATTTACGGCTCTACTTTGTGTATTGAGCACTGTTTTAAAATTAATGTTCTGAGCGCTGTAATCTTACTGTTCGTTCTTCTACACTTTGATATATATATATATATATATATATATATATATATATACACACACAAAAGGGAAAGGTTATAGTTGTTCCAATGAGAGAAAAGTGTATAGGAGCGAAGTGTAGAGGAGAGAAGCTGCAAAAGATTTTGGTTTTAATGTGGATTTGTAAAAAAAATATACTTATATGCAAAAAAAAAAAAAAACGGCAGCTAAGAGAGCTTCCAATGCTTGAATATGCAAAGATTTAGGGACTATCAAACTCTTGAACCAGCCGAAGGCCCAATCAAGAACACTCGCAGGAGCGAGATTAATTTCCGCCCGAAATTTCCAGCTTTAAAACTAGTTTATATATATATATATATATATATATATATATATATATATATATATATATATATATATATATATATATATATGCACAGGGTGATTGAGAAGTAAGTCAACCATGAAATAAAAATAATTGTTTGTGCGGAAAGTAAGGACCTACGTACATCAGATTGTCTCTAAATTAAGTGGCGGCAAAAGAATTATTGTTGAACTTTTAAAAGGTAAGCTTTTAATGCAATACTTAAATGCAGCGATCAATTTTGAGTTATTCTGTAGTTTATTGTTGCCTATCGCATACGGCAGCAGTATGCCTCGCAAAAAAACAAATCTCCGCCAAAAGAGGAGCAGATTACAACCAAAAGAGCCAAGGTTGTAGCGAGGAAAAGTAAGACCCGCACAGATGAAAACCAAGATCAAATGGCAGCCAAGAGAGCTTCCAATGCTTTGAATATGCAAGATTTTCAAACTCCTGAACAAGACGAAGGCCCAATCAAGAACCCTTTGCTGGGGCTAGCTTAATTTCTGCCCGATAGGGCGGCTTAAAAACTAGTTTTTACATATATATATATATATATATATATATATATATATATATATATATATATATATATATATATATATACGCACGCACACACACAGATAGATAGATAGATAGATAGATAGATAGATAGATAGATAGATAGATAGATAGATAGATAGATGTGTTTGTGAGTGATACTTCGCTTTATCAGCAATAAAAGCACATTCGCGCTGACTATATTTAAGAATATATCGAGATGGCATTACTCGAAATCGTGCCGCAGATAGTTTTTTAATGTATGTGTAAAGTACAAAATGTGTCCATGTTTTCGGGCTTTAAAAAAAAAAAAGAGTTGAAATATTCCTTTATTGCTTTTACAATTTCGATAGGACAGTAACCAGCTGCGCTCTGCTGACGTGTGCAAATTTGATTGGCAGAATAATATTGATACAAACGCGACAAGATGCGTCTGTCTTTCGGCCTGTTGTCAGGATAAATGTAAATGGAAGACAACAGCAAATCATTGAAAAGAAAATTTAAAAGAAGTTTTCTTTCGATCATTTTCTTAACTTTTCACTAACTTACTTTCTTTTCACTATCATTTTCGTCTTCCTTTTTTTTTTTTCAAATTTCACCGCGTAAATCACGTTACTGGTATTTCTCCGTAGACAATATGCTGGTCGTGCATTCGTTTCTGTCACACAATCATTTTATTAGATCAGCCTCCATTCTCTTTCGCGGATGACTCCCGAAGCAGTTGTTCCTTACATCTTTTTTCAACAAGAGTTTGCTAACAACCAACTTTCAACTTCAGAAAATGCCAATCTAAACAATTGTGCAGGTTAACAGGTATTCTTCCAACATTCCCCTGCTGTGCGCATTGTTCGAATTTCATTTTAGCGCTTCATTGAATTCTTTAAATTGAAAAATAATTTTTTGTTTCTGAATTATTCCTAATGTGAACGATTCGCAAAATGAATTTCTATTTTTCGTAAAAAATAATCTTCAGCAACGCGGTTTTTATTATGAAATCAATTGCAATGCGTTTTCATTGTAAAATTATTGGCTACTTTATTTCATTGTGAATCAAGCGTATGGTTCATTTCAGATTACTTGCCGTGAATCTCGTTAAATTTCAACGAATGAATTGCAATACACTCACCTGACTGGCTCAAATAGTTTTTATAGAAAATTAGCTTGATACGTGATATCACAGGTAGGATTTATTAAACAAATCCATCCAACTTTCATTTCCTCTAATGATTCTATATCTAGTGATATAGCAAATAATAAAAGCATCTATAGAAATTCATTGGAAATGATTTTACTATCGAAATGCATTAGAAATTATTTTCACAATTGCTTTTTAGATGCATTCAACAACTATTTTCTGTCAAGTCTTAGCAGCAAAAATGCTATCCCATCACTACATTTACTCTCTAGACACTTATTACATTTACGGCCTATAGCGTAGCTATCAAACAGCCTCTTACTCCATCTGTTATCTTCCCCTCTTGCTCCATTTTGTCGTTTAAAATACAATCAAAATTTACACAAACAGATCTCGTACATTGAATTTAATAAAACTTATTAGAGTGAATAATTTCTGCCCATACAAACATATCTCTCTCTCTCTATATATATATATATATATATATATATATATACTAAAGAAACCCAACGATGTTGGTGTAACCAATAGATAACTTGTCAGGCGACCTTAGACAAAAAAAAAATTCGAACAGGGAAAGAAAAAAGAAAGACCAAAAGGCAAACACCTACCTACGCAGTAAAGTGCTCAACAGAAGACTAACCAAACAGAGCAAAAAAAAACTGTTCACAACTTCAGCACTTAATAATATCTATGCGCCTAGTATATACACAGTGTATATACATTATATATTTTTACAAAATTTGGCGGTAGGTTCCTGACAACAAAACATGGATAAAAGTTAACATCAACATATCTCCACAAATCCTTCGTTTTTGAGTTATTAAGTTTAAAGAAAGTTTACGGTAGATGGCGCTGCGTTGGCATGTAGACTAGGTTACATTTCTTACTCGTGTCCATTTGTGGCTAGTATGTCTTCAGCGTTTAACGTGTGTAGTAGTGAGTGAAGTGAGAAGTGTTCCGTTTAACAATGGCAGGGTATATCGTGAGCAGACAGATATGATTTTTACATACAGCCGCGCGAATGATAATAGACGCGAGGCTATATCAGATTGCGTTTCCAGACTTAGGCAGTCAAGTCATTCAACCTTTGCTGTTATTTATGGTCATGTTGCTGAGACAGGATCCGTTGCACCATGAAGAATACATTCTATAGGCTGTATCAGTACATGTCGTACATCTTTTAGTACCATATGGAGGGTACTTCGAGAACAGCTCTTGTATTCGTATCATGTGCAACGAATGCAGGGTCTTTCGCCTTCTGATCACTCACCCCGGAAGAACTTTTGCCGGTGGTTTATTGCACAAACTGCCGATTCGTTGTTTGTCTGCTTACGGATGGGTCAACATTTGGAAGAGATCGAATAACAAATTTACACAACCAACATTTGTGGGCGGATCGGAATTCCCATGGTACAATACAGGCTAGACACCAGCATCAGTTTTCGATTAATGTGCGGATTGAAATTGTAGGTTACTCTCTAATAGGTCCACATGTTCTCCCAGCTCGTCTTACAGGAGTTGTCTACAGGGACTTTTTTTCGAACACACTTCCAGATCTGCTAGAGGATGTAGAGGATGTAGCCCTGCTAATACGAAGCAGCATGTGGTTCATGCATGATGGGGCACCATCATATTTTAGTCACATTGTTCATTATATTATAAAATAAATTGCCAAAACTTTTCTTTCCAATATATTGGAGAAACAAGCAGAAATTTTTAAAAAAACGCATCTATGAGTACAAAAGAGACATCACAAATAACAACTTAATTAATACACTAGTCATACATAGAAATAAATTCAACCACAATTTTGATTTTAAAAATGCAACACTCATAAAAAGGAAAATAACTTACCCAGACTGAAAATCCTCGAGAGTGTCGCCATTGAATATTATCCAAATATTAATATACGCCCAGATTTCCCAATATCACCTTTCCTAACAGAATTACTACTCTCCTAAGTCAACATACACAACAACTATATAAAAAAAATCAAAAGAAAATGGTTGAATCCGTCAATACAGCAATAAAAACAATATTTCTACGCGTGAAATTACTTGACGTAATTTTCAGTTGACTATATGAATACAATACAATAGCGTTTTCTAAATTCTTCTAATTGCTAAGAACATTTTTGTTGTTAATTATCTTGTTTTCAATAAATTCATTTTGTTTTTGCTTTGAAAAAGTCCACAATGGACGAAACGCGTTGGCTAATAATACAGATTTCCTATTGTCTTTTACATTTATATATATATATATATATATATATATATATATATATATATATATATATATATACACACACACAAAGTATGTTAGATTTTACAGTCTATTATTATTTTATTACAAACATAATGAATCAATCTTCCATAGGATCTGACTGGCGATAGACATTTACTTATCGACAAATAAGTGAAAATGAATAAACCGTATTTTTTGCATAATACGAGAAATTTTGAATGAAAATTAAAGGCAAAAAGTGGTGTTGTATTATACACAAGTACACGTTTTCAGAAATTTTAAGTCAGCTTAAGAACTTCTTATTTGAAACAGCAAGATTGCAAATACATTCAGCACAATGGACAGTAAAACAAAAATTAGTCAGGTGCTGATAACAGTTTACAAAATGTGTTGACCTGGCATCTCGGCTTCAATCACTTTCCCAACCGCCGTAACGTAGCTTCCCTGTGCCTTTTCTATAAATACTTTCATGATGAACTCCTTGATACCTAGACCCATAGAGTTGTGAGTTCCACACCAGGCTACAGCAGTGGTGAACCAAAAACTTGGAGAGTTGAGTGACACATGGAACTAGAACAATCTATCCCGGTTGACGAAATAAAGGGTTCGATTCGAAAATACAATCACCTGAAGAAGACAGAAGCGTATAACGGCCGAAACGTTGTGAATATGGGAATGGAGATAAGGATAACAGTCCGAATAATGTAAATATTCGGACAAATAATAAAATACAAATATAAAATTTGTCACCTGAATTATGTTCTATTCAGAACCTCTCTCTCTCTCTATCTCTCTCTCTCTCTCTCTCTCTCTCTATATATATATATATATATATATATATATATATATATAAAATACGTGATTGCTGGTGGTAATAATAAAAAAAAGCCCAATGTAAAATAGCTAAATTTATATTAAGAATAAATATACATTTATTCCTCACGACTAAGTTTTGTGCACGCATCAATCGACACGTACGATCATTCTATTCTTCATATCTATTCATATTTCAGCCTGTTTATATCTGTTTATATCTAAATCTGTTTATATCTTTCTATTTATCTATCTATTCATATATATGTTAATATCTATCTATCTATCTATCTCTTTATATCTATCTATCCATTAAACTACATATCTATCTCTCTACCTATTCAAATCTAAGTCTGTTTATATTTATCTATCTATCTATCTATCTATCTATCTAAGCCTATTTCTATCTCTTTTAGTCTATTCATATCGAAGTCTGTTTATATCTATCTCAGTCTATCCATTGCTAAGCCTGTTTATCTGTCGAGCTATCTCTATCTCAGTCTATTTATATCTAAACATGTTTATATTATCTATCTATCTATATATATCTATATATATATATATATATATATATATATATATATATAGTTACGAAAAACTTGATAAACCTGAGAGCTCAATGTAAATTCAGAGCTAATAATTTAAAGAAAAACAGACCACTGTAAGGCTCCATGTAATAATTTATTTCACCATTAAAAGGGCTATGGTGAAATAAATTATTACATGGAACCTTAAAGTGTTAAAGTGTTCTGTTTTTCTTTAATATATATATATATATATATATATATATATATATATATATATATATATATATATATATATATATATATATATATATATATATATATCAGTCGTAATTGTTCTATCGAGACAAGCTTGCTAACTATTACACCGCCTCGAGGTGCCCCTAAATGATTTTCTAAGCTAGCTTAGATGTGGCACATGGCCGAGAGTAAGGAGCATCCAGTGAGGATCGAACTCACTACTCAGTTGTAATTGTTCTAGCGAGACAAGCTTGATATATATATATATATATATATATATATATATATATATATATATATATATATATATATATAAGCCTGTTTATATCTGTCTCAGTCTATTTATATCTTAGCCTGTTTCTATCTATCTATGTCTATTCATAACTCAACCTGTTCAATCTGTCTATGTTCGTATCTATCTCAAGTTGTTCGTATTTTTCTGTCTCTCTTCATATTTGTCTGTCACAATCTTTTCCTATCTATATTAATCTATTCCAGTTTTACCAAAAACATACACACATACAACAAGAGCCAAATATATGTTATTCGTGTGTATGTGTGTTTGTATGCACGCGCGTGTGGGGTGGAGGTGAGGATAGAAAGAAAGGGCGAGTCACTGTGTGATGAACTGAGATGCGTAGATATAAATAAATGAAAGCAGATAGATTCGAACCAACACGCTAAGCCGTACGGATCTCGGAATGCAGAAAACTGATCAGATAAGTATGCCGCTCTTTCCGTTTGGCATGTTTAAACATAATGGACGACAAATCCAACAGAGATTAGTAATGGTATTACCTGGTAAAGAAAAGGAAAAAAAAAGAAAAGAAAGAAAGAAAGAAAGGTATTAATGAAATAATATATGAAAAAGAAAAAAGAAAGAAAGAAAATATATTATTTAAAAAATATTAAAAATGAACGTATAAATTAAATAATAAGAAAGAAAGAAGAGAAAGGTAAGATATTAATTAAATAATATCAAAGAAAGAAAGAAAGAAAGAAAGATATTAATGAAATAATATCGGAGAAAGAAAAAAAGAAAGAAAAGATATTATTTAAATAATATCAAAAAAAGATATTTAAATAATAAGAAAGAAAGAAAGAAAGAAAGAAAGGAAGGAAGGAAGAAAATATATTATTTAAATAATATCAAAAAAAGAAAGATATTAATCTGAGAAAGAAAAAAAGACAGGTAAGTTATTAATGAAATAATATCGAATAAAGAAAGATATTAAATAATATTGAAGAAATAAAGAAAATTAACTCCCATTATCCAATTGGTAATATACATATATATGCAAACGCATACATACGCGAACACACACACACACACACACACACACACACACACATATATACACACACACACATACATATATATATATATATATATATATATATATATATATATATATATATATATATATATATATATATATATACACGCATGTACACAAGGTTTATATCAAGGGCTTTTCAATCAGGTTCCATTTTGATCAAAAGCAATTAAACGTTAATCGATTGCCAATTTTCAATTTTTTTTTTCTGTTAATGGATTTGTGATGATCACTGCGTCTGATTCTATAGGTGGAGCTAAATCAAAGATCCCCCAACTCCGGCCTCAGAGCCACATACGACTGGCCACCAAATGTTATCCTATCTTTCGTAACAAATTGAAATATAAAAAAAAAACAAAAAAAAAAACAAATCCTATCTTTCCTATCTGCAGTACCGTATTTGAAATGAAAAACTGATGCTCTAAGGAAAAATAACGCAACATAGCACCAACAGCAAGAACAAGAGTAATAATTAAATCGTGCTAGGAAGTGAAAGATTTATCGCATGCGGTGCATTCTAGAAGTTTTGAGACTGTCATCAGGAGAGACATTTATTCATTTCAAAGAAGTACAAAACTCTAATCTACTTCAAAATAGGATCCTCTGATGTCAATGCACTTGTAGCGCTCCGGCCACTTCGTGAAGGCCTTATGGACGGACGTCATCCATAGTGATGGTGTCCAAGACCACTGACACAGCCTTCTTCATCTTGTCAATGTCTCTTAAACCACTGCTCCTGAGGTTCTCTTTCAGACTGGGGAATAGCCAAAAGTCACAGGGAGCAAGGTTTGGATTCTAGGGAGGATGAGAGACAGTTTTGATGCCTTCATCTTTGTCACTTAACGTGTATTTCCTTCTGTTTGTCACTGAGCACCATAAGAACAAACTTTGCACACATTTTGCGTATGTTCAGTTGCCACGCCAACTCCAAACTGTATGCTTATTGTCTTTATAGACACACGGCAGTCTTCGTCTAGAACAGTGTGAATTTTCTCAATCATACAGATATTTTGATGTCTTTCTTCCTATCAGATCAATCATCTTCTCTATATCTTACGTGAACCTCTTGTGTCAGCAAAAACAAAACATGTTCGGCTCATACAAATTAATCCATAGGTAGTCTGTAGCATTTCATAAGATAATGTATATGATGTGGAATGCTCTTAATAATATGTAGAAAAATTAATTAAGAAATTATTGTCTACGTGGCAAATATATAATTTTAAACAATTTTATTGTCTAAAGATTTTGTTATTTGAGAATTTTTTTTTCAGGGGTGACATTTATTACATTCAAATAAGTACAAAACTCTAATCTTCAAAGTAGGATTCTCTGACTGGACTTGTAGAACTTCGGTCACTTAGTGAAGGCCCCATGGAAATCATCCACAGTGAAGGTGTCTAGAACCCTTGTCACAGCCTCCTTCATCTTTTCAATGTCTCTTAAACTACTGCTCCTGAGTTTCTCCTTCAGCCCGGAGAACAACCAAAAGTCACAGGGAGCAAGGTCTGGAATGTAGGGAGGGTGAGGTATAGATTTGATGCTCGTCAACCATCCTCCTACTGGGATCAACGCGTCCTTCTTTCTATTCTTCAATGAGTACCCTGGGAACAAACCTTGCACAAATTTTGTGTATGTTCAAATCTTCATGAATAATTCTGTGTAAAGTTGTCACAATTCCAAACTATGATTATTGTCTTTATAGACACACGACGGTCTTTGAGACACATTGCAAATTTTCTTTGGCTTTGATGTTCTGATTCTCTCTTCCTCCCACATTTCTCATCTTCTCTCACCTCCTCCCTACTGTCCTTGAACCTCGTGGGCGAGCGAAAAACAGACGCTCAGGTTGTATAATCCATAAGCAGTTTGGAACATTTCATGAGTCTTTGTAGTATTTTTGCCCAGTTTAACATAAAATTTTATTTCATTGCGAGCTTCCAAATTATCTACATGTGCTAACTGCATTCTTCAAACTAATCAGCTGTGATAAGCCGTCTAGGATGTGTACAAATAGCTGTGACAGCCGTCTCCTTCATTCTGGGATAGTAAAGTTGGAAGTCAGCTTATTACCGTATATATTCGTGTATAAGCCGACATGTGATCCCTTTTTTTTGCATTAATTTTAACCACAACAAAAAAATTACCTATCCATAGTGCAACCGGTCACCGAAAATGCATGATTTTAACCTCTTCAAAATATTACCTGTGTATAGTGCAACCGGTCACCAAAAATGCATGATTTTTAACCTCTTCAAAATTATTACCTATGCATAGCGCAACCGGTCACTGAAAATGCATGATTTTACCTCTTCAAAATATTATCTGTGTATAGTGCAACCGGTCACCAAAAATGCATGATTTTACCTCTTCAAAATATTACCTATGTATAGTGAAACCGTTCGCTGAAAATGCATGATTTTTAACATCTTCAAAAAATTATCTGTGTATAGTGCAACCGGTCACCGAATATGCATGATTTTTAACCTCTTCAAAATATTACCTATGCATAGTGCAACCGGTCACCGAAAATACACGACTTTTAACCTCTTTAAAAAAAATACCTGTGTATAGTGCGACCGCTATTTTTTGCGTAAAAATCTAATCATAAAATCTTGCACTATGCTCGAGTATATATGACAGGTGTATAGCAATTATATAGTAAAATTACAAAAATCTAGGACAGTTATAACTTCTTCTCCTAAAAAAGTCTCAAAGTTTTATTGAATGCCCATCGTATATGAGGGTGATTATTTTACCCATCATTATTAGAAAGCTTGTTATAATCCCCAAGACTCTTCGCTAAATACTGAGGGAATTTGAAGCCGAAAATAAAACTGAAACAACCGAGACAACAACAAAAATATGGAGGAATTTGAGAACATTTGGGCAAGGATCAGTATCAATAATCGACTCATTAGAAATCTAAAATTTAGAATCGTCACCTTCATTAAGGTTTGAACGTCCTATCGAAACCTAACTAGTTGCTATTATCGTCTATGCCATTGAAACGCGTCACTAACATGATACAGCCACTCGAATCAGTATCACTCGAATTTCAATGGTTGACCTAGAAGGTAATCTCAAAGCCTCAAGAGGTGTCGGTGTGTGCTCCAACATAAACAAGGAAGTGAACCCAGTCGAATTTAGGATATAAACATACAAGACGACTGGATAACAAGAAGTTATATAAACGCTCAACATATCAGACGCGAGTTCCTCATAGCCTCGGATAAAAAGATCAAATATTCGAAGAAAGACCCGAAACCACATACTCTCGATTAGGCCGACGTTAATTTGATGAAGCCCAGAAATAAATATACAATTGTTTTGCGTGTAAAAAAAAATCTTGTATTCTTATCAGGTGTTACTAACATAATATGGCATATTTTTCTGAACGGAAAATAGCAAGAAGCCATTAAATTATTTTAAAAATAATGCGATGATGATGAGAAGAAAATTTGAGAGACTCTTAAAATCAGAAGAACATTAAACGGAGTATAGAGCCAAGTGCTGAAGAATAATCCTTATTCAATATCTGCATATAAAAATGGGGCATATTTTCGTAAGGTCTCTCTATTCCTAAAATGAGTCGGGTACGGAAAACGGCTAATTTAATGATTCGAGGAGTCATTATAATAAAAGTTGAGATAAGAATAGCAGGCCATGCAGATCAAATAAGGCTCCGAAAAGATTATGAGGGGCAAAAGACGACGACCTTTTTATAGGCACGCCCAGTTAATATCTTGAAGACTAACAACGAAACATGTCTCTACAGAATTAAACAAATGAAAGCATGGTTAAATATGATTAAAGTGTGGCACCGAAATCCAAAGGTGCATTTGAATAGCGAAAGGTGCCTTCCAAAAACTAAGCAAAGTATTAAGAAAAAGGAAAATTTCGTTAGAAACAAAGAAAAGAGTACTATTACGTGATGTCAGTCCTCCCATACGATAGTGGATACTGGACAATCTACTTATAGATGAAGAAGGAACTTGAAGCAACAGAAATGTGCTTCTACAGAAGGATGCTGAGAATACCATAGAGCGAACATGTGAATAACGACGAGGTTTTAGAGAAAATTGAAACAAAAAGGACACTTATACTTAACATCAGAAACATACAGTTGATATTTCCGGGGCACATAATGCGGACAGAGGGCTTGGAAAATCTGATGCTCACAAGACAGATTAAAGGCAAAAGGGGCAGGGGGGAAACAAAGTATAACATACTTGACGAGCTTTAGAAAATGAATGGTGGAACAAGGTTTAGGTGAAATAACAAAAAGACAAAATTTAGTAAGAGCTACAAGGGACAACAAGTTGTGAAGGGCCGTGATCGCCTGCAAATTAGAGAAACCAAAATCGAACGAATACAATAACTTAAATATCTGTGAAGTCTTTTGACGGAAGACAGAAAGCGCGGCATCAAAATCAGAAGGCGCATTGGGATAGCAAAAGGTGCGTTCCCAAAGCTAAGCAAAGTATTAAGAAACAGAAAAATTTCGTCAGAAACAAAGAAAAGTGTATTGAACTGCTACGTAATACCAGTACTCCTATATGGCAGTAAAATACTGTACAATCTCCTCAAAGATGAAGAAGCTTCCAGCAACAGAAATGCGGTACTACAGTAGGATGCTGAGAATATCATGAACAGAATAACGTATAGTTAAGATCAGAAAGAGACCTTTAAGATTTCTAGGGAGCATCACGAGAAAAGAGGGCTCTGAGAATTTGACACTGACAGAACCTATTGAAGGCAACAGGCCAAGAGGATTTCAAAACATCTGATGAAAATGTAACAATGGAAGAAGAATACTCCGAGTACAAAATAGGACGAGCAACATTGAGATCTCCAACAGAAACACACTTATCAAAATCCCTGGAAAGAAAGCGAGAAGGAAAGGAAAGAAATCCCGGAAATAGAATAATATATTAAAAAAACACTGTCAATCTTTCTATATGGCAGTAGATGCTGGACAATCTCCTCACAGATGAAGAAGAGACTTGATGCAACAGAAATGTGGTTCTACAGAAGGATGCTGAGAATACCATGAACCGAACATGTGAGCAACAACAAAGATTTTGAGATAATGGAAACAAAAGGACACATAATTAACATCAAATAGTTCTAGTTCCCCGTTTCTTATCTCAACTCTCAAAGTTTTTTTTTTAATTTATTTTTGGTTAACCACTGCTGTAGCCTGGTATTGAACTCAGAATTCTTTGAGTCTAGTCACTGGATCTAACCAACGTCTTTATCCACTGGGCCATTTTTCCTTGAGGAACTAGAACAATTTATCCTGGTGGATGAAATAAAGAGTTTAGTTCGAAATTCAAATGATCTGAAGAAGTCCGGAGCGTGCAACAGCCGAAACGTTATGAATATGGCAAAGATGAGGATAACAGTCTGAATAATGTAAATAATGTAGATAATCATAATATCTCATCTCAGATAAAGACAAATATTGGTGAAGTTCAAAAAATTACAAATTTTTGTGGTCTAGGACTGTAACTGTGTGTGTGTATGAAAGCTCACGCACTAAGGTCCCGGTTGACGTTGTCACTTCTACCGTATGCTAGAAGGAAAAGAGTGACAAGAGGATGAAAACAGGAAGCGTCTCGTTTTTATAGGTGCTTAACGGCGCCCTCTAACAACTTCTTGTCGAAACTGATGAAGCTATGTGCCGAAAACCCATAGATATTTTCAAAAAGAAGAGGCAGTTAAAAATTACTCAAAAATATCAGTGCTGTCAAAATTTTCAATAAAGCATTTAAGATAGGATAAAATATTGCAAATTGAAGAGGCAATTAAAAATTAATCGAATAAATACAAGTGCTGGCAAAGGTTTCAATAAAGTACCTTTGTATTGTAAGATACAGTAAAATATCAAATAGAAGAGGCAATTAAAACTTTGTCGAAAAATGTATAAATGCTGTCAAAGTTTTCACTAAAGCATATTCATGATATAAGATACGGTAAAATACTATCAATTAGAAAAAGCAGTTCTAAAACTTTCAATTCAGCACATTCGGAGTGTAAGTTATGGCAAAATATTGCCAAATAGAAGCAGCATTTAAGTATCAACCGAAAAATATAAGCGTTGTCAAAGTTTCTGATAAGGTTCATTCATAGTGTAAGATACATTAAAATATAAGCAAATAGATAAAGCAATTAAAGATGAATTGAAAAAATATTAGTGCTGTCAAAATTGTTAATAAAGTAAATTTGTATTGTAAAATACGGTAAAACATGACTAAATAGAAAATAAAATAAAAAATAGTTAAAAAAATGCTAATTTTGTCAAATTTTTAATAAAGCACATTTGTAGTGTAAACAGTAAAACATTGCCAAGTACAACTTTATTTTTTGCACCGATAATCAGAGAACTTAAAACGATTATTTGGTTACTTATTTTAGCGCATCATTTTACTCATAATTATTGCCACATGATACAAACCATAGTTAGTACATTATATAAACAAATTAATCGTAAATAATCAACAATGCCTTTTTATAGCTTTCTGTCAATATTATTGCCATTAAGACTATATTTACATAAGTAGCGAAGTAATCGTTCTAAGTAACACGGTTAATCGAAATAAGTGCTGTGTAATTTGTTTCAATTTTTTCTACCATTTTTATCGACATTTTTTTATCGATGTTATTTTATTTTTAGATGAATAATTTTATTCTGGTGTAATTTTTTGTTTGGTGAATGTTATTTTGAAACGAATGATTTCTGATTTATTTTTTTATTTGGTGAATATCATTTTTAAACGAATGATTTGTTCTGACTTAAAAAATTAAATCAGAGCAAATGCAATGGCCGAGCAGAAAGAAAAATGGATCTCCTCTCATTATCTCCCGTTTTATTTCTTCGGTAGTGCCTTTTTTTATATATATTTTTTCTACCATAACAAGAACGTTTAGCATATGATTAACTGTCGAAAAAAAGTACTGAAAGGCAATAAAATATTTTAAATTGCACAAGTGATTGCAAGCCCACCATTGTCGTGTGGATCGATTACCCAACTAAAATATAACCTTCGCTAAAAAGAGGCTTTCTTCTCCATACTTTTTTTATCAGTCGTGTCCCTCGAAAATGATGGCGATCATGGCCCTTTAGTTTTGCTACTCGCTGTTTATTTCTCTTGCCTTCAATCTGTCTTTTGAGTGTCAAATTCTCCAAGTCCTCTTTCTTTATTCCATCTCAAAAACTTCACATATCTCTTTCTTTATTTAATTACCTTATTTTCTTGTGTATAATACGACTCGAGTGTTTCTGAAGCTAAAAACAGGGAACAAATTACATACTAGAGTATAGTACAACCCCGAATTTCTAAAGCTAAAAACAGGGAATAAATTACATCCTAGAGTATAGTAAGACCCCGGATTTCTGAAGCTAAAAACAGGGAATAAATTACAACCTTTAATATAATACGAACCCGGATTTCTAAAGCTAAAAACAGGGAATAAATTACATCCTTGAGTCTATAATCTAGGATGTAATTTATTCCCTGTTTTTCGCTTCAGAAATACTATACTCTAGAATGTTATTTACCCCAAATTTCTGAAGCTGAAAACAAAGAATAAATTACATCCTAGAGTATAGTAAGATCCTGGGTTTCTGAAGCTAAAAACAGGGAATAAATTACAACCTTTAGTATAATACGACCCCGAAGTAGAGACATCCCAATGTAATTTTTTTTGTAAAGCTGTATCATATTATCCATTAAAATCTCAATGACGTACATATATTTCACCAAAATCTTTAACTTTTTACAATATTAAAGAATAGAAATTAACTAGATATTTAGCAACTTCGGGTTTCTTCTAATTTACGTTTCAAATCTTGTAAGATTAATGTTATCAAACATGACAGATCTTGTGTATTCCCTTTAATTTTTTAATCAGTTTCTATGAATTTTCTATCTTTGAGACAAAAGACGTTCCATTGCGCTGATTCCCAAAGAACAAATATTGACGACATATCAAATATATTTTATAAACAATTGTTATTGACATCTACCCTCCTTTCTGTTTTATTAACTATTGTGTAGAGTCTATTTGCAATCTTGCTGTTTCTAATAAGAGGTTTTTAAGCTGAGTAAAAGTAAAACGTTCACATGTACGAGGGTCATTCAATAAATAAGGTGAATTTTTCGGTATAAGGACTTCTAATAGAGATAGAAGCTTACTTTTTTTATATATTTTTCAAAGTAGTCTCCCAGCACTGTCACACACTTTTCCCATCTGTGCACAAGCTTCCGTATTCCCTCAGCGTAAAAATCTTTGGACTGATGTCTCAGCCACTTGCTCACAACACTTTTGAATTCATCGTCACTTTTAAACTTCGTGCCTCTCGTGAACGCTTTCAAGGGACCAAACAGGTGAAAGTCTGAAGGGGCAAGGTCTGGGCTGTAAGGGGGATGAGGGAGCAGCTCCCAGCCCAGCTCGTTGATGGTCTGCACCGTTTGGGCTGCTGTGTGAGGCCTTGCGTTGTCCCAACAGATAAGCTCAAAGTCCTTGCAATGTCATCCACTGCCACCCTTCTGTCAGACTGAATGAGGTCATTGACTGATTCGATCACCTCAGGAGACCTCTCAACACTGCTCCGTCCTTCTTTAAACAATTTAGCCCACTTTTAGACATTTTTTGGCTGAAACATGTGGCACCATACACAGTTGACATTCTCCTATGAATTTCAACTGGTTTGCACCCTTCAGCAACCAAAAACTTGATAACTGACCGCTGTTAAATCCTGGAGTATGCTTCTTGGTCGACCATCTTTGTTAATCGCCAAAACTCTCAAAGTTTTTTTAATCTGCAAAAGAAATTAAATCCATGTGAAAAACAAAAAAAATAAAAAAGAGTAAGCTTCTATCTGTATTAGAAGTCCTTATACCGAAAAATTCAATTTATTTATTGAATGGCCCTCGTATATAATACGACCACTCCTTTTTGTCTTTAATTTTTGTTCAAAATTGATCGTATTATACACAAGAAAATACATATTCTTTTCATTATATTCTCAGCTTCCTTCCTTAGACTGCATCACTGTTGCCTGAAGTCTCTTCTTCATCTGTGTAGAAATTATTCAACAGTCACTGCCATACAGGAAAAATGATATTACGTAGCAATTCAATAATCTTTTCTTTGTTTTGTGGAAAATAAGTTACCAGAGATGAACTCTCGGCATAGGAGCGGAAGAACTGCTGTTAGTTGCTCGGGAGATTTGACTGAATCTTCTTGTTTAACCGGGTTAAAATATGATTGTGCTTTTTCACAATTCTACCAGTTGTTACCTGTGCATTCCTTGCGTCTTTCCTATTTTTTGAAGATAGAGTTAAATTAGCAGAATTTTTCGACAGATTCTAACGAAATTTTCTTGTTTCTTAATACTTTGCTTGGCTTTTAGAAGGATTCGAATTTCTGTACTTGCTTGATTTAGGGAGGTTTCTCTTGCTAACGATTATACATCCTGTCTTCTTACAATTGACGTTTAGTTCTTTCCTCCTGCATTTGGTTACTATATTGTTTAAGTCTTGCTGCTGTATTTCTTTCTTTTTCTGTGTTTGCCATCAAGTAACAGCAAATGCCTTCTATATTCCGGTACTCTCGACAGTATACCAGCTGATTTTAAGAATTCTATTCTCCGGATGAATTAATTTATTCTTCGGGGTTCCAGTTCTCATAAACTCTTTGGGAGACACTCCAGAATTGTTCCAAGTACGCCAGTGATGATAGGCACAACTTTTTTATTCAAGTCAAAAAATTTTCAAAGAAGTAGAAAAGAAAGGTAGAAAATGACATCGAAAAAGAGTAACTGGAAAAGAAAGAAAGAAAGAAAGAACTTGAAGAGAATAAGGAGCAACTGACAGAGAAGGGGGTACATGAAAAGAACGAAAGAAAACTAGAAGAGGAGAAAGAAGATTAGAAGAGAAGAAGAAATGACAGATAAAAGTGTAATTGGAAAAGAAAGAAAGAAAGAAAGAAAGAAAGAAAGAAAGAAAGAAAGAAAGAAAGAAAGAAAGAAATAATAGAGAAAAGGGTAACTGGAAAAGAAAGAAAGAAAGAAAGAAAGAAAGAATAGAGAAAAGGGTAACTGGAAAAGAAAGAAAGAAAGAAAGAAAGAAAGAAAGAAAGAAAGAAAGAAAGAAAGAAAGAAAGAATAGAGAAAATGGTAACTGGAAAAGAAAGAAAGAAAGAAAGAAAGAAAGAAAGAAAGAAAGAAAGAAAGAAAGAAAGAAAGAACGAGCTGACAGGGCCAGAAAGAAGAACTGAGAAAAAACGGAATCGGGATAAAGACAATCGCGGGAAAAGTGCGTGCGGTAAAGAAAGAAAGAAAGAAAGAAAGAAAGAAAGAAAGAAAGAAAGAAATAAATAAAGAAAGAAAGAAAGAAAGAAAGAAAGAAAGAAAGAAAGAAAATGAGAAAGAAAACAGAACCAACCGAAAAAGAAAAAGCAAAGGAAAGCAGACAAATGAATGAAAAAGTAAAACAACACGTGAATGAAAGGAAAACAAACAATGACGTTATCGAACCAAGTAATCATAAATTATGGCTGTTAGCAACGCAGCTCCCCGCCCCACCCCACAAAAAATATACATATATAAACAAAAGAATTGCACACGTCAAAAATATAGGCATCGACCGAGCGGACATTGGAAACATTGGAGCTAACGACTTGTCTTCTCCGGTACATTCGTGTTAGCTCATTCATCATGATTCACGTCTATCTCATTTAGCGATTACGGTTAATCTAACTCCAAAGCAGAAACTGCATATGGCTGCCAGGGCCGTAGTCAAGGTTCTGAATAGAAAGGGACGGGCCCAGGAGTGGGCAGTGGTGGATGGTGCGCTTAATGTCCAGGATGATATCAACGACCAGTAATGATTTGTTTTCGTTGGGACATTATTTGATGGTATTTGTCCCATTTGTTTTTTATTTGTTTTTTTGTTAATATCAAATGGACAGAATATGTTATCAGTATTCACGCGTCAAATGATTCATTTGTTTAGCGAGCGCTATCTATCTCTCTATCTATCTAACATCCATATATCTCTTTCTACATCTATCTCTTTCTATTTCTATCTATCTCCCAATTTATCTCTCTGAGTCTTTTCATACTTGTCTCTCTCTCTCTCTATCTCTCTGTATCTATCTATCTATCTATCTATCTATCTATATCTATATCGATATATATATATATATATATATATATATATATATAAATGACAAAAATATAGTTTTAAATATGCTATATTTATGGGTTAAAGTGCTCAATATCAGGGATAGAGCATATAAAAGTGGACATTGAGGTCAACACACAGCAACAGTCTGTTTCATGCTTAAACGCAGTCTTCTGGCCATATATATATATATATATATATATATATATATATATATATATATATATATATATACACCACTATATATACATATATATATATATATATATATACACCACTATATATACATATATATATATATATATATATATATATATATATATATATATATATATATATATATATATATATATATATATATATACACACACGTCACTATATATATATATATATACTTAAAAGCGCAAATCCTTCCCAGATATTCGATAATTCATATCGGCTCAGTTTAGTATCCGATCTTAAACAAAGCAATTTCTAAAGATGTAATGGATTTTTTAAAATTTATTAATCCGACAGATTTTATTGCTTTAAACGTTATTTTTAGTGGATACCCATATTTGACTAGGTGCTCCGTTTATTTATTTATTTTCGTCTACCGGCCTGAATATTCGACCAATCTTATTAAGGAAAATGGTTAATGTAAAAAATCCCTTAGTATAAAGGAAATTTACATTAACCAGAAAAGGCTTACGCGGAAAGGCTTCTCTTTTTTTTTAATTTGGATTTTGTAATGTAACAAAAACGTTTCGAGTTCATTTTTGACTTGAAAAAAAGTCGGGAGACGAAACGCGTCGGTAAAAAACTAAGATTTTTTTTTTTTCAATTGTCATCTTATACCAATTTGTCTTGTCCACAGAACTGATCTGGGAATTTAACCACACACACACACACACACACACGCACACACACACACACACATATATATATATATATATATATATATATATATATATATATATATATATATATATATATATTAATATATTTATTTTTAATCCATTTTTTATTACTTCGAACGTTATTATTGTGAACACTCGTATTTGAAATAGACGCTCCATTTTTATTTCTACTTTAAATATTGTCCATTATGTCTGCGTTTTCGAGAAATCTTAATAAAGAAAATGTGCTCTCCGGCTGGAATCGAACCTGCGTCCTCCTTTGTCGGAGAAACCACCGTTTGATCAAATGTGCTTTACCACTCGGCATCGTTCTATTTTCCATTTTAAGGAAAGCACACTTCCTCGCCAATATATATTTTTATCGAAATCCCATATCCCATATCTGCTCAGTTTCGTATCCGAAATGTAAAGAAAGCAATTTCTAAAGAATTAGATTTATTTTTAGTCTGATATTATTATTATTTCAAATCACAGGAGTGCTGAAAAGTCTTTAGCCTGATCACTCTCCTCCCTCTAAAAATATAACCAAATTACCAAAATGAGGATTTCAGCAAGAAGGAGATTTTAGTTATCTAACTTGGGTCCCCTTTGTAGGAGAAACCATCGCTTGATCCGGCATGCCTTAAACTGCTCAGTCACAAAGAGCGAACAGGCTCTTTTTCCTTTTAAGGAAAGCACATTTTCTTGTCCAGATTATTTTTCTTCACAGTCCATTGCTACTCAGTTTCCGAAATATAAACAAAGCAATTTTTAAAGAATTAAGAGATTTATTTTTTAATCCGATATTTTATTACTTCAAACGTTATTATAGTGCATAATTGTTGTAGCATACCTACGGACAATAATGGGTATGTCCCCATTCACATAAATACAGTAGTAAATACTGTATATTGACCTGCAATTGGAGATTCGTCTCCAGTTGTGCTGGTCAAATTCTCTGCCCCCGGGCAGAGAGGATCCCCAGACGAGGCTATGTCGAAGCGCAGAATCTCGTCTCAGGAAATAGCTACCCGACTCCGTTTTTATACGGGGAATTTTTAGCCGAGCCTACGGGATCGGATACCCAACATTAAATTCAGCCTTGTGTCACATCTGACCGCGTGGGGTAGTTGGTAGATATCCTGCAGTTGGAAATTCGTCCCCAGCTGTGCTCGTCAAATTCTCTGCCTCCAGGCAGATAGGATTCCCAGACGAGGCTATGTCTAAGGGCAGAGTCTCGTCTTGGAAAACAGCTACCCGATCCCGTTTTATACGGGGTCTACAGGAAATTTTTGTTCGAGCCTACGGACTCGGATACCCCCACATTAAATTCGGCCTTGTGCCACATCTGACCGCGTGGGGCGGTTGGTAGATATCCTGCAGTTGAATATTCATTGTGGAATTCACTTGACTGACTTCTAGCAGTGACTACTACTTGTACGCGCCGATGGCGAATCTTATATGTGTTGTTCTTGTCCTAAGTATTATCGTTCATTACCAACCTTCGTGTGATTATTCTATTCAGTAACCTTCCGTAGGTTACAACAATAATAATTCTTTTTAAGTTATGAGAAGCTATCATTGACCATGTCCTAAATAGTCATGCCACATAGATAGATAGATAGATAGATAGATAGATAGATAGATAGATAGATAGATAGATTGAAACTGTTAGATGTAGACGTCTCTTCTACTCCAATAGCTTCATGTCTCGCACAGATCGCCTGTGGAACTCCCTTCCTTATTCCTGTTTCCCTGACAAATACAATCTCCAACTATTTAAGTGTAACGTCAATCGACATCTCCAGTTGCCTTGATCTATCCACTTCCCTTCTCCACATCCTTTCACCTTTCATTCCTATCTGCTCTCGCTCCAAATTTTCTGTAACCCCCTTGCCTTGATCGATCCACTCTCTTTCTCCACATCCTCTCCTTTACCACTCCTTTCTGCTCTTCCTCCAAACCTTCTGTAATCCCTTGCGTGCTAGTGGCTTCCAGCCTTGCTTTGGGTGATAAGCTTAAAAAAAAAAAAAAAAGATAGAAAGCGTTAGAATGAGATAGATCATGAGTGTGTCTTAATAGCTCTGACTTACGCAATTTTTACATACCTTTTTCTATCACCCAAAAGTTCTCAGTGGCAATGTTTTTTCAGCAAGTTAACGCAGCCTTCGTGACACGAAACATGTTCCAGTATCATGCAGCTGAATCCGATATACCCTCTTGGTTCCCAAGCTCAACAAATTTGAGCCCCATTCAGTATGCATGGGACTTTATTTTTTCGTCTACCCGATTTCACTAACTAGGCTTAGGTCAACTCAGTATAGTTTTCAGGCACTTTTAAACTGTGTCGCACGCTGAGATCGTTTCCTCCGTGAGAAATTGTGTGATTCGAATTCGGATTTCAGGGTTTGGACGCTAACGTTCTAACCACGCGCCGAACACGCACACGTATAACGGCTACCAGCTTGTTGTTGAGGATGACCATCATAGGTTACCATTGCAAGACTCAGTTGTGCATGATTTTTTTTTTTTTTTAAATCGGGAACGACGTTGCACTGGACCAATTCTGCTTCCTGAACAAGAGCAGCATCCACCCACAATGAAGAACCAGTCAAAATTATTGGATGCTGTTAAGCCAAATGGTGTTAAATCAGAGTTTTCCATCTCCTAGTAGGAAACTGTGCAGAAGAAATCCACTTACTTTAAAACAAAGGCTGATGACGTGCGCCTATCGACAACATTTGGCTCCATGATACAGTGTGACCCGGATATAAGAGAGTTGTCGGGACCGGAGCCGATGTCTCTTATATCCGGATTTCTCTTATATCCGGGTTTGGTCTATTATATATACATTAACACAGGCTCTAATTTGGGATCAGATAAAATATCTCTTATATCCGGGTTTCTCTTATATCCGGGTTACACTGCAAAGAAAAACCTAGGCAGACTCATTCCATCGCTTATAACAGAAAATGGTTGATAGAATAAACCGGATGTGCAGTGTACGGATTAGCGTACCTGCCCCCGAACGCATATAAAGTTAGTGACAATAAACAAGAGTAGGAGGAAGCAAGTCAACTGCTGGGAGTTGATCTGCGACTGTTTGGGCAGGCGGCTCTGTGAATTTGTGACAGCTTGCATTATTTTTGCTACAGATAACTGGTCTAGGAGAAGGACAACTCTGAAATCAAAACCTGTGGAGGGTCGTTTGGGGACTTTGTGGCACGTAGTGCATCAGGTCTCTGTATTCGGCCCGTCAAAAAGTGTGGATGGTTCTGCACAAAACCATCACCGCTATAATCAAATCACATGTGCTGGTGTTTGGCTGTCGGTTCCTAGGAACTGATCTGCTTGACCCTCATACGCCGAATACGACGGGAGAGTCGAATATATATATACCTCCTCGTAGAAAGAAAGTGATAGATAGATTGAATCTATATTTTTTAAGGTTTTATTGAAATTTTATTTAAGTTTCCACATGTCCTCCATCATTAGCAATACAAAGGGTAATACGATTTTGCAGTTCTCGGAAAACATTTGCCAACTGATTTACAGTAATGCCTGAAATCACATTAGTTATTTTAGCTATACTTAAAACTAGGTACATTAAACTTTATAACATTTTTTACAGATTATTTCTATCGCAAATACAAATAAAGTTATAAATTTTTAAAAGTGCACACGAACTTTATGGACACCCTGTATATAAATAAATAAATATATATATATATATATATATATATATATATATAGAGAGAGAGAGAGAGAGAGAGAGAGACAGACAGACAGACAGACAGACAGACAGAGATAGATAGATAGATAGATAGATAGATAGATAATGAACAGTGTGAGATAGATAGATAGATAGATAGATAGATAGATAGATAGATAGATAGATAGATAGATAGATAGATAGATAGATAGGATTTGAATAAATCGAGGAGCAAATCCAAATCTGAACCGTAAATGGAGTGTAGTACAGACATCTGCTGCAACCCTTTCGTAGCCATATCTTTTACTTGTGAGATCGTTGTGTACATGCTCGACAGGATTGCATTCATGATGGCAGAAAAGTTGGTCTGTAAATAAATACTTTTCTTTCATGAAAAAAAAGCGAGAATCAATATGGCCATATATAAAAAATGCAAAAACAAAGAATCGTATTATTCGAGTAGAGATCTTTAAATTATAGATTTTCTTCTTTTTTTTAAAAAAAAAATTTCCAGTCATTTAGAAAGTAATAGAAAGCCGGGAAGAAAAAAAAAAGAAAATATGGAAGGACATAAAGCATGAAAATTCATAAAACCAGCAAAAAATGAAAAGAGAAAATAAATTTTTAAAAATCTTGGCCTAAAAAAGGAAATCTATATATTTCAGCATTTCCATAAAATACATGTTTTTTAATAAAAAATATAATATTGTTTTAAAAATAACGAAAATTCCAAAATTAGAAAAATCGCAGGTTTTATCAAATATGGATTATATTTTTTGGATATTCTGACTATCTCTAAATAAAGAATCTGTTTGGTCAATTGTGTCAATGTAAAATTACATCATTTCTGCAAAAATTAATGTAATAGGAAATGATGCCTTCCAAAAGCTAAGGAACGTATTAAGAAAAGATTTCGTTAGAAACAAAGATAAAAGTGCTCAGCTATTATGTAAAATGAAACCTCCTCTATGGCAGTGAATGCTGGACAATTCCCTCACATATAAAGAGGAGACCTGCGGCAACAGAGATTTGGTTCTGCAGAAGGATGCTGAAAATACCATGGATGGAACATGTGAGCAATATGGAAGTTTTAAGAAAAACGGAAACGGACACTAAGAATCAGAAAGAAACCGATGAAATTTCTAGCACTCACAATGAGGAAAGAAGGCTTGGAATATTTGCCACTCCCAGGGCAGACTGAAGTCAAGTTGAACATGTGGGAAAATGGTGAGTAACCTAGGTTATATATATATATATAAACTAGTTTTAAAGCTGGAAATATATATAAAAACTATTTTTAAAGCCAGAAATTTCGGGCGGAAATTAAGCTAACTCCTGCGGAGTGTTTGTTCTTGATTGGGCCTTCGGCTGGTTCAAGAGTTTGAGAGTCCCTAAATCTTTGCATATTCAAAGCATTGGAAGCTCGCTTGGCTGCCCTTTGATCTTGGTTTTCATCTGAACGCGTCTTACTTTTCCTCGCTACAACCTTGGCTCTTTTGGTTGCAATCTGGTCCTCTTTTGGCGGAGATTTGTTTTTTGCGAGGCATACTGCTGCCGTATGCGATAGGCAACAATAAACTACAGAATAACTCAAAATTGATCGCTGCATTTAAGTATTGCATTAAAAGCTTACCTTTTAAAAGTTCAACGATAATTCTTTTGCCGCCACTGAATTTAGAGACAATCTGATGTACGTAGGTCCTTACTTTCCGTACAAACAATTATTTTTATTTCATGGCTGACTTTCGCTGGATTTCTCAATTTCGATTATTTCCAAATGTATTTCCAACTTATGAAAAATTGTTATCGTACAAAACAATTCGTCGCAAGAATTTAATTTTAAAAAAATCGCCGAAAATAAATCGCAGTGATGAAAATTTAGGAATCCAAAATTTCAGGATTGCAGGTTCGAATCCGGTCAGGAATGTTTTTAATTTGCTCACGGAGTCGGCCTGATTCCAAAATGGTATATGATATGTTGGGCTACGCCTTCTTGGAGTAAAGCTGTAAAAGTTTGACTGATATTCGCGCGCGCACACACACACACACATATATATATATATATATTTAAGGTGTAAACAAAACAGTGCTCAGTGTGTTAGACAGAGCTAAGAAGAATATATTAATAAATAGACATATACTTCTCGGCTTTGTGTTAAATAGTAAGACGAGTATCTAGAAAATAATTGCTATTCTCAATACAATATTCCTTATTCTTCCAATCCGAAATGTATTTATTGATTTATATATTAATTAAATGATATAAATAAATAAAGAAAGAAAGAAAGAAAGAAAGCAAGAAAGAAAGAAAAAGATTGAAAAATATATTAAATAATATTTAAGAAACAAACAAAAATAACATATTAATGAAATAATATCAAAGAAAGAAAGAAACAAAGAAACAAAGAAACAAATGTAAGATATTGATTAAATAATATCGAAAAAGGAGTGAAAGAAACAAACAAAGAAAGATATCAAATTAAGGAAATAATATGGGAGAAAGAAAGAAACAAAGAAAGGTAAGATTCTTCTTATTAAATAATATCGAAGAATCAGTGAAAGAAAGAAACAAAGAAAGATAGCATATTAATGAAATAATATGGGAGAAAGAAAGAAAGAAAGAAACAAACAAACAAGCAAACAAACAAACAAACAATGTAAGATATTGATTAAATAATATCGAAGAAAGAGTGAAAGAAAGAAAGAAAGAAAGATAGCATATTAATGAAATAATATGGAGAAAGAAAGAAAGAAAGAAAGTTTTTAATGAAACACTATCAAAGGAATGCAATGGAGAAACAAACAAACAAAGAAACAAAATATCTTCAAAGAATTTCCGGAAAAATTTCATTAAATAATAAATCAAAGCCAATGAAAACAAAGAAGGCAAACGAGAGCTGAAAAAGTAAACAGTCGCAGGGCAAGAAAAATGAATTGAGAGAAAAGAAAAGAAGAGAAAAGAAAGGGGAAGAGACACATAGATTTATTAGAGAGAAAAAAAAATCATGAAAATTTAAATATAACTGACAGCGGGGGAAAAATAACAAAATAAACATTTTTGCAATTTGTTGCAATGAACTTTATTTTAGATAGAAATACGTCCGTTCTTTAAAAGGTTCCATTTCATTTGCTTTTCCATTGGCAATTACGAATTCAGAATTCTAATGATAGGAAAATGGTGTTTCTTTTCATCTCTCCTGACAATGCGAGGACCGGAGGTTGAGAGTGTAGCGTTGCGCTTTGGGCCAGCACCTGGTTAGGTATTTGATGTCGCTTCTTGGATGATAGTTTGCGCTGGGTGCAGGGAAAGTGGCGTGAACGCAAAGTGACGCCGTTGTCGAAAAATTACAAACGACGAAAAACGGTTGAAGGAATCATTTTGGCTATTCCCTGTGAGTCTCCAGTTTTCCAATCCTTCTTTCCTCTATATGTGTCCAAGGAATTTCAGCTGTTCATTCCTGATTCTGAACATAAGCGTTCTTTTTGTTTCCAAATTTTTCCTTGTAGCATCCTAGGTCCGTTCATGGAATTCTCAATATCCTTCTGTAGGACCCCATTTCTGTTGCTTCCATTTTTCTCCTCATCCGTTAGGAGATTGTCCAGCCTTCACTGTCGTATAAGATTATGGATATTACATAGCAATCCAACACTCTTTTCTTTGTTTCTAACGATTTTTTCGTGTTTCTTCATACTTTGCTTAGCTTTTGGAATACTTCTTCCGCTTGTCCAATGCATGTTTGGATTTCAGTGTTGCCTTTTCCATCCTCTGTTAAAAACACTTACCAGACATTTAACTATTTCTTGCAGTTTCCTTACCGTAAAAGTTATAGATATTCCACTGCATTTTCCAGTGCAGATATTGACCCACTCTGTCAGACCGAATTTTATATTCAGTGGGTGCTAATACCGTACACCTTGATAGGAGATGGTCAATTGTTTGTGGATATTTATCACAGAATCTGTATTTTGGGTTAACACAATTTTTCAGTACGTGTGCTTGGTAATTTCTAGCTTGCAAGTAATGGTCTTATGCAGCAAGAATAAAACCTTTGCTTTCAGCTTTTAACCCTATACTACATAATCACTGATGTTTACGGAGTTTGTCTACATCAGCTTGTTCGGTTCCGGGTAGAATATTAACCATGAAGAGGATTATCTTGCCATTGTTTCTGCATTTGGTCCATTACATTTGCGTTTCCTTTCTTTTTTAGGTTCTTTGCCTCTGCAGTTGGTGTATCATGGTTTACTTGCACTTCTTCAACAAATTGAAATTCCAATTGGAATTTGTTGGCTTCCTTTTCCATTATTACTGAATATTTGAATTTGTAGGCTTCCTTTTCCATTATTACTGAATATTTGAATTTGTAGGCTTCCTTTATTATTGAATTATTATTATTATTATTATTATTATTATTATTATTATATACCGTACCTATGAACACTAATGGGTATGTCCCAATCTTCATAAATATGTTGGACGCTATTGTAAGTGGAGGTAATATGCTAAGTAGTCCACCACTAGCAGTGGTTTACCTACTTCACGCTGCTGGCGAGTATTGTATTTTGTTGATGCTATAAAGATTAACATTTCATTCCCAACCTTTCTAGGTTACAACAACTATAAAAATGCATTGCAAATGATTTTTATTATAATAATGCATTGCAAATGATTTTTACTATAAAAATGCATTGCAAATGATTTTTACTATAAATGAAGGTAATATTCTGTCTAAGTAGTCCGCCACTAGCAGCGGTTTACCTACTTAACGCCGCTGGCGAGTATTGTATTTTGTTAATGTTATAAAGATTACCATTTCATTTCCAACATCCGTTTTGGTTATTCCTCATTCAGTAACCTTTTTTTGGTTACAACAATTATTATTATTATTGTTGTTGTATCCTTAAAGAGGTTACAAACAGAGAAAAATGGTACTTGAGTGAAGGAACAGTAATACGTAGATGAAAGAAAGAGAAGTTTATTGTAAAAGAGTATACACTACTGAAATACAGGAAATCGAGTGGTAGGTTAGTAATTCCCGAAGCAAGCCCCCAGGTATATCCTGTGTTCACTATATATAGCTACTGATATAGTCAGTCCACATAGGCGATAGGGAGTGTGTGACATACCATTACAACAATTTTTTCTTCCGCAAATTTTTTTTTATTTTAAACCGAAGAAATTATAGGTGCCCTGCATCAAGTCGTAAGGCCTGAAATAGATAGCACCTTTGCAGAATATTTTCAGAGCCATTTGTTTTTGCTTTGTGAAGTACGAGTTGCCCGTAAGTTTCAACCAGAGACTTCAAGAAACAACTCTTTGCATCAGAAGTTCACTGCACAGAGTGGAATCTACGCAAGGTGTGAGAAGTACACATAAGTATAATGTTTTTTTTTCCAATTCACATATTTTAGAACTGCCAGGAATTTTATCAAAATATTTGTTTGCTCTTTTTTATATTATTCTCAAAGCCCCAATATCAACAGATAACGTTGCTCTCTTAAGATGCCACATTCAACGGATTTATATTATTAGTATTATTAGTTCTAACCTATAAAAATTTCACGGTTTTCCTATTTTAATTTTCCGATGCATCTTAATTCTTCAGTTAATGATGGATTAAATTCATGACTAGTTCTACAACAATAAAATATCCGTAGAAATTTCCCTATCGAGCTTCAAGCTTTAACAGGATATTGCAATAGCAATCATAAATATGAATGCTTGTCATTATTTTAAGAAGTGGGTACAACTGAAAAGATTTGAAATTAACAACTTTTCCATTTCACTGAAACAGCCATTAAACACTCCTCTTAATCTTCCTTTCTTTCTTTCTTTCATTTTCTCACTGAAACCAGGTAGTGTCTTTTCTCCTCTTTCAACGCGATGAAAATAGAATCGTCAATTATTTATAAGGTAATGACAGGATGTAACGTTCGTGCTAACTAATGAAAGTTGGAACAAACTCAATTATACTAGGATTATTATTATGTTGGTATCGCATATTGATGTAGTCAATGAATATTCTGTTCTTGGGGCACAGTGTCAACAAGACTCCTAACTTTTCGAAGAATCCTCACAGAGCAAATGATGGTCCTTTTCTGAATGTATATAATTTTGGTCTCAATTCCCTTTATCTCTAAGCGCCTTTTCAGTTTTCTAGGCAGTGTTCCTGTTGTGGCCTTGTTAGGACCAAAAATAAAGAGACAAAGAGAGAATTGAGTTAAATATATTAACAGAAACAGTCATACAAACGAGAGTGTTCCAGCAAGAATGTTCGGTCCAGCTGTCAGGGCAGACTGCTGGAAACTTCCCTCTGTAAAAAGCAGTACCTGCTCCTATTTATAGCTGGGATAGTCCATGCGTGCGTAGGTAAATTACCATAACAGTTCTAAACGCACCCATTACTACAGGAATTAATTCTACGTTCATATTCCATAGTTTCTTCAGCTCTCAAGTCAGATCCTGGTATTTGTCAATCTTTTCAGTTTCTTTGGGGTCCACTCTTGTATCGTATGCAACAGCAAAATCAATAATTTGACACTTGTCATTCTCTTTATCTATCAGAATATGTTCAGATCTTTGAGCTTCAATGACATGATCATTCTTAACCCATAATACCTTGTGACTGTCATTTTCTACCCCTGCCCCTGACTGATGTTCCTACAACTTCTCTCTTACACTGAAAGCAAACTTACGGCATCTTCCTACAAAGGACTCTCTTGCTAATCCAATCATTTTGTCGCTTATACTCCTACTGTGCCAACATTCAACGATTATATCGCTCCATGTCTCATCATCTTGTTCATACATCCTACATTTGCTTTCTTCTTGGGATCTGTCTATCCTGGCCTTGATTGTACGTTATTATTACTAGTGTATCCATACTGTAAAAATGCTGGCTTATATTTTATCATATCCTCGTAATATATGGTAGAATGTTTTCAGTTTTATAGTTGGTGTTCCAAGAGCACCCATTACTAGAGAAATTAATTCCATAGCTTCTTCAGCTCTCAAGCCAGGTCCTGGTATTTCTCTATCTTTTCTGTTTCTTTAGTGTCCACTCTTGTATCATATCTGAACAGCAATGTCAATAATTTGACACTTGCAATAAAGTTCAGGTCTTCGTGCATCAATGGCATGATCTGTCTGGATTAATAAATCCCATAATATCTTCTGTCACTTTCTACTACTTTTCCTGTTATTATTATTATTATTATTATTATTATTATTATTATTATTATTATTATTCATGTTAGAGTATTATTCATAGTGACATTCTGTATTCTTATTCTTATTAATATTTTGTCTTATTGTTAAATTTCTTCTTCTACATATTATTATTATTATTATTATTATTATTATTATTATTATTATTATTATTATATCTCATTCATTTACTTTTTTGCATCAAATGCCTGGCGGCCATTACTGAAATTTTGTAACCGCAAGCACCTTGATGGTGAGCGCTGCCGAATGCCAGGTGCTTTAATCATTGATGTGCAGATGGTGTAACGGTTAATGGCTCGGAATTGTTAATCGAAGAGCCGGGTTCCAATTCCCATTGGGTTAGTTATATTCACTTAAGCGCAAATACCCTTGGGAGAGGTATGAATCCACCCTTTCTCCCCTACCCCACCTGCTAGTTAATTAGTAAGACTTCCAAAAGTAATTCTAAAATTATTTTCTGGCTTTAAATAACCTGCAAAAAGTTTGATAAGCCGTAAAAACAAATCAATCAATAAAATCTCCAGTAGAAACCAGTCTTTTGTAACGCATTTAAAATTCGAATTTTATTATTAATATCATTTGTTTATCATTTTTCGACAATTTTCATGGAGGTGTTTTTCTCAGATGGTACTGCAATGTCAATAAGCATACACTTCCTGAATTTCTTGTCTTTTATGATAATATCGGGTCTGTTGGCTTTTATTTCCTTGTAAGTTTGAATTGGCATGTCCAAGAGGATACTTACACCATTATTTTGGGTAAATGTGTCTGGTTGGTGGTCATACCATCTTTCAGTGGTTTCGATTTTGTGCTTCTTGCACATATGTCTCTACCTTGTTATGTATGTGGGTATGTTCATTTTTTGGCTAGTTCCGGATATCCTGAGATAATATGGTTGACAGTTTCATCATATTTTCTGCAGATCCTGCATTTCGGGTTAGTTCCATCCTTGATTATGTGACAGTGATAGGATCTGGTTGCGATGCTTTGGTCCTGGGCTGCAATAATTAGGCCTTCTGTCTCAGCTTTCAATCCTGTGCTTCTCAGCCACTGATCTGTTTTCTGTTGGACCACATCTGCTTTTTTCTTTCTTTTTACATATTTGTCATGCCACGCCTTGTCCTCACAGTTTTTTTTTTTTGGGGGGGGGTAATTTAATTTGGCTAAGTTATTTTGGTTTCTGTTTTACTCGTGAGACGTAGATGGTATTCGCTTCGTTTTTTGTTGGTAAGGTTTTAGGTATATTAAGCAGTTTCTTGACGAGTGCAGCTTCTTTGTTGATAGAGTGGATTTGGTGTTTTACTGTTTGTAGGAGAGGGTCATTGGTTTTTGTGTGGTATGTTTCCAATCCGATTGTTGTAGTTTTTTAGAGTATTTAGAGTTAGTTCATGTTATTATTATTAATATTATTATTTCCTATTTTTCTATTTCTATTTTGTCTTGTGGTTATTATCGATTCTGTGTTATCATTAATTACAAATATTGTTCGATGGGAACGTATTTTGTCGTTATTAGTTTTTGGTTTTCTTTTGTCATTATTATATCCATTAAAGATGATGATTCGTCGTTAATGTCTTAATTACTTTCTGTTGTTGTTTCTATTAACGTTCGGAGTGCAATTATGATTCGAAATGTTTTCACTAATTTTCTTGTTTAAATATTACTGAACATTATTATGAACATAGTAGGTTGAAAAGAAAATTCTGTCGCGTTTGAAGATAATGATTGACATAGTCTGTCTATATTTCTGAGATGAGGTATTATGTACAGTATTTACATTAGATGAGGACAATAGTCCGACTAATGATTGACATGTTTAATGAAAATACTATTTCCACTTATTGCCGATAACGTAATCCCATCTATATTGGTAAATTGCTTATCCCTTGTACTTCAAGCGATTCAGGTTTCGATTCAAAGAAACGCTCAATATCAGTTTTAACATTTTCTCAATCATTAAAATGTTTTCCCTTTAAAAGTGTTGCAATGATCTGAAAAGATAATAGTCAGATGGAGCAAGGTCGGGATAGTGAGGAGGATGAGGTCAAACTGTTTTCCGTTTTAAAACTATTACAATGATCTGAAAAAATAGGATAGTCAGATGGTACAATATTAGAAGAGTAAAGTGGATGAGGCCAAACGTCCATGTTTAGTGCCATAATCCTTTCCTAAGTAATTCTGGGAATATTGAGTTTTGCATTGTAAGAGCAACACGCATTTACGATTATCACATAATGAATGCTTTTTCATGCAAATTTTCGTGCAATGCTTTCAATTGACAATAGTTCTCCACATTAAATGCTTCCTTTTTCTCTGGGTGCCGCCATTGTTGTTCCCGTGGGCATGATTATAGTGTCCTCAGCTTCCGTTACTGGTTATGATTCTACACAGGAAAGGTTCGATATCAAGCCTATTCTTCAATGACGTGTTGAAAGGAACTCTTTGATTAAGCTGAGCAGCATTCAGATGATGACGAACTTATTGACCATGCTTAGACACTTTTTGACCAAAGAAATTAAGAAAAAGGATTAACAATCAACTGCAAGAAGACAGAAAGTCTGGTCATCAGCAAGAGAAAAAAGCCCTAGATGCGAGTTAAGAATTGGAGATATAAACATCAAACAAATGACAGAAGGTCTTCAACAGTAGTTGACGTAATGAAGTAATACATTAATAATAATAATAATAATAATAATAATAATACAATTATTGCAGAGAAAAATAACATATATATCATACTAAATATAAACAAAGAGTCTCAGTAAAGAAACTCAAGGAAGAGCAACACTGAATACTGTTAATTGGCAAGCTTTTGTTCTTTCTCATTTAAACATGAATTGTCTATTTGTACTTATGGCATTTGGCTAGTATGATCAAACCACATAATAATTATCAATATGTATTTATTTATATATTTCCTGTCCCATCTCTAGTGAAAAAGGAGGTAAATCAACTTAGCTGTAATAATAATAATTATAATAATGGTTGGCCACTCGTATTCGAGGATACCCGTCTACTAGGATGGCTAGCTAATCCCTATTGCAGATGCTTGCTAAGGCTGATATCGTGTTTGTTCAACATACTGCAACTATGCTGAGCAGACCTTAGCTACAGTTTCTGGGAGAAAAGCGTGTTATATAGCGTGATCAGCAATTTGAACGAGGCCAGCACGCTCATACCCTCGGTCACGACGGCCCCAATTTCACTCACAAGGCTTGGATCAATCCGTGGTATGGTTTTCTGCCACTTTCCAAAGTTGCCGAACACTGGAAACTCCCATTTTCCTGACAAATCGACCATGGTTCGATTCGAACCGGGTCTCATGGTAGAAAACGAACGTTCTAACCACTCGGCCACGTTCCCATTACTGCAGCAGCTGTAACAAAAGAGAAAGCTTCAGTGAGTGCAGTCAAGCATGACAAGCAGCTTCAGCAGCACTTATCAGCAGGCAGGTTGGATTGAAGGCTCCAAGTTCCACACAGAATAATCTCACGGGACAATAGCCAAGTAGATTAAAGCGTTGGTTTAAAAAGAATTAGTGTAGAAGTTGATAGATTAATTACTCTTATTGCTTATTACTCCACTAATTGTTCAAGTGTATAATCCCATTTTCATGCTTCCGTTAGGTGTAGAAAAAGGGAAAATAAAAACGAGAAAGGAAGGAGAAAAATGAGGAGGATAAAAAGTGGGGAAAATTAAATAAGGAAAAAATGCAAGGGTAAATAAAAAAAAAAGAATGAGGGGGGGGGAGAAGAAAGAAGTGAACAAGAAAAAGAGTAAAGAGGAAAGTAGATACGAGTGAATAAAAAATATATACGATAAAAACGAAAAGATGAAGAGTGAGAACAAAAAAGAAAATTAGGGTAGAAGCGAAAAAGAAGTGAAAAAGAGAGAAAAAATTAAAACAGAAGAGAAGAACAAGAAGAAAAAAAGTTGCAGTGGAAAAAATGAAAAACAAAAAACAAGGACTAGAAATAAAAAAGAAGAAGAAGAAGAAGAAGAAGAAGAAGAAGAAGAAGAAGAAGAAGAAGAAGAAGAAGAAGAAGAAGAAGGACGAGAGGAAGACGCAAAAGAAGGGGAGGAAAGGACAATAGTAGGAGGAGGATGGAAAAAAATAAAAGAAAGGGTGAACAAAGAAATTAAAAAATAATGTGTAAGTGAACAAAAGCGGGGAGACGAAAAGAGAAGTTGAAAAGGGAGTGAAACATAAAAAAGAAAAGAAAATGAGAATGGGGGATAGAAAAGACGAAAAAAGAGGAATAAAAAAGAAAGAAAGAAAGAAGAAGAAGAAGAAGAAGAAGAAGAAGAAGAAGAAGAAGAAGAAGAAACACGGTAACAACAATAGTGTTTTACCCTTTATTCCATCTGCCCTCAATTAATGAAGCCCCAAACATAGACGTTTCATGGAATTCGTAAACGTTCTTTCAAATTTACAACAACTCCATTTCCGGTACGCTTTCTATCATGGTATCGCTGACAAATGCGTATCACGACTTTCAAGCTTCCATATAAATTTCAGCGCGTCCTTGATGTTAGGAGATGTATCATAACGAAGACAGGAAAACAATAGCGACATTCTCACATCTGCTGCTGCATCAAGTCTGGCTTCTTTTAAGGGGCAACGCTTAAGCAAGAAATTTACTCTTCCCCCATATTTCTTCATATTTCACGTCCTCCTACGCAGTGTCAGTTTTTTTTTCTATAAGCCCATCTGGAAAGTTCTCTAACAGAGAACGGAAAATTCAATGCCGAAATCCGAACGTGCATTGAAATAATGAAAGATACTTTCCAAAATCTAAGCAAAGTATTAAGAAACGGGAAAAATTTCGTTAGAAACAAACAAAAGAGTACTAAACTGCTGTGACGACGATAAATAAATATATTGTTTCATAAATAAACGAACGTCTACTCAAATACCAGTAACCACTAAAAATAACGTTTAAAGTGATGTAATCTGCCGGATTTATAAATAGTCATTACTTCTTTAGAAAATTGCCTTTTTTACGTTTAAACTGAGCCCGTCCTATATATGACGGTAAACTACATCCGCATCCTGGGTAAGACGATATGCTACAGCCGACAGCAAAGCCTTTGTTCGGGAGGGTTTTGAGGAGCATGGAACCACCACTTAATTGCTGGTGTTCCCAAGTCCACTCTGACCCAGTGTGGTAGCACCTGGTAGCAAATAGTTAACCCCACCGAAAGGGGTTAAAACACTATGAAATTATAAAAATAGGTTTTTATACCAGCAATGCCTTTTATGAAAACTTATTACCAGCAGTACAATTTTTGAAAAAAATATTACCAGCAATAAAAATTTTGTCGGCATTAAATAATCCATTAAGGTTGATATGCCGTAAAACAAACCAAACCAAACTGAGCAGATATGAAAGATTTTGAGAAATCTATGACGAGAGGAACTTCGCTTAAAAACCCTTTCTATTTTTACATAGCTACTCAGTTCATTTTCTATCCGTACGCAAGTTTTCTCGCAGTATAATATCTAGATTATTCTGACATTTTTTTTCATACACATCTAGTTATCTTAGCAGTTCAAATAGATCCTTGTCAAATGTTTTCGCATAATCTATGTGTATCAACAATATAGAATATATTTTGATTTCAAACGGTATTGCGATGCTGAACATTCTGTTATGTTCTCCCATAGCTTTTGATTCTTGCAAATTCTTCTATATAACATTAGGAGCTTGGCTTTTTCTTACAATTTTGTAAAATTTTAAAATTTTCTTTACTACTACGGAAAATATAACTGAACAATGTCATTTCTACGATAAATAGTAGTGGGAATATGGATTTCTTTGAAAGGTATCTGTTGTGATGGGTATAAGGATTTCTTTGAAATATACCTATTGCGTTGAGTATAGGGATTTCTTTGAAAGATACTTATTGAGTTGAGTATAGGGATTTCTTTGAAATATACCTATTGCGTTGAGTATAGGGATTTCTTTGAAAGATACTTATTGAGGTGAGTATAGGGATTTCTTTGAAATATACCTATTGCGTTGAGTATAGGGATTTCTTTGAATGATACTTATTGAGTTGAGTATAGGGATTTCTTTGAAATATACCTATTGCGTTGAGTATAGGGATTTCTTTGAAAGATACTTATTGAGTTGTGTATAGGGATTTCTTTGAAATATACCTATTGCGTTGAGTATCGGGATTTCTATGAAAGATACTTATTGAGTTGTGTATAGGGATTTCTTTGAAATATACCTATTGCGTTGAGTATCGGGATTTCTATGAAAGATACTTATTGAGTTGAGTTTAAGGATTTCTATGAAAGATACCTATTGAGTATAGGAATTTCTTTGAAAGATATCTGTTGTGATGAGTATAGGGATTTCTTTGAAATATACCTATTGAGTTGAGTATAGGGATTTCTTTGAAAGATATCTCAAGACATTTATCTTATGCCTTAAGGTCTTAAATTCTATGTTTTTTTTCTTTTAGCTATATTATTATTCAAATGCCTATCCATTAATATTGCAAGTATTTTAAGAGATGTTTTCCCTCTTTTCTGTTGTAGGGGATTTTTTCACACACTACCCGCGCCATCGAAAATTAATAAGCATTAACAAAAGAAATACAGGCAAAACAAACAAGGAGTTCAACATGCGACACGACTGGAACTCCTTACTTTCCGACAACGAGGCTCTCCAAATGCGCCATTACAGTAAAGTAATGTTTCCCGAGGCTGACATCCTAGTCAAATATCTGACGGATTTCCAACGAGTACACGCCATCAACGTACAATTTAATACAGAGGTCAAAAATATCTACACAGTCGACAATGACACAGTCCAAGAGGGACATACGTTCGTGATGAATGATCAACATGACAATTCTTATACTTGTCGGTAAGTAAATAAATTTATTATGAAAACTACTATTTTATGTCATTTAACCCCCAAGAAACGCATTATAACTACTAAGACTCAAAGAGGTTACTGAGTGTGAAAGAAAATCCAATAGTAAGAACATAGAACTACAAAAGAATAATACAGTGTAACCCGGATGTAAGAGAATTGTCGGGACCGGAGAAATGGTCTCTTATATCCGGGTTTCTTCTATATCCGGGTTTGGTCTATTATATATACATTAACACAGGCTCTAATTTGGGACCAGAGAAAATCTCTCTTATATCCGGGTTTCTCTTATATCCGGGTTTCTCTTATATCCGGGGATTTCTCTTATATCCGGGTTACACTGTATTACGATGAATGCTGATACTCTCTCCAAGAGGAGGCAACTGCTTATAAAGAAGTGACTTCTTTATAAACAGTTGCCTACTCTTGTGAATCTTTGCAAGGAGAATCGAATCCCGAACCTTAAAAATCAAAAACATATTGCTCGAAATAAGTATGCAACCTTCCTATTAGAGTATTATTCAGTCAGAAACACGAGGAATCGATGCTCTTTTCACTCCAAGCAAGACAATAAAGCCACTAAGACGCAAATGGGTCATAAAGTACGGAAGCATATGAGAAAAAGAAAAAAATATATTAAGGAGAGAGAACAATAAAAGAACAGGAATTAAAACAGAAGACAAAGACAGACATTGTATTGAAATTTTTAAGATCAAAGTTAACTGGGGATCAAGAAGCCGGAAGAGTTCCACGAGAGAGAAGTGCGATAGAAGAAGCTGTTAGCATAGAACTTACGGTTATATCTTGCCCTTTCGACTGCAAAATGATGAGACTCAGCTGCCAATCTAGTAATATGGTTAAATTCGTTAAGTCTAAGCACCACAGAGGAGAGGTCTCCTGTTTGGTACCTCGATTTTACAAATTTAAACACAGTACTATGTTAGTAGCTAGATCAATTGCCATGAAAATATTTATAGAAAAGGCACAGGGAAGTTACGTTTCGGCGGTGAAAAAGTAACTGAAGCTGAGATGCTAGATCAGAACCAATAACTTTGCAGGTTCTTCTTTGGATTTTATCAAGAATCTCTAAAGACATAGCAGAAAGACATGCAACAGCAATATTCAATGCATGGACGAATGGTCAACTTATAAACGTTTAAGATAGATTCTGGCGTAAAAAATTGTCTAACATAGAACTTACAGTTGCATCTTGCCCTTTCAACTCTAAAATCTGCCAAGCCAGTACTGCGTTTAAATTCATTAAGTCTAAGCCCCATAGAGGAGAGCCCTCCTCTTTGGTACCTCGATTTTACAAATTTAAACGCAGAACTATATCAACAGCTAGAACAATTACCATGAAAATATTTATAGAAAAGGCAGAGAGAAACTACGTTACAACAGAGGGAAAGTGACTAAAGCCGAGATACCAGGTCAGAACCAATAACATTGCAGATTCTTCTTTGGATATTATCAACAATCTCTAAATATATAGCGGAATCGCCAGACCAGATATGACAGCAATATTCAATTCATAGAAGAATGGGAAACTTATAGACATGTAAGATATATTCTGGTGAGAAAACTGTCTAGCACGACACAGTGAAGTAACTTTCCGAGCAGCAGACCTAGTAATTGATTCTATATAATCTTTTCATTTCATGTGAGAAGACGCAATGAGTCATTTTTACCTGAGGGTTACCATCAGGCATGCTAATAGAAAGCAAAAAATGATTCTCTGAAACGATTAAAAGAGGGTAGTTTCGTTTTGAAGGCGTTAGAATTAAGAAGCCATTTCTTGTCCCAGTCAAGAACAGATTGCAGGTCACTTTTTTAAAATCAGCTGCCAATTTGACCGCATGGAGACGATCATTCTTGCCACTGAGACATTAATTTCTATAAGTATTATAGTAATGAAAAGAAAAGAGACAAGAATAATAATTTATTCATAGTAATGATAGTATATATATATATATATAAATATATATATATATACATATATATATATATATATATACATCGCATCTAGACATATGGTCCTGCTATTAATTTAGGTCTCTCACGTGGTACGACGTCATAGAACCGCATCATGAATTTACGACCTGCGTCTGCTATTCCACGACCTTTATCGCAATCTTCTAGCAATCTTCTATGTTAACATAACAGAATATCATCTTTGATGGTGAATATCTTTGTTTAAATGGCCCAAATCATTACTCTGAAGATCGCTCATGTGAGCCGAAAGCTTAGATCAAGGAACAGCCTAATAAAAAAAATAACCAAATGTTGGGCAATTTCTGTCTTTATTTTCTCCCGAAATTAAAGCAAGGATGAACAAACATTCATTGTCTGTTATATTTAACAATATATACATTGTTAAATATAACAGACAATGAATGTTTGTTCAGAGTCGTCCTTCTCCTAGACCAGTTGCCATCCAAGGCTATAGAACCCAGTCTGTCCTGCTAATTACTCATACCTGGTGGGGAGAAGAAGTGGATTCATACCTTTTCCAAAGGTATTAGCACGTAAGTGAATGTAGCGGATTCGACTGGAATTTGAACTCAGCTCTCCGATTCCTCAGTCCGAACCGCTATCCATTACTCCACCGTGCCTCCTGAGAAGGATCGTTTGGGAACATTTGTGGCATGGTGCATCAGATCTCTGTATTCGGCTCTTTAAAAAGCGGGGTTAGTTCTGCACAAAGACTTTACCACTATTAACAAATCATATGTGCAGGTTGTCTGGCTGTCGATTCCTAGGAAGGGAGAGGTATCGCGGCAAAAGCGGTCCGGCGGGGAGTTCTCGCTTCCTTCGCCGCTTAGTCGTGCCTAGGATCGGGTCAACGGCCCACATCGATATACGACAGGACAGTCCACGATATATATATATATATATATATATATATATATATATATATATATATATATATATATATATATATATATATATATATATATATATATATATATATATATATGATAAATTTGAAATATCTGAACAAAGTATGTAAAGTTAGAATACGTGAAAACTAGATAGATGTTGAATATTTTTATTTTTGGTTTCCCTCCTTTTACGTGAGCATCATCAAAACCTTACTGAAAAAATTATTACTGTGGCAACTCTTTTCAAATTAATCATTTTTATGCAACAGTGTTTTCAGCCAATCTATTTGGTATTTTCAAGTTATTTTAGTTATACCCCGTGATTGTGCGGAAGTGGTATCGTAGACAGTCGATAAGTTGCTGAAAAATTCAGAAGAGAAACCATTTGTTCTCATACAAGAAAAATATAATAAAACTTAATAGCTAAATTGCCTTATCAGACTTGTTCAGCAAACAAACAAACACACACACACAGACACACACATACATATATATATATATATATATATATATATATAGGAATTTAGATACACTCCTGTGATTGTGTGTAAGTGGAACTGTAAACAGTTTAAAAGTTGCTGAAAAGTTCAGAAGAGAAACCAATTGTTCTCATATGAGAAAAATATAAAACTTAATAGATAAAGTAACTTATCAGACTTTTCAGAAACACACACACACACACACACACACGCACACACACACACACACACATATATATATATATATATATATATATATATATATATATATATATATATATATATATACGTATGTATATAAGTTTTCGTTTGACACATTTCATCCTTTACAACTTCATTGGGCTTAAAGGACAAAATGCGTCCTGCGAAAACTTTTCCCACTTTGTCATCCATTTTTCCACAATATTATTCTTGTAAAAAATATATATCGTTATCTCATGTATATATATATATATATATATATATATATATATATATACATACATATATATATATATATATATATATACATATATATATATATATATATATATATATATATATATATATATATATATATATATATATACTGAGTTTCACATTAATACCCACTTTTTTTTCGACATATAAAATGATTGTAATGTTTATTTAACTGAATAATATAACCACTATCTGCGCAATTAATACGAAAACTGGTTGGTTCTGCGAATATGTAAACAAACAGTCCGCTATTTGTATGAAATGTCCTTAATTCCGAAATCGCAGATTAATAGCTATGATTTGATTTTTAATGAGCCGTAGGATTCATTTGACCGATAAAGAAACTTCAGATATTGAAAAAAGTAGAACTACGCTGAAAATTGATAAAAATGGTAAATAGATACCAAGGAACAATGAAAAGTCTCGTCGAAGATCCTAGCTAACTTCACTTCTGGGATGATATGGTCAACTTTATGACTCTATATTATCGATCTGTGTTCAGTATTAAAAAAGAAACTGCAAAATCCGTCGTTGCCGTGTTTCTATAGTAAAATCATTTGCAATGAATTTCTATAGATGCTTTTAGTATTTGCTGTATCTCGAGATATGGAATCAGTAGAGGTAATAAAAGTTTGGATGGATTTATTTAATAAATCCTAGCCATAATATACCAGGTTCCATAAAGAGCTAGTATTAAAATAGTTTCTAATGTATTCCTATAGTAAAATCATTTTTAATGAATTTCTATAGAGGCTTTTAGTATATCTATATAACTAGATATGGAACCATTAGAAGGAATGAAAGTTTGGATGTATTTGTTTAATAAATCCTAGCCATAATATTTCAGGTTCCATAAAGAGCTAGTATTCAAATAATTTCGAATGCATTCCTATAGTAAAATAATTTCCAATGAATTTCTGTAGATGCTTTTTGCTATTGCCCCCATATACATGTACTCATGAGAAGCAGTGAAAGTTCTGATAGATTTGTTTAATAAATTCTACTTACATTAACATTTTTTTTTAAGCGTATCACCCCAAGCAAGGCTGGAGGCCACTATCACGCATGGGGTTATAGAAGGGTTGGAGGAAGAGCAGATAGGAGTGGTAAAGGAGAGGATGTGGAGAAAGAGAAAGACAGTGGGTCGATCAAGGCAAGGGGGTTACAGAAGATTTGGAGCGAGAGCAGATAGGAATGAAAGATGAAAGGATGTGGAGAAGGGAAGTGGATAGATCAAGGCAACTGGAGATGTCGATTGACGCTACACTTAAACCGTTGGAGATTGTATTTGTCAGGGAAACAGTAATAGGGAAGGGAGTTCCATAGGCGAGATGTGCGAGACATGAAGCTATTGGAGTAAAAGAGACGTCTACATCTAACAGTTTCAACGGTGTACACTGCATATTAAAAACAGTTGTTTCTTATCATAGCGACCGCAATTAAACACAAAACATTTAACACTGCTATCAATTAACTTCTTCCTGCCCCAAGTGACTTAAAAAACAAAAAAATATATTAAGTCCTAGATTTGAAGCCTGTGGCGTTTTTGCTCCTAGTCAATCGGAGATCGTAAAACAGTCATTAATGTTTGACTTGCAATGAGTATAGCAAAATAATCCCAATGCACGTTGGAAAATTCGCACGACAGATTTGAACAGGAAAAGTGTCTTTCGCAGAGATGTACATGTATAATTACTACTATTTGTTTATTGATAGACACATCTCCATTCATAACTGTCCACTTGTCAATGTTGAAAATATGTACAACAGCTGAAAGCTTCTTCTGCCGGGGATTTAATGTAAGTAGAAAATAGGTGCATACAGCTGTCATTTTAACCCCATTTTCAGATAAATATTTATTCTATAATCAATAAAAGCATTATGACTGAATAACGTTATTATATATATATATATATATATATATATATATATATATATATATATATATATATATATATATATATATATAATGCATATTCATTGCTGATGATTTACAATGAAAATGCATGGAAAATCAGAAAGAAAGAAATTGACAATATGCCAGAAGTAATGCATACATTACTGACAGAATAAGGTGATTATAGTACTTTGTATATTCGCCGATAATGATTTACTATGATAAAACTTTAGAAAACAGAAAGAAAGGGGTTGTCAATAGTTAGGAACGAATACAATTATTACTGATAGAATAAAGCTATTATATGTATAATGTAAATGCATTGCTAATGATTTTACTATAGGAATGCATTGAAAATGAGGAAGAAAGCGATTGTCAGTGGTCAGGAATTAATGCAAGCATTACTGATAGAATAGGGCTATTATATGTATAATGTAAATGCATAGCTAATGATTTTACTATAGGAATGCATTGAAAATGAGGAAGAAAGGGATTGTCAGTGGTCAGGAATTAAAGCAAGAATTACTGATAGAACAGAGCTATTATATGTAGTGATTTTCCAAGCGTAGCTTAGATGTGTCACAAGGCCAAAAGTATGGGGCACCCAGTGAGGATCGAACTTTCTACTCAGTCGTAATTATTCTACTGAAACAAACTTGCTATTATACCGACTCGAGGTGCTCCATAGCTATTATATGTATAATGTAAATGCTTTGCTAATGATTTTACTATAGGAATGCATTGAAAAGCAGGAATAAAGGGATTGTCAGTGGTCAGGAATGAATACAAGCATTACTGATAGAATAGAGTTATTATATGTAAGTTATTTTATGAAATATATGCTTTAGAAATCGATAAATACCTCTAGTTGATAAAATAGATTATTGACAAAATAGAATGATTATATTTATAAACGTGAAGTATTATTCATGCTTTTTCTCGCGATTTTTATATAAATTTAATACTTCAGAAATACCGCAAAAATTATGATTTTATGGTCACGTGTTGATGGAAAATTCCGAGCCACAGGGGATTGTCAGTGGTCTCCCACATACTGAAGAAGACTATGGACAGCTTCTCCTGTTCTTGTTTAGGGAAGATATATAATGCCTACTCAGCACATTTAAATTCGATTACCTCTCCTTCTTCTCTTCTCCTCCTCTTCCTATTCCATCTTCTTCTCTTCTTCCTTCTTATTCTCTTCCCCCTTCGTCTGTTCTTCTTTCTTCTCTTCCTTCTTCTTCGTGTCGTCGTTCTTCAGTACGTGGGAGATCATGGCTCAACACAACATTCTATCCTTGTAATAGTTTTCTTCTTTTTTCTTCTCCTCCTCTTCCTACTTGTTCCTCCTGTACTTCTTCTCTTCGTCTTTTTCTCTTCTTCCTTCTTCTTCATCTTCTTTCTTTTTCTCCTAGAGCATAACTCACCACTTCTTCTTCTTCTTCTTCTTCTTCTTCTTCTTCTTCTTCTTCTTCTTCTTCTTCTTCTTCTTCTTCTACTCCTCCTCCTCCTCCTCCTCCTCCTCCTCTTCTTCTTCTTCTTCTTCTTCTTCTTCTTCTTCTTCATTTTGTGGGAGATCACTCTTTCATACTTAGTAACCAAATTGATTCTTAGTGGCCTTATTGCCTTGCTTGGGGTAAAATGAGCACTATTGCCTCGTTGTCTTGTATGTGTTTTATTTTTAAGGATCGCGATTCGTTTCTCCTTGCAAGGATTCACGACAGAACAGAAACCAACTGTTTAAACGAAAACCATCTTGGGAAGAATATCAACCTTCATCGTAATATAAAGCAGCCATACTTTTATGGAAGCCATATTTAGTTGATAACATCCATTTGCAAATCAAGAGAATACCGCTTTGTGTTCAGTACTCATCATTTTCATCTAGCTGGCAGCATCAACCAAAATATAACACCAGTTAACCCACTGTTTATTTGCAGTCCATTAGTGGATGGAAAAGTCACCTTCAACAAAAAAACGTCAAAACATATCAACAATGGCCACACATTAGTATTCTAATAACAGCGGTAGTGATAGGTAAAGGAAACGAGAAAATGTCTATATGCATAAGGTGTAATTTGTCATCAATGGGGAAGAGATCTAAATTACTAGTGCCAATAAGTGCAGTATTTTTTGTTAATCATTTCACCCCAAGCAAAGCAATAACGCCCCTAAGACGCAAGGGGTTACTGAGTGTGTAATTTGGCTAATTGATTTTGTTTAGCGTCATATCAACCTCTATGAGTTATGTAATGCTATAATCTAAACATCTTGTATGTAATTTTAAGCTTTCAACTACAGATATTTTGTACATTTATACTTTCAGTGTAAAGGTATTTTTTTCGATATATAGTTTGTACATGATAAAAAGTATTGTTAGTAATTTTACTATAATATGTATTTTTATATTTTTTTAGTGTTGCATTGATTGTCGTTTTGCTATAAAAATGAATAGTGGCTCATTTTATTATAAAAATGTACTGTTCATTTTTGTTCATTATTTGCCCATAGCCAGGACCCATAACAGGTGCTACCACTTCGTGTCAGGGTGGACCTGAAAACAACATCAATTAAGGGGTAGTCTCACACTCCCTGAAACTTCCAGTCATCCGATCAGAAGTCTTGCTGTCGGATGTAGTTTATCGTCATACCCAGGACAAACTGAATGGGAAAGAATATGAGAAAAAATATAATTAAGAGGGAGGTACGGTGGAGTAATGAATAGCGGCTCGGATTGAGTAATCAGAAAGCCGAGTTCGAATTACATTCACTTGCTAATACGTAGGAAAGGTATGAATCCTCCTTTTCTTCTCCCCCCCCCCATCTATGGGCAAATAGCAGGACAAACCTGGTTGGGTGGCAGCTGGTCTACAGCAGAAAGAAATGGAAACCTACTGCGAGAAAAAAAATCTACCTCGTCAGTCATATATCTGTCTATATTTCTGAGATAAGGTATTATATACACTATTTACATTATTCGGACTATCGTCCTCATCATTGTCGCCATATTTATGACAACGATTCGGTCGTTGTATACTCCGGCCTTCTTCAGGTGATTGGAATGTCGAACTGAACCATTTATTTCGCTCGCTGGGGTAGACTGTTCTAGTTCCACGTGTTATGTCTAATGGATGTCAGTTATCAGTTATCTCCTGTTAATTCACCTCTCTAAGTTCTCCACTGCCTTAACCTGGTATTGAATCCACAACTCTTTGGGTCCAGTCATGGGATCTAACCAACGCTTTTATCCACTGTGCAATGTGTACTTAAATCAGTCATGTATCACGCATGGCACATTGACTGATTAAGAAGAGAGAAGAAAAAAGAACAGGAATTAAGAAGACATAAGATAATGACTGACATTGCATTTAAATTTTTGAAGATCAAACTTGCCTGGAAAGCAAAAATCCGGAAAAGAGTTCCACAAGAGAGAGTTGCGATAGAAGAAACTGTTGGCGTAGATCTTTCGTTCAAACGTTGCTTGTCTTGAAAAAAATGACTGTGCTGGTAATAAACGCGTCAAAATGAATGAAGTGCAACTTGAATGTCAATCAAGTGAAATGTGAGTAATATGATGGTGATCATGCAAATCTTGGAATTTTCTAATTACTAAACCAATTCCTAATTTCAAGCAAATATTTACTTAGTTATGTCTGTCACAAGGTCAAATGAAAGATAAAGGGAAGACAGTAAGATTAAATTTAAAAAATAATAATAAAATAAAATTCAGTATTATTATTTACAAGAATAGTTTCATAGTATATTTTTGGTTTTAAAAGTAATATTCATTTTACAATTGAAATGGCTAGATATAACTGCAAGTACTATGTTAACAGTATCTTCTATGACACTTCAACCTTGTGGAATTCGGTTCCAGCTTCTTGCTCCCCAGTCAACTTCGATTCTCAAAAAGTTAAATGCAATGTCAATCTTTATCGTCTGTCTTCTTAGTTCTTACATTTTTATTTTCTTCTCTCCTTAATAGAAGGTTTTCTCATATTCCCCAACACTGGGTAACCTCTTGCGTCCTAGTGGCTTTATTGTCTTTGATCTTCCAAAACTTAAATGCAATGTCAATTGTTATCGTCCGTCTTCTTAGTTCTTACATTTTTATTGTATTTTCTCCTTAATAGTAGGTTTTCTCATATACTCTAACACTGAGTACCCTCTTGCGTCCTAGTGGCTTTATTGTTTTTGATCTTCAAAAACTTAATTGCAATGTCAATTGTTATCGTCCGTCTTCTTAGTTCTTACATTTTTATTGTCTTCTCTCCTTAATAGTAGGTTTTCTCATATACTCTAACACTGAGTAACCTCTTGCTTCCTAATGGTTTTAATGTCTTTAATCTTCAAAAAGTTAAATGCAGTGCCAATTGCTATCGTCTGTCTTCTTAGTTATTACGTTTTTATTGTCTTCTCTCCTTAATAGTAGGTTTTGTCATATTCTCTAACACTGAGTAGCCTCTTGCGTCCTAGTGGCTTTATTGCCTTGCTTGTGGTGAAATGATTAAAAAATAAAAATAAAATAATCTATGATCACGCACATTTTACATAGATCATGTCCTTCGTCAGAAGTGAGCTACAAGAAGAAAGTGAGCTTTTCCTTTGTCTACTCCTTCCATTTCTTTTTCTTCTACTACCATTTTTATTATTAGTAGTATTATTACTTTTTCCTGTATTCTTTAATTGCTACTCCACCTTTTTCTTTTGTCTTCTCCTTCGATTTCTTTTTCTTCTTTTTTGTCTTCTTCTTAAATTTTATGAATTCTTCTTTCTATTACTACTCTTTCTCTTCCTTTGCCTTCTTCTCCCATTTCTTCTATTATGAATTCTACCTTTCTCTCACTCATATTTTCTTCTTCTTTCTCTTCTTCTTCTTCTTCTTCTTCTTCTTCTTCTTCTTCTTCTTCTTCTTCTTCTTCTTCTTCTTCTTCTTCTTCTTCTATGGAAAGAGTGGAGGATGCTTTTCGCTCAACGGCCATCTAGTACAATTTTCCTGGTGAGTCTCTTTTTAGCCATTGGCTAAGAGATGGACATTCTGTAAGACCTACGCCCCGGGGACTTCACTGTCATCGTCCCAGCTTGCTAGGCCATGATAGATCGAATCCCGGGTATAAAGGGTGGGAGATGTTCAGCGCACACTGCACTTCACCTAAAAACTCCACTGCGCAGGCCTGAGGGAGACTTTCGCGTCCACCAACCATTTCCATGCCCTATAGTGATGGGAAAGGGGCGAAACTGCATGTGGTAGATGACACTGGAAGTCTTAGTCCCAATCCTCCATGCAGTGGGGGAAGGATATTGGTCGTCTGATGTTGACCTAGGGATGACAACATTGTTCGGCAGCACCCTGATTGGCCAAGCAGCCTTCTCTAGGTACAGCACTGTTTGCTCCATATGGAAAGAGGCCTAGAAAAGGTGGTCCAAACAAAGCTCATCTCCTACATTACCCAGTTAGCTAACCGCGGTCAACGTGCCTCTTCTCACGCGGTTGAACATCAGTAAGGGTTCACACCCACCTGTAATAGTATCAAAGGTCTATATGTAGCATGCTGGAGCATCAGACCATGCTGGACACAGCCGACAGTGGTCAACCAGAACGTCACTCCGCTCTAATTGCAAATGAACTGTCAAGACTAAATGTTGACATCGCTGCTCTCTGTAAAGTCCGTTTCCCAGAGGAAGGCGGCCTATAAGAGCACGGTGCCGGATCTTCTGGTCAGGCAATTCAGTAGCGGAGAATCGTCTTTCGGGCGTAGGTTTCATGATCAAGGATACCATTGCCTCCAAGCTTGAAAACCTGCCAAAAGGTTATTCTGAGCGCATCATCTTTATGCGCCTCCCACTGAGTAATTTTCAATATGCCAAATTAATTAGTGCGTACTCCCCAACTTTACAAGCAGACCCTGTGGAAAAAGATAACTTTTACTCAGATCTGCGCAGCCTACTACGAGATGCCTCTGCAGACGATAGGGTTATAATCCTTGGCAATTTCAACGCCAGAGTGGGCCAAGATTTTATGGCCTGGAGAGGAGAACTTGGAAGACATGCTGTTGGTAACTGTAACGACAACAGGCGCTTGCTGCTAGAGTTCTGCGCAGAGCATCAGCTCGTCATAACGAACACCATCACCCAACATAAAAACATATTAAAAACAACCTGGATATTTCCTCAGTCTAAACATTGGCACCCCATTGACTATGTCATAGTGCACCAGCGTGACCGGAAAGGCATCATGCTCGCCAAAATGATGCCCAGTGCCGAATGTCATACCGATCATCGCCTTGTTCGCTGCAAACTCAAGATCTACTTTAAACACAAACCAAGAAAAGTTAAAATGTTCAAGGTTGGCAGTTTTAAATCAGATGAAGTGAAAGCTAGCTGCCAGGCAACACTTGAGACAAGGCTTGAAGATGCGAGCGTCCCCACAGATTCCTCTCCTGAAACACTTTGGGAAAATCACAAAACTGTCATTCTGCAGACATCTATAGAAGTTCTTGGTTTCTCCTCAAGGAAGAAGACTGGTTTGATGATAGCAATGTAGAAATCCAAAAACTGCTGATGACGAAGAAATCAACTCATCAGTCCCACTTAGCTCAGCCAATTTGTCCTGTAAAGAAAGCTGCGTTCCGTTTCGTATGCACAGGATTCGAGAGATTAAGAACGAGTGGTGGATCAAACTCGTTGAAAAAACTCAGCTGTATGCAGACACTGGAGACATCAAGGGCTTCTATGAAGTTTTAAAGGCTATGCCCAGTGCAGATGGTCAGACGCTCTTTACAAACAAGGCGTCCATCCGAAACCGTTGATCGGAGCATTTCGAGGTCCTCTTCAGTGATAATGGTTTGGTCCAGGAACTAGCAAATCTCTGGAAGTGGATGATTTACCCAGGAGTCGATAGAGTCCAACCTGAAATCTGGAAACATGTGGATCCGGTGTTGCATATGAAACTCCACGAGCACTTTTGCTGTTGTTAGGAACAGTGAAAACTAATCTCTATGATGCAGTCATCATTGCCCTGTACAAGAACAAAGGAGAAAATCGGACTGTGTCAATTACCAAGGGATTACTCTGCTCTTCATTGCAAGAATAATCCTTGCAAGAATTCTGCTAAACATACTGGTATCAGCCATCGCTGAAGAGCAGCTTCCGGATAGTCAGTGCTACTTCAGAACCAACGGGAGCAGAGTAGATATGGTGTTTGTCCTCCATCAGCTGCAAGATAAGTGTCAAGAGCAAAACAAGGGGCTGCATGTGGCGTTCGTTGATCTGACAAAAGCATTCGACACAGTGAGTAGAAGAGGAATATGGCAGATCATGGAGCAACTCGGCTGTCCTTCAAAGTTCTTGAACATGATCATCCAGATGTATGAAGATCAACGCGGTCAAGTTAGTTACAACCGTGATCTCTCAGAGCGCTTCTCGATCACCAACGGTGTAAAGGAGGGTTACGTTCTGGCACCGACTCTTTTCACTATCTTCTTCTGCGTGATGCTCAAAGAAGCCACGAAAGATCTTGATAATGGGGACGGAATCTATATCAGATACCATTTCGATGGTGGCCCTGTTTAACCTACAACGATTAAAAGCCCACACCTGGAGCAACTGATCCGAGACCTCTTCTTTGCGATGCTGCTGCCCTTGTTGCGCACACAGAAGGAGCTTTGCAGCGCACCACTTCCCGCTTCACAGAGGCTGCCAAACGTTTGGGGCTTGAAGTCAGGTACTCTATCAGCCTGCGCCTCGAGATGAGTACCGCCCTCCCCACATCATAATTGTCGCGACTGAGCTGAAGGCGATCCATCAGTTTACTTACCTTAGATGTACCATCACGTGAGATGTTGGGATCGACAAGGAGGTCGACAACAAACTGGCAAGAGCGAGTATTGCATTTGGCAGACTATACAAACGTGTGTGGTACAACAGACACCTGAATAAGGGCACTAAGATTAGAGTGAATAGAGCTATCGTTCTCGTCACTCTCCTATACAACTCAGAGTCATGGGTCACTTACCGACACCACCTACGACTCCTCGAACGGTTCCACCAGCGCTACCTCCGCACAGTCCTTAACATCCACTGGAGTAACTTCGTCACCAATATTGAAGTTATTGAAAAGGCAAAGATCACCAGCATTGAGACCATGCTGCTGAAGTCCCAGCTAAGCTGGGCTGGACACGTTTCCAGGATGGAGAATCATCGCCTGCCTAAAATTTTCCTGTACGGCGAGCTCTCTACTGGCTATCCCAGTAGAGGGGCACCAAAGAAGCGATTCAATTTTTCTGAAAAAATTCTTTGTTTGTTATATCGACTATTGCTAATGGGCAACCCTAGATGAGAACCGTGACGCCTGGCGTCTCACCACCAACCATGTTGTCTCCTTCTTTCAAAATACCTGCCGGGACAAGAGGCAGAAGATAAAGTACTGCAACGCTATGCCATCGAGCCCAGGCCGGACTTTCAGCTGCAACCGTGTATGCCTGCCCAGCATCGGACTTATCAATCATAAATGTGCCTGCAATCGACGTGAACAGACTCCCTCTTGATATTCGTTTTGCGAAACCAAGCCATGATGATGATGATTCTTTTCCTTTGCTTACACCTTCGATTTATTTTTTCTTCTTCTTCCTCTACTACTTCTTACTCTTCTTTGGCCATTATTATTATTATTATTGTTATTATTATTATTATTATTATTATTTCTTTCTATTTTTTTTCTATTAGTATTCCTTCTTTTCCTTCCTCTACTCCTTCTATTATTACAACTTATTCATATATATTTTTTCGCATTCATCTTTTCCATTCCCTTTTTTATTTCTTTTTTTTTTGTCTTGACATACCTCAAGACTGTTACATATCGCCAGGAGTAAATCAACCCCCGTAAATCAATAGCTATCGTATGATCTGCACGAAATAAAGAACAAGCAAAGAGAATATTGTGTAAAACGTTCATTAGCCAATGCTTAATCTAATATTGACCATTAAAATGTTTCTTCGTTTTTATCGTTTCAGATGGGTTATAACAGCTACTGGATTCTGGAAACCAAACGTAGCAAATTTTCCAGGACACGAATTAGTCCAAGGCTATGAATCTATATCTACAGATCCTGATGATTACGAGGGGAAATCAGTCCTTATTCTTGGTAAATATAAAAACGAAAAGTTCAATCTGAAAAAAATATTCTTGTAGATAATCAGCTTTAGATTAACATACAAGAATATACACTTGATTTTCTTACTGCTTCAATGTCCGTTGGTATTATCTTTAACACATCAAAATATTTATAACATTAACGAAAATTACAGGGACGCATATTCATCCGGTACAATCTATTTCATTTCAAATAATATAATTCCTTTTTCAAATATTAAACGATATATTATGTATATAATACTAAAACTCTAATCTTGTATGCATGTATGTTTGTTTCCCAGGATACAACTTAAAGTATGCATAATACAACAATTAATTTAGGAGAATATTGTATCTTGAATCCCTGCCGAGTGCAGAGCTAAATTTCACTAAATTTAAACAATGGATTCTTGGGCTAGGGCCGTTTCTCCATTTTTGCGTTATTTTTAATCAGAAATTCAGTATGTTTTCGATCTACATTCTTATATCAATCCGCGTATATAAGCAAACTTGAATATTATATTCCAACTATTATGTTTGTGAAAACTGATAAACATTTATAATACGTTATAAGAACATTGTTAAATAAATTTAAATGTACATAACACAATATATTTATACAATTCACTACACTACTTTGGAAATTTTTATAAACAAATATTTCGGATGTTTAGCAACTACTTGATAAATGAAGAAACTATGTGGGTGTGTCATTGTAAAACGTAATCGGTATGGCTTGAAAATTGGGTTACGTGACTTGATGGTAAATAAATAAATAGATGCACGTCGGTTTACCGCCGTTATGTATTTTGAAATAAATCTGAGGAAGAAACAAGTATGTATAATAAAAAAAAAATTATTATTCTGAAAAAATTACGGAGAAAAAATACGAAACTAAGTGCACAGAAAGGAGACATCAGTTTTTATTCTTGGTAAATATAAAAACGAGAAGTTCAATCTGAAAAAAAAATATTCTTGTAGATAATCAGCTTTAGATTGACATACAAGAATAGACGCTTGATTTTCTTATTACTTCAGTGTCCGTTGGCATTTTCTCTAACACATCAAAATTACAGAGACGCATAACATTATCCGCCGTTACGTATTTTGAAATAAATCTAAGGAAGAAACAAGTATGTATAATAAAAAATATAATTATTATTCTGAAAATAATTACCTAGAAAAATACGAAACTAAGTGCACAGAAAGGAGACATCCATACTTTGTTATTCCAATGAATATGAATATTCCTAAGCAGACGATTGCTGTTTATTTTTGTAATAGCCTTCATCATTCAAAATTATAATACAGTAAATACTAAAATTGGTATAAATTGTTAACCCGGGGCTACTATTACTTGAATGTTAAGGCTTTTTAGAGTGATATCAGTTTGCAATTCTATTCTAAAAAAGTAAAGTTTTCTTATTACCGTATTTGACTGCATATAAGATGCGCGGATGTATAAGACGCACCCCTATTTCAGCAGGGCAAATCAAGACAAAATTAGAAATTAGTAAAATTATTAGAAAATGGTACAGCCTAGACTATATTTATGAGGTATTATTTTGGTTAAACAAGCCATGATTACAATTTAACGAAAAATTATAGGAAAAAAGAACACGAGCCGATAAAAAGTTTATTATATCCTTGATATGATCTGTACAACCTGCGTCTTGTAAACGTCTTAGTGGAATAATTAGGATATAAACATTCTGATTGTATTTATACCAATGCAACCGGAAGTTATCACAAGAAAAATATTAATGAAATAAATATATTTTATGAATATATAATTTGAATTTATTGCATATAATTTTAGTGAAACAGAGTACTAATATTAAATGTGATGAAATTAATATAATGAATATTATCAATGATAATGCTTTTAATCTGCATAATAGCCTTTTAAATAAGGATAAAAGGTATATGAAAGTTACTGTAATGTTTAAGCTAATAGGAGTTGCAGGGTAGCTAATTTCGGCCGACTATCGCGAATTTTAAACCTACATCTATGGCATATAAAACGCAGTGGAATTTTAAAAGATATTTTTAGTAAAAAAAGTACGCCTTATATACCGTCAGATACAGTAATTTCTTATTGCGTTTAATCTAATTAATAGAGTATAATGTGAGTAATAATAATTATTACAATAACTTTTATTGCAAATAGTGATTAAAATATGTGTATTGAATAATGAAATTGATAATATTGTTACATTACCATTTTGTATCATAAACAGTTTTTAAAGGAACCCAACATAAAAGTCAGAACAGGATATTGGTTGCTTTTATGATTTCAGTTGTCATTTTTAATATTCTGCATCTCTGTTTACATTCTCAAAACCAGCTTCTTTATTTTTTTCTAATCAATTTTTTAATTTTTTCTGATCAATCTACTTTCTTGCTTTTATTTTTCTTTCTTTCTTTTCTTTATTTCATACTTTCTTTTGTTTTTTATTTCTTTCTTTTCTTTTCATTATTTTATACTTTCTTTTCTTTTTCTTTCTTTCTTTTTTCTTTCTTTTTTCTTTTATTCTTCTTTCTTTCATTATTTCTTCCTTTTTTCTTTCATTCTTTCTTGGTTTTCTTTCTTTTGTTCTTTCATTCTTTCTTTCTTTCTTTCATACTTTCTTTTATTTTTCTTTCTTTCGTTTCTTTATTTCATTCTTTCTTTTATTTTTATTTATTTCTTTCTTTCTTTAATTTATTTAATTCTTTCTTTTCTTTATTTTATTCTTTCTTTTATTTTTATTTTTTTCATTATTTTTTCCTTTTTTCTTTCATTCTTTTCTTTCATTTTTTCTTGCTTTTCTTTCTTTTATTCTTTCATTCTTTCTTTCTTCAGTTCTTTCTCCCATTCTTTCATTTTTTGTTTCATTACTTATTTCTTTCTCACTTTCTTTTTCCTTTTTCTTACATTCTTTATTTCATTCTTTCTTTCATTATTCCATTCTTTCATTCTTTCTTTCTTTGATTCTTTCTTCCTTTCTTTCATTCTTTTATTTAATTCTGTCCTTTCTTTCATTCTTTTATTTAATTCTGTCCTTTCTTTCATTCATTCATTCTTTATTTATTTATTTATTTCTCTTTCTTTTCTTTCATTCTTTCTTCTTCTATGTTGTGTCATTTTTGGGCGTGGCCAATCAAGTTTTGGCACAACTTCCTATCCTTTGTAGCTCTTAGTAAGGTTTGACTTTTCACCATCCCTCTCGCTTCCTGTTCTGCCAATCATTTGCACAAGCTCGTTAATCGTTATCCGCTGTTCTCATCTGTCCTTCTTGCCTTGAATATGTCCTCTGAGTGACAGATTCTCCAAACCCTCCTTCCACATAGAATTTTCAACTGACTCTTTCTGATGATAAGATTATAAGACATTTGACCTTTTTATTTCCATTTTCCTTAAAACTTCCTCGTTGCTTACACAATCATTCCGTTGTATTCTCAGCAGCCTTCTATAGAATATATGTAGAACCACGTTCCTTCTGCTATAAGGCTTCTTTTCAGCTGTGATAAAATTGACCAAGATTTATTAACATATTAGAGGACCGATATTACATGACAAGTCAACACTCTTTATTTTCTTTCTAACGAAATTCCCCTGTTTCGTAATACTTTGCCTAGTTTTGGGAAGGCATCTTTCGCTATCCCAATACGCCTTCAGACTTCGGCTTCACATTTTTCACCCTCTGTTAAAACATTTCCCAGATATTTAAATTTTGCGTACTTGGTAAATCCAATTTGTAATTAGCATCTTGGCTTTTTACTCTTGTTGACAACCATATATTCTCTTCTTACAATCGATGTTTAGTCCTTTCTTTTCACTTTCCTTTAGTACCATCTATAGGAGAACCTGCAGTCTCCTTTCTGTCTTTGTTTCCAACACTGTGTCATATCTATATGTTATGTTAAGATCGTATCTTCCAATAATAAATCCTGGTAGGACTTATAGTTCTTTCGCCATTGACTCAATGTAAAGGTTGAATAAGTTCGGTGAGAAGACACATCCTTGCCTTCCTCCCCTTTCTATTTTTATGTATTAATTGAATTCATATTCTATCTATATGCAGGCGGTTTTCTTCCAGTATAAATTCTGAATTATTCTAATATCCTTACCACATAAATTAAGTTTAACTAATAGTTCAAACAGTTCTTTGTGACGTACTTTATCAAACGCTTCTGCATAATCTATAAGACATATGTATACATCCTATTGCATTTGTATGGGATAAATAGCAAAGCTTTATAGCAATCCACAAACAACAAATAAAAGCAATCTACAGAGAGCCACGACCACTAACACCCAGGAGTGATATGGCATTAAAAAATACACAGCTCTTTTTCGTCTAGAACACGGGGAGAAGGAAAACATGGAAGATTTTTAGCGTCAATTATGCAGGCTGATAGGGTTTGAATGTTTTGAAAATCAGTTTTTGAAGTCCTCGTTGTTTTACGTCATGATAAGCAAGCAAAGCTCGAATAGTGCTTTTTAAAGCACGTCAGATCTAATGACAGTTTCACATCGGGGAACGCAGGTTCGAATCCTACCGGAGAGCACATATTTTTCTAATGAGATTTATCAAATATTCCGGCCAGTAGGTGAAAAATAAGTAAATATGCTGTTCATAAATAAACAGAGTGTCTACTCAAATATGGGTATCCTCTAAAAATCACGTTTAACAGTGGTATGAAATGAAAAGTTCTCTTGTTCACCAAGCAGTCACTGTCTGTCTGATATGCGGAGTGAAAAAAAAGTTGTGTCGTATGAATCTTTCTACAGGGCGTGGTCTCTTCTTTGAAATTCAGCATACCACACTCTACCTTTTGTGATGACTGAACACCAACCATTGGTTCTGCTAGGGAATGCCTAGCGTTCTCAAACCAATAATCGTGTGGCACACACATATATAAAGTTGATCTTGCTTATTACCGTCCTAATTCTTCTCAAATATCTTTTTTTCAGATTCGTAAAGCCATTTTTTGTTCTTGATATTTTTGTTATCTTTTTATGTTTTATTGTTGTATAATCTGTTCAACCAATTTCCCGACTTCCAATGTCGTGTTCTTGATTTTCAATAACTTTACTATACTTTCATCCCTCGAGTTTATACGTTTCTTATCAGGTTATATTAAAAAAGAAATGCGTATGTTAACTTTCTTTTCATCATTTGACCCCAAGCAAGGCGATAAAGCCACTAAGACACAACGGGGTTACCGAGTGTGAAAGAATATGAGAAAAAGATAAGCAGTATAAAGGAGAGAAAAGAATAAAAGAACAGGAATTAAGAAAACAAAAGCTAACGATTGACAATGCATTTAAATTTTTGATGGTCAAAGTTGAAAAGCAAGAAGCCAGAAGAGAGTTCCAGAAGTCAGAAAGCAAGAAGCCAAAAGAGAGTTCGAGGAGTTGGAAAGCCATGAGCCAGAAAAGAGTTCCAGAAGTCGGAAAGCAAGAAGCCAAAATAGTGTTCCAGAAGTTGGAAAGCAAGAAGCCAAAAGAAAGTTCCAGAAGTCGGAAAGCAAGAATTCAAAAGAGAGTTCCAGAAATCGGAAAGCAAGAAGCCAAAATAGAGTTCCAGAAGTTGAAAAGCAAGAAGTCAGAAAAGAGTTCCACAAACGAGAAATGTGAGAAAACAATCTGTTAACAGAGAGCTAAAAGTTACATCTAGCCATTTCAACTGTAAAATGATAGAGATCTTGCCGCTAATCTCGTATTTTACTTAAATCCATAAAGTCTAGACACCAACACAATTACCATAAAAATATTTATAGAAAAGGCACAGTGAAGTTACGTTTCGGCGGTGGAAAATGACTGAAGCTGAAATGCCAGATCAGAATCAATAACATTTGATTTTGTCAAGAATCTCTAGCAGAAACACCTGACATGTATCAGCAATATTTAGGACGAATGGTCAATTTATAAACATGTAAGATAGATACTGGCAAAAAAAAATGTCTAACACGACACAACATTCATAGCAGCAGACCTAACTATTGATTCGATATAATATTTTAACTTTATGCCAGCGGAAAATGTTATCCCGAAAAGACTGGAGGTTAGCATCAGCCATGTTGATGAAAGGCAAAAAAAAGGTTTTCTCAGACGATTAAATGAGAAGTTTGTTTTGAAAGCTTTAAAATTAGAAAAAAAAACATTTTTTTGCCCTAGTTAACAATAGATTAGAGTCCATTTTTTTTAATCGCAGCTTCCATTTTGACCTTATCAAACCGATCAGACTTGCAAGTAAGAAAAGGAGGAAATAGTTGTGTCATTAGCATTGATGGAGAGCTGAAGACGAAATTGTTAGTGAAGTTCTGTTGTGGGAGCCTACACAAGGAAGATCTAGCAGAGGACAACAAGCCAAGGCCTGTATCAAGCAGATTTGTGACGTCATAAACTGTAATCCCTCTGATTTACCGGATATCTGAACAGTAATATTTTTGACGACAGAGAGTCACAGGTATCCATACAAGCAGTGCGACCGGATGATGATGGTAGATTGAAATCAAGATAAAAAGAAAGTGCAGCAGCAAGGCAACTTCTTCCTCCAAAATTATTTGTGTAGAACAAACTCCCTAGAGAATGCTTCCCTAACACTCTACCGTCAACTATATCTATCCTACACGTCCTCATAAAACTTCCCACTTCCCTCTTCTTTACAGCAACCCTCTGCCTTGAGCGGCCCTTAGGCATTGTATTCGGTGAACTTGCTCATTCATAACATTTATCAGGAGACAATGATAAAAAGAGTAAGAGAAAGAGAATGAGAGTCGGAGAGTGACAGAGAGTGAAAGAATAAGTCAGAAAGAGAGAGAGGGGGTAGAAAATGTGAAACAAAAAGAACGAGAGAAAAACAAAAAAAGAAAGAAAGCACAAAAGACTAAAACATTAGCAAGTGAGACAGATGAAGATTGAGGCAGAAATATTAAAACAAAAAGAGAGAAATAGAATGGTCTATAAAGATCACTTCTCGAAGAGCAAAAAAGGGACAATAAGAGATAGAAAACACGCTAAATGATTGATAGTGAAAGTTCGAGAGGAGAAAGGGACATAGAAAGACAAACAGAGAGAGAGAGTAGGGAAAACGAGACAGATAGTGAAAGAAAGATTAAAAAAAAAACACAATAAAAGAAAGAAGTGAGAAAGTGATTGATAACGAAAGACCGAGTGAAGAAGAGAGGTAGAGAAATATGAACAGAGAGAGAGAGAGAGGGGGGAAGACCGAAACAGTGAAAAAAAGACAAATAACTAAATAAAAGATAGAAAGTTATTGAAAGACCAAAAGAAGAAGGGAGACAGGGGAATACGCAGAAAGAAAGAAAGAAAGAAAGAAAGAAAGAAAGAAAGAAAGAAAGAAAGAAAGAAAGAAAGAAAGAAAGACAGAAAGAAAGACCGAGGCAGATAGTAATAGAATTACAAGGAACAGAAAGCTAAAAAGAAAGAAAGAAAGAAGTGAGAAACTGATTGATAGCGAAAGACCGAGAGAAAAAGGGAGACTTAGAAAGACATACACGAAGTGAAAGAGAAAGACCAAGAGAGAAATATTAACAAAAATAAAGAGAACGCGAGACACCTATAGAGAACAAAATACAAAAAAAAGAGAAAGACAACGAGAGAGGCAAACAAAAAAAAGTGGTTGACGGCGAAGCCCGAGAGAAGGGAGATAGAGAAAGACAAATACAGAGAGAGAGAGACAGACAGACAGAGACAAAGAAAAAAAAGTCAGTAAAAAAAACAGAAAGAATGATACAACGAGAGAAACAGAAAAGCAGAAAAAGTGATTGATATTAAAAGACCGAGAAAAGAAAGGAGACAGAGAAAGAAAGGCACAGAGCAAAGAGAGAAAGATCAACAAAGAAAGTGAAAAAAAATAGAGAGAGGGTGAGACAGATAGAGAAATAAAATAATGCAAAAAAAGAAAGAAAGACAGAGCGAGAGAGGAAGTAAAGTGGAGAAAGTGATTGGTTGCGAAATGCCGAGAGAAGAAGAGAGACAGAGAAAGTGAGGCACAGAGCAAGAGAGATAGACTGTAAAGGAAAAACATAGCAAAAAATAAAGAACGGGAAACAGATTGAGGAGAGAAGACAGAGGGAGAAAGCAAAAGAAAAAAAAAGAAAAGCAAAAGAAGCGGAAAAGAAGAAAAAGTGGTTGGTAGCGAAAATCCGAGAGAAAAAGAGATACGGAAAGAAAGACACAAAGCGAGAGAGAAACGCCAAGAAAGAAAAATAGAGTAAAAGAAAGAAAGAAAGAAAGAAAGAGAGAAAAAGAAAGACAAAAATACAAAAGAGAGAGAATTAGATACAAAAATAGCGAGAGAGTTAGAGAGAAAAGAAAGATAAAAAAAACAGTGATCGCGAAAAGCCGAGAGATAAAAGACAGAAAGTGTGAGAGATAGAAAGAGATCCAGCCAACCAGTTATAGAAAGATCCAGTTGACCACCTAGCCAGACCGACAGGCCGATAGACAGAAAGAGAATTGTTCATTTTTATTCTTAATGGACTATCATCCAACTGTTCCAAAATAATCAATCATATAGACGCGTTCTTCGATCGCTTTTCATACAAATGGTTATTTTTATGGCGTTCTGCAGGATAGAGGCTGCGAACAAATGCTAATTTCAGATGACTTACCAAAGATTAAAAACAACACAAAAGAACAAAAATAAACGTGGATAAAATAGCAAGCTGGCCTTTTCTTTATAATCTCGTCCCCCACTTATCCGGGGGAGGTATATTTCAAACTTCGCACTGGATGACAGAAAATTGATAATATCAAATCCTATATATACTATTTTATCTTTTATCACGTCATGTAAATGGCTCTCCACAATTTCTTATCCTTTGTAATTCTAAGCAATGCTTGTTCTCTTACTATCCCTTCCAGTTTCTGTTCTGCCATCCAGCTCGATAGATAAGTTAGTCGATGTTTCCCTCTGTTCCTCTTTCCTTCAGAATATCCTGTGAATGACAAATTCACCAAGCCCTCTCTCCTCGTGATGTGTACCAGAAATGTCAACTGTCTCTTTCTGATTATAAGTACATGTGACCTTTTTGTTTCCATTTTCTTTAAAACTTCCTCGTTACTTAAAAATTTATAAATTCCATTCGTTATATTCTCAACATCCTTCTGTAGAACCACATCTCAGTTCCCTCAAGTATCTTCTTCATTTGTGAGAAAATTGTCCAGCATCCACTGCCACACACGAAGATTGATATTATATACCAGTTCAGTACTCTTTTCTGTTTCTAACGAAATTTTACTTTCTTCATACTTTGTTTCGCATTTGGAAGGCATTATTCGCTAACAATATATATATATATCTATAAATAAAAACAAATATAATTTAAGATCCCGCATCGTCAGATGCATATAAAATATATATATTAAGACATTTTTATGTTTATACATCCTTTTGTATAGATACAAATATTCAAGTAAATGCTCTGTTTATAATAAACCGTATTAACGACCTGAATGTCCGAGAAATTGTCACAGAAAACATGCGTCCTCTAACAGGAATCGAACCTGTATCCTAATCGGAACCGTCATATAGCCTGACATGTTTTACCGATTTCGCCACAGAGGAGATATCAAAAATGAGGCCTAAAACAGATGTCAAAAGTGGTGCCTAAATCAAATGTTAAAATTGATGCCTAAATCAAATGTTAAAATTGGGGTCTAAATCAGATGTTAAAATTGATGCCTAAATCAGATGTTAAAATTAATGCCTAAAGCAGATGTCAAAAGTGATGCCTAAACCAGATGTCAAAAGTGATGCCTAAATCAGATGTCAAAAGTGGTTCCTAAATCAAATGTTAAAATTGGGGTCTAATTCAGATGTCAAAAGTGATGCCTAAACCAGATGTCAAAAGTGATGCCTAAATCAGATGTCAAAAGTGGTGCCTAAATCAAATGTTAAAATTGGGGTCTAAATCAGATGTTAAAATTGATACCTAAATCAGATGTTAAAATTAATGCCTAAATCAGATGTCAAAAGTGATGCCTAAACCAGATGTCAAAAGTGATGCCTAAATCAGATATTAAGTTTTAAAGTCTTCTGATTCTCTATATTCGATTTGATCTTTTCCTAAATTAAATATTTTCAATTCATTATCCGACAGTAAACATCTTTTTTGTTTTGCTTTTAAATACACATTTTTTTAATTTTTTCGCTTGTGCTTATTTTCTGCAATGAGTCCTACATAGCTTTTCCGCATATAAGATTTATTTACTTCTAAAATGAAGATTTCTGATTTTTTTTATTATTATTATTGATACTAGTTATTTTTTATAAAGGGTACAACTCAGCTCAGTAGCAGTGTGATAGGGTGAAGCCAAGTGTCTTCTCTTTAGTTATCAGTAACTGCAAAAGTGTCGAGAATGCAGCACCCCCAGCCCCCAGAGCGCCCTAGATGCATAATAGACTTTAATAAAAAAAATTATGTGATGCAAAGTATATTTGTTCTTACCGAGATTTTAATAAGCCTAACTTATTTTTTTTTTATTTGTTTTGCTTTTTTGTCTGTTTATTTTTTATTGGGGGGGGTCTTCTTTTGCTTATTAAGTTGAGTACTTTCACCTCCTCACTTCAGGCAAGCATTTTACAGCTTTAGTTTGGGAGACTGGAATCCTCAGCATCAGTAATCCTGCGTTTTGAGGGCATTATTAACGAAAAATTATGAATTATTTGTTTGAAGGGGGTTAACCACGGATAACTGAAACCACGAAAGGTGACACCCCCCCATGAAAATGGGGAAAGACAGTGCTGCAAAAGTCATAAAATGATTGCTTTGCTTTTTTAAGCGAATCACACAAACACGCACGCACACACACACACACACACACGCACAAACATACACGCACACGCACACGCACAAACATACACATACACAGACAAACATACACACACACACGCACAAACATACACACACACAGACAAACATACACGCAAAACCCACGCACAAACATACATAAACACACAAATATACACACAGTTATTTCAATTGATGGTTCCTGAAGGTGAAGTTTCGTATTATTTGGGAGACCCTGTATTTTTATTTCACTCACTTTCTTCTACGGATTTCTTCCTACGCCTATTTTGTTTCCGTGCGTCAGCTAAAGAAAGCAACAGGTAACCACTCCACTTATCTTTCCCAAGAAATCATAGCAATTCGGATAAGAAACAAAAGAAAACCATCTCTTACATGCTGAGGGGGGGTGGTAATTAAAATGGTAATATTAACGTTTTCTTATAAGGAAACATTTGGCATTCATTAACCGAGAGCCAGTGCTCCGCGAATTATTCATTTCTTCACTCCTTGGCCATCGAGATGGGATCAAAGTGTAGTATCTGTTCCCGTCATCTTTAAAGTTAATGGTAATATTAGCCGTTTCCTTATAAGGAAACATTTGGTATTTATTGACCGATTAATCAGTAATACTGTCGGTTGAAATTTATAAAATGTTTCTCTTAAGACAATTTTTCACAAAAATTATGAGGTTTCTCAAGTCCATTAACTGTTATCGTTCTTTCTACTATTGATGGTGGCTTCCGTCCTAACTTTTTGCTTGATATAGTGCGGAACATCAACTTTTGATTATATCATTATTTTCTCTTCGAGCTACACGTGGTATCCATTTTAGTTACTGCTGCTGTTGCTGAAAGTCTTCAAGTGATGTAGTTTCAGTTATTTGTTAAAGATGTTTATTTTTTAATAATGCAGCGCGAGTTGGGAGGTTCGAAGAAGGATGGTTCTCGCTAAGACCTACAGGATACTTCATTCGCAAAGAAGCCATTTTTAAACATCGATCTTAGAAAGTGGTTGTATACAGCTGAGTGTTTAGATATTTGTGAATGAGTTTGGCATCAGGCAAGATACTCATATGAAAATCTCGATCTGACGAGACTATTTAAGAACATGATTCCTGTTTTCAGGTTAATGTTTTGGTTTTGTAGCAATTTGCGGTATTGGACGAAACTACCACAAGCGTAGCCGATTCTATGTTCAATTTCCTTATCTCCTATATATGGCATTTAAAAATGTCAGCTGAGCATATTATCTCTTTTTAACTTAATTTTTCTAATCAAAATTAAAACCCAACGTAAAATCTGATAAGAATTATAAAAATCAAAACTGAAATCTTGATAGATAGATAGATAGATAGATAGATAGATAGATAGATAGATAGATAGATAGATAGATAGATAGATAGATAGATAGATAGATTAATTTCTTGGTACCTTGGACGGACGCGTCGTCTCTCCTTTAATTTGGAACGCCACAAATTATACTAACATTAGTTTAAAAAGGCGAATGCACGTAAAACGTGATTAATCAATGAAATAGAAACAACACAAAAGTAAGAATACCAGAATTTCTTTCTTCTTTTTCTCCATATCTCATTCTTTGGTGAAGTTTTAATAAAAGTGAAACATATTAGATTGATAAAAGCTCCGTATTTGTTCTGTATCTTACCATATATAGATATGAATAGACTGAGATAGATAGATAGATAGATAGATAGATAGATAGATAGATAGATAGATAGATAGATAGATAGATAGATAGATAGATAATGAATAGACTGAGATAGATAGATAGATAGATAGATAGATAGATAGATAGATAGATATGAATAGACTAAGATAGATACATAGATATGAATAGACTGAGATAGATAGATAGATAGATAGATAGATAGATAGATAGATAGATAGATAGATATGAATAGACTAAGATAGATACATAGATATGAATAGACTGAGATAGATAGATAGATAGATAGATAGATAGATAGATAGATAGATATGAATAGACTAAGATAGATACATAGATATGAATAGACTGAGATAGATAGATAGATAGATAGATAGATAGATAGATATGAATAGACTAAGATAGATACATAGATATGAATAAAACTGAGATAGATAGATAGATAGATAGATAGATAATGAATAGACTGAGATAGATAGATAGATAGGTAGATATGAATAGACTAGGATAGATACATAGATATGAATAGACTGAGATAGATAGATAGATAGATAGATAGATAGATAGATAGACAGACAGACAGACATTCAAGAACAGAATTGGCATTGGAACATAAACATCTGTGCCGTATAAATCTGTATTTTATTCGCCTTGACGTAAACATTCACAGTTTTATTTAGTGAAATGTCACTCCTGTTATGTCTATGTCATTATTTGACAGTACAAGTTTACAGAATCTACTTCAGCTGACGAAACACGTAATGTGCGACATAGGTGTGCAATGGATAATGTAAATGGGTAGCTGCTAGGGACGTAGACTCGAAGAGTCAAGTTCGAATTCTAGTCGAGTTCGTTACGTTCACTTACACACAAATATCCTTGGGGAAGGTATGAATCCAGCGCTTCTGGCCGGCTATGGCTTAATTTATATATCGCTGTGACGCTGGGTCGTGCGTCCTATCAAGCGGGCATGAAAATTACGACATTCTGAAATAATATGAGAATCACAAAACTTTATTGTGACTATAAAAAACTGAGATTTTAAAAGTATATATTCGCATTTTATATACAAATATATTGAAACTAAGTTGAATTCGTTACATTCTCTTATACGCATATGCCCTTAGGAAACCAGCTCTTCTTTCCCCAGCCATGGGTTAAATAGTAGGACTGGTATCGGGGAAAAATCATTATCTCCAAAAAAAACTGTTAATGCAATATCCACTCTCAAAGAAAAAGAAGAATCTTTCTTACAATCCAAAAAATGTTTCATCCTAAACTACAAATGGTCGATAAGCCGTCAAAAACCAAATAAATCCATCAACGTAATGTGCGACGTGACTTTTGTCATAACACTAACAGACAATATCATCAACAAATATCTTTAAGATATCTGTAAAATGTAAGAATTCTTTGGAGATAATAGTGATTTACTAATACAAGTCCTACTAATTAACCCATAACTGGGGAGAAGAGGTACATCCATACCTTTCCCAAGGGTATTTGAGCGTAGGTGATTATAATGAACCCGACTGGAAATTGAAGTCGGCTCTCCAATTTCCAATACCTATTTACGCCACACGCACAGCCATGCTTACAGCACCTGGTATCCTCAAACAATCTCCTATCTCGGTTCTGACCAGGCTCGACGTTGCTTGACTTCGGTGATTATACGAGAATAGATAGATAGATAGATAGATAGATAGATAGATAGATAGATAATGAATAGACTGAAATAGATAATGAATAGACTGAGAAATATAGATTTTCAATACCCATTTACCTTTATCCATTACAACAGCCGCAAATCCATGCTTACAGCACCTGGTATTCTTAAACCTATCTCGGTTCTGACCGGGCTCGACATTGCTTGACTTCGGTGACCGTACAAGAACGGGTAGATAGATAGATAGATAGATAGATAGATAGATAGATAGATAGATAGATAGATAGATAGATATGGGTTAAATAGTAGGGTAGACTGGGATCACTAGCCTTGGATGGCAGCCGCTATCGGAGAAAGGCAATCCTGATTTTAAAATCGTGGAGTAGGCAAAGGAAATCCCCTTCTTTTTCTTTCTCAAGATGTTATAGCATATTGATCAACATTAATTGACATATAAAAGGATTGATATTGCATAGCAGTTCAGAAGTTCTTTCTTTGTTTCTAACGAAAATTTCCTGTTTCTTAATACTCTGCTTAGCTTTTGGAAGGCACCATTCGCTATCCCAGTGTCCCTCTGGGCTTAGCGAAATAGGCATTTCAAAAGAGAAACAGAAAACTGTCGTTAGAAACAAAGAAATGAGTGCTTGATCGCTATGGGACATCCATCGTCTTATACGACAGTGAATGTTGAACAATTTCCCTAAGGAAGAGGTAAAAAATAGGGGCAGCAGAAATATGTTTCCACAGAAGAATACTGAGAATTCCATGAATAAAGCGAGTAAGCAACAAGGAATCCTTAAGGAAAATGGCAGCAGAAAGAACATTTATACTCAAAATCAAGAAGAGACAGCTGAATTTCCTTGGACGCATAATAAGGAAAGGGAACTTGGAAAATACAGGACATATTGAGGGCAAGATATATAGGGGAAAGCAGCGTGCCACTTGGGGGTACTTAGCAAAGGGAGAAAAACTGCTAAGAGCTACACGTGATAGAAAGTTATGGAGAGCTATGATCGCCTATATTCTGAAGGGGCGCGGATTATAGAAGATTATTATTACTATTATATTATAAATATGTCTAGTAAAAGACAAATAGAAATTGAAAAGGTATTACAAAACATAAGTCTAAAACTAATCTTATCAAGAAACAATAACGAAGGAAAAAGGAAACGAGAATGATTTGACTCTGTGGAAACGGCATGGTGAGTTCTAACTGTAAAATTGCAAATGTTCAAATGAGCTCCATTTTATAGTTCCACCAGTTCAGGTGGAACTATAAAATGGAGCTCATTTGAACATTTGCAATTTTTTTTAATCATTTCACCCCAAGCAAGGCAATAAACTCACTAGGACGCAAGGGGGTTACTGAGTGTTAGAGAATTAGAGAAAAACTACTATTAAGGAGAGAGAACAATAAAAAAAACAAGAAGATAATGATTGTCATTGGATTTAAATTTTTGAAGGTCAAAGTTGATAGGGAAGAGTGAAACCGGAAGAGAGTTCCACAAGCGAAAAGTGCAATAGAAGAAACTGTTAGCATAGAACTTACGGTTACATCTAGCCATTTCAACTGCAAAATGATGAGACCTTGACGCCAATCTAGTACGGCGCTTAAATTCATAAAGTCTAGGTACAATAGCGGAAAGTAATATTTATTTTGAAAGAATACAAAAGTGGGGGTAGGGGAAGCCTGGTCTTCAATGTGTCATATTAAGACAAGACTTAACAAAAATTTAGCTAACCACAATTATTGACCCAAACATACAACAGTATTCCTTACACCAAAACAAGACATTCTTACTTACCATTCTTACCTCGTAGTCTCTATGAAGTCCTAACTAGTTCCCATATGTACAATTTGTCTGTGTATGGTGGGGATTAAAAATAACAATTTTTCAAAATGAAACCCTAATGAATATTAACAATGGTGGCATAGCAGAAAGTTCATCAGAACAATTCCCATTAAAGTATTTACAGAAAATGTACAGGGAAGCGACGTTACGTTGAAATAACGATATTGTAGCGTCAAGCTTGCAACGTTGCACCGATGAGAAAAGTGGTAAAATGGAAAATGTTTTCCCTAACTAGAACGCATATACGATTTTGAAATCTATCAATGTTAGAAGGTGAGTATTGAGCAGCTCAAGTCAAGTTTTTGTCATTTTACGTCATTTTTTATTTTTCTATCTTGCTGGTTTGAGCGGATGAGAAAACCAGCTTGAGGTTAGACCGAGTTATTCCGTGCGTCTCATAAAAAAAAAACAGATCACCGATATGAGAAACCCTGGAGGCGAGTATAAAAGAAGTTATCAGTTTTATTTCCAGTTGCTCTGCCATTTTAAGTGAAAGATAACCATTTCCATGACTCGTGGCGAAATGGGAAAATCACGTTGTACATAAAATAAACGCACTCACTCACACACATACACGTATATATATATATATATATATATATATATATATATATATATATATATATATATATATATATATAATAAAAATAGCTGGCCATTCGGATTCGAGGATAACCGTCTACTAGCCAATCACTATTGCAGACGCTCGTTCAGGCACATTGTGTTTATTCAACACCCATATATATATATATATATATATATATATATATATATATATATATATATATATATATATATATATATATATTACAATGAATCATTCATACAAAAAGTAGATGAGTAAAGTTAATGGTATAAAATGGCAAAATCCTTTCGCAAACAAAATTTTAAAGGTGCATTAACCTAGAGATCACTCGATGAATGTTATGATCCTTGTTTTTAAAATTATAAACTGTAGAAGGTCTTTCGCAAGTACTTTCAATTGTACATTCAGTCATCCTCAGGCATGGAATTTATTTTTTGGGGGGGAAAAATTCAGGTAGCATCCGAGACGAAAAAATTAAATGCGAATCGAAATATATTTTTTTAAATGTGTTATTGTTAACGGATACAAACTTTTGGAGCGTGCAGTCACAACGCTAAGGTTGAGTTTCTTTGAAAATTTAAGAGAGTGCGTTTTTTTTACTAATATGGCAGTTTGAGAATTTTGTTGTTGTAGTAGTTTATCAGTCATTGTGGCATGAACTAAATTGTTCAATAGAGCAATGTCACAGTTGTTATCCCGAAAATTTGCACGTCGGATCAGTTCTTTTAAATCAAATATGTAGTGCAATTCAATTTATATTGCAATGAATCATTCATACAAATATATATATATATATATATATATATATATATATATATATATATATATATATACATATATATATATATATATATATATATATATATTCCATCAAACTAAAAGAAGCTTAAGAAATCTCTCCCCATATATATATATATATATAATTGACTATCCTGTCGGTTTCGACGTATGAGGTTCTGACAACTTAATTGATTCTGTTAATTTTGTGCGATAATCTTAAGTGACACTTAAGGCAATGCAAGGGAACTGTGTGAATAAGAATTAACGAATCAAGGTAAACCACCAGAAAACCCACACAAGTGATGTTTAAACAAAATGGCTGTTTTTGTAGTGATTTTATTACATATTTATATTATAATTTTCGAATAAATTATATTTGGTCTACTCTGTATTGAACACTCTTTTAAGAATAGTATTTTTTGGTTGTTGGAATTTATTCCGTATACACCAATCCTATACTTGGGTATATATATATATATATATATATATATATATATATATATATATATATATATATATATATATATATATATATATATATATATATATAGCCACAACTTTCGTTCATCTGTCCCCTAATCTTGCTAGTAAGACTATTAGTTCCGTATACCTGTTAGCTAATGGCTCATACAGTGTTCAGTTATCTAAATGACACAAGAAAGTGGTCAAATTTCTCGTCTTCTTTCCCGCTCGCTTTCCCAGGGCCATTAATTTGATCATGTCGCCATATCATCAGCCTTTATTTCCATTTCATACGGTATTTGAGGATGATAGTGCACAGGTGCTTATAATGGGAAAATGTACAGAGCTAAAAGAAACCTATCTGATCACCCACACATACATACATCCCCAACTCTCGATGTGTTTATCTATCATTTTATTAGGTTGAAGTAATTACCGTTTTGAGAACCAATTATCATGACGAATGCGTCCTCACTACTACAGGTAAGAATAAATTTGAAGTACATTAACATACTGTTGTACCTCAGGGAAGGTTACTGAATGGAATAATCAAACGAAGGTTAGTAATGAACGATAATATTTAGGACAAGAACAACACATATAAGATTCGCTAGCGGTGCGTTTAAGTTGTCAACTGCTAGAGGGGAGTGAAGTGAATTCCATAATGAATGTCCAACTGCAGGATATCTACCAACCGCCCCACGCAGTCAGACACATGGCCGAATTTAATGTGGGGTATCCGAGCGCCTAAGCGCGGCCAAAAATTCACCGTAGATCCCGTATAAAACGGGGTCGGGTAGCTATTTCCCAAGACGAGACTCTGCCCTTCGACATAGCCTCGTCTGGGGATCCTTTCAGCCAGGAGGCAGAGAGTTTGACCAGCACAGCTGGAGACGAATCTCCAACTGCAGATCAACATACAATATTTACTATTGTATTTATGTGAAAGGGGACACGCCCATTATCGTTCGTAGGTATTCTACAACACATACCTTAGCGGTTTTTTTACGGCAGTAGCAGCGTACACAGTGGATGAAAGAATAAATTTCTTATCCCCATTAAAAGTACATTTACATCAAATGTTATGGGGCTTCAAGCAAGAGTTTAGTTTGGTTTGATTTTTGCTTAACAGCCCTTCAACCACTATAGGGTTATTTAAGTCCAGATAAACGTTTTGAATCGTGGTTGTGTTGGGTATAATTTGATGTTATATGTGAATCCGTGATAGTTTTAGGTACGGGTTAGTTGGTGAAAGATTTTTTTTTTCTTTTTAATCCGTTTATCATAGATGCTAGTTTCTAATAAAAGTTATTTTGTATTCAGTTTCTGATATAAGTTGGTTACTACAGTTTGCAATGTTATTTTTAGTGGGGATCTTTATGAAGTTTGAGGGGTTCTTTCTCCAGTTTTCTAAATATATTAAATGTTTTATGTAGTTTTATTAGGAGTTTTATATTTTGGCATAAAGTTTGATTAATTTAAAGAAGTTAAGGATATCGTTTGGTTTAATTTTTGAAAGACTTCTTTTGTATTATTTACTTGATAATATTTTGTTCGGGTTTGACTGGGATAATGGCAACTTACGAGTAGATGTTCGACTGTGAGAGGTACTTGACATCTATTGCATGATGGTTGAAGTTTTTTTAAACAATTCACTCCAAGCAAGCAAATAATGCCACTAAGGCGCAAGAGGCTACTGGGAGTGAAAGAGAGTGAGAAGACGTTAGAAAGAACCAGAAACCCAATACTAAATAGGAAACAAGGGATAAACCGCTACTCCTGCTCAAAAGATCGGGAAGGAGTGTGAACCGGGCGGTAGGCGAACCTATCTACTACTTCATTTTTTAGTAGATGTGAGTGTGTCAGCTTCCTACACGCAATCCGTTAGTGGCCCGCTGGCGGGCCGCCAATGGCAATGCCAGCGGTCCTCTAGTGGCAGCCACCGGTGGGCCTCTAGCGGTTCGCCAGTGGTAAGATTGCCGAGACGAACACGCTGGAGGCCGACAGCGAGCCACCAGCGGTAAACGCTAGTGGCATGCTAGCTAGTGGCAGATTGGAGGCTTGCGTGGAGGGATGTTTATGTCCTATTTGGGGGTCTGAGTAAAATCATTTCCTCCAGTCTTATTTTTCTGAAACCTGGGATCCAGTCTCTTATAGTTGGTTAGATATCGTATAATTTGTTAGATTTGTTGAGTCAATCAAGGGAATAACACTGTAGAGACATGTCAAGAAATACGTAGTGATTGTCAAGGAGTCATAACTGATCGGCTAGAACGTTAATTAGTTCGCAAAGTTTCTTTCTGGAGAAAAACCTTTGGAAAATGAATCCAGACAGGGGCGTTCATGGAGATTATATTATGAAGCTCTAAAGTCATTAGCGTAAAACGATACACAGCAAAGTACTCGGGAATTTAGAAAAAATGTTAATCTGCCATATGACGATTTGATTTGTTTGTTTAATGGCATATCAACTCCTTATGGGTCATTTAAATCCGAAATTTAATTGAAGTATTTGAACATAATTTTATGGCTTCAACTACAGATAAAATGTATTGTTGGTCATTTTGTTTTAAAATTGTATTGTTGGTATTTCATTATAAATATGTATTTTTTATACTTTCATAATGTTTGGTTTTGTTTGAGGGTTCACTATTTGTCCATAGCTGGAATTCTAACAGGTGCTACCCCTCTGGTCAGGATAAGCCTGGGAACAGCAGGAGTTGGTTCTACGCTCCTCAAAACCTCCAGTCTCCCGATCAGCAATCTTGCTACAGGATGTAATTTATAGTCATACCTAGGACTACCAAATGCCGAGACAAGTTGTGTATTTGGGTTCTGGGCCAGTGCAATGGTCTCATTCCCCCTCCTCGCGAATCTATGATACGGGGTTCCCCAATCTACTACATCAGTGGTGAATAGTTTGTTTGCATACAAGTCGGTGGTCACCAAATGGTGTAGATGATTAGTATGTTTTCGTACGTCGGGGGCACTAAAATGATGTGGGTAGTAGAATGTTTTTGTTATACAGGTCGAGGTTACCAAATGGTGTGGGGTCACTCACATCATAACAGCAAAAATAGCCTCGTGTTCACAGGAAATAAAAAACATACTTCACAGGAATAAAACATACACAGAGATAACATGTTAAATTGTACATTAATATCATACAATTTATTTATTTGGTGTACTGGTGTGTGTATTTTTGGTTGCAAGTGTTTTAATGGTTGCATGTAATAAAAGGAAGAAGTTACTTCGTATTAACACAAGCAATATTCCGGAGACAGAAGTTGGGACGCGTGTTGACCGTCAGTCGGTCAATAGCGAAGAGACTGAATTCAACGTCTTTGGCGGGAAGCTCGTTTTCCGGTAGGAACAGTTTCTGTTGCATGCTGGGAGAACTTTTTATTATTTTTTATTTAATTTATTTTAAACAACGCTTTCATATTATTTGTTTCGTTTTATTTTATTTATATATTCATTATTATTATTATTGTTTTATATTTTATTTTTATTTATTTATAGTAATAATGTCCCTACACATCTCAATTTTTATAATGTAGTATTCATATAAAATACAAATTTTATCGTAACCTAATTATCTACAATAATGAATCATATGCAATATAGATGAACAGTTCAACTAGAAAAATTGAAAATATATACAATATACCTAAATACAAATTACAGACATGTCATAATATATAATTCCATTTTAAATAAATCAACAATGTGTTACGGCAATTTTTAACATCAACTTGAGATTTTGTTTTGTTAAAAAGTTGACTAATTTTAACATTAAGGATAAATAGTAAAATATAGTCTTGGTCAAAATAGTACAGTATAGTACAATATTTATTTTTATAGTGTTTATCTATCTTTTATTCTTCTAGTTGTTAGTCAGTTATCTCAGACAGCGACTCAGATTAAAGAATCAGAGAGCCGAGTTCGAATTCCAGTCGATTCCATTACATTCACTTACGTGCTAATAGCCTTGGGAAAGGTATGAATCCTCTTCTTCTCTCCCCAGCTATAGGTAAATAGCAGGACAGACCGGGTCCTATAACCTTGGATGGCAACTGGTCTGCCGTAGAAAGAAATGGCAACCTACTGCGGGAAAACATCTGCCTCGTCAGTCATGTATCGAAAGATCGCTTAAGTGTGCATCACGCATGGCACATAACTGATTGATCTCAGACTGTTCTTTCTGAAATTTATCTGCCACAACGCAAATAAAAGAAAATAATTCTAATCTCCCACATCCACAGAAATTTCAGCAAGGCAACAAAATAATTATTTCTGTTTTAATTTCTGGAATTATCATTATTTACATTATTTATATTCAGACTAGCTTCGCCCAACACTGCCAATAGTTGCGAAACCAAAAAATTAGCCTAAAAACTCGAGTCATGTTCTTAAATAAACTCTCGTCTGCTTGCTGCCGTCTTCGTTTCGGTCTAAGGGACACAACTCATTGAAAGTTTCTTGTTTTAGATGTATTCATGTTTATGACTGGCTTGCAGACTACATGAAATTGAAATAAAAAGTTATCTTGCATTAGACGAAATTATTTACAATAGTGGACAATTTTCGCGCTCATCGACTTACATATACAAGGTTCACAAAAAAAAAGTGGATTGTAGTCAATATCCAATCAAAACAAAACTGCCTCCTTGTTTAGGCATATATTTGAAAGGAGGAGGCGACCAACGTTTTGCTTATTTATTTTCTTTCACTTTTACTTTTATTCTTCGCCCAAAAGTGTGAGAAAGTAGACATTATTACTTCTATATCAAACTTGTCTACAGATAAATTTATTATCATTTTTATATAGAGCTAAAAGGTATAGATACCTCCAAAGATTCGCTAAAAAAGAACATACATGATGAAATAAATGACCAAAACTTAATAAAACAAAGTTTTACCGTCAACATCTTTATGATTATTATTAAGAGTAAAGATCAAAGGATTTTTCATGTAAAAATTATATCTTTTTAGAACCGTCGAAATTTTGGTGAAAAATCTTGTTTCTTCGGTGTCAGCGGGTGACCATATGGGAAATTTTAGCTTCGTTTTGTTGTGCAAAACACACTGATCTGGAAATTCTTGCAAAAATCAGATAATTGTCAGATTTTAATCAAGCTTTCAGAACTTAATCACAAATGAATTAAATTATTTTTAAATGTTTCCTTTTTAGAAAATCTTTGTAACTTTTTTTTACATTTGTTACCTCACACTTTATATTAGATATATAATTATGTTATATGATAGCAACGTCCTCGGAGAATATAAATCATGAAACTTTTTTGGTCAAACAGGACCCCAAGTTACAGAAATCTGCTCTGTATCTTAAAATAAAAATGCAATCTTATTTAATTAGAAATACTTGTAATTGCTTTTATGTATAAAATATATTAAGAAAACTGTTGTCTTAATCGCCCTCTCCGATGGGGCTTCAGAATATGTCGACTGCACCTCTGCAGAGGAGTAAGACCCCTCCTTTAATGAGGCCACCTGTTTACTGTGGACAGCGACCCGTAATGTCAGGGGATGGGATCCTGGTGTTTGAGGGCTTCACGAGTCAGGGTTACGTACTTCTGCTTCCCTACACACCACTTTAGCCCTTACTTGGACTAGACAGGCGGTCGGAGAGGCCCGATCTGGTTAATTGGCTAGTCATACCAGGCCCTTGTACCTATAGCTATAACAGTTTATGGAGTACTTTATAACTAAATACAATACCCCAAATATACATTGGGATAAAATACCATCTTTATCCAATTTATAGGCCGTAGAAGGCGATGGTTGAGGGTCAATCGGTTCGAAGGGATCTAGACAGACATGGCTATAAACATACCAGTTTATACACTTAAGATTTAGGAAGTGCAACAAATGGTTTAATGGGTGCTCAGAGTATCTCTCGAATACAAATATACTGATTTGTGCAGCCCTGATCTGTCAAGGCGACTTGGTTTCCCCCTTGATATGTCCCAATGCTGAGTTCTGAAGTGGGTGGGGAGCACAGGCAGTGATTTTTTTTCTACATCATATTTATGAATAACCAAAATAAAAAAAAACAAAGATATCTTTCAAACTCTGAATCTGAAAAAGAATTAAGTACTGAATTTCCAAGCTTTCTTGTGTTTGCGTCCCTAGATAAAACTCCTCTAGCAAAACTTTCCCCTTTCTTGATTGAAAAAAGTTATCCAGTAGGATTATCCAGTGGAATTATCCAGTAGGATTATCCAGTGGAATTATCCAGTAGGATCATCCAGTTGAATTATCCAGTAGGATTATCCAGTGGAAATATCCAATAGGATTATCCAGTGGAATTATCCAGTAGGATTATCCAGTAGAATTATCCAGTAGGATTATCCAGTTGAATTATCCAGTAGGATTATCCAGTGGAAATATCCAGTAGGATTATCCAGTGGAATTATCCAGTAGGATTATCCAGTGGAATTATCCAGTAGGATTAACCCCCAAACAGTTTAAGAAATTGAGAAATGACAATTTGCTAGTAGAAGTGGAAAATAGAAAACACACCGAAAGTTTGATCAAAATGAAGGCTTTCTATAACATCAAAATAAAAACCTTCCGCCATGAAAGACTGAATACTTCTAAGGGAGTCATTAGAAGCAGAGAGTTGTCTCTGGCTACACCTGAGGTAATCACATTTGCCTTAGAAAACCAAGGGGTTGGTGATTACAGTAGAATCTCGATAAAAAGGGAGAAACCAGAACAACGTACACATATATCATTATTTCCATCACACCTCAAATCCCTAGAATTAATAAAAGTTGGGTACAACACTGATCCATTGAAACAATATATTCCTGCTCCACTAAGGTGCTTCAAGCGCCAAAAATTTGGGCATCATACGGATAGCTCCAGGAGTGGCCCAACATGTGGAAGATGTGGCCAAAGGGATTCAGACCACACAGAAGAAGAATGTCACTATGAAGTAAGATGCCAGGAAAACCACCCAGCATTCTCATGATCATACGACTTCTGGAAATGTAAAATGAAGATAGTCAAGGTGAAAGATAAACGAAATGTCTCCTTCGTGGACGCAAGGCAAATTGTAGAAAGCTACATGAAAGGCCCTTCCTATACAAAATAACGCAAGGAATGACCACAACGAATACCATCAACTTGACAAATACACAGTCCTCATTGAGAAGCTCGTACATTTAGGACCAAATGACTGGCCCATATTTCAAAACTATCTGAAAGACATATACGCCAAGGAGATAGTACAGTCTGAACCATAAAAGAAAGCTAATGAAAGAATTGAAATAATAAATAAAGAAAAACAAATACAAAATCTACCGCTCAAACACGAACCACTCCTCCAAAAAATACAAAATCTCTTACACGGCAAAGGTCACAATGATCTCCTATCCATTCAACAAAAACCACCAAAGATAGACTTAAGAACTTATCTCCCCAAGAAACAGAACCACCCAAACAAAAAAGCAAAAATTCACAGTGACTAAATTTCTACCCAAAACCGATTTGAAAAACTGAGAGAAATGGAGGTAGAAAGCCAGAACCCACAAACGGCCAAAACCTCCAAATTCAAAATCTCGAAAAATTAAATCACAACCACATACTAAGCTAAATCCCCAAAACATTTAGCAAGCATGTATCAAATAATTCAATGGAACTGCTGCGGAATAAAGGCAAACATAAATGAACTGCTTCTGCTAATAACAGACTTGTCACCGGCAATTTTTTGCCTTCAGGAAACATTCTTTAAATAAAATAACAATCTGAATATAAAAGAATACCAGCGATAGGTATTTACTTAACACCCCCCCCCCACTGAGTTAGGTTGTGACACAAGGTCGGTTTTTAACGTGGGGACCCGAGTGTTTTCACCCGGGCCGCTGGTCTTAACTTGTCCAAGCTAGTCAGAGCTAGTCATAGCTGATCTTAGCTGGTCATAGCTGGTCATAGCTTGTCCAAGCTGGTCAGATCTAGACGTAGCCGTGATACTACCAGCGCAGGGACGAATCCATGTGCCAGACATGTATCAGTGATCGAATCTCAGCCAAAAGGCCGATCAAGCGAGCGATCTGAGAACAGATACTACACTTGGTATCTACTTGACCCCCCACTGAGTCAGGTTGTGACACAAGGTCGGTTTTTAACGTGGGGACCCGAGTGTTTCCACCCGCGCCGCTGGACTTTGCTGGTCTTAGCTTGTCCAAGCTGGTCAGAGCTGGTCATAGCTAGTCATAGATGGTCTTGGCTGGTCTTAGCTGGTCCAAGCTGGTCAGAGCTGGTGAAAGCTGGTCAAAGCTAGACGTAGCCCAGATACTACCAGCGCAGGGACGAATCTCTGTGCCAGGCATGTATCAGTGATCGAATCTCAGCCAAAAAGCGATCGTTAAGCGAGCGATCTAAGAACAGATACTACGCTTTGATCTTAGCCAAAAGACCGTGAATTTACTTGACCTCCCACAGGACCATGTTGTGACACAAGGTCGGTTTTTTTATGTGGGAAGGGAGGGGGGTTGACCCGAGTGTTTTCACCCGGGTCGCTGGTCTTTAGCTGGTCTTAGCTTGTCCAAGCTGGTCAGAGCTGGTCATAGCTTGTCATAGCTAGACGTAGCCGTGATACTACCGGCCTGTATCAGTAATCGAATCTCAGCCAAAAGGCGATCATTCAGCGAGTAATCTGAGAACAGACACTACACCGTGATCTTAGCCAAAAGTCCGAGAAGCGATCTAGAATACCAGCGATATAATTACACACATGACATTGGGCTTCGAGCATCAGGCAGTACAACCATCCTAGTTAGGAATGATATATCTCAAAGAAAAATAAATTATTTAACAACTACTTTACAGGCGGCTGCTGTTAAGGTGACCTTATATAGGACAATAAGCATCTGCTCAGTATACATCCCACTGAATGAACAAGTAAATGAAGGTGAAATTCAGGAAACCATAAGGCAACTCCCTGCATATTTTATGATACTAGGGAACTTAAACTGTCACGGTACCATACGGAGATGTAAAGATACAAACCAAATGGGTAAAATCTTAGAAACAGTAATTTATAACAACGATTTGGGCATTTATCATGATAAAACCCCGACTTACATAAATCCATTTTCTGGGAGCTACTCGGCAATGTGTTCTATCAATTTATATGGATTTCTCTTGGAAGGTATTAGCAAACACATGCGGTAGCGATCACTTGCCAATGATCCTACAAAACTTAGAACATAACGACAAAAATCCTCTTTGCAAACTGGGAAGAATTTAAAAACCAATGTTCTGAAAAACTAGGCTAAGGAAAAACATCAAGGACTTAAAACATTTCACGGAAATCTTCATCTCTCTAGCAAAAAAATGCATTCCAAAAATATCATCACCAAAAAAACGCAACAGACAACGATAATATAAAAAGGTCATCAGGCTAAGAAGAGCAACTCCGAGAGAATTCAACAAACAACCTACAACGTCTAGTTTGATTCAATTTAAGCAACTTCGAGCAAAAGCACGAAAAATAATTAAAGAAACCAAAGAAAGAAAGAATGCTGGAAAAACTACGTCAACAGACTCAATTCTGCTACAAAAACAAAATCCGTTTGGAATATGATAAAGAAAATAGTAGGCAAATACCAAACAAACGCTGGTAAACAGTTCTCGATAAATAGCTCTAAAATAACCAGTAAAAAGGATATCGCTGACCAAATCGCCCGTTGTACGCTCCGGCCTTCTTCAGGTGTATGGAATGTCGAACTGAGCCCTTTATTTCGCTCACTGGGGTAAACTGTTCTAGTTCCACGTGCTATGTCTAATGGATGTCAGTTATCAGTTATCTCCTGCTTAATTCCCTCTCCAAATTGTCCACCGCCTTAACCAGGTATTGAACTAACACTCTTTGGGTCCTGTCACTGGATCTAACTAACGCCTTTATCCACTGTGCTATGTGTCCTCAAGAACAGTCTACCCCCGTAGAAGCAGACCGTATCCGGAACGACGTCATATTTGGAGGCCGTTGCTCGGAACCGTCATATATTTGGTCGCCGCGGGCAGGCTGCAGCCCTGAATACGTCATAGCTTAATCAGTGACTTCCAGTATGCTTTTGGGAAAAAGAAGCACAATGGACCATTTAATACACCTAGAAAATTTTGTGAGTGATGCCTTCATAAAGAAAGAACCTCACACGACAGTCTTTTTTACTTGTAAAGGGCGTATGACACGTCATGTAAACTTGGTGTCTTGAAAGATCTGCATGAACTGGACCTCAAAGGAAGTCTGACTCAATTCATAGAAAACTTCCTGGAAGACCGAAAATTTAAGTCTGTATAGGAACTCTGCTATGAGAACTGCAACACCAAGAAGAAGGGGTTCCACAAGGAAGCATTCATTTGGTGACCCTTTTCTACGTGAAAACTAACTCAATAGTTAAATCTCTAAGCCCAGGAGTGAGATGCTCCCTATATGTCAACGACTTTCTAATAATGTACATATCTCAGCATATGCATACCATAGAAAAACAACTCCAACAATGCCTCAATAAAATATACAAGTGGGCCATGAAAAATGATTTTACCTTTTCTAAAACGAAACCCAAATGCCTACATTTCTGCAAATTAAGGACATTTCATATTGACCCCCTGTTTAAAATTAGAAAAGAAGGTTTCTTTTAAACTGAAAGTAATATTTCTTCCAAATCAGATTAATTAAACGTTAAATCAGCTAATCTTCCTTAAATAATGTTTCAGAAAGTATATTTTATTTTTGAAAGATTTTTCAAAAAAGAGAATTACGTTGTGTTGACAAATTTGTCAATACGGACGATTTTAATGTTTTTACTGATAATAAGAAATAATTACAATTTTAACTCAGTTTGAAATACAGCAAAATATTTTGATTATTGGAAATATTCAATTTAATTTATTAGCGTGAAAATAAAACTAAAGTAAAATCTTCAAGAAAGATTTATCATTTTTAAAAATGCATTTTAAACCTTAGGTATCACTTCTTTATGGCTAAAAGTGTTTAAATAAATCTATTTGTTAATATTCGTAAGTAAAGAATTTACTAAAATGTCCATATAATAAATAGAAATCGATTTCTAATAATATATATATATATATATATATATATATATATATATATATATATATATATATATATATACACACACACAGAAAGAATTGATGTATAAAGGAAAATTTTATGTATATGAAAAGAGGTACTATATATATATATATATATATATATATATATATAGGGTGAGAGAGATAAAGTAGCGACCAGATTTTGATTCTGTTGTGACTATGAGATAAAAACACAATTACGGCCACTAGCTTTTTGCTTCCTCGTAAACAGTCAACAGGTCCGATATTGCCATGGCAACATCGTCCACTTTATCTTCCAGACGATGCGCTGCGAGCATTGGCGAAGCCATATACTCGCCTAAACAAAACGAAAAAAAAATGGCGACCATATAAGAACGCTGACCTTAACAAATTCTTTTAGCTTTTTCTTTTTCGTACTTCAAGTGAAATTCTTTTACACAAAGCTCTCATCATAAAAATAATTTATTTTTTAAACTTTGCTATTAATAGTGAGACAGATTGGATATTGCGCATTCTACAACTAACCCCTGTCAGAATAGTGAACCAGTCCGCACTAAAATTAGCTGCACACCCTCTGTTATTTAAGAGGTGCTCACATATGGCGGAACCATAGGTATTTGGGACACGTCCATTTACAGATAAGGTGTGATTCCTGATCTTGGTGGGAATATGCTGTTTAATTCTCATGTCCAGGCGTTGAGTAGTTCTCCCTATGTAGTCAGCACCGCAACTACAAATATATTTGTAAACAATAGAATTAATTGATGGGGAGGAAGAACATCCTTGCACCCAGAACGAAACATAGGCCGGGTTTGGAAAACTATACGGACCTCAGCCGAGAAAAAACAACGCCGAACATTAGCTGAAATCTGCCTAATTATGCTTTCACACTTGGATCCAATCCAGGAAAATCTAAGATAAACAGGGCACTTTTTAACTGTACAGAGTTTGACCTTTCTGAACACAATCTTGTCCTGGATGACAGAATGAACAATAACGGGGGATACCCTAAACCGCATGTTTCCTTCACAAAATTGATTTCATCATACAAGAAAGACTCTGAGCATATCATTAATGCCCTATAAACTAGGGTTCTAATTATGTTTATCTTACGTTTTCTAGGACAAAAGGAATCCCAACGCGTATATAACCCCGCAAATGTTGGTTTCCTATAAACAGAGGTAAGAAAAGTTGTCGGTGACCGATGTACTAGAACATCCAAGAAGGCTAGTTGAGAATTGGATTCCTTCACGACCGTAAACCTCAGCGCTGGATGAATACCATTAAGAAAAGAGAGAAACTGATCAACCTCAACTACATTATTAAATAAACAAAAAGTATCGTCAACATATGGACAATACAGTTGAGGACGAAGTACATTACTACATATTCTCTCCTCGTGAAAGCCAACAAAAATATTGGCAAGTGCTTGACCCAAAAGAGAGCCCATATATATATATATATATATATATATATATATATATATATATAAATCAAATGAATAAATATAAATAAATGCATGTGTAAGTGTTCCTATACAAAAACATACATATATCCTTTCGTGTAAAAAACAGTGCCCAATGCTAAATAACGGAGCTATTAAGTATATATTAATAAAAGTACATAATACCATAATATTAACCAAACTTTAAACAAAGATCAGTACCTGAAGATAGCATTAGGCATGAAATTCCGAGTCATACTGTCGACGTATGGTATTATGCATTTTTATTTATTTCATATATATATATATATATATATATATATATATATATATATATGATAAAATATATTTTAAGGAATGCTATATTTACGGGTTAAAGTGCTCAATATCAGGGATAGAACGTATATAAATATATGACATTGAAGTCAACACTCAGAGTCTGTTTCATGCTAAGCGTAATCGTCAGCAAGTACACAAAAATAAATAAAAAGTTGCACGACAAGGATGCGCCTTCTCGCCGGATTTATTTAACATATAAAGCGAGGTGATCCCACCAGAACTAAAAAACCGACCGGGATTTATTATCGGCAGACATAATCCTGACATCCTTAATTGTGACAGAAACATCAGTTCACTGAACGAAATTAATTCAGGACTTAGATAATTTAAACCAATCATTCGATCAACCACATACACAACTACACACTCATTTAGACAGAACAACAAACTGATATCTCTGGTCACCAAACAAGGGGGAATTAAACTAAAGAAAGTGAGGACAAAAATAAAAAAGGGCTAATGAGCATACATCCCCTTGCTAAGTTAACTTAGCGAGAAAAAAAAGTAAAACAAGCCTAAACTAACCTAATTTGGGCAGGGTAGCCATTGTTCAGCTCAGATTTTCCAATATGCTAATACTTAACCAGCATCAAAATGCTACTCTAAGTCAACCTCCTTTTACTCGATACAGATGCGCAAGGCTCACCCACCTTTTACCAAATTCTAATGGAAGAAGCTGTCGCCTTTCCGTCTTAATCTTGACTTCAAGGTGATGCTTAAAGAATAAAATGAATTGGGAAGAGGTAAACGTCTCGTGTCCATAGAATTCTTTCTGTCGCGTCGTCTATATCACAACCCGCATAATACCTAGTAAGCAAAAGAACACAGTGCTCAGACTTAGTTAACGACGGTAGCACATTGCCACAAACATTGCTACTCCTCCTCAAATCCGGTATTTACCTTGACTCCTCACTGAGTTAGGTTTTGACATAAGGTCAGTTTTTAACGTGGGGACCCGAGTGTCTCCACTAGGGCCGCTAGTCCAAGCTGGTCATAGCTTGTCTAAGCTGGTCATAGCTTATCTACTAGTCATAGCCGGTCACACCACCGCTGCGGAACAGGTGGTACGGAACAAGGTGGGGGATGTAAGGGAGGAGAGAAGGTCTCTGGCAGATACTACAGCCGTAGCATCTACTCCGACGGGGAAACCCTCCTTTCTCCTCCTCTGCCCTTCCATAAGAAGAACCTCAACTCCTCCTCAAATGTGGCTACTTGTTATATTTATAAGTAGGAGCAGTCCATTGCCATAGTAATAGGGATGAGCAGGGAGTGTGCTGAGTTATAAATGTTTGTTTCTTTACAAATTTCACTTTAAGTGTCTTATCTTTTTCGTTAGCCCCTCTAAAAGTACTGGTAAAAGGAAGAATAAGAGACTTAAATATTTTTTTTTTTTTTTTTTTTTTTTTTTTTTAAGCATATCACCCCGAGCAAGGCCGGTGGCCACTATCACGCAAGGGGTTACAGAAGGGTTGGAAGAAGAGCAGATAGGAGTGGTAAAGGAAGGGATGTGGAGAAAGAGAAGGACGGAGGGCCGATCGAGGTAGGGAGGTTACGGGAGATATAGAGCGAGAGCAGATAGGAATGGAAGATGTCAGGAAGTGGATAGATCAAGGCAACTGGAGATGACGATTGACGCTACACTTTGGATCTTATCAAGAACCCCGAGGCAACACGCAGGTGCCCCAGACCATAAATGGCAGCAATACTCCATGCAAGGTCGAATGGTAGACTTATAGACTTGGAGGATCGATTCAGGGGAGAAGAATTTCCTGGCTCGGCACAGGGAACCAACTTTTCTAGCAATCCTCCCATTCTGTTGAAATCCTCCTCTGCTCTCATTCTTTCTTTTTAATATAGCGTGAAGCTTTCGACGCTAGATCTGTTCTAACAAATTAAATACCTGTGGCATTTAGGAGTGATGTTGCTAATTAATATTCAGATTCTATTTTTTATTTTTTTGGCTTGAAACTTGATTGAGCCCGTTTCGACCTTCAGGCTGTGCATTAAAAAGAAGTCATAAAAGGCTTGTAAAATATTCTATTCTAGAAATAGTTTGTAAATGATCTTACTGTAGAGGTACACTGAAAACCAGAAAAAAAGGGACTGTCAATGTTCAGGATTAAACGCACTCGTTGCTAACAGGATAAGTCGAGTATGTGTATCATATACATCCACGTCATTATAAATGCGGGGTGGGCTGTCGTGCTTCAGTTCCCCACACACAATTTCCATGGAACTGTGAACTTCTTTTAATCGATATCACGCCAAGCATGGTAGTACAGCCACTAACACACAAGCGGTTACTGAGTGTGGAGGAATTAGGAAACAGAAACATTAGTAATAATAAAAGCGAAAACAGCAGTCAAGAGGACAGTAGATAGCGATTACCATTGCATTTAAATTTTTGCAGATTAAAGTTAGCTGGAAAGCATGGAGCCGGAAGGGAGTTCCACAAACGAGAGGTGCGATAAAAGAAACTGTCAGCAGAGAAGTTACGGCTACATCTAGCTAGCTCAACTGTAAAATGATGAGATCTCGCAGCTAGTCTCATATTGCGCTTAAATTCATAGAGTCTAGGTATCATAGGGAAGTGGTCATTCGAACACTTACCATGCAAGTATTTATAAAAAAAAAGGCACAGAGAGGCAACCTTACGGCGATGAGTATGTGACAGAAGTCGTGCCACCAGATCAGGATCAATAATATTTCTGATTCTTTGGATATTATCAAGTAGCTCCAGGAAAATAGCAGGAGCATCGGACCATATACGACAGCAATATTCTAAACATGGACGAATGGTAAACTTATAGATATGCAAGAGAGTTCCGGAGAGAAAAATTGTCTTACCCGGCACTAAACAGAAACCTACATTTATCATTTTAGCCTCAGTCTTTGACAGTATTATTGAGCTGACCTATCTAAAATCCAGAACGATATGGTCAAATTGGCGGCTGATCTGAAAAAGATCTGCAGTCTGTTGTTAACTGGGACAAAAGATGGCGTATTAATTTTAACGCCACCAAAGCAAAACTTCTCTGTATTACTTATCTAAGAGACCTCTTTCTGCCTTCCATCAGAATGGCTAATGCTAACCTCCATGAAATTAACTAGTTGCCCTTTCCCGTGCTAACATTATCAGCTCACATGAAGTTGAAAGACTATATTGAATCCACTGCTAGGTCTGCTGCCAAAAAATTGGTTCTATGTGTTGTGATAGACAATTTTTCTCTACAGAATCTATCTTACATATCTATAAGTCTACTATTCACCTGTGCTTAGAAAATTGCTGCCACATATTATCTGGTGTTCCTGCTTTATATTTACAGATCCTTGATAAATCCAAATACAAATCAGCAATATTATTGGTCCTGACCTGGCCTCTCGGATTCAGTTACTTTCCAACCGCCGTAAAGTTGCTTCCTTGTGCCTTTTCGATAAGTACTTTCATGGTAATTGTTCGGATGAGCATTGAATTTAAGTGCAGTACTAGATTAGCAACAAGGTCACAGCCAACTTTGATCTCCAAAGATTTAAAAGCCATGCCAATCGTTATCTACTGTCTTCCTGATTACACTCTTATTGTTCTCGCTTCTCTGTAATGTTTCCGTTTTCTAATTCTCTCACACCGAGTAACCCCTAGTGTCTTTACTGCCTTACATCGATTAAAAATATATAAATAAATAGTTTATCAAATTAATATAAAATTTCTTAGTGGCTTTACTGCCTTAAAGGGCGTGAATTGGATTTTTTTAAAGTGTCATGCGTGATGCACACTTGGATGATGATTTCACCTTTTTATCCATGATTAAATTAAAATCTTACCTGGGGTAGGGGAATTTTCGTGGATACGAACGCCTGTCCTATAGCGTCTACTATTTTATATTTCACTTATAGTATCATCTGTTATCTATTTTCTGTTTCTTTTATAAGGTTTCCTTTTTCTTATATTTTATAAGGTGCACTAATCTCTATTTAACTTATAGTTTCTCTGATTTAGTATTTTTCTTATAGTGGCTTATTCTACTGTTTTTCTACACTTTATCCTATTTTCTGTATTACTTATAGTGTCTGCTATTTCCCTGTTTCTTTTACATTGCCTTTCCTTTTCTTATTTCAGTATTTTTCTGTTTCTTTTATAATGTCTCCCTTTCTATTTCTCTGCTTTTCGTTTCTTATATACTGCCGCCTTTTTACATTTTTTCCTTTTATATCTTTCTTTTATAATGCTTCATTTTTTCCTACTTCTCCATTTTTTGTTTCTTTTATAATTTTTCACCTTTTCCTAGTTCTCTTCCTGCTGTTTCTTTTATAATGCGTCCTTTTTCTATTTCTACTTTTTTTCTGTTTCTTTTATATTCCCTCATCTTTTCTTATTTACTATTTTTCAGTTTCATTTATAGGACCTGCGCTTCTATTTATTTTATAAAGCCTCCCCTTTTCGTATTTCTCCTTTTTTGTTTATTTTATAGTGCCTCTCCTTTTCCTGTATTTCCTTTTTTTGTTTATTTTATAGTCCCTCCCCTTTTCCTATTTTTCCTTTTTTGTTTATTTTATAGTGCTTCCTCTTTTCCTATTTCTTTTTTTCTTGTTTATTTTATAGTACCTCCCCTTTTAGGATTTCTACTTTTTCCTGTTTCTTTTATAAGCCTCCCCTCTTCCTATTTCTCCTTTTTTTTCTGCTTATTTTATAGCGCCTCCCCTTTTCCTATTTCTCCTTTTTCTTGTTTATTTATATTACCTCCCCTTTTAGGATTTCTACTTTTTCCTGTTTTTTTTATAAGCCTCCCCTTTTCCTATTTCTCCTTTTTTCTGTTTATTTTATAGTGCTTCCTCTTTTCCTCTTTCTCCTTTTTCTTGTTTATTTTATAGTGCCCCCCTTTTTTCTTATTTCTCCTTTTCTTGTTTATTTTATATTACCTCCCCTTTTAGGATTTCTACTTTTTCCTGTTTTTTTTATAAGCCTCCCCTTTTCCTATTTCTCCTTTTTTCTGCTTATTTTATAGTGCTTCCTCTTTTCCTATTTCTCCTTTTTCTTGTTTATTTTATAATGCCCCCCTTTTTTCTTATTTCTCCTTTTCTTGTTTATTTATATTACCTCCCCTTTTAGGATTTCTACTTTTTCCTGTTTTTTTTATAAGCCTCCCCTTTTCCTATTTCTCCTTTTTTCTGCTTATTTTATAGTGCTTCCTCTTTTCCTATTTCTCCTTTTTCTTGTTTATTTTATAGTGCCCCCTTTTTTCTTATTTCTCCTTTTCTTGTTTATTTTATATTACCTCCCCTTTTAGGATTTCTCCTTTTTCCTGGTTCTTTTTTATATTTCTCATATTGTTTTTTATTTTATTTTTCTCACTGTCTTTCTTTTTCTTTTCTGTTTTTTTTATTGTTTCCCGTTTCTTCTTTTTCAGGTCATGGAAATTCTGCATTTGAAACTGCAGATGCAATTTATGGCGCCACAAGCCTGGTACATATGATTGGACGCAGTCGAGTGCGTCTTGCGTGGTCAACTCACTATGTGGGTGACCTTCGGTATGTAAAATGAAATATTTCGTAACAATTACCAGTTATATCTATAAAAATATTGTGTTGGCCAAAAAATTCGTTCGGTTTATTAATTAAATTTTCTACTTAATAACCGAAAGAATTTTTTTTCTGTAGTGATTAGGAAAACATTCTGCTTAGAGCTCGCCAAACAGTAATTTTTGGAACTTACTTCTTAATAGAATACAAAGGAAATGAGGCTGATTCTTCTGTGTATGCGACATGGAGGGTCCCAAGCTTTAAAGGTCAAAGCTGATGCAACCAAGGTATGCCTCTCACCAGAACACTCATCTTCTTGATTTTTTTTAGCTACGATCTACACAAATGTAAATGCAACGTAAATCGTCATCTTCTTCCTCGTTGAATTCTGTTCTTTTTAATGCCCTTTCCTCTCAGTAACGTTTTTTTTTTTTTTTTTTTTTTGGCTTCTCTCACTCTCAGTAATCTCCAGTTGTTCTTAGGAGTTGTATTGGGTGAACATTAGTATAAAAAGGCATTATAAAACGAATTAGATCCAACACAAGTCCTCAGTAATCACCGATAGCTGTGACCATTCTTTTGGCAGATATATACCTCGTGTGGATATTTTTGCGTGGAGGTGAAGATGTGTAGTTTTAAGCGCATGCGTTAAACCAATCATCTGACACAAATGAAACAAATTACATTCAGCAAAGGTTATGCCAAAAGGGAACAAATTATCCTTTCCTACTTTCTCTCTAATAATATCTATTTTCTATTTCTCTTATAGTGTCTCCTCTATATCTTATTTCTACTATGGTGCCTCATATGTTGCTATTTCTCTTACAGTTCTCCCTTTTCCTGTTTATCTCTAGTTGTTCTGTCTTCTATTTTCCTGTTTCTCTTGTACTACCTCTTATTTTTGTATTTCTCCGAAAGTGCCTGCTATGTTCCTATTTCTTTTATAGTAACACCTATTTTCTATATTCCTCTTAAAGTGTGATATATATATATATATATATATATATATATATATATATATATATATATATATATATATATATATATATATCACACTTTAAGAGGAATATAGAAAATAGCTGTTAAAATGAGATGTCAGTGTTATTTTCATTTTTGTGTAATTTAGATGACAATTTATCCATCGCACTCTGTGTGTGTGTGTGTGTGTGTGTATATATATATATATATACACACACATACAGAGTGCGATGGATAAATTGTCATCTAAATTACACAAAAATGAAAATAACACTGACATCTCATTTTAGCGGATATATTTACCAAAATTACACCAAAAATACTTGAAATCCTAAAGAGTAAAATTTATTCAATAACATCGCCATTAGCTTCAACCACAGACGACTTCAGAATCTCCTGCACCTCTTCTGGGCGGTCTCCACGTTTAAGTTGGTGAACGCTTCCATAATCTTTGTCTTCAGTTCATCTTTGGTGTTACAAGGAATTTTGTTGGTCTTTCGCTTAACTCAGACTCAACACGGAGGTCTATATCGTGCCTTGAGTAGATAGTGCTGTCTTGGGTCAAGAGGATGGCTACTGGAAGACCCGATGTCTGGCAACAGGACTCTACACCATACTACACAAGCCAGTCATGGTTGCCAGACAATTTTTGCAAACACGCCACCCTTTACATCTGGCCACCTCACTCCCAAGACTGAAACCCCCTTGATTATTATGTGTGGGATGCAGTCAAGCGAGAGACAACAAAAATCCTTGTAACACCAAAGATGAACTGAAGGCAAGGATTATGGTAGTATACAACAACTTAAACAAGGAATCCGTCCAGAACAGTTGCAGGAGATTCCAAAGTCGTCTGGAGGCTGTGGTTGAAGCCAATGGCGATTTTACTGAATAAATTTAGTCTTTAGTATTTCAAGATATATTTATCTGTATTTTTGTAAATATATCTTTCAAAATGAGATGTCAGTGTAATTTTCATTTTTGCGAAATTTAGACGACAATTTATCCATCGCACCCGAGATATATATATATATATATATATATATATATATATATATATATATATATATATATATATATATATAAAATAAACAATGTCAGATTAAAAATTCATTTATATATATATACATTGTGTATCAGAAATACGTTTCCAAATTTTGGTGTGAGTTCCACACACCAAAACAAGGCCGAAAGTCCGTATAAACATATCTTCGTAAATCATTCGTTTTTGAGTTATAAGTTTTTAAAAAGTTTACGGTAGATGGCGCTGTATTGCCATGTAAATTAGGTTATATTTGTCATTCGTGTATATTTGTGGCGAGCGTGTCTTCAATGTTTAACGTGTGTCGTAGTGAGTTAATTGCGAAATGTTCCATTTAAAAATGGCAGGATATATCGTGAGCAGGCAGATATGATTTTTATATACGGCGACGCGAATGGTAATGGACGCGAGGTTGCACGACTGTATCACGTTGCGTTTCCAGACCGATGACAACCGAGTCATCGAACCTTTGCTGCTGTTTATCGTCGCGTTGCTGAGACAGGATACATGGCACCATAAACTATGAACCCATAAAGCTGAGATCCGCTCGTACGCCTGACCACGAAGGACACATTCTATAGGCTGTCAGACATTATCCAGGTATAAGCATACGTCAAGTGGCACTAGCATATTGTACATCTCATAATACCGCATGGAGGGTACTTCGAGCAGTTCCTGTATGCGTATTATTTGCAACGTGGGCAGGGTCTTTCTTTTGCCGGTGGTTTATTACCCAAATTGACGATCCATTGTTTGTCTCTTCAGTCATGTTTGCGAATGAGGCAACATTTGAAAGAGATGGAATACCAAATTTATACAACCAACCTTTGTGGGTGGATCGGAATCCCCATGCTATAATACAGGCTAGACATCAGCATCAGTTTACGATTAGTGTGCGGGCTAGAATTGTAGGTGACTGTCTGGTAAATCAATGTTCTCCCAGCTCGTCTTACAGGAGCTGTCTACCGGGACTTTATTTCGAATACATTTCTAGACTCACTAGAGGATGTACCTCTGCTAATACTAAGATGCATGTCGTTCATGCATGGTAGGATGTTGTGGAGTTATTTCCACAATAGAACTTGTAGTCGGACTAAATGCGTCCTAAATGGGGTAAACGTACAGAAACGTTAGGAACTTGTAAATAAGTGTTACGCAGAGTAATCGAGTTGTGGTCGCTGATAACTTCTCTTCCCTCGACTACCTACTGACTCGTACTTATAATAGTTGGGAGAGTCTATTATCTAGACAAGGTGTCTTCCACTATAACATAGGGCTCCAGCACATTTTAGTCACATTGTTCGCGATGCACTGGTTGATATCTACCATGAAAGATGAATGGGTAGGGAAGGACTGGTTCCATGGCCTTCACGTTCCATCGACCTCAATCCTTTGAATTTTTATCTGTGGGACCACCTAAAACAATTGGCTTATGCAGCAGACATTAATAATGCAGAGACGCTTCATCAACGTGTCATGGGGGCGAAACCATTCAAGACGGGTGCATGCGTGTGTAGAAGCAAGCAGGGGACATTTCGGACATTTGTTTCTGCGTTGAGGTACAACCATAGATTTTTGGACATGTTTATATGGATATTTATTATTTCTCAGGAAAGTTTGTAAAAGTATTTTTGGATTGTATCTCGGATTGTACATTTAACAGCGTAAACTTTAAACTTAACTCAAAAACGAAGGATTTGCGGACATGTGTTTATATGTACTTTCGTTCTTGTTTCTGTGTGAGGAACCTGCACCCAAAGGTTGTAAAAGTATTTTTGATACACCCTGTATATATTTGTATATATCAAGAGCATTATCGGGGGAAAATGTAAGACAAATTGCAAAAGGTTTTCGTGTGATTAAATTCCCAGCATTTCTTGTTCATGCGCATGCGTAGTAGCACTAACATAACAATTTAATCCGAAGTCCTACAGGACGAAACGCGTCACACGAAAACGTTTTCTACTTTGTCATATATATATATATATATATATATATATATATATATATATATATATATATATATATATATATATATATATATATATATATTTAGAACATTAATTATATATATATATATATATATATATATATATATTATATATTTAGAACATTAATTATATATATATATATATATATATATATATATATATATATATATATATATATATATGAAGAAATATAGTCTTAAAGTGTGCTATATTTATGGGATAAAGTGCTCAATATCAGAGATAGAGCGTGTGTAAATATAAAAGTGGACATGGAAGTCAGCACTTAGAGGCGACAGTCTGTTTCCTGCTAGTGCAATCGTTTGTCCAAACAAATCGAGATAACAACAGTCCAAACGTGAATAGATGGATTTTTGCGGAACGTTAAATCTTTCTAACAAAGGTTTTTTTTCTTGTTTTCTTCTAGGGCTGTAAATAATGGTCCTCTCGATATTTACCAATATATATATATATATATATATATATATATATATATATATATATATATATATATATATATATAATGTTCTAAACTGCCGAAATTGTAAATAAAAATGACGTTAGTCTTTGTCCAAAACTACAAAAATAAATCATACCTGCTTAAATACATTCAATATGTGTGTATGTGTAGGGTGTGCGCGTGCTTGAAAGAGAGAGGAGTGGAGAGATGGAGAAACAGATATTAAGCGTGTGCAAAAGTGTCCATCGAAAAACAGTTTTTAAACTTCGGTCTCTAGTTGTCAGTCGGAGAAATATTTTATACGAGCTTACTAGATAGATAGATAGATAGATAGATAGATAGATAGATAGATAGATAGATAGATAGATAGATAATGTAAAGAGATGAATAAAGATCAAAACAGAAAGTAAAATATTGCATTCCGAGAAAACCTTGAGAGGAACAGTGAGAAAGAGAAAAAGAGAATGAGAGATGGACAGAAAGAGAAACAGAGAGATAGAGAGAGAGTGATAGACCAAGAGACTGAGGGAGATTAATAGACAGAGATATATAGATAGACTGTCAGAGAGAGTTATAGACTGTCAGAGAGTCAGACACAGTGATAAATAGAGAGACAAAAAGAGATTGACAGACAGCGGGAGAGACAGACAGATAGAGAGTGATCGAGAAAGAGATAAGCATATATATATATAGAGAGAGAGACAGACAGACAGACACAGAGAGACAGAGCGAGAGAAAGATAGACAGGCAGAAGGAGAAAGATTGGTAGGCAGAGAGAGAAAGACAGAGAGAGATAGTGTGTATGTGTGACACAGAAGGAGAGGAATACAGAGAGATACAAGGAGAGAGATTGATAGATAGAGAGACAGACAGACAAAGATTGGTCAGGAAAGAGATAGACAGATACATATACAGTGTAACCCGGATATAAGAGAAACCCGGATATAAGAGATATTTTCTCTGGTCCCAAATTAGAGCCTGTGTTAATGTATATATAATAGACCAAACCCGGATATAAGAGACTTCTTCTCCTGTCCCGACAACTCTCTTATATCCGGGTTACACTGTATATATATAGAGAAACAGACAGACAGACAGACAAACAGACAGACACACGCAAACACACAGACACACACGTATATACATATATATATATATATAGAGAGAGAGAGAGAGAGAGAGAGAGAGAGAAAGAGAGAGAGACAGACAGACAGACAAGGAGAGAAAAGAAGACAGAGAAAGAGAGTGATAGAGAGAAAAAACGAAAGAGATGATATATGTCCAAACAAATCGAGATAACACAGTCCAAACGTGAATAGATGGATTTTTGCGGAACGTAAAATCTTTCTAACAAAGGTTTTTTTTTCTTGTTTTCTTCTAGGGCTGTAAATAATGGTCCTCTCGATACTTACCAACTCAAATCGATGGATGGAATCGCAGAAGTTGACCTGTCAAGAGAGATGAAATTTCACGCAAAGAATGGCAAAATCCATCTGACAGCAAACGATGACTTCTTTGACAATTTTTCCCTTCGTGATTCATACGACATGATCATTCGATGCCTTGGATTTATTTTTGATGACTCTTTATTCTCCAAGTAAGGACAATTTAAATTTTCAAGCTTTATATCTACAGGATGTTTATTATTATTATTATTTCCTTTGATTTCTGTTGTATACGCATTTCCTTCCGGGTCCCAAGCAGAGTCCTAAGGTCAGAAATAGCTCATGGCATTTTCCATTGATCATCTTTGTAAAAACAAAAATCTAAGATCACGCACATTTTATAGAGATAAAGCTTTTCGTAATATGTGCGCTTTACTTTGAAGTACATTTTTTTGTATTTCTTCAAGGCATGGACTACCAGAAATCCCTTCAATGGGTCTATCGGAACCTTTTCCAATCAATACGAAGGCTCAAACTACAGCTGGAATTATTGATGTTCTCATGTACCGCATTTTTTAGATTTCCACTTCAAGATCCTTGTATTTTGAGAGTTTTTTGAAGATCTTCAAAGATACATTACAATCTGCAGGGAGTGCCACGTCAATAAGAAACCACATTCTATTTTTGTGGTCTTTGATCACGATGTCTGGGCGATTAGCTGTGATTGTTCTGTCTGTGTATATTGTAAAGTCCCATAAAATTGCTACAGGTCCTATCTCTGTAACCGAGTCTGAGTGATGTTCATACCAGTTTCTTGCAGTTTCCGTTACGTAAAAGTTGCATATTTTCTAGCGTAGATAATGGCCCACTCTATCATACAGAGTTTTATATTCAGTGGGTGCTAACACTACAATCTGACACAAGATGGTCAATTGTTTCTAGATATTTATTACATAACACAATTTTCAGTACGCGTGCTTGGTAATTTCTAATTAGCAAGCATTGGTCCTGTGCAGCAAGAATAAAACCTTCAGTTTCAGCTTTTAATTCTATACTATGTAACCGGTTGATGAGTACAAGGTTTGTCTACATCAGCTTGTTTGGTACGGGCAGTGTATTGACCATGAAGAGGCTTATCTTGTCATCGTTCCTGCATTTGGTAAATTGCATTTGCTTTCTTTTAAAATTCTTTGCCGCTGCAGTAGGTGTATTATACTTTAACTGCACTTCTTCACCTACTTGAAATTACCTTTTAAATTTGTTGGCTTCCTTTATTACTGAATAAAGTTTCTTATTTTTTTCATGTTCTTTGGCACAGATCATAATCCAGTCTTCTGCAGTTTACAGGTATCTTTGAAGACTGATTGTTGTGGTTTTGTAAGACAGTTCTTGTTGAACTAATCCTCTGCCTCCTTCGGATTTGGACACATTATTTTTATTATTTCCTTGGATATTATTATTATTATTATTATTATTGACTTATTTATCATTAACTTTTGACTCATCTTTCATCATATTTTTGTTACTTGTTTACATCAAGCAGTAATAGTAGTAGTCTTGAATTATCTAAATTATCGATTATTAATTGTTTTCTAGTCTTTCATCTTATTTCTCTTGCTTCTTTACACCTACTAGTATTATTATTAGCAATAGTCTTATCTTATACCCTGTCTAGGATTGGGATTCTGGTTCCTTCTTAAGCCTACTTCAACTTTACACTTCTAACGTCTCCACCTGAACACTGAAATTTAATTCATGAATTATATTTTTTCTTCTTTATAGAAATAGATAGGTTCGCCAAACTGTCCGGTTCACACTCCTCCCTGGTCTTTTGAACAGGAGTAGAGGTTTATCTCTTGTTCCTTGTTTAGGATTGAGTGTTCGGTTCCTTCTAAAGTCTTCTCATTCTCTTTCACTCCAAGTAGCCCTTTGCGCCTTAATGGCATTACTACCTAGATTGGGGTGAATTAATTAAAAAAAGCATTGTCATTATAATTTTTTGACTTGTCCTTTTTTCATCTTATTTCTCTTGTTTCTTTCTAGTAGTAGTATCTTTAGTAGTCTTAAGTTTTATGGATTTCTTAGATGAAGCATTGTCATTATTATTAATCGTTGACCAGTCTTTCTTTAATTTTATGTCTCTTGCTTCTTTGCACCTAGTAGTAGTAGTAGTAGTAGTAGTAGTAGTAGTAGTAGTAGTAGTAGTCTTAAGTTTTTCTAAATTTCTTCGATGAAGTATTGACAATCATTGTTAATTTTTACGTATATTGTCTCATCTTAATATCAGTTGCTCTTTTTCGCTACTCGCACATCACCATTCTACAATCATTAAGTAGCACAAATCGAAAATAAACAATATATCTTCGGCAAGATTCTAACTTACAGTTTTTATTCTCGGCAGCTGCCTTATCAATTAGGCTACGACAACCATCAATAGCAGTTATTTAAATCTAACAATATGATTTTCATTCTTTTTCTCTTTTTTTTTTTTTTTTCAAGCGCGTAACTCTTGAATCTTTTAGAAGAAACTCCAGACTATTTTCTTACCGTCTTTCTCTTTGTCCCTGCTCTGCTATCTGTTCATACGAACATATTAGGTTACACTGTTTCCTTCTTCCTCTCCTGCTTTTACCATAACATTGTGTACAAAATATTTACATTTCTCAATAGTTTTATATACCGCTGAATAAAATCAACCAATCTCCTGCCTTTTGTGTATTCAATTTTCCATATTCTCTTTCCTCATAACATGTCTCTAGGAATTTCAAGTGACTCCTTCTGATTTTAAGTATAAAAATACTAGTTCTCATTATCTTTAAAACTTCCTCGTTGTTTACATGCTCTGTCCATAGTATTCTCATCATTTCGTTTCGAGTTTTTTTTTCATCTTCATCGAGAAGGAAATTGTACATCATTCACTACTATATAGAAAGATAAATATGACAGTAATTCAGCACGCTTTTCTTTGTTTCTAACGAAATTTCCCTAATTCTTAATACTTTGCTTAGTTTCTAGGAGGCATCTTTCACTATTCCGACAAGCATTCAGGTTCCTGTGTCACATTTTTTATCCTTTGTTAATACACTAATCAGATTTTGAAATTTCGGTATGTGCTTCATTTTGACATCCCCAATATGTATCCCCCATTCTAGGCGGACTCTTTTGCTGATGACCATACTTTCTCTCTTCTTACAGTTAATAGTACTTTCTTGCTTTTCATTTACTACCTACTTTTAAGGAATACAATTCCCTATTGTCTATTAATACATTACCAAAATAGTGAAATTTCGATACCTGCTTGATTTTTGACATCCCCAATATGTAACTCACATTCTATGTTGACTCTTTTGCTGATGACCATACTTTCTCTCTTCTTACAGTTAATAGTACTTTCTTGCTTTTCATTTACTACCTACTTTTAAGGAATACAATTCCCTATTGTCTATTAATACATTACCAAAATAGTGAAATTTCGATACCTGCTTGATTTTTGACATCCCCAATATGTAACTCACATTCTATGTTGACTCTTTTGCTGATGACCATACTTTCTCTCTTCTTACAGTTAATAGTACTTTCTTGCTTTTCATTTACTACCTACTTTTAAGGAATACAATTCCCTATTGTCTATTAATACATTACCAAAATAGTGAAATTTCGATACCTGCTTGATTTTTGACATCCCCAATATGTAACTCACATTCTATGTTGACTCTTTTGCTGATGACCATACTTTCTCTCTTCTTACAGTTAATAGTACTTTCTTGCTTTTCATTTACTACCTACTTTTAAGGAATACAATTCCCTATTGTCTATTAATACATTACCAAAATAGTGAAATTTCGATACCTGCTTGATTTTTGACATCCCCAATATGTAACTCACATTCTATGTTGACTCTTTTGCCCGATGACCATACTTTCTCTCTTCTTACAGTTAATAGTACTTTCTTGCTTTTCATTTACTACCTACTTTTAAGGAATACAATTCCCTATTGTCTATTAATACATTACCAAAATAGTGAAATTTCGATACCTGCTTGATTTTTGACATCCCCAATATGTAACTCACATTCTATGTTGACTCTTTTGCCCGATGACCATACATTCTCTCTTCTTACAGTTAATAGTACTTTCTTGCTTTTCATTTACTACCTACTTTTAAGGAATACAATTCCCTATTGTCTATTAATACATTACCAAAATAGTGAAATTTCGATACCTGCTTGATTTTTGACATCCCCAATATGTAACTCACATTCTATGTTGACTCTTTTGCTGATGACCATACTTTCTCTCTTCTTACAGTTAATAGTACTTTCTTGCTTTTCATTTACTACCTACTTTTAAGGAATACAATTCCCTATTGTCTATTAATACATTACCAAAATAGTGAAATTTCGATACATGCTTGATTTTTGACATCCCCAATATGTAACTCACATTCTATGTTGACTCTTTTGCTGATGACCATACTTTCTCTCTTCTTACAGTTAATAGTACTTTCTTGCTTTTCATTTACTACCTACTTTTAAGGAATACATTTCCCTATTGTCTATTAATACATTACCAAAATAGTGAAATTTCGATACATGCTTGATTTTTGACATCCCCAATATGTAACTCACATTCTATGTTGACTCTTTTGCTGATGACCATACTTTCTCTCTTCTTACAGTTAATAGTACTTTCTTGCTTTTCATTTACTACCTACTTTTAAGGAATACAATTCCCTATTGTCTATTAATACATTACCAAAATAGTGAAATTTCGATACATGCTTGATTTTTGACATCCCCAATATGTAACTCACATTCTATGTTGACTCTTTTGCTGATGACCATACTTTCTCTCTTCTTACAGTTAATAGTACTTTCTTGCTTTTCATTTACTACCTACTTTTAAGGAATACAATTCCCTATTGTCTATTAATACATTACCAAAATAGTGAAATTTCGATACCTGCTTGATTTTTGACATCCCCAATATGTAACTCACATTCTATGTTGACTCTTTTGCTGATGACCATACTTTCTCTCTTCTTACAGTTAATAGTACTTTCTTGCTTTTCATTTACTACCTACTTTTAAGGAATACAATTCCCTATTGTCTATTAATACATTACCAAAATAGTGAAATTTCGATACCTGCTTGATTTTTGACATCCCCAATATGTAACTCACATTCTATGTTGACTCTTTTGCTGATGACCATACTTTCTCTCTTCTTACAGTTAATAGTACTTTCTTGCTTTTCATTTACTACCTACTTTTAAGGAATACAATTCCCTATTGTCTATTAATACATTACCAAAATAGTGAAATTTCGATACCTGCTTGATTTTTGACATCCCCAATATGTAACTCACATTCTATGTTGACTCTTTTGCTGATGACCATACTTTCTCTCTTCTTACAGTTAATAGTACTTTCTTGCTTTTCATTTACTACCTACTATTAAGGAATACAATTCCCTATTGTCTATTAATACATTACCAAAATAGTGAAATTTCGATACCTGCTTGATTTTTGACATCCCCAATATGTAACTCACATTCTATGTTGACTCTTTTGCTGATGACCATACTTTCTCTCTTCTTACAGTTAATAGTACTTTCTTGCTTTTCATTTACTACCTACTTTTAAGGAATACAATTCCCTATTGTCTATTAATACATTACCAAAATAGTGAAATTTCGATACCTGCTTGATTTTTGACATCCCCAATATGTAACTCACATTCTATGTTGACTCTTTTGCTGATGACCATACTTTCTCTCTTCTTACAGTTAATAGTACTTTCTTGCTTTTCATTTACTACCTACTTTTAAGGAATACAATTCCCTATTGTCTATTAATACATTACCAAAATAGTGAAATTTCGATACCTGCTTGATTTTTGACATCCCCAATATGTAACTCACATTCTATGTTGACTCTTTTGCTGATGACCATACTTTCTCTCTTCTTACAGTTAATAGTACTTTCTTGCTTTTCATTTACTACCTACTTTTAAGGAATACAATTCCCTATTGTCTATTAATACATTACCAAAATAGTGAAATTTCGATACCTGCTTGATTTTTGACATCCCCAATATGTAACTCACATTCTATGTTGACTCTTTTGCTGATGACCATACTTTCTCTCTTCTTACAGTTAATAGTACTTTCTTGCTTTTCATTTACTACCTACTTTTAAGGAATACAATTCCCTATTGTCTATTAATACATTACCAAAATAGTGAAATTTCGATACCTGCTTGATTTTTGACATCCCCAATATGTAACTCACATTCTATGTTGACTCTTTTGCCCGATGACCATACTTTCTCTCTTCTTACAGTTAATAGTACTTTCTTGCTTTTCATTTACTACCTACTTTTAAGGAATACAATTCCCTATTGTCTATTAATACATTACCAAAATAGTGAAATTTCGATACCTGCTTGATTTTTGACATCCCCAATATGTAACTCACATTCTATGTTGACTCTTTTGCTGATGACCATATTTTCTCTCTTCTTACAGTTAATAGTACTTTCTTGCTTTTCATTTACTACCTACTTTTAAGGAATACAATTCCCTATTGTCTATTAATACATTACCAAAATAGTGAAATTTCGATACCTGCTTGATTTTTGACATCCCCAATATGTAACTCACATTCTATGTTGACTCTTTTGCTGATGACCATACTTTCTCTCTTCTTACAGTTAATAGTACTTTCTTGCTTTTCATTTACTACCTACTTTTAAGGAATACAATTCCCTATTGTCTATTAATACATTACCAAAATAGTGAAATTTCGATACCTGCTTGATTTTTGACATCCCCAATATGTAACTCACATTCTATGTTGACTCTTTTGCTGATGACCATACTTTCTCTCTTCTTACAGTTAATAGTACTTTCTTGCTTTTCATTTACTACCTACTTTTAAGGAATACAATTCCCTATTGTCTATTAATACATTACCAAAATAGTGAAATTTCGATACCTGCTTGATTTTTGACATCCCCAATATGTAACTCACATTCTATGTTGACTCTTTTGCCCGATGACCATACATTCTCTCTTCTTACAGTTAATAGTACTTTCTTGCTTTTCATTTACTACCTACTTTTAAGGAATACAATTCCCTATTGTCTATTAATACATTACCAAAATAGTGAAATTTCGATACCTGCTTGATTTTTGACATCCCCAATATGTAACTCACATTCTATGTTGACTCTTTTGCTGATGACCATACTTTCTCTCTTCTTACAGTTAATAGTACTTTCTTGCTTTTCATTTACTACCTACTTTTAAGGAATACAATTCCCTATTGTCTATTAATACATTACCAAAATAGTGAAATTTCGATACCTGCTTGATTTTTGACATCCCCAATATGTAACTCACATTCTATGTTGACTCTTTTGCTGATGACCATATTTTCTCTCTTCTTACAGTTAATAGTACTTTCTTGCTTTTCATTTACTACCTACTTTTAAGGAATACAATTCCCTATTGTCTATTAATACATTACCAAAATAGTGAAATTTCGATACCTGCTTGATTTTTGACATCCCCAATATGTAACTCACATTCTATGTTGACTCTTTTGCCCGATGACCATACTTTCTCTCTTCTTACAGTTAATAGTACTTTCTTGCTTTTCATTTACTACCTACTTTTAAGGAATACAATTCCCTATTGTCTATTAATACATTACCAAAATAGTGAAATTTCGATACCTGCTTGATTTTTGACATCCCCAATATGTAACTCACATTCTATGTTGACTCTTTTGCTGATGACCATAATTTCTCTCTTCTTACAGTTAATAGTACTTTCTTGCTTTTCATTTACTACCTACTTTTAAGGAATACAATTCCCTATTGTCTATTAATACATTACCAAAATAGTGAAATTTCGATACCTGCTTGATTTTTGACATCCCCAATATGTAACTCACATTCTATGTTGACTCTTTTGCTGATGACCATAATTTCTCTCTTCTTACAGTTAATAGTACTTTCTTGCTTTTCATTTACTACCTACTTTTAAGGAATACAATTCCCTATTGTCTATTAATACATTACCAAAATAGTGAAATTTCGATACCTGCTTGATTTTTGACATCCCCAATATGTAACTCACATTCTATGTTGACTCTTTTGCCCGATGACCATACTTTCTCTCTTCTTACAGTTAATAGTACTTTCTTGCTTTTCATTTACTACCTACTTTTAAGGAATACAATTCCCTATTGTCTATTAATACATTACCAAAATAGTGAAATTTCGATACCTGCTTGATTTTTGACATCCCCAATATGTAACTCACATTCTATGTTGACTCTTTTGCCCGATGACCATACTTTCTCTCTTCTTACAGTTAATAGTACTTTCTTGCTTTTCATTTACTACCTACTTTTAAGGAATACAATTCCCTATTGTCTATTAATACATTACCAAAATAGTGAAATTTCGATACCTGCTTGATTTTTGACATCCCCAATATGTAACTCACATTCTATGTTGACTCTTTTGCTGATGACCATAATTTCTCTCTTCTTACAGTTAATAGTACTTTCTTGCTTTTCATTTACTACCTACTTTTAAGGAATACAATTCCCTATTGTCTATTAATACATTACCAAAATAGTGAAATTTCGATACCTGCTTGATTTTTGACATCCCCAATATGTAACTCACATTCTATGTTGACTCTTTTGCTGATGACCATAATTTCTCTCTTCTTACAGTTAATAGTACTTTCTTGCTTTTCATTTACTACCTACTTTTAAGGAATACAATTCCCTATTGTCTATTAATACATTGCCAAAATAGTGAAATTTCGATACCTGCTTGATTTTTGACATCCCCAATATGTAACTCACATTCTATGTTGACTCTTTTGCTGATGACCATATTTTCTCTCTTCTTACAGTTAATAGTACTTTCTTGCTTTTCATTTACTACCTACTTTTAAGGAATACAATTCCCTATTGTCTATTAATACATTACCAAAATAGTGAAATTTCGATACATGCTTGATTTTTGACATCCCCAATATGTAACTCACATTCTATGTTGACTCTTTTGCCCGATGACCATACTTTCTCTCTTCTTACAGTTAATAGTACTTTCTTGCTTTTCATTTACTACCTACTTTTAAGGAATACAATTCCCTATTGTCTATTAATACATTACCAAAATAGTGAAATTTCGATACCTGCTTGATTTTTGACATCCCCAATATGTAACTCACATTCTATGTTGACTCTTTTGCCCGATGACCATACTTTCTCTCTTCTTACAGTTAATAGTACTTTCTTGCTTTTCATTTACTACCTACTTTTAAGGAATACAATTCCCTATTGTCTATTAATACATTACCAAAATAGTGAAATTTCGATACCTGCTTGATTTTTGACATCCCCAATATGTAACTCACATTCTATGTTGACTCTTTTGCTGATGACCATACTTTCTCTCTTCTTACAGTTAATAGTACTTTCTTGCTTTTCATTTACTACCTACTTTTAAGGAATACAATTCCCTATTGTCTATTAATACATTACCAAAATAGTGAAATTTCGATACCTGCTTGATTTTTGACATCCCCAATATGTAACTCACATTCTATGTTGACTCTTTTGCTGATGACCATAATTTCTCTCTTCTTACAGTTAATAGTACTTTCTTGCTTTTCATTTACTACCTACTTTTAAGGAATACAATTCCCTATTGTCTATTAATACATTACCAAAATAGTGAAATTTCGATACCTGCTTGATTTTTGACATCCCCAATATGTAACTCACATTCTATGTTGACTCTTTTGCTGATGACCATACTTTCTCTCTTCTTACAGTTAATAGTACTTTCTTGCTTTTCATTTACTACCTACTTTTAAGGAATACAATTCCCTATTGTCTATTAATACATTACCAAAATAGTGAAATTTCGATACCTGCTTGATTTTTGACATCCCCAATATGTAACTCACATTCTATGTTGACTCTTTTGCTGATGACCATACTTTCTCTCTTCTTACAGTTAATAGTACTTTCTTGCTTTTCATTTACTACCTACTTTTAAGGAATACAATTCCCTATTGTCTATTAATACATTACCAAAATAGTGAAATTTCGATACCTGCTTGATTTTTGACATCCCCAATATGTAACTCACATTCTATGTTGACTCTTTTGCTGATGACCATACTTTCTCTCTTCTTACAGTTAATAGTACTTTCTTGCTTTTCATTTACTACCTACTTTTAAGGAATACAATTCCCTATTGTCTATTAATACATTACCAAAATAGTGAAATTTCGATACCTGCTTGATTTTTGACATCCCCAATATGTAACTCACATTCTATGTTGACTCTTTTGCTGATGACCATACTTTCTCTCTTCTTACAGTTAATAGTACTTTCTTGCTTTTCATTTACTACCTACTTTTAAGGAATACAATTCCCTATTGTCTATTAATACATTACCAAAATAGTGAAATTTCGATACCTGCTTGATTTTTGACATCCCCAATATGTAACTCACATTCTATGTTGACTCTTTTGCTGATGACCATAATTTCTCTCTTCTTACAGTTAATAGTACTTTCTTGCTTTTCATTTACTACCTACTTTTAAGGAATACAATTCCCTATTGTCTATTAATACATTACCAAAATAGTGAAATTTCGATACCTGCTTGATTTTTGACATCCCCAATATGTAACTCACATTCTATGTTGACTCTTTTGCTGATGACCATAATTTCTCTCTTCTTACAGTTAATAGTTCTTTCTTGCTTTTCATTTACTACCTACTTTTAGTAATAAAAATTTCTATCGTCTATTTCTACATTGTCAAGATAGTTAAATATTTGTACCAACTTCTTTTTAACATCCCAAATGTTATGGTAATTTATCCACGCACGCATGGACTATCCCAGCTATAAATAGGAGCAGGTACTGACTTATGTAGAGGGAAATTTCCAGCAGTCAGCTCTGGCAGTCGGATCGAACATTCTTGCTGTAACACTCTCGTTTATATATGTTTGTATTACTGTTTCTGTTAACATACTTGTTTAACTCAATTCCTCTCTTTGTGTCTTTATTTCTGACCGTAACAAGGCCACAGCATCGAATATGTAGCTCACATCTTTATCTGTCTCTTTACCTGACGACGCTACATTTAGTCCTTTCTTCTCACTTTCTTATTTCTTTCATTTTAATCTCTGTTACTTTTTATCACGACTTTAAAATGCTCTCTCAACTTTCCTGAAGTAATATATTATTATTATTATTCGAACTAGTATTTCTCATTTTTTTTATTTATTATTTATAGTACTGTACGAAGGTCTGAGAGACAATATCGTCATGATTCCATGCATTTGGTCTAATATCCTAATCACTGGTTATTTGATTGTGATTTTTTACCAGGTACGTGTCTTTTGACACACTGTTTTTTGTTGGAAAAGCGAAGGTTAAAGATTTCCCAAAAAAACCTTTAGGCATGAAAAAGTTATCAACCAAATGGCATTAAAATTTTTAACATCTCGTCCTTTACAAGCTTCGCATTTAATTCCCCCAGCAAGCATACTTTTGTTATATGTCAACTTACTTGTTGATACATGTACAGTAAGAAGACTGTATGGGAACTGTAATTTACAAGCTAAATTGCAAACTGTGTTCAAATTTGGAACTAAAACTTTGCCCTAGAGCTGAAAATTAGCTCTTAGTGTATAAAAGTGCTTTTTATGTTCTTGTATAATTATATATATATATATATATATATATATATATATATATATATATATATATATATATATATACAAACACACAGACATACACACACACGCACGCAGATATATATATATATATATATATATATATATATATATATATATATATATATATATATGAATATAACGAGACAAGAGGAAAAAATATGCTTAGATGATGCGTTTCGTCCTCTAAGGGATTTTATCAAGGCATCCTCTGGCTAAAGTCCCTCAGAGAATGAAACGCGTCGGCTAAGAATAGTTTTTCCCTCCTGTCTTTTTATTCATTTTGTTCCTCTACAAGTGCTCTATCAGAAAATTATTTACATATATATATACAGGGTTATTCAAAAAGAATGTACAGATTTCATTCCGCAATATTTTAACAAGGAAAAGCAATAGAAAACTCCATCTAAGTCACAAGTATTCTACTCACAATCAACTTTTATTTACCATCTTACAAGTGCCCAATGTGGCCACCACCCGCAGCACGGGCAACATCAATGCGATAAGAGAATTCCCCCCAGACGCGTATTAGCATATTACGATCCACTGAGTTGATCGCTGTTGTTATTCGATGTGTAAGGTCATCGAGGTTAGCGGGTAACGGTGGAACATAAACCCAATCTTTTACTTAGTCCCACAAGAAAAGAAATCACACACGGTGATATCTGGGGATCTTGCAGGCCAAGCACAAAGACAAAAGGTCTTGGTAAGTGCTTGAACGAGGAATACTCTGTAAGGTTTCAAATGTAGACGTCTTCTTAGCACACACCAGATAGTTGATTGAGATATCGCAAGCTCACGGCTAGCTCGATTTGTGAACTTCAGTGGACTCCCATCAAACACAGCTCGGATTCTCGCCACTTGTTCCTCCGAAACACGTGGTCGTCCTGGACTTTTTCCTTTATACAGACACCCACTCTCTTGAAACTGTTTAAACCACCGTCGAATGTTCTTAGGAGATGGTGGATTAATGTGACTTGCCTTCAAAAAGTACTCTGCACCGTAACAACCTTATTTCTTTTCGCGAATTCGAGAACGCCTTTTGCTGAGGACTCGCCATTCCGGTGGTAATCAAACAACTGAATGTTGTTGGAGATACGACGCGACTACAGCGCCCCTATGGCAGCCATTCAAAACTTAGAAAACTCCTCTTTCTAATGGTCACTGAATCATTCCATGACGATGCTTGAGAACTGAAACAATACGTCATGAAATCGGTTCATTTTATTTCATAACTCTGTAAATTACAATGATGTTTATCCCGAACAAGTTTTAATGTTTTTTTTGTGGGGGGGGGGTGTAACATTTAAGACTTCCATATGTTTCGAATATAGAAATGTAGAAAAAGTCAATAGATAGCATTTCACAAAATAAACATATCCAAGCTTAAAACATCTAGTATTCACAAGCGGTAACCCATCTATGTACTGACCAGGTTAAGCGTTGCTTAACTTCGGTGATCGTATGAGAACCAATGTTTCGACGTGACAGGGTCGCAATGTACAAAATGGTTACTGCCGTTAATTTTCATAATAAATTAGAAAACTTTGTTCACATTTTTTTCTTTTTTGAAATATTAGCTTCTCTTTTAAGTCTTATGCATAGAAAAGGTCTATATATCTTATTCCATAAATCTTATTCCATAAAATAAGTGTAAGCGAAATAAAGTGTAAAAATCAAAACAAATATTTGCAGCAGGGTAATTACGACCTTCGCTACACTAAAGTTTAAACATGGACTCCTCCATTGACTATGAACGGAGTCGTACAGTCGTCGCAAAGTGATTTTCCAAGCGTAGCTCAGATGTAGCACAAGGCCAAAAGTATGGGGAACCCAGTGAGGATTGAACTTACTACTCAGTCGTAATTGTTCTAGCGAGACAAACTTGCTAACCATTACGCCACCTCGAGGTTCCCAGCGATTTACAAAGCGTAGCTTGGATGTTGCACAAGGCCGAAAGTATGAGGCACCCAGTGAGGATCGAACTCACTACTCATTTGTAATTGTTCTAGCGAGACAAGTTTGCTAACCATTACACCACGTTGAGGTGTCCAAAATGACTTTGTAAGCGTAGCTTAGATGTGGCACAAGACCGAAAGTATGGGGTACCCATTGAGGACCGAACTCACTATTCAGTCGTAACAGTTTTTTAGCGAGGTAAGTTTGCTAACCATTACAGTCGCCGCTAGTACTGTAATATTAATTCACGTGATAAAACCGTTTTTCACTAATCTTGTGTTCCAGTGTTTTCATTTGGAATAATTAACACACGCTATGAGTTGATACGAACATTATAACACGATCTAAGTAAACCCATATCTATCCATATCTAAGTAGTGTAATATCTATTTTCAATTTAATCTCTCTCTCTCTCTCTCTCTCTCACACACACACACACACACACACACACACACACACACACACACACACATACAGGCGGGATGTGGCGAATCTCTCACTACTCTATCGCTACTACCATGGGAAGTGCTCGGATGAACTACATTCCTTGGTTCCGCCAGGTCTAACCTTCACGGCTAGGACCCACCATGCCACTTAAATTGTAGCAAACCACCCACATTCCGTCCGTATTCCATCACTCAAAAAGCTTCTTCCTGTGAATAACTGCCCTGTGTAACAGACTCCCAAGAGGATGTTTCCCAGATCACTACAATCTTAACATCTAGAGTTGACCGTTATTTTCCCCTTCTATCCATATAAACTACCCCTTAACCTAACACTCTACCTTGAGTGGCTCTCGGGCTTTGTACATGGTGAACCTTACTGTAAAAAAAAAATATATACTCATATGTATCTGTTGTGTAGAAAGACGATCGAAATTCACTACACTAAAGCGTTGACCATGGACTCTTCCATTGACTATGACCGGAGTCGCACAGTCGTCGCAAAATGTCACATTAACTACAGTATTCGCTAGTATTGTTATATTAATCCATGTGATAAAACAGTTTGTTTCACTAATCTTGTGTTCCAGTGTTTTCATTTGAAATATTATAAAGGCGAACTACGAGTTGATATGAGCATTGTAACACGATCTAGATTTATTTATATAAAAATGTTCGCGCTCTGTACAAGGTCCATGAGCCACTCGTAGTAGAGGGTCACAGTGTAAGATGTATAGTTTATGAGAATATGTGGGGAAGATAACGGTAAACTTTAGGTTAAGATTTTAATGATCGGGGAAGCATCCTCTTGGGAGCCAGTTTCACAAAGCAGCAGTTTATGAGAAGAATCTGCTCAAGTGGAACTTACATCTCACCAATGGAATACGAATGGAATGAAGGTGGTTTGATTTAATGTGCATAGCATGTCGGATCTTTAAGGTTCGAACTGGTGGAACTAAAGAAAGCAGTTTGTCTGAACACTTTCCATGGAAATAATGCAGAAAATAGTAACAGATGTTTGAATACATAAGTAACTCCATGAGCCAATAAGTAAATAACAATAATTGTAATTCTGGTAACTATGGTAACGATACCCTGTTCTCTGGAATGGTGAGCTATATCTGGAAAGCAACGACTACCTGGCTATCAAACACCCACACAAAATTGAAAGTAGACTTTTTTTAGACAGCTTGAAAGTGCAAGTTTTTATATTTCACAAAAAGAAAAAAAAACTGAGTAGCCATTACTTATCGAGCGTTGCTTAGGCAGCAGGTGATGGCGCTAGAGATGGAATTAAAAGCGAAAAAGTTGTTGACGCTAAGTAACGGTTTTGGTAAGATGGCGAATGTAGACGAGGGAAAATGAGAACATTCTTATTTTAACTGTAAGATAATTTCTTTCCCTTTTCTTCCCGTTTTCTTTCTTTTCCTTCTTTTTCTACTTTATTTCATTTTTCATCTTCTTTCCAACTTGTTCTCTTCTTTTTACTTTTATTTCTATTCTTGTTTTTCTTTTTTCTAATTTTCTTTCACATTTCTTCTTTTTGAATTTGTTCTTTTTTCTTTTATTTTTTTTCTTTCTTTTTTCTAATTTTATTTTTTCCACTTAAATTTGTTTTCTTCTTTCTTTTCTTTTTCTTTTCTTTCATTTTCTACTTTTCTTTTTTCTTATACTTTTATTCTATTCTTCCTTTAAATTTTCTTTCTTTTCTTTCTTTTTCTTCCTTTTTACTTGTTCTCTTATTTCTTTCACTTTTCATTCTTTTCTGTATTTCCTTCTTTTTTTGTATTTTTCTTGTATATTCTCCTTTTTTGATTTTTTTGCTTCATTCTTTTACTTTTCTATCTTTTCTTTTTTTTCTTATACTTCTATTTTTCTTCTTTTTTTACTTGTCCTCTTCTTTCTTTTACTTTTCTTTCTTTTTCGGCTTTCTTTCCTTCTTTCTACTCTTCTTTCATTTTCTTCTTCCTTTTATTTTCTTTCCAATTTCTTTACACTTTTTCTTCTCTTTCATTTTTATCTTTCATCTTCTTTTGCTTCATTATTCTTCTTTTTCTTTCTTATACTTTATTCTTCATCTTTTCCGTCTATTTCTCATATACCCGACCCACACACACATGTGTGTGTGTGTATGTGTGTGTGTGTGTGAAACCTAAATTCCAGCAATATAAAATTAACTCTGACAACAATGATATACTAACAATAAATATTTTCAAATAAAAACATCTGCATTCACTGCAACATGGATTTGAGTGCTTAAGATACTGTATTAAGTTGATTTTTTTCAGTCAACATAATTATTTGAGATATATCAGTTTCTGTGCATGTTCCACTAAGTTAGTTACGAATAGAAGGCATTATTTTTTAGGGGGTGGGGAATAATAGATTAAACTAAAATCCAGCAAAACTTGAATTATGAATTCAACTCTTTACCATATCCTTCATAATCCAAAAAAACTCATAAAATTAAAGTTTTTACTGTTATCTTTTCAGATTTTAATCAACACAGAATTTCTTCAGTATCTGTCTATATTTCTGAGATAAGGCATTAAGTAAAAATGATTGCTGAAAACATTAGGTTTATAATACCCAGAAATTCATACCTATGAACACTAATGGTTATGCCCCAATCCTATTGTAAGTGGGAGTAATATGCTAAATAGTCCACTACTAGCAGTGGTTTACCTACTTCACGCCGCTGGCGAGTATTGTATTTTGTTGATGTTATAAAGTTTACCATTTCATTTCCAACCTCCGTTTTGGTTATTCCTCATTCAGTAACCTTTTCTAGGTTACAACAAAACCCTAACCACTTAAGAGTGGATGTATATTATATTGGGTTGGAACAAAACTTCGTAGCGTTTTTAAGTGAATTTCAAAGACAATATTTAGATATTTTTACATCGATTGATTCAACCGCATACCATTTTGTTTAACTACCTTTCGCCATCTCTAAAACAGCTTCATTATTCCTTCTTTCCAGAACTTGACAGCTTTCTGGATAATGAACTACTCTAAGGCTTCCAAATAATTGAAGTTCTGTCCACTAAGAGAACTTGTAAGGATTGAAATAAGTGGAAATCCGAAAGTTCAAAATTACATCTGTACAGTGGGTGTAGTAGCAGATTCCAGTCAAGTTGTACAATTCCTACTGGGTCTAAGAGGGGTGATATATGGCTTCACCCTGATAGAAATCAATCTATTTTCGATTAGGCCATTCTAGACGCAATTCATCGATTGATGATTGTAATTGGTCTACTTGGGAACAGGGCTTGTCTTAATTCAATTTCAGATTTTGTGGAATGAGCTTGTCATGCACAACGCGCACACAAACCCACCTATACACAGTTTCATCGGATGCAGAACGGCTTTTCTTTCTCTCGAGGACCTTTTTCGCTCCACAGTGCTGTAAACAATTCATTTTTCATCGCCTGTGATCGTTCTTTTCCAAATGGGCCGTTTTGTTGCGTTTGAAATCGGTACATTATTTTTTTTCCGTTAAATCGTGAACCAGTCAAATATCCTAGGAATTCACATATCCAGATTTCAAATGCCTTACAATTATGTCCCGTGTCGTGGGACCAGGGTTATTTTTATAGTGTTTCGATTTGATCATCATGAATGACTGCAGGTCTATCGGAACGTTATCAGATTTTAGATCAAAATTTCCACTTCTAAACCTATCAATGCACTTAAGAACAGTACCCTCAGCTACGGCAGCATCCTTCTAAAAGGCACTTACCTTTTTTGCTGTTTGCACAGGTTTTTTCTTTTCCATAAATGAAAGAGCCTCAAATAACGGAAATGTATTTCATTTTCATCCATTTGCACTTTTAACATAAAAACATTTAAAATTCACTGTCTACACCCGAATTATATAGAAAGACAAGTTGAAATGCCATTTTTTCAGAATATGTATATATGTAATAAATTTGATTCACGTGTGAAACGAAATAACGTGTTCAAATACCAACTATTGAATACTACGAACTTTTGTTTCAATTCAGTATACGAGATCTGATCAAGATGTATCCGGACTGGTGCTATAAAAAGAAAGCTGAAACACATATCAATTCGACATTTTAATCTCCTTCGAAGTATCCCCGTTCTGAACCACACACTTTGTCCGGCATTGTTTCCATTGATGGAATCATTTCTAGAACTACTTTTGGGGGATAGGGAGCAGCTGGCTCTTCGCATTCTCTTGGATTTCCTCGATGTTTTGAAATATTGTTCCTTTTGAGTGGGATTTGAGTTTTGAAGAGGAAAAAGTCGCAAAGAATGAGACCTGGGGAATATGGTGGTTGTCGAACCTGGGGAATATAGCCATTGGCCAAAAACTGCCGCACAGCCCATGGTCACTGATGGAACCGCTGTAGCGTGATGAGACAACCACACTCTACGCACTTTCCTTCCAAGCTCTCCTATAAACAACCGAAGTAAGCGAAAATGTTGTAACTTCAAGTTCAAGTTCAATCTTTGTTAAGCAGCTTCACTCTCTGCATTACCATAGCAACGGTTCTAATTGAGAAGATTTAGTCTTCGGATATTGACGATAATTTTAGGAATCTTAAATCTTCCAAAGAATAAAAAACGGTGTTCTTTCCACGAAATATGGCATTTGTAGTCTTGCAGTTGCTCCTTAAACGCAGAACCAAGAAATGCTACTTTTGTTTCCACGATATGTGCAAATGATTTAGATTTTAATTGTTTGGCGACTCACTGTCCAACAGAAAAAAAAACTTACACTATCTACATTGTTCGGACTGTTGTCCTTATCTTTATTGCCATATTCACACGGTTTCGGCCGTTGTACGCTCCGGCCTTTTTCAGGTGATATTTGTTGGAACTTCGAACCGAACCCTTTATTTAGTCCACGGAATAGATTGTTCTTATTCTCTATTTCTGTTAATTCTCCTTGATAACTCAACTCTCCAAGTATCTGTTCCCTGCTGTGGCCAGGGATTGAACTCACAACTCTTTGGATCAAGTCACTTTTGGACCAATCAACCAACGCTTTTATCCACTGGGCCATGTGTCCTTGGCCGCAAACCGAGATATCCAAAAACAAATATCAGCTGAAGAAGGCCGGAGCGTACAACGGCCGAAACGTCGTGAATATCGCAATAAAGATGAAAACAACAATACGAACAATGAAATGTAGACAGGAAAAAAAGTTATATAAACTTAATTATTTAGCCGCAGAGAATTTTATTCGAGAATCAAAAACAGAATGCGGTGAGACACAATTGTTCCTTCTTGTATTGGTTTGAAGATTATTATTTTTTAAGCAAAAAAAAAACTGGACATAATCGCAGTTCAGAATCCGTCCGTGGGAAGCCATGCAGCAGAAAGGTTACCCAGGCCAAACCTAGGATTTAATAACAATGAATATTTGACAGGGTGTTTGTCAATTACAAGGAAAACAATTTTTATGATCCTCATCAAATGAGCTGACGTGTTTGGACAGCAGTTGTTACGTCTCTAGCCAATTAGGGACTGGAGGATTATCAGCCAGTTTTAGATGAGGCCGTTTTTATAAATGCCTGGATAGCGCTCCTGTCAGAGTTCAAGGCAACGTTTGATGCCTGTCAACTTTTTCCCAGAATGCCTTGGACATACAGGAGTGACCTAATAGACTTGAAAATCAGATTGTGTATAAAATAAATGAATATTTCAAATCGTAGTTAACAATACAGAGATAGGACAAAAATAAATAACATATTTATTGTCTGCGAAACACAACTTTCTCACCCGAAATAAAGCTTTAAATTTTTTTACGCCCAAAACGATAAAAGTTATTTTGATTAACCACACACACGCACACACACGCACACAGATTTTAGATTTAAGAAACAACAGATATTTTTATATATAGTGCGCAATATTAAAAAATATTAAAATAATATTAAAAATAGGGCGTTAATATTATATTATATATTATATTATAATATATATATATATATATATATATATATATATATATATATATATATATATATATATATATATAATTAAGAAATATACATGTATATTATAAAATATATATATATAGTCAAACCTAATGAGCCAGACAAACCTACCAAGGTTTCACTTAGGCAGATCGTCAAGATGCCTTAGTCAAGTTTCAACAAAATGATTTTTTTTTCTTTTGCAATCTAGCCAAATTCATCTATATTCTTTTTCTGTCCGCCATCTTTGTTATTAAATATCCCACATTGTAATAACAAAATCTGCCAAGAATGGTGAAACGTTGTAAGAACCTGGACGTAAATGTACTGTGCATGAACTAGCGATTAATGCTCTTTATAGATGTTTTCGTCTTAGTGAATTATTTTCTCTTTTAATTCAGAGCAGCATTTATGATGTCAGAATTGTGGTCAGCTTCTTGACGGTGAACAACCAGTGCGTTCTGTGTGTTGTTTTTAAATAAGCTCAGTCCGATGAAGTTATAATGGATGAAACACGACACAAAAGCCTTTTTCCAATTTGTCATACATCTTTTCCTTCAAAATTATATATATGCATACACATATATAATATTCAAACACGTGACCTGAAGATTGCGTTCTAAAAGAGAACAGGCTCTCGCCACTCTGTGTTTGCCTCAGTGTCCACTTTTATATTTACACACGCTCTACCTCTGATATTGAGCGTTCTTACCAATAAATATAACATAATTTAAAACTATATATATATATATATATATATATATATATATATATATATATATATATATATATATTAAGACATTTTTATGTCTATACATTCTTTTTATAGATACAAATATTTAAGTAAATGCTCTGTTTTTATAATAAACAGTATTGATAACATTTACCGGACTGAATGTCTGAGAAATTTTCATAGGACGAATATTTTCTATTAAAATTCAGGCCGGTAAATGTTATAATACTGTAAATGTTATAAATACTGTTTATTATAAAAACAGAGTATTTACTTAAATATGTGTATCTATAAAAAGAATTTATAAACATAAAAATATCTTAAAATAATTGTCCATTTCATGATATATATATATATATATATATATATATATATATATATATATATATATATATATATATATATATATATATATATATATATATATATATGAAGAAATATAGTCTTAAAGTGTGCTATATTTATGGGATAAAGTGCTCAATATCAGAGATAGAGCGTGTGTAAATATAAAAGTGAACATAGAAGTCAACACTTAGAGGCAACAGTCTGTTTCATGCTAGATGCAATCCTCAGGCAACTAGTTGCCTGACGATTGCATCTAGCATGTTCACTTATATATATATATATATATATATATATATATATATATATATATATCGGATGCGATAGAAATACCTTCTATATAATGGTAAGGTATTAGCTAGATGAAGACATCATTGCCATCAATGTCTTATCCTTGCGTGGGTGTATATGCGCAACGTACGGCCTTTTTTATCTTTGTGTGTGCTAAGGAAATAAGTGATTTGAATAAATACATATAAGAAAACAGCGTAACATTCATATATAAGTAATTTAAAAATATACATTCACATCCGGAGAACCGAGTTCGAATTCCAGTCGAGTTCATTACAATAAATCTACGCGCTAATACCCTTGGGAATGTATGAATCCATCTCTTCCCGCCCCAGCAATGGTAACTGTTGTGGAGTTATTTCCACAATAGAACTTGTAGTCGGACTAAATGCGTCCTAAATGGGGTAAACGTACAGAAACGTTAGGAACTTGTAAATAAGTGTTACGCAGAGTAACCGAGTTGTGGTCGCTGAACACTCACTCCTCCCTCGACTACCTACTGACTCCTACTTAAAATAGGTGGGAGAGTCTATTATCTAGACAAGGTATCTTCCACTATAACAATAACATAGCAGGATAGACTGGCTCCGATAGACTTGGATGGCAAACAGTCTAGAAGAAGGAAACTGAACTCAAACTGGATCCCACTATCATAAAAGTGTGTATACATTCGGCTGCGGGCCGCGTGTGAATTCAAATTCCCATTGAAACACCTACAATTAGCACGGCTTCTGTGTGATGTGAAATGGGGCCCAATGTTTCACGAGGAACAAGAGAGACTAACTAGTTAGCCTAGGCGTTGAGCACTTTAATTTACCAGTAAGGACTTCTTTGGAGTGGAAGCCGAGTGAGGGATGTAGATGGAAGAAGCGCAAACCGAGGAAGACTGCAGAGGAAGACCTGGCTGTGATAAGACTAACCTGGAGGGAAGCTGTAGAACAAACCCAGGGTTGTGCTCTTGTCATGAGGAATAAGAGCAACTAACTATACATTCACATACGCACTAGGATAAAAATAAATTTAAAAGAAAAATAAAAGATAAAGAACAGTGACAGAGATATGAGGTTATTTCCCCTTAGATACGCAGTCCTATGACATTACGGTAGTCGCGTGATGCGTCAGTTTATAAGCAGCACCGAATTTTAAAAAAATCTCTTTTTTTTTTTCTCGAGTTAACTCTGCGAAACGGCGGACAAAGTTTTACTCTGTTCTGTGTGTAAGCTCGGGACTTGTGATAGGGAAAAACTCGCCAAGTGCAACCAGTCCTAATTAGATAGGAAAGAGTAACGGTCGCATAAACAAGCAAGCAGAATAACATAGATTTCCTGTTATAAATCGTGACTGATTCCAGCTCGGAAAGGCCTTGGATCGGACATCCTTATTCACTGTGGCCTCCTGATTGGACCAACTACGGATGGTCAGAACCTATTGATTGGACCAATCACCGATAGCCAGGACCTATTGATTCGACCAACCACAGATAGTGAGGTCCGACTGATTGGATCAACTACGGATAGTCAGGGCCTAATGATTGGACCAACCGCAGATGGTGAAAATCAACTAATTGAACCAATTGCAAATAGCTAGGGCCTTCTGATTGAACCAAACAGGGATGGTGCGGTCTTAGTGACTGTACAAACCACAGATGTTTTTTTTTTAGGGGGGGTCTTTTTTCACTAATGTCCACCCAATGCAAGATCCGAGAGCAACTCAAGGTAGGGGGATACTGGGTGGAGTTGTATGAGCGTAAAAAAGGGCAAGAAGTGAAGTTCTTGGGGCTATGCAGGAAAGATAACAAATAGTTCTTGGGTTGAAGAGGTGAAGATTTAATTAGTGAATAAAATTTCAGAATTCAGCAGAGATGTTATAATGTGTAGAGTTGAAGTAGATTTTAGAAGGAATCAGAAACCCAATCCTAAACAGGAAACAATGGATAAACATCTGCTCCTGTTCGGAGAGGTGTATGAACCGGACAGTAGGCGAATCTAATATCTAATCCTATACCACCGATGGTCAGAGCATACTGATTAGATCAACCGCAGATGATCAGGTCCTACTGATTGAACCGACGACTTTTATATGCTATTCCACACCTTTCCAATTGCCTTCGTTAATAATATGACGTTTCTAGCAATTTCTTCATATATGCGTCATTTTTCCTTACCTCCAATTTACTTTTATTTTTCAGCATCACAAAGCCAGAACGTGGGCGGGGAAAGTTAAAAAAGTTTCCTCGTATTAAGCCAACCTACGAATCGACAAATATACCAGGTTTATTTTTTGCTGGTACGATAGCACATTCCTTGGACTTCCGAGAAAGTGCTGGTGGTTTTATACACGGCTTCCGATACACAGGTAAGTATTTTCTTTTACTTCAATCCGTGAATACTTCAGTCTATAGGTAACGACTGTTTGGATTTATACTTGAATATTACAGGGAATCATCGGGTATATAATTGTATCTGTAGGTTGGCATTGATCGGGTTTATACTTGAGTCTATAGGTAAACATTGATAGGGCTTATACTTAAACCTACATGGAAACATTGGTCGAGTTTATACTTGAGTCTATAAGTAACGATTGTTTAAGCTTATACTTAGACAAACATTAGTCAGGCTTATAGCTGGGTCTATAGATAAACATTGGTCGAATTTATACTTGAATATTACAGGTAAACATTGATCAGGTTTATAATAGAGTCTCTAGGTAAACATTGATCGGGGTTATACTTAAACCTACAGGGAAACATTGGTCGAGTTTATGCTTGAGTCTAGAGGTAAAATTTGGCTGGGTTTATAATTCAGTATATAGATAAACATTGATCGGGCTTATACTTGAGTCTATAGGTAAACATTGATTGAGATTATAATTAAACCTACAGGGAAACATTAGTCTAGTTTATACTTGAGTCTATAGATAAACATTGATCGGGCTTATGAGTCTATAGGTAAACATTGATCGGTTTTCTACTTAAACCAACAGAGAAACATTGGTCGAGTTTATACTTGAGTCTATAGGTAAACGTTGAATCTATTTATACTTGAGTCTATAGGTAAACACTGATTGAGTTTATACTTGAGCCTATAGGTAAACATTGATCGGGCTTATACTTGATTCTAAAGATAAACATTAATTGGGTTTATACTTTAACCTCTAGGTAACCATTGGTCGGTTTTATACTCGAGTCTCTAGGTAAACATTGGTCGGTTTGGAGTGTTCGCTTTAAACCAGGTCTTCTCCCAAATTCCGTTCGAGTGAGTGTGCGGATAAAATATCTACTCCATTGGACACATGTTGTAGACTTTTACCAGACTTAGCTTTTGTACGGTAAATACAAATGGATAGAGGCGAGAAGTAATTATCTTAGGAAGATTGTGTTACTCCAGCGGGCCAAATAAATAGGATATGCCAGGCTTGAAAATCAGAATTCGAATATCTTGATTTTTGCCTGACCTCGATTATCGTCGGTGAGTAAATAAAACGTCTCCACATTTTTCTGTTGGATACTAACTTGAAGGCAGTCTCGCACTGAACTTGAAATGAGGTCGATCCATACCTAAAACTTTGGCCCATTTTTTTTTTGTAAACTAAAATTATCTGTGGCAAGATAATGATTGTAAGTAAATATGATAGCCGATCCGAAAGTAATGCCACCTGTTTTTATTATGTTGGTCCGCACCGAAGATGGATTTTGACTGTATAGTTTTGACGGTATTTTACAGTTGAAATTGCTAGATGTAACCGTAAGTTTTATGCTAACAGTTTCTTGTCTCACATTCCTCGCTTGTGGAATACTCTTCTGGCTTCTTGCTTTCCAATCACATTTGATGTTGGAAATTTTAAAAGCAATGTCAATCGTCATCTTCTACCGCTTTGAATCATGTTCTTTTATCGTCCTTTCTCGTTAATGTTTTCCTCGGATTCTTTCTCACTTAGAGATTCCCTAGTATCTTAGTGACCTTATTGCCTTGCTTGGGTGAAATGATTAAAAATATGTCTAAACCGGTGGAAGTCAAAAATGGACGTCATTTGAATGTTTTGCCATGGTAACAGTAAGGGAGTAGCGAAAGAGTTGCAACGTTGTGTAATCGATTTTGAAATCTATCAAAAAGGGAAAAGAAACTGTAGGTGAATGAAAAAGAGAAAGAGAGAAAGAGAGAGAATTTGTTTATATATAATCACGATTACGAGTCCCTGAACCTCGCAGTAGCAGTGGTGCTTCCTGTGGAAGATAGCCTGACGGAGTCCAACCATCTCCAGGCTTCAGAGTTTTTCCTTCTCTGAGACTATAGGAACCAGTCTGTCCTGGGAACGGGGTGACAGAAAAGTTGAATCCATACCCTTCCCAAAAATGAATGTAATGGACTCGACTGTAACTCGGCTCTCCGATTCCTCAATCCGAGCCGCTATCCATTACTCCACCGAACTCCCCCTCATATCAAGGAGGGAAAAAATCTTTGCGTATAAGGGGGAGCAAAGAGAAAGAGGAGAGATCATTCTTTCACATATAAACCCGTCAGATATAAAGAAAAGTCAATAACTCAAAATTTATATATAAGTTATCAATGTACGACAAAAAAGAAAGAGTTGTAGGTAGTTTTGTTTAACTATTTTTTAATAATTGAATAACGAATTGGGTTTGTTATATTCACTTAGGTGCAAATACCCTTGGGAAAGCTATGAATCCATCCCTTCTCTCCCCAGCTATGTGTTAATTAGTAAGACTTACATCACTAAAATGATTATTATCTAAAAAAATAATCTTACAATCTAAAGATAAATTAAATAACCTGTAAATGGTTGATAAGTTGTAGAAAAAAAAAGAAACAATTTTGATTGTAAGAGGTTGCTTACAGAACCCGGTGTTTCCAAGCAGTTCCCTCATCTAAGTACTAAGTAATGGAGAACCGAAACAAATCTCTCTTTAGCACAAATAAAAATGATTACAGTTTACTGGCCACTGCCACCGAGCGGACAGAGAAATCATCTCATCATTGCTCCTATGGCATCCTTCTGGGGATGTCTTTTCACGAAATTTGACTCTCCCTAGAAACCATAGCTCTGACTTAGGGTTAGACATTGGGGATCTGGGGACAGCAATTCAGAAGTGAACAGGGTGGAAAGGGATTGTCAATGGAGTTCCTATCAACCATAGGGAGGTCGAAGGATGATGATGATGATGATGATGTACTGACAGCGTTGGACTAGGGCTCTCCATAGATTAAAGCAGAACAGGTAATATGGATAGATTTCAAGCCAACAAGCCGAGGAACGATGGTATTTACCACAGTGGAAAGATTTGACACAAGGTCGTTTTAATTTGGGGTGCCATCGGATCATCCCGTACCATCACTGAAGTTAAGCAAAGTGGCCGCTTGGGAATACCAGGTGCTGTAAGCTTGGATGTGCGGGTGGTGTAATGGGAAATGCCTCGGAATTGTTAATCGGAGAGCAGAGTTTCAATTCTCGTTAGGATCGTTATATTAACTTACGTACAAATACCCTTGGGGAAGCTATGAATCCATCTCTTCTCTCCCCAGCTATATGTTAATTAGTAAGAGTTACATCACTAAAATCATTATTATTTAAAAAGAAAAATCTTACAATCTAAAGATAAATTAAATAACCTGCAAAGGGTTGATATGCTGTAGAAAAAAAAGAAATAATTTTGATTGTAAGAGGCTGCTTACAGAACCCGGTGTAATAAAATAAATGATAAAAAAATCAATAAAAATGATTACAGTTTGCGGGCCACTGCCACTGAGACGTACAGGGAAATCTTATGGCATCCTTCTGGAAGTGTCTTTTCACGAAAATTGACTTTCCCTAGTGCACGGCTATCCTTGAATATGAGTAGCCAGCTATTGTGTGTGTGTGTGTGTGTGTGTGTGTGTGTGTGCGTGCGTGCGTGCGTGCGTGTGTGTGTGTGTGTGTGTGTGTGTGTGTAACGGTAAAAGACAATAGGAAAATCATTAGCCGCCGCGTTTCGTCCAATGTGGACTTTTTCAAGGCAAAAACAAAACGAATTTATTGAAAACAAAGTAACTATTAACAACAAACAAAATGTAACCAAACCTATATACTCTATGATGGCTTCTGGACACATCATGTTGATTCCCGTCCAATCACCGAAGTTAAGCAATGTCAAGCCTGGTCAGTGCTTAGATGAGTAACTGCTTGGGAATGTCAGGTGTTGTAAGCTTGGATGTGTGGGTGGTGTAATTGATAATGGTTGGAATTGTCAATCAAAGTTCCAATTCTCGTTGGGTTTGTTATTTTCACTTAGGTGCAAATACTCTTGGGAAAGGTATGAATCCATCTCTTCTCTCCCCAGCTATGTGTTAATTAGTAAAACTTGTATCACTAAAATTATTATTATCTCTAAAAACAAATTCTGACAATGTAAAAATATTTTACAAAATATTTATATTACGGTTGATAAGCCGTAGAAAATGAATGAATGAATGAATGAATAAATTAATCTATTTATGACGGCAACTTTCATTTGAAATTGTTTAACAAAAAACTGTTATAACTTTTCTCAGGATTTCTACTTTTACCTCTCTCTCTCTCTCTCTCTCTCTCTCTCTCTCTCTCTCTCTCTCTCTCTCATATTCTCAAATGACCAGACTGGTAAAAATTGATTACATCTTTTTTCTTTTTTTTAATCATTTCACCCCCAACCAATAACAGTAAAACCGCTAAGACACAGAACGTTGCTGGGTGTGAAAAAATAAGAAAAAGAAACTTTAAGGAGCAAGAACAATAAAAGAAGAGAGATCATTTAAATTTTTGAAGATCAAAGTTAGCTGGAAAGAATGAAGCCGGAAAAAAATTCCACAAGCGAGAAGTCTAAGAGAAAAAAACTGTTAACATAGAACTGACAGTTACATCTAACAAATTCAATTGTGAACTGGTGACATCTTGTTGCCAATCTAGTACAGTGCTTAAATTCATAAAGTCGAGGTACCATAGCGGAAAGCTAGTCAGAACAATTACCATGAAAGTATTTATAGAAAAAATACATAGAAGCCACGTTATGACGGAAGGAAAGTGACTGAAGCCGAGATGCCAGGTCATGATCAATAACATTGCAGATTCTTTGGATTTTATCAAGAATAGGAGTACCAGACCAGATGCTGCAGCAATATCGAAAGCAAGGACGAAGGATAGGCATTTATGGATACTGTCCAGATAATTAAAATGAGCCATAGGGATACAAACCATGTTTGATTGCACTTATATTAAACAAAATTTCAGTATATATCACATTAGTCTATAGAAAAAAGGCCAAATTTTTCAAAAATTCGGCACAAATATTAAGATCATAATTGTCTTTATGAGATGATTTATATTTCAAAATTTATGAAGAAATAGTGCTTTTTTTCGGTAGAAGAATTTAACTTATCAATACCCGATTTCATAAAATCCATGGTACTATAGTGAAGAGTTCATCTGGACAATTAACATGAAAGTATTTATAGAAAAGATACATGGAAGCTACGTTATTTATTTAAGTATTTATACAAAACGTACTGGGAAGTTATGTTACAGTGGTGAGAAAGTGATTGAAGCTGAGATGCCATGTCATGATCAATAACATTGCGGATTCTTCTTTGGATTTTATCAAGAATCTCTAAATATATAGTAGTAGCACCAAGACCATATGTGGCAGCAATATTCAAAGTATGGTAGACTTATAATATGTAAGATAGTTTCTAGAGAGAACAATTGTATAGTACGACACAGTAAACCAACTTCCTTAGCAGTAGACCTAGCAACTGATTTAATATAATATTTCCACTTCATATCAGCAGAGAATGTTAGACGTAGAAGGTGGAATGACTGAGTCACTCTCTTAGAGGTTAGCATCAGCCATATGTTGATGGGAGGCAAAAAGCAGTCTCCCAGATGATTAATAGGGAGGTTTCGTTTTCGTCTTTACGTGTTATCTTCATTCAATATATGCTGTGTTTTCACCCATTACAGTATGAACATGTGCGTTCTTTAATAACATGAATTTGAGAACATGATTTTGAGATATGCCTTTTCTTGTCATTTCAGCTCGTACTTTGAATAGATACCTGGAAGTTCGAAATCACGGTGTTCCATGGCCCCATGTTAAAATTCCTTTCACCAATATTCTTCATCATGTCATCAAAAGAATTAATGAAGCAGCTGGTATTTACCAAATGTTCCAGGTTCTTGGTGACATTATGATCTTAAATAAGTAAGTATTCTCTAAGTAAGTATTCTTTTGTCTCCATTGCTGCCAGTTGATCAATAGATAGTCTGATTTATTCAGTCAACAGGTCACGATTTGGGTTGTAAAGAGCATCCTATGTGCCATGCCGTGGTAGCTGTGGTTGTATTTAGGGCAAAATATCCTGACGGAATCCATCCTTCTTCAAACTGTTTTTTAGATTCGATTTTCCTTTAAAACTTAAAACTTCTAAAGACTGTTTCAGTTCTGTACTCCTAACGTCTGCATCTGAACTTTGAAATTTTATTCACTAATTATTTATTCAATTTTACTTTGTTTTTTCTCTCCCCCACCAAAATGAGTAGATAGGTTCACCTATCGTCCGGTTCACGCTCTTCCCCAGTCTTTTGAACAGGAGTAGAGGTTTATCCCTTGTTTCCTGTTTAGTGTTGTGTTTCCGATCCCTTCTAAAGTCTGCTTCAGTCTTTCTCTCCTCCACCAGCAGGAGTATATAGGTTCGCCTATCGTCCGGTTCACGCACCTCCCCTTTTGAACAGGGGTGGAGGTTTATCCCTAGTTTTCTGTTCAGGATTGGGTTTCCGTTTTTTTCTACAGTCTACTTCAATTCTATACTCCTAACACTTGTTCTTACTTATTATGCTAATACAACGCCACACAGTAGCCCTACCTTGAGTTGCTTTTGAGCCTTATATTGGGTGAACATTAGTAAAAAAACATTTTTTAAATATATGGACAGAAGCTGCTCAGTCTTTACTATCCAGTCTCGATAGAGTCCAAAAGTGTCTATGCGTCACTGTGGGTGACGAATTATTTTCCACCCTGCAACCCCTTTATCACAGACGAAACGTTGCACTCCTCATGGTAAATGTTCAGACGAACTAGATTCCTTAGTTCCACCAGTTCTGACCCTCGCGACTAAGACTCGTCGTGCCACGCCCATTGTAGCGAACCACCCTCATTTCCTTCATGTTCCATTGGTGAGACGTAAGTTCCACTCGAGCAGCCTCTTCCCACAAACCGCTCATTTGTTGAACAGACTCCCAAGAGGTTGCTTCTCAGATCACTACATTCTTAACCTGTTCAAGTATAGAGTTAATCGTTATCTTCCCCATTTATATCCATAAACTGTGTGTTTATTCTGTAACGCTCTACCCCGAGTTGCTCTTGGGTCTTGTACAGGGTGAACATCATTGTAAAAAAATACCCATTGCGAAGGTAAGACTCAATAAAAGTCTGAAACTGAAAGTCGCGAAACTGGAAACCAGAATGATTTGTGCGAAACTCTGTTTTGGAAATTAGAAGAATATGCCATTTCAGCATAGCCATTATTCCCGTAATAGTAGGAGCACTAGGAATGATTAAGAAGATTGATAGGCACACTCAGAAAATGACAGGGAATCTATCTATCCAAAATACAAATGACTGTGTTAATGAGTACTGCTCGCATATAGAGAAAATTAATTTCAATAATATCTGAAGAACTGATTGACATAATTCTTCCAAAATTTTCAGCAGTTAGAGAAGAGCACGATTTAAGAAGAATAAAAGAAAAGAAAAAAAACAGTTTGTAAATGTTCAACAATATTTCGACAGGATTCCTGCCTTCTTCAAGCTATGTTTAAAAGTTCTATACAAGTATAGAAATATAAAGAAAAATATCTACAAAAGAATCTACGTCTTTGTACAAACGTCGTTCGTCTTGAGAAACACGGTTGTACTGGTAATCAACGTGTCAAAACGAATGAAATGCAACCAGCGTTAATGGCATGCAATTGAAACGTGAGTAATACAATGGTGATCGTGCTCATCTTGAAAATTTACGTTCATTGATTATGAGTTACTTAAAGAAATCAAACTGATTGATTAATTTATCATTTTTCTTTTTCACTTCTTAAATCGCGCACTTCGCTAAGTGTTGAAAAATATTTACGTCAATCACTTTGTTAATAATAATATCAACAACAAGCGTCTTGATGCAGGGCTCTCATGGCTTCTGATCATAACTGGTCGAAAGTGTTAAAATGTACATGATTTGTGAATTAAGAGGGGATCAATTAAATATCGGATTCAGTACTAGAGTTGTTTGTCAATTGCCTGTCTTTGGCATGACATTCTCTGGGAAGTTGGGGGGACTGACGTGCTGTGCACCTCTGTTCATGTTTGAATATAACGCGAAAGCATCGTGGTCATGTATCGAGAGGACTGGGGGTTTTTTTAAGTTTGAATGGTGAGGCAACCAAGCCGATTTGGAATTCACATCTAGGATACTTGAGAACAGCCTGAATTGGAGACCGGCTGAGCGGACTGGGTAACTTGACATGAAGATATTTCTAATTGAGTCCTACCTGCAAGGTTATGCGTTGCTTTTATCAAAACCTGCACATTTAGCTGTGATGCATATGCTTCGTATACTTTTATCAGACTTGATGTCATGATGAGTATAGCGGGCTTCGTATAGGCACAGTTGAGTAATGGATAGCGGCTTGGGTTGAGGAATCGACGAGCAGTGTTCGAATTTTAATGAAGTTCATATGCTAATAACCTTGAGGAAGGTATTATTCCATTTCTTCTTACACACCCCAGCTATGGGTAAATAACAGGATATACTGAGTCCTATAGCCTTGGTTGGCGACTTGCCAAGGATAATGAACATTCTGAATTCAAACCAGCCGGGAGAGGGTTGAGTTTCGTATGTGATGCCTCTACAATCCTAATGAGCTACGAGATTCGTTGTTGTGAAATTCTGGTTAAATATTTTTCCATCGCTCTACAAACCATTAACGGGTCATTTTTCTAATACTATAAACCCAAAGCAAAACTCGGGGAGAATGTGAACCCAACGAGTTCGATCTGAATTCAAACTAGTCAATTACTAAGCCACTAACTGCTATACCACCCACACATTCTTACACTACCCGCACATTCCACAAGCGAAAAGTGCAAGAGAAGTAACTGTTAGTATAGAACTTCATCATCATCGTCATCATCATCATCATTTTTCGACGTCCCTATGGTTGGTCGGAATTCCATTGTCAATACCTTTTCACACTGTTCGGTCCAGCATTGCTGTCCCCATATCCCTAATGTCCAACCTTGGGTGCTATGGTGTCTCGGAAAGTCAATTTTCGAGAGAAGACATTTCCAGAAGGATGCCACAGGAGTAGGGATGAGACGACTTTCCTGTCCGCTCGGTGGCAGTGGCCAGCAAATTGTAATCGTTTTTGTTTGAGCTTAAGAGAGATTGATCACAGTTCTCCGTAAATTGTGTTAAGCGTTGCATGGGATCTCCAACTGATGTTCTGTATTTTTCTACGTAGATCTGTATATGCTCCATGCTGTTGTCTTTCAAGGCGAGCAGATTCTGTCCAAGTTTCTGATCCATATAGTGGGATTGGTTCAGTCAATGTTCGAAAGTTTTAAACTTTTAAGAAGGATGGAAGGATGTATAGAACTTACGGTTACTATACATCTAGCCATTTCAACTGTAAAGAGATTAGACTCGCCGCTAATCTAGTATTGTTGTAGGCGATTATCTCCCTTTGGTTGAAATAAAGTAACGTGGTTTACGTGACTGTCGCTTAGTAACGTCACTTCATAGAGTGACGAATGTAGCTAGTCAGTCAGTCATCTTCCAGGAATCAAACCGAGCATCGGTGCAGTTTACAAGCCCATGGTGCCGTTTTCCTATTAAAATATATCTTCACCAGATACAGAAACTATCTCTGGCTCGCAGTCCTCATGTTGGGAAAAACCCATGCATTGCGGTTTTCCCACTTGAATCTGAAATCCTAAATATGGCTTCTCCAGAAACACAGACAAATCTCCTGGAGATCCAGTTCCTGTTGGGAATTATTACAGAACCCTATCTTTTCGTTCCATTTTCACACCGCTTTCTCTGTGTCGATAATATAGATATAAAAATGCCAATAATGGGGAGAATACAAACTGAGAGAGTATTTATAGTGGCGTGGGACTTTCAGGTTAAAATGAACAGTTGGTTTACCCACATCAAGAATATTAATGGAGGCTGAGAATGACCAGGAAACACAAGGGTAATTTTTAACAAAACAAGATAAGGAATTTATTTACGAATTTACACGCTTGAAATTGTGTTATTATCTCGTTTCAGGAAAATAAATTAGAAATTGTTAAAGTCCGTAGTTTAAATGAATTGTCATGTAGAGGAAATGTTCATAGAACAGATTAAATGATTAGACACAAAATATTTAAAACAAAGGTAAAAAGGTTCGTTGTTCACAGAAGTGATATACGGTTTGCCTACGTTCAAAAGTAAACGAAGAGACATAGTTTGAAATACTTAGCTCTCTTGGATTGTTGAAACAAAGTTCTTTGATGTGTCAAGTGCTTCGTTAAGGTCAATAATATAATTAACGAGTAATTCATCTGAAAATCTGAACGCTGGACGCGTGAGCAGAAATTAAACTTTTCACGTGGTTATAGTAACACTTCTCTTCCTGATTTTTTTTCCTTATTTTATATCAAAAAGGATTTCGCATAGGCTCCATATTTTTTTTTTATTTTTAGGTCTTCATTGGTCAAAAAAAAATTTCACATAGGCTCACGAATTTATTTTCGTCTTTTCCTCAGCTCGCCGGCCAATCTCATTGGAGTCAAAGTTTTCATTGGTCCAAAGAAAATTTCACGTAGACTCGCGAATTTGTTTTCGTCTTTTTCTCAGCTCGCCGGCGAATCTTTGTGGGGTCAGAGTTTGCATTGGTCCAAAGAAAATTTCACATAGGCCCGCGAATTTGTTTTCGTCATTCTCTCTAGATCGTCAGACAATCTCTGTGAAATCAAAGTTTTCATTGGTCCAAAGAAAATTTCACATAAGCTCACGAATTTGTTTTCGTCTTTTCCTCAGCTCGCCGGCCAATCTATGTGAGGTCAAAGTTTTCATTGGTCCAAAGAGAATTTCACGTAGTCTCGCGAATTTGTTTTCTTCTTTTTCTCAGCTCGCCGGCGAATCTTTGTGGGTTTAAAGTTTGCATTGGTGAAAATAAAGTTTCACATAGGCTCGCGAATTTGTTTCCGTCTTTTTCTCGGGCTCGCCCGAATTTGAAGGGAGTTGGTAAAGGGAGTTGTTATTATTTCGTACTTGCCATTATTCCTTCCTTCCATAGCTCACCCATTACTACGACTTAAATTAAAAATGCATATATATAACCGAATTTACATGCCTACGATTAATCGCTTGGATTTTTTTTCTTTGCAGGGAACATACCGAAGTAACCTACATTGAGGAATATCCAGTAAAAATGATCCATGCTTTGACGGAATGCAGTGGAATTCCATCCGAGGACATTATAGTTATCGTATTCCAATATGGCGCTAATTTCTCAGGTCCAGGAAAAGATGTTTTTCGTGAAAACCGAGCAGTTGGAGATCCAGAAAAGGCACACGAATCTAACTTTCTACATCCTGTTTACTATCACTATAAGAAACTGCCAACGGGTAAGTAACCACGAAACGATTCCCACTTTTTAGACACTATCACTGCTTATCAGAATCCCAGGTAACAGTCCCTACCCTTTCGATCGCAGTGTAACTGCGATCTTCACTAAGCATAGGATAAATTTTCACCTTTGTATTTACAATTAATACATATGACTGAAATTTCTACTCTAGTTAAAAAATTATTCTGTAGCGAAATAAAAATGCACGTGTTGCGTCTGTCGGAAATATACGGAAATGTCCGAATTGTGGCATTCTGAGGCGTTTGGTGAATAACGAACAGACGAAAGTGTCTGAGATCGTAGGTTTCTAATCTCCGTAGAGTAAAATGTTGCAAGCTAAAAATGGATTACTTTAATCAAGGAGTATTGTTTTGGATATGAATACGCATTAAGTGAACTGTTGGTGCCTAACTAATTTAATTGGTGTTTCGCATTGTCAAGCCAGTGTAATGTAGTGGCATCATTGACCATCGAAACAGGAGGTTACTTTCCAGTAAATATGGCGCAGACGCGCGATATATGAATCAGAAAGCAGGTGCGAGAAATATGGTGATTTTCTAAACGTAGCTTAGATGTGGCACAAAACCGGAAGACTGGGACACACAGTGAGGATCGAACTCACTATTCCGTCGTAATTGATCTAGCGAGACACGCTTACTAACCATTACACCATGTCGAGGTGCCCCAGACGCGGGAGATATAAATCAGCAGATTTTGAGACGACTCCTAGTGCGTATCTCCGTGTTTTCTTTGGGTATCCCTAACGGGTCTCTACCGCATTCGTCTTTCACAAACTGTAAGACACTACAGCCGTTATTAACATATTCCTTTCAAAGCAAGAGTCAATCGTTACCTGTCCCCATAATCTTCACTGATTACCGGCTCTTTTTTCATTCATGTCACACCCCTTATTCATCATTACCATTTCAGCAGTAACACTCTATCCTGGGTGGTTCTCAAACCTTGTATTGGATGAACTTTAGTATTTAAAAAATAAATCACTTGATGTCAAGCGGAAGCTTGTAAAGAAACTTGCCGAAATTGTGTGTAATGTTCTGAGTACGTTCGACTATCGTTGGTCATTTTCAAGGAAAGTTACTAGAAGTCCAGAGACAGCCAGTGGAGAGTTTATGTTGTAAACTGTCAGCAGTTTGAATTCGACGTTTTACTCATGTGACACTGAAATCTATCCCACCATTATACAGGGTGGAGCAGAAATATCTACCACATAATGGTAAGACATTGGTTAGATGAAGACACCATTGCCACTAATGTCTTAATGTAGGAGATATGTATCGATGGTATTTCTGCCGCACCCTGTAATGTGAACGTGCCTTCATTTCAGTGTTTTCTTTCATTAAACATGTTCCGTTCTTCGATTGTAGAATCATTGAACAAGATTTCCTTTGAAGATTTCTTTGTCTTTTTCTTTTTTCCAGGAACGACTTCTTGAATTGCCCCCATTATTAAATGGAGTTTATTTTTTAAAACGAAAAATAATTTCGGCCCCTTTTTAAAAAATGTATATCAAAATGTCCTTATCGTTATTTATTTTTACATTATTTCTGCTTATAAATATGTCTTAGTTTGGTATAAGTATATTAAGCATAATGATTTTGTTTTGTTGTATTTTTTTATATTTTATAATAGTACACAACATAAGGGAGATAACTGTATAATTATCATAACGCGATTGCCGCTCTTGTATTTGTGGCCTGTAATTTTTTTGTTCAGATGAGGATGGTACGTGTAGATAAAATATTCTTTTCAAGAGATTTATTTTGGGGTTTCTTAATTTTCAACAAGACCATCACGCATAAGTACAGATAGATAGATAGATAGATAGATAGATAGATAGATAGTGAACATCGAAATCGACAATATATGGTGCCTGTCAGTTTCAGACCACAAGCAAAATTTAATTCGTAGCCTGGAGATCGCTTGAAGCGTGAAACAAACGCTCACTTTGTATTATTGATTTCAATGTATGTAGTGAACTCCGATAAAAATAAAATAAAGTAAAATATAAAAATAATACATAAAAACAAAAAAGAATTAAAATAGGGCATTTGTGCTATCCTTTAAAACCCTTATTTCTTTCTTTCTCTCTTTTTCTTCAAACTTCTCTAATGCAACCCTCAAATAAAAGGAGAAAGAAAAAGAAAAGACTAAACCCGATCAAAAACGGGGGACGTTTTCTGGACCAGAGTCTAGTCATTTGTGACTAAAAACTACCAAAAATCAGGGAGGCTCCACGCATAACTTCCGCTATAAAAAAAAAGTGATAAAGAAAGGAACGCTGGAAAATAAAATAATTTGGTCCAATCAAAAAAATTAACAGAAAGAGAATTTAGATAGTAGCCAAAACCAATGTGCGCGCCAGTAGTCTGGGAGTCTGGTCAAAAGGATATAAACCACAGCCCTGAGGAGAAGGGACGGCCAGAGAAACCAGAACAAGAGAAGCGATCGCCAGAGACACCAACAATGCGTGACACGTGAAAAAGTTAAGACGCCATCTGATAATGATATTTTCTGCTCTTTTTAGGGCCGAGAAAAAACACAGTAGACTGATGTTGACCTATTTCTAAGATGACTACTATTACTAAGTTCAAACTTCTAAACTATTGAATACCAATCTGAAACGGACTTTCTTTGATATTCAGTGTAGCAAAGGTTTGTTATAAATTTGATCTTGGTAGCAGTCCTACCAAGATCAAATTTATAACAAACCTTTGCTACACTGAATATCAAAGGATTCACTCTAATCTAAATCAAATAAATAAATATATATTATTTGTTTATACCTCTTGGGTCTAACTTTTGATTCCAAAGTTTCTGATAGACGAAAAACCAATATCCTGGCACTCCATGTCCACATGTTCACATTGACAAAAATGGGTAACGTCTAGAGTAGTCGGAATATGCATATCAGCCTAAATTTGAAATTACTACGAACCACTACTTTCGCCATCGCCAGATACGGATACGAGTGACCAAGACAGAATGACATCGGATTGATGCTTTCAAGATGTGGGCAAAGTTCTTACAGTGCCATGGTTAGCGAAACGCACTAAGTGGGTGCTAGATACCATCAGAACAAGGTACGTATTGAGAGAGCAGATGCCACTAAGGAAGCTCTGTTACTATGGGCATTTTATACGACGAGGCATCTTCGATAAGGACATTATGCTGGGTTCACTGATGGGAAAATGGCGCCAGGGACGACCACCCATGTCTTGGCTTGATGATATTAAAAGGTTGACTGGAATGATGGTGGCTGAGGCTATAAGAGCAGCATCAGACAGAAAGATGAGGAGAGTAGTGACCACAGCGGATCAAAATGCGCTAACAGAATAAATAAATGAAATATGTTCATACTCTCCATCTAAAAACGACTTTCTAGTGCTGATTTTGTGCATTCTTCTCTCATCAGTATAGCAAACTTGGAATAATTATATATATATAAACATACACACACACACACACACACACACACACATATATATATATATATATATATATATATATATATATATATATATATATATATTATAGGAATAAAAACAGCAAAACGAGCTTTACCATTCATGATTGAAAAAATAACCAGCCGACCGGTTTCGCCCTCACTCAACAGAGCTAAATTCGAGGGAAGACTAAATG